>OU343035.1:0-1200000 GCA_910593735.2 Ectemnius lituratus
CAGACCTAACCCATACCTAACCCAGGACCTAACCAGACCTAACCCAGACCTAACCCAGACCTAACCCAGACCTAACCCAGACCTAACCCAGACCTAACCCAGACCTAACCAGACAGAAACCCAGAACCTAACCCCAGACCTAACCCAGACCTAACCCAGACCTAACCCAGACCTAACCCAGACCTAACCCAGACCTAACCCAGACCTAACCCAGACCTAACCCAGACCTAACCCAGACCTAACCCAGACCTAACCCAGACCTAACCCAGACCTAACCCAGACCTAACCCAGACCTAACCCAGACCTAACCCAGACCTAACCCAGACCTAACCCAGACCTAACCCAGACCTAACCCAGACCTAACCCAGACCTAACCCAGACCTAACCCAGACCTAACCCAGACCTAACCCAGACCTAACCCAGACCTAACCCAGACCTAACCCAGACCTAACCCAGACCTAACCCAGACCTAACCCAGACCTAACCCAGACCTAACCCAGACCTAACCCAGACCTAACCCAGACCTAACCCAGACCTAACCCAGACCTAACCCAGACCTAACCCAGACCTAACCCAGACCTAACCCAGACCTAACCCAGACCTAACCCAGACCTAACCCAGACCTAACCCAGACCTAACCCAGACCTAACCCAGACCTAACCCAGACCTAACCCAGACCTAACCCAGACCTAACCCAGACCTAACCCAGACCTAACCCAGACCTAACCCAGACCTAACCCAGACCTAACCCAGACCTAACCCAGACCTAACCCAGACCTAACCCAGACCTAACCCAGACCTAACCCAGACCTAACCCAGACCTAACCCAGACCTAACCCAGACCTAACCCAGACCTAACCCAGACCTAACCCAGACCTAACCCAGACCTAACCCAGACCTAACCCAGACCTAACCCAGACCTAACCCAGACCTAACCCAGACCTAACCCAGACCTAACCCAGACCTAACCCAGACCTAACCCAGACCTAACCCAGACCTAACCCAGACCTAACCCAGACCTAACCCAGACCTAACCCAGACCTAACCCAGACCTAACCCAGACCTAACCCAGACCTAACCCAGACCTAACCCAGACCTAACCCAGACCTAACCCAGACCTAACCCAGACCTAACCCAGACCTAACCCAGACCTAACCCAGACCTAACCCAGACCTAACCCAGACCTAACCCAGACCTAACCCAGACCTAACCCAGACCTAACCCAGACCTAACCCAGACCTAACCCAGACCTAACCCAGACCTAACCCAGACCTAACCCAGACCTAACCCAGACCTAACCCAGACCTAACCCAGACCTAACCCAGACCTAACCCAGACCTAACCCAGACCTAACCCAGACCTAACCCAGACCTAACCCAGACCTAACCCAGACCTAACCCAGACCTAACCCAGACCTAACCCAGACCTAACCCAGACCTAACCCAGACCTAACCCAGACCTAACCCAGACCTAACCCAGACCTAACCCAGTGGGAACCGGTTAAGTCTGGTTAGGTCTGGTTACGTCTCGGTTAGATCTGGGTTAGATCTGCGTTAGGTCTGGGTTACGTCTGGTTACGCCTGGAAAAAACGCGGAAAATACCGGGAAACTCAAAACAAAACCAAGGTAATTTCCTGGAAACTCCAGGAAAAACCAATCAAAACCGGTTAGGGCTGGTTAGGTCTGAAAAAAAATAGCGGAAAATGCCGGAAAACCCAAAACAAAACCGCGCAATATTCCAGGAAAAACCGCGGAAAAATGCAAGAAAATCCAAGAAAAACTGCGGAAAATTCCAGGAAAAACCATGGGAAAATCCGGGAAATTCCGCGGGAAAATTCCGGGAAAAACCGCGGAAAAATTCCGGGAAAATCGAGGAAAACCCGCGGACAATCCTGAGAAAATCGAGGAAAAACTGCGGGAAATTTCCAGGAAAAACCGCAGAAAATTCCAGGAAAAACCGCGGAAAATGTCGGAAAATCAGTCAGAACCACGGGAAATGTCAGAAAACCAGTCAAAACCGCGGAAAATATCAGAAAACCAGTCAAAACCAGTCAAACCCGGTTCGGTCTGGTTAGGTCTGGAAAAAATCATGGAAAACTCAAAACAAAACTGCGGAAAATTCCGGGGAAATCCACGAAAAACCGCGGGAAAATCCGGGAATATCCGGGGAAAACTGCGGGAAATTCCAGGGAAAACTACGGAAAAATGTAGGAGAAACCGCAGGAAAATCCAGGAAAAACCGCGGGAACATCCGGAAAAATCCAGGGAAAACCGCGGAAAATTCCGGAAATATCCAGTAAAAACCGCGGAAAATACCAGGTAAAACTGCGGAGAATTCCAGGAAAACCGCGGAAATTCCGGGAAAATTCAGGAAAAACCGCGGAAAATTCCCGGAAAATCCGGGAAAACGCTGAACATTTCGGGAAAAACTGCAGAAAATTTCGGGAAAATCCACGAAAAACCGCGGAAAATTCAGGAGAAACTGCAGGAAATTCCAGAAAAAACCGCGGACAATTCCGTTAAATGTCAGGAAACCCCACCGAGAAAATTGGCAGATAATGTCGGAAAATATCAGAAAAACCGCGGAAAATGCCGAAAAAAAAAATAATCGGAAAAATAATCAAACCTTGAAGAATGCCAAAAAACACGGTGAAAAGTAGTATACACTGTGGAAAATGTTGAGGAAAATCGTAGAAAATGTCGAAGAGAAACGCGGAAAAACCGTCTGTCGTTATACAGGCGTGAGGGCACTACACTATGTTGCAAATGCCTCTGCGAAATGTGTTTTGATCTCTTTAGTGCTCTCAAAAAAGTGAACTGCCACATAGTGCAAACCTTCCAACCTCACACTTAGTCTGAACCGTACGCCACTCGACAAGGGAGTAACCTGCAATCATTTTTTGTGGTTAATTCACAACTGATTAAAAAAATATAAAATTAATGAAATCTGCTACCAACACTAAATGCGAGACAGTCAGCTTCTGGATTTGTACTTAGACTTGCTAAGGACCGTTCTGAGAATTGATAATGTAGTATCGTGCCGCTTATCATCTATCGCACCCCCGACTTATTAAACATGGCCTGACTCTTTTAACATCTGACGGCCGTCCGATCAAAGCAGCTGATATCCGGACATAACGTATACGCTCCAACGGCTCGGGCGGGGTACGGCTCAACCAGGCTTCCACCAAGCAATGACGAATTTTGAAAGTGTACTCAATTATCATTTGGAATTGAGACTACAGGCCGAGACTTGATATTTATGAGACATGTTCGTTAATATTGGCAAAGGGTTATCCCCCTGGTGAATATCTACCTTGAGAATGACCGATGGATGCGAAGAGCAGTCAAGAGTGACAGCTCGGGACTGGAAAAACGACGGTTGCGTGGTCGACGCTGCTCACGGAGATTCTGCTAGGCTAGAGCTAGCCTAGCCCGCTGCCAAACTCGGCACTGCTCGGTTCTGCTCGGTTCTGCTCGGCCAAGGGTGCAAGCCCGAGGGAGGTTCGTGCTTTGCCTCGCGCTTCGCGAATCCTCAGTTTACTTTCGTTCGCCGCTGAGTAGAGGTACTCTATGCACGATGCACCTTACGCGTTAGCACACGCTCGTTACTGACATTTACTTTCCGAACTGCAAACATTGAAATCATGTCGGAACCAGGCTCAATCGCTTAGCGATGTTAATTCTTCAAAGAACTTCATTTAAAGAATATACCGGAAACGAGAAGGTGTACATTGGAGTGGGAGATGGTGCGTTCCTGATGATAACAGATTCTCTAACCTATATTCAGTGAAAGAACGGTGTCCAACTAGTAACTCTGAAATATTAACGACTTGTGCTAATAGACGCGAAGATGACTTCGATGTTAACGTGTTGGATATTTTCGTACTTCCTGCTGGGATGTGTTCAAGGTACGTGTCTACGTTCAACTATTCCCAAAAATTAATGAGCTAAGACTGATAGACCTAATAATTGACCAACCGCAATCTTTCTCCTCTCTGTCGGCCCATTCACGATGTCCTTATCAAAGGGACTTCCATCTGGCCTTCATTCTTTTCGAGCAGATCGCCAAGTTTCAATCTACTTTGCATTGGCTTTAAACTCGGCGGGTGAACTCCGCTGCGTACGGTAGATGAGCTGATTTCATTAATAAGGCGCTGCCCTTTAGTCAAACTTTTTCATTGAAAAGGAAATGTAATCAGTATGCCACAATAATAGAAGTTTAGAAGGTTTTTACAATATTTTAGTCCCATGTAAATGTTGGGCCTATTGACAGAACATATCTTAACTGTAGTATTGTTCCTCCTATTAACTGTGGCAACTAATTTCTTCTGATTCCTTGGTCACTGGTATAAGAATATCCGGCACTATTAGTGGGAATTGCGGATCTCGCGCATCTGTAACGAAAGGCGCACGTGTATATCCTCATCCAGCTATACTTTTGCAATAGGTTATAGCGGAATGCGGAAAGTGAAGTTTAAAAGAACAGGCGGCAAGTAGCTGGCCGGATGATGATCTATCTCTTTAATAAAGCTTCTGAAAGAAAGCAAAATCATTCCGAGCGTAGCAACAACCTAGCAAAATTAATTATGGTAAACGTGCTTTCGCATTTTCTATCATTCCTTATCCATCATGTACGCCTTTACTTTCTAATTTCTTTGTCAGAAGGTTATGGTGATTACATTTCATATCTTTTACCCTCGAAATTCTCTCGTTACTGTTAATGGTGTCTTTGACACGTAAGCGTCAATTAAGAAGATACTTCGGTAGATTTGATGAATCCAAAATCGTTATGATAGTACGACAAATCCATCTCTGATATTGTATTGCTTCTCGCAATAAAGTGAGTATACATCGATATCGTGAGTATACGAGAAGATGTCGAACCACTGCTGCTTGAATTTGAAATTGGACCAATAGTGCGTGGATCCACTTAGAAGTAGAGAAACGCGTAACATTTGGTCCGCCCGCCGTAGGTAGGTGAAAAGTTGAAAAGAATCCAGGCATGAATTCTTGATTTATCGAACAGCCTAGAGAGTGGGTGGGTGGTCCTACGCCGAGTTCCGTGGACTTTTAAATGGAATCTGGAAATGTGACACGAAGCGTCTTTTGTCCAATATGTGGGATGACCCACTTGGCGCCTCATTCATTCACACATACGCACATGAACATATTATCTACTAGCAGTTTGTTGGTAAGCGGGCGGGAACGACTGATCGCCATACGCGCTATCGCTTTGTAATGTGGTATAAATAAAAGCCAACGTTTGGTTTCACAACGATGATAATTTATTAATGCACAATAGGATTGCTCTGCATCTGCATGCGGATAAACCATATTTCAATGTGAATTCGACGGTACGCGATATCAGGCGCAGGGCGTTGTGCAATCAAAGTGCGTCCTAATTTCGTATTTTGGCATATTTGGCAAAGAGAATCACTCCTTATTGGACTATTCATGTACTAATCCGATACATTCTCATGTTTCTATGTAGCCTGATATAGCCTTCGTGAGAGTATTGAGAATCGAGAGGTTTTCCTCCTTGGGAAGAAGAGCAACTACTTACTAATGATGAATGAAATTCTCCTGGTCAATTGGTTATCTGGCAAGCTCGTGAAATCTTGGAAGATGATAAATTGCGTCAAGGACCGAATCGCGTCCACGACAGGAGGAAACTATCATGAGAAATCACATATTGTAATATAGGAGATTGCTCGCTAGAAAGTTGGGACAAGTTTCTACGCAAGCTTCATATTTGAATCTTCGAAAATCGATTCTAAGCAAAGATGAACCAATACAGAGAACGGGCAGAAAGAAAAGGCACGGTTGGGGCAGAGAGGGTAGAGTAGAATAGAGTATGCAGACTGCAGACACAAGAGACGTGACAGTGCAGGCCGCGTGATTTTCTAAAATTCACGAGGCGTGAATTTGCATTTGCTGCTGGAATAATTCGGTATGCAAATGGAGCGTTTCGATGCTCGCGAGCGTGATATCAAGTGTAGCGATAGCAGAGGCGGCAGCAGCGCGGACAGACTTAAGAAAAGCTTCCGACTTCGAAAGCGAGTCTGACGTTTTTTTTCTTTCTTTTTCTCAGCCATCTCCGAATAACACATGGCAGTAACAGTCATACATATTAATTTGTCGTACACACATTACATTGACGCATCTTATGGAGCCCGAGATAAGAGCAGAGGAAGGCAACTAATGGGAACTGGTCGTGAGTGCCCGGGACGATTAGAGATATTCCAGGTTTCGGAGTATTTCTTGGGTATTGCAATGTGTATGTTTGACGAAGTTGGCGCAGGTGAAGCTGGTGAATAAGCATGGCAATTGTACGGCCGTCCATGCTCTTCGTGCAAAGTCGACATGAGGCAAAAGCTTGTAACCGGATTGGTTGGTGGAAAGTGTAGAGAAAGAGCAAGTATAGAGGAGGTTCCTAGGGGTAATAGCTAATCTAGGGACCATTTAATATCGTCGAATTTATCGGTAACGCTCGGTGTATCTAATTTACTTAAAAGCTCTTGCGTTCGTGCACTGTTTCCAAGGAACCTCCCGATTCCCCATGCCCTTTACCATTCCAATCAAATTAAACACAATTCAGAGAAGGGGGACCTCTTTTCTTCGCTGCCCCGGTCCAGTTTCGAGTCATCATCAACCTACGGCTCAACTGAACAAGTATCATGGATAATGTTAATCTCAGAATCTCGACTATGCTTGGTATATGCCTTTCTTTCCAAAGACTTGATTCTAGTTTTACCCGAGATTAGAGTCGGGTGTTTTCATTCTAATAAGAACCATCATAACACTCCAATATGATTGGCGCTTGATTGAGCCAATTGAGTGCGTCCGCTTATCTTGCCGCGACTCAGACTTTCTTGGGGAATTTCAACTTGTGTCAACAAAGAACACATGACATACGATTATTTAATAAAATCGCAATATTGTAGATCACATAATGAAGAACGGAAACAGTCAATGAATATGAAATTTCTTGAGTGATCTAGCTAGATTCATTTTAGTAATGTATTTCAACATGGCAATGCCGTGTATGATATTAGACTGCGCTCGTTTAGCTGGTCAGTCGATTATACCAGCTGCGTATTAACCACTTAACCTATATGCGCATGTCAAGCGGGCGCTTCAGGCACAAGCATATAGAAAACTTGGTACACGTTAAATACTTAATAAAAATCTCTAATCTGGCGTTTTACACAGCTAATGTGCGATTGCAGCACAATTTGTACAAATCGTTAACGGACTTCATTGTCATATAACAAAACAACAAGAAGGAAAATGTTAAGTGGAATTAAAAGGTAGAGTACAACTAACTGTATGTATAGTAGACACGTGTCCACCACCGGTAGAGCGTGTATTGATTTTCTCAGTGGCATATTATTTTCTACATACATAGTATATACCTATCGGTTTCCCATTAGTCGGCCTCTTTCATTTACATTTTAAACAGGCTTATTCTGCATTTCAATATTACTGCGGGAGCACTTACGTTTCGCGTCCTTCGACACCAGCCGAACCGAAACATAGCAGAGCTATTTCATTGTCAGATTAACGGCATAGCACAGGTTTATAGTCTCGGGTATCCCTTCTTTCCTTTACCATTTCCTCTCACTTACGGAGGGCAGTATAATAGTTCTCTGCTTAAAGAATTCAACCTACTAATCACGAGTTGCGAATGCTGCGATATAGTTGCAAGGCGATAATGCGAACACAAAAGAAGGCTCTCTAAATGAAATGATGACGCTGACACAGTGCGCACTTCCTGACACGCGAGTAGCCTTAATCGACGCAAGTGCCGAGACCGGATGGATAAGGATAGAGGAGGTTTCGAGGCCGACGGTTTCACCGATGTTGCATTGTTTTTTTACATGCACGCTACTCACTCTTCCTATTGCATTTTTCATTCCTCTCTGCTACACCCCTAGGCCAATGTCTCTCCGAAGCGAAAAGTCAGCTGGCTAAAAGTTAAAAGCTTTATAATAACAGGTCCAATTTCGACAAGACATGGCAAATCTTTCCTTTCCCCCCTGTTTTTTCCTTTCAAAAAAAAACAAGGATGGCTTGAAAGTTTATAAGGCTACAACATTACGAACAGAAATCGTTGGGGATGCCCGGGTGTAGTAGAGGGGAGATGCAGAAAAAGGAGTAAGAAAAACGTAAATTAAGGAAAAAGGGACACCTGAGATACATAGCCAGCCGAAGATGCTGTCACGTGTTACGAGCCGGGCTGCGTCATTGCCTATACTTGGAATAAGCTAGATATATCCATTAATCCAGGTTCCCTCACGAGACGCAAGATTTTCCTCCGCTAATTAACTCTTTCCTCCTTAATGAATATTAGAGACCATCTACGCCTCGCTCTTTTAATATATCTTTCCCTTAGGATTGAATTTCGTTTAGTCAGCCTAATGAATGTGTTTCCTTTATAATAACATTTTAAGCTTTCTTCTAAAAAGTAGGGGATTAATTTCATTTGACTTGGGATGTTCACTGATTGCGTGTAACGTACAATACCGACTATGAGGATTCACCGCACGTTGCGAATTAATCGTGGGCTCGTTATCAACTTGCAAGACCCATACGATTACGGATAAGTACCACGAAAGAGAGGGGTACTGGATCTAGTACGAGGTGTTGGTCCTTTCTGTTTCCACACTTCCAGCAAGAGTGCTCAAGTAAAAGACGTATAAGCCTGTTATGGGTGTGGATGGATAATTCGACTAAAGGCAAGGATGTGAGATGGCTTCATAGCTGAAGAATATAAGAATGCAGGAGAATGGAATCAATTTTACCAGTCGATTATAATCTAACGTCCAAAGCGGGGAACCGCATTGACAGAAATGGAGGGAGATAGAGAAGAGACATAGAGGTGATTTGGAAGTGCGGGGGCACTGTACAGGAAAATGTGTGTCGGGTGCTGTGGCCGGTGCCGGGGCCGGGGTCACGGTTCTATAATTAGTAGAGCAGTTGCCGTCATTTTCGCGTATATGCCACAGGCTGAAATGACCGAACCGATTTTAGAAGCGCAAACCTCATCGGCATAGCTGTATGGCCTTCCACTGAATTCCCCCCGGTCCCCTATATTTCCAACTTTACTGTTATTTCCTCCCCGATTTCCTCCATTTCATGATACGTGGCGCGTGGTATCGCATCGCACTGCGATGCGATGCATCCATTTACGATCGAACACGTAATTTTTACCAATTAACGGTACTCTAGTTACTAGTGTAGCATTTGTATTGAGCATTGGACGTTGGACTTTGAGTATATAGTATGTATGTAGATTGGCAGAGGTGTAGTGTAGGAATAAACCGAAATGAAAAGTGAGAAATATATTTGACCAAGTAGACTGGACGTAACAGCTGCGGAAGGCGTGGCAGATACGTCTATTAATATATTATAAACGATAATGTGTATGTATAATGGTCGACTGGTATAAAGGTGCCCTTGTCATACTAAGTGTCACTGCTTAATCGAGTCCGGACGCATTGTTCAAATATGGTATATACGAGAAGGGATACGATTATCTGCTTAGCGATAATAGCTTCTCTCCCTCGACCTGCTCCGATCCCTGTTTCTGCAATACACCCCCCCCCCCTCCCCCTCCCCCTCCCTCTCTCCCACACATCTCTCTCTCTCTCTCTCTCTCTCTCTCTCTCTCTCTCTCTCTCTCGGTGGGGTCATATCGATCTGAACGAACATTCTTTGCTAATATACTTACCTAGCCAATAAGAATAAGAGGGTCTAAAGAAGGCGCGTGTCAAATAATTGCACTGCACTGCGCCCAAGAAGAGAGACCTTATTTGAGAAAGGATGTTAATCAATGTTTGACACAGTGTTGAATTCCCAGTGATAATGCAGTGTGCGATTTAATATTCAAGCCAACATTTGGCGAATAATACTCGGTACCCACACTGTACAGTTAATTGGCACGTATTTGCCAAGGTAGCCTATTAACTCGAAACAATATAGTCACTTGAAATTTAGTGTCGGATTAGATCGACGCGCGTATTATTGACGTCGGCACTATTCTAATTTGCCACTCTGTCAGGCTTGATCGCCAACTGTTTGCTACGTAATTGCACACGTCAAGTGTTCGAAACACAAGCCGAACTATCAAATGCCCCACCAATTTACATTGCTTTTTTGTCGATTGGTGAAAACCAGAGAATAGTGGAGAAATAGTGAAATAACAATTGGTAATATCAGTGATATTGGATTTCCGGTGCCAATCTGGAGATGATAAGGACACAGAGTGCAGCAAATAACACAAGACAGAACGGTTAAAATGGTGCTTCAGACAACAGAGCACGTTTTGAAGCAATCTGCTGGCCCCGGGAATACTTTCGGTGCGACAGACTTCCAGCGCATCGTCCACAGAATTTTTATGGCAAATTACTGATCTTCCTGACGCGTTTACGCCTTTCGACTAAAAGCCTATACCTGGAGATCCGTCGGATCTATTAGAGCAGTATATAATATACTATACATAGTATGTCTATTATACATAGATGCGTACGTCTAACATTTCATACAATAGTGGTGTTCCCTGTCATTCGGTTGTAACTCAAGTATTTCAGATTGATGGAATTGTGTTGAAATCATTGGTGAAAATGCTTTATTATTAATTGATTTAAAAGTGCTGGCCGCCTAAATATGCAGCCTCTGAAACTGGCTATAACACACAGCCGAATGGAGGCGGTCAGTGGTAGTGAATACGTTATTCGTATAAATCAGGCGTAGAGACAAATTTAGTCGGAAGGTCAAGTTACGAGATGGAAAAGAGAGAGAAAGAGGGAGAGAGAGGAAGAGAGAACGGTAGGTACACGAGCAGGAGTGAAGTAGAGTCCTCCGCTCAGTAGCTCATCATTATTCTGGTATTTGTCGCAACAATATACATATATGCCTCTTTTCCGCGACCGAGTCCCATAAACCACGGAAAAGGGAGGAGACAGAAACGATGTGCGCGCGCGCGCGCGTGTGTGTGTGTGTGAGAGAGAGAGGGGGGGGGGGGAGCCCGGAGGCATTCAAGGCTTTATCGAAACTAGAATAGTTCATTAATTTACATCAATTTACACATAATTCCACTATCTTTGACCGCACGGTTTTTCTTCTTTCCACTGCCGCAACCACCGCAGCTGCCACCACCTCAACAATTCCACTATCATTTCTCAAAACCGATCTATTTTTCTACTCTTATGCTGAAATTGTAGCATGCACCAGCTTGACAAAAGTTGGTGCTTTCACATTTTGAAATACAAAAGTTTCTGGGTAACGTTCTTTCTTTTTAAGTTCGATCGAAAAGAATTGAAATTAATGGGAACCGCGCGCAATGCCTGCCTTCGAAGAGGCCGGTATGTCCATGTATAGTTAGTAATATGGCAAGAACCACAATTTCCTGCGTTATGAAAGTTACTGTCCATCTCACCCGATGTATATCAAGGCATAGTCAACATTTGGTCGGCGTTAATAAACTTTTTCTGGCTCGTACGCGCCAAATTTGATGGAATGTGGAGTCCAGGTCGGAATAGGTAAACAGCCCTGACACAAGGCACAGATGGCAGAAAATGCATAGTATTGTATGTATGTCAATTTGGACCGGTATCGAAGTATATCCAGGTGTACCAACTTACTAATAGGGATGGTGAGTGTCAAATAAAGAAGAGTCAAACAATGCGATCTCCAAAAAAGTGGTACAAGTGAAGTCGAAGACCTGCAAGATTTTCTTCTACGACTAAATTGCGCATACTCTATCTGTATGCATATAAACGCCAGCCGTGCAATTAAAGGAGCACCCCTAGACTTGTACACTTTACTTACCCCATGCGTTGAGCCCACTTTCTCGGAACGGCAATTCCAAACCACAGCCTACGATTGAGACGAATCTCTTTTATGGATGGTGGTCCTTGAATTGGTGTAGATCGGCTGTCACGTGTAAAATCGAGACACAGACAGTAGAGTAGAGTGTGGACTGTAGATGGATGAACGGTTGGGCGAAAAGGGTGGTTTGGACGGTTGCGCGGCGTTGGGTGGAGAGGTGGGGGGCGGGGGGCGGGTGGGCGGTTGAGGATGCCACGATGAGCGGGGCAGTGAGGGAGAGGGAGGGACATACATACACATAACACGTACATACATACACGGGTAGAACACGTAGTGCGCTCCTTCGTTTCGAATGAAAAACGATGGCCGAAAGCTTTACAATGAAACCCGTGATCGGGCACATATATCCATGTATGTATACATGCGTTCGTGGATCACCGATATTTGCTCAAATCCACGCAAGCTCGTATATTCTTGCCGGGTTCAATTTTAAACGTTTCGATAACTTCGTACAAAATTTCTACCCTATCGCCCATGTTACTGCTGGCTGCCTAACGAAATTGCTGCTCGCTGGAGCTTTGTCTCTATTATCTACCACTTGGGAAATTGCCCCTAGGCTCTTGAACCTGCTTTTCGACGCAAGTTTTTTCCTGTGACATCAAATCATCGCTCCTTTCAATGTGAAAGTACTGCAATCAATGCATTTCACGTGCATATTCCCGATTTATTAAACATATACAACTGGTACGCGACTAAACAGTATGGTAAATACATATGTATGTACATATATTTACGTGTTGTCTACTTCCGCTATGTGACAAGAAAGCGCGATTAAGCCAGAACGTTCGCCAATAAGACGCAGGAAGCCGCAAAGTGCAAGAGAGTGATTAACCTTTAAAGGACAAGATCCGCATCTTCTAGAGGCACGAGCGTATCTATTTACTTCCGTGGACGACGATAAAAAGACATCTCTGATCGAATAGATGGGTCTCTTTCCGAACAGAATCCATTTAAGATCGCTCTAGGCTTTTGGTCTGGAATTTGGCTAAGGATTTCCTGAGAAAAAAGGAAAAACGTAGATATTTCTGTGATTAGGAGATCTAATGGCCTGCGTTTCCCACACGCCAATGGATGAGGAGGTAAAAGAAAGGGGTGTGGGGTAAATAGCGGCGGGTTAAAACGAGTTCGCTGTTTCGTTACTAACTGTCGGAATCGTTTAGCTGATTTTCGGGAACGGGAGCAACATCCTTTGCCTGTATTTAGTAGTAATACTGCATACTATCGGCAAATAATGTTGAGCTCGGTTTTGGTAGTGTGCGCACGGCATCGTCGACATCGTGGTGACTAGAACGGATCCAATTTAGGGCTAATGGAGATCAATGTTTGCGCAATATCGGTCCAACGTTCGTTCGACATGCGCATCGAGTGTCGTTTAGATCTGTTCTAAGCAGGAAATGCCATCGCTGGATGCGAAGCACGGGGAAAGCCCGCTTTCAAGCTAATCTATCCTCGCGGCCAGCAGTAGTCTCGCGCAGACGACTAACGAGAAAGAATGTTGGCAATGTGTACCTAATCATAGGATGGTCGTTTAACATTAAGACCACCTTGATAGTTGTCATTAAAAGAAGAAGCTCCGCTCCAACTTATTATAGATAGGGAGGGCTCTACATATGCATAAAATTGGCTGGACTAAGTAAGGAGGATGGATGCTATTCGACTTTTGGAAGAATCTATTTTGATTTTTATCGCGGGCGACTTGTCAAACTGATGGCACTAGATGCCAGAGGCTGAAGAATGAATTGCGGAAGATATGTCAAAGTCACTAAGGCCGGAATAGTGGCAATAGATATATGCCTTTTGCCTTTTGTGGAGGTCGCGCTTGACGGAACTTGAGAGTTTTATTTCTCTCTGTTGTTCAATGGGTTCCATGAGTCGTATGAATTGTATGGCTTCGGCGTACCAGGAGTGCTGTGATGTCACGTCACACTTATACCGATCTGGTGCTCTGTCCCTACTCTTATAACAGGGGAACGTTGATTGAAACCCTTGTCGAGTGCGTCGCTGGCTTTGACGTTGAGTCTGTGTTTTTTTACAAGCTGAACGCGAAGCCCCACCAGTAAGCTACTTAACCCCGAGGTTTGGATACTCACCGCGTGCTTGGAAATGGTGAACTTCTACTTGTTCAAGAAGCTCGACAGAACTTTATGCCGTCACCGTGAAATGTCAGTTTAAGGAGAGGAAAGTGTGTGATCGCCAATAGATACATCCCGATACACTATTTCATCTAGCAAGATGTAAAGGATCCAGTGAAACGATTATACGCCAGTCGAAGGGAAAGATAGCCATTAAGTAGGAGGAGTAATATTGCGGCTGGCGCGGATAGAGCACTGCAACTTGATGAAATGTTGAAACACCGCACTGATGAGGAATTGTGGTGTGGCATACATACATACATACATAGTGCATACTATACATGGTGCAGGACATGTTTGAAGAGCATGCCGGGAAGAGATGGGATTAGAGTAGAGATCCCGCGATAGGTGAGACGAGTCGACTTTTTGCAAAGAGATGGTATTGTACCTCGGCTAGGATAATCTTGAGGTTAAATAGCGAGGGCACCGATCAAGGAGGAAGGCGCTCCCCTCCCCGGCCTGACAGCATTGGTCAGACTCACACCGTTACTCACTCACATATTCCAGCTTTTTACTCACGCGCTGAGAACGAAGATCTCGTAAAGTTCGATGTCGTTGCCGCTGTCGATGACTGTCCTCCGCTATCGGAGCAATGTTCGTCCATCAAGTAGAATGCAATCCCGAAAGATGGTTAAAGAAAAAGAATTACTATGGTAACGGTGCCTCCAACGGACAGCCACTTGCATGCGGTCCTTCGTATATGCAGGACATCCCAACGAGAGGGTTAAACGAGCGATCCTTTCACACGTTCAATATGTATGTATACATAGGAAGAAATCGTGTTTGGAGCTTCCTTTCCACCTTCCGCTTTTCCATGTGGCTACTGGTGCAATAAATATCTGTTTTTCTTAACGCATACTCCCTGCTCTCTCCGTATTCTCTCCATCGCGAGACATTAGCCAATGATAAAGTGATTGTCAATGAGGCTCTAATCGTGAGATAATTATAACGCTGGAGCGAATGCTGCTATTTCAATTAAAGGGAGCTCGTGCTCATGTTTTGCAATATTCGAATAGCAATTTCTCTCGGGCTTCGCGACAAACAGCCAGGAATCAATCAGCGTAATGAATACGGAGCAGGATGTAATGAGCATTGTAAGAGGATTCGATCGTTCAAAATGGAATGGCTTTTTAATTGTACCTGTGATTATCCAGGCAGAGAGCCCTCTGCTGCCAAAACTCTTGGTTAGCTTGTTATAAGTATGGAGAGGACTGAATGGCCGATCCGATGGTGGTGCGCTTCCCTAGAAATAGCAAATAAATGCCGATGTAAACTCCTGCTAACTACTCTAGGTCTGGTGTAGATCCGCATCTAATTAAACTGTTACTAATTATGTTAACCGCTCTGTCAACCAAACTTTTCACAGCAAGTACTGGCATTCGGCAACTTTGAAGCGGTAGTGCAGGCATGCTTATACATGGATAGATGAATAGATAGTATAGATATACATACACACATAGACATATTCTGCGTACTATATAAGTGTCGGAGAATTCATCAAGGATCATCATACATATCTATCAGTTTTAGCATTCTGAGAAAAGTTGGCATTTTCTCTAAAAGCCCCTGGCACAGAATAAATGCAAGACGCTATTTGGGAAAATTTGATGGGATTCCCTTGGAATCGATGTCTCTTGGTCGAGTCTAGCCAGCTTCTATTGCTGCTGGGAGATATGATTCCCATTTCCCCGATGTACACGTAGATGCGTGTACTCTCTCTCTCTCTCTCTCTCTCTCTCTCTCTCTCTCTCTCTCTCTCTCTCTCTCTCTCTCTCTCTCTCTCTAATTCATAATGTCTCAGGCGAGTGGGATTTCATACTTCTTTGGGAACCATGCTAATAATAAGGGCTTGGTATCTAGATGTATATGTAGATGCAGATATAACTAGATGTATGTACATAGAATAGCTCGCCTAGGCGAGTCGGGGTTGTAAGTGCATTGGAGAGAGATTGAAAGGCGTAGTTGAGCGAGCGATACGTGTATAGGTGCAGGATGGCTCACTTATGGAGATTCTCTTGCCAGGCGCGTGGCAGCTATCGTTTCCTGCTCATGCGGCCTCGTAATCCAACACAACTGTCGCGTATTGAGAACATGGCTTCCTATGGTGATATCCGTTCAATTCGCGTGCTGACATTTAGTGAACCTTGTCGAACCCATTACGAGATAAGAGTTTTAATCGGGCGGAGCACGCAATATTAGACGGTGATAGAATGGCAATGAGGCGGTAAGGAAAACCGACCCCATACCGGATATCAATAAACATTGCTTCCCCGTCTAGCAAACTGATTCTCCTATCTTGTCCAAATTTCAACAATTATCCCTTGGGAGATTTGAACAAGGACTGGATGAAGATGGACTTGTGCCGACTTGGACGCAACTGATTCATGAAATAGAAGCTGTCTGCGTTCGATTCGATGGGTTAATGCTGGTGGCGGCTTATCGTTAGTCTTATTAAGGCTCCCTTGATGGAAATCGAAGGCTCTCGCGTTACGAGCGAAGCTGCTCTTGAAAAAAAGGGTTTCGGGTAGAGGAAGAGGGAGGGCGATAGCGCAGATTTTTCAGGTATCCTCGCCAAGGGCTTCCTGCCTATAGGGTTACAGATTAAAATGATTGGTCTGGGTGTAGGGTGTAGGCGCGCCATAAGAGGATTTACGGATCGTTCTGTTGAATAAACTCGAGGAAACCCCTGCTGGTAAACACAGCTCAATGCTTGGGATGGAGGCGCGAGGAGCCTCTCGGTTCTCGCTCCCCCTTTCCTATTCTCATTCCAAGGATCACACTCTCTCAGTAGTCTCACAATCAGTTATCCCGCTAGCAGCTCTGCCTCACCACTAACCCTTCCTCCGAAAACCTCTCCCTCTTTCTCCTTCCTCGACGATGAGTCTGCTTGCCTCGCCTACATCTACATACATACATACATACATACATACATACCTACAGAGAGACGCCACCACGTATGCTCGGCCGCTTGCGAACTTTATATTGCTCCTCGATATTGGTTTCCCTGTTTCCGAGAACATATTAATCCGTAAATTTCTCCTACCTGGTGGCTCTAACGCCAGGCTCTATTAGTAGAACGGCCGACAGCTACACTGCTGATACACGCTGCGCCTCTGCCTTCTGCGTTCAAACTTTCAAAGTGATGCCAGCAATAATTGTACATGTCACGCAAGCAAAATATTAACTTGGTCATTCATATAATTAGCAAAGTGCCTACCTTTGAAAAAGTTGGCTAGCTAGCAAATAAAGTTGGGAAAAGACAGGATTTTTAATGGGATAATTTCATGACTCCTGGGAACAGTGGGGGACGAAGCACCATTGTCGTCGCTGACATTTTTCTCTCCAAATTGGCATTGGGTTTAAGAAGGCGGATTAATAAGTGTGTGGAGCTAGTCTGTATCTTAGCAGTTTTGTATCGCGGGCGCTTCAGTCAATTTCGTACGGCGATTATGCGTAAGGTGCGTAATGCGAGGTGTGTGTGAGTCTAGTGGATAATTTGGATTGGGTGGGGCGGTGGCGGCGGCGGCGGCGGCGGCGGCGGCGGCGGCGGTGGTGACGGCGGATACAGGATAGGAGAGTAATGAATAGTGTCTGCGCGCGGTAAAGGTACAGTGCGGGTGTCGTGTCAGGTAGACGGGTGAGTTGACTGAAGAATGTAAACAGTATGCACGAACGAGAATCCGCCGTACGATAAGAATCTGTAATTAAGATTGCACTCTCTGATTAATGTTCCTAGAGAGCTCTCCTAATCAGATGAGCGGGAGGAAAGAAAGCCTAGCTTAAGAGATTTATTCCTGGCGCTTCGCGAAATTCATCTCTTTTCTCTTCCGTGCTCCTCCAGCTTCCCTTCCCTTCCCTTTCCCTTTCCCCCTCCCCCTCCCCCTCCCCATCCACTTCCACTTCCCCTTCCTTCCGCCTGCCACCTTTTCTCTCGTGATAGAAACGTCCGTTTAGGTGTCGACACAATTTCTCTTAAATACGTTTTAATCCAGTACCACCATTGAATCGGGAGGCACGTTCTTTTGAAATGGCAGCACAATAGTTTTCAATGTGCATCACACAGTTTTTTTCAATACATCTCTTACATTTGAAGAATAATGCCAGCGAGCAATAACGTAACACGGAGCGTGAAACATTACTTCCAAATTGTATCGCACAGCCTGGGGTTTTGACTCTCCTGTGGCAGATTTCCCTTCAAACAAAGGGAACACTGTGTACATGTTATACCTTTTTTCATTCTTATGCACGCAACATGTCAATCGAAAAAAATAGAAACGCTATAGGGTGTCCAGCTTTTGTGCCTGTAATATGAAATATTACTTGTCTAGTCTTTCTGTCAGGTTTAATTCTGTTTTTAAACGAAGGTAGGGCCGTGTTATAGGCGAGAACGATTGAGTAATAATAGAGGAAGGTGCAAAGCGTATTATCAGAGCGGATTTTCCGAGGATATTCCGTTTCTTTTGAAGGTATGCTCGTTAGATCGGTTGGGAAGGAAGAACAAGAGCTTTCACAAGTTTTTCGCACCGCCTTGGTTGGTGTATTGGTCAAATCTTGCCAGAATTCCAAGCGGCAAGCGGCAAGCGGCAAGAGTCGGGCGTGGAGGATTGCACCAATTTTTCTTATTTGTCATTTGATCTTGGTGCTCTTGGTGTATCTGAACGAGGGAAGCAAGCAACGTTCCTCAGGGTGGCCAAGAGACTTGTAATTTACGACGTGATTCGCTAGGTATGATTTTCAGCTGGAAATAAGGCAGTTGGGTCACGTCGACGTCTGCAATTTCGCCTCTCGAAATATTGAAGAAAAACTGAGCCGAGAGCCGAGAGCCGAGAGCCGAGAGCCGAGAGCCGAGAGCCGAGAGCCGAGAGCCGAGAGCCGAGAGCCGAGAGCCGAGCCCTCTACACTCTACACTCTACACTCTAGCTCTAGCTTTAGACCAAGAGTGTCTCAAGGCAGTTAGAAGCCCTGGGCCTGCACATCCATCCCCCTATTGTGCCATCATGCTCTCTCCCTCTCTCGTAGACACTTTCTTTAGAAAAGCCCCGCAACATTTCATTACGAGGCCCTTTTCTGCCGGATTCATTTTTCGGAACGCTTCCTTTACCAATTCTCTGAGGATCGTGTGTCCGACTTTCACCTGTTTCTTTTTTGTTGCAGGTATGTGCCAGTGGGTGATGGCTGTTCTCTTTCTATAGACTCAACAGTTACATTCGTATGTACTTAATTGATTTGGACGCACATAAAGAATAGTGGAAACGATGATAGGCTTTACATATGTACAATACTCTGTCTGAATCCATCATCATGCTCGAACTGGACTGCTGCGAGGTAACTGCTGTAGAATCCAAGTATATATCGAGAAGTCTCTAAAGGTAGAAGTGGATTCGTTCTCGTTTTGCATTAGCCAGTTAATGAACATCTAGGCAGAGGGTTGATGATATCTCGAACAATTGCGTACTAAATGGTAAGAGTAGGATAGTGTGGACGCGAGGAGTGGTAAGCACGCGGAAGCGGAAAGGTGGCGGTAGCGCGTGTTATTTATAAAGTTGCTGGCACAGTGCATTTGGATGCTTACGGAATTTTCATTTATTTGCATTTCCTTTACGTAAGCAGGTTACCGAGTACGTGATAACCAAGTACAAAGTCAAAAAGGGCCAACTATTTTTAGTCAGAAGGAAATGCTTCTATCACTATTGTAGCTTCAACTTGCTGAATATAGAATTCCAATTAGAACAAGGGATTTAGTGCAACATATTATACTTGATTGATTTATTTCGACCAAAGCAAGCCCGCCTGTCTTATAGTCATCCAACAATAAACTCATGGCAAATAATCAGATATGCTTGTTTGACAGCAGAGGGCAGGCAGTATTATGCACAGTAGCGATTAGTGATGATGTGGAAATAATGAAAGGCCTATAGTTTGGTACTGTGAAGCAAGCGCTTGAAAAATCGACTGAAAGGCTGGTGGATTCTCACTAATTTCTCTGGTGCGCTGAGTACGCGCTTTGGCAGAGGATAGCGTGAATAAGAGGACGTATTAATTTATCGTTGGCGTTGTATGGATTGGAGTCGAGGCACACTGGGCTTGCCAGACCCTTTTTCCTCAAGTGCGTGCATGCGAACGCAGACAATGGCTCGACATATTGGACATCCCTCGAATCGAACCTCATTTGACGTTCCTCTAAAATTGACTGGCAGCATGGAGTATCCTCAGATATCCGTGAAAATACTTGCTTCCTCATTAATGCGCCCACCGCCCTTCATCACTGCGCGCCATTGCTTTACACGCCCTGAGGACAAAACCTTGCAAATAGTGCATTTCTATTGAAAAGGTGTTAAGTTAAGTAAGAGAATAGAGGTTGCTGGTCGGCCTCTACTAGAGTCAACGGCAAATGCCAGATTCTTGTATCTTCTATCTAGTGCCGTGAGACTGGTTTGCATTGCACTGACGTTTAAAGGGAGGGAACGCTATACAGCTATACATACAGGAGAACGATATGTCGGTGTTTGTTGCCGCTTTGAGGTTTTCACGTCGATCAAAAAGCAGCCGAGCGTTGCGCCTGGTCGAAAGGTAGCGTCGGAATGCTTCCCATTCTGCCATGGTCCGGCACGGCTACTCCATTCACTACTCTTCCGTGCCATACATACTACATACATACAACCAGTCAATCCTTTTTCTCCAACGCTTAAAGAACATGGTGTGATTTTCTTCAGCGTTTATAAATCGCTCCTACCTTTGTGTGTGTATTTTATGAGCGAAGAAAGTATATTATGGCTACGGGTACGGGTACGGGTACGGGTACGGGTACGGGTACGGGTACGGGTACGGGTACGGGTAGGCTACGGCTAGTGTCTGAGAGGGGGAGAAGTTAAGCGGTTAAGGGCAGAAAGGCACCTGGGAAAATGGGAGTTCGGCTGAGATCGCTCAGTCTAACGATATGCGCCATGTGGCCTCACACGGACACGGACTTCCTTAATCCGCAACTTAATTAATGTCATCGATAAAGGCACTCGCGTCTTCCTAGTTCCTAGTATCAGACCTTTCTCTCATCTTTGCCTTACTCTTCTGAAAGGAAGTTATGAGGGAGAAAGTGCATAGTGTGTTCTATTACAGTATTTCCCTGGTACAAAAGTAATGCAATATTCCACTATTATACTATAATCCAGTAGAGTATTGTTTGCCTCCTTTGTTATTCTTAGTGGAAAGGTACGTACAATATACGTGAATGTACAGGGAGGCGCATGTCAGAACAAAGTGGTATGCGTTTCGCTGTAGCAGGAGAAACTACCGAATATTCAAACTGGTTCCCTATTTTTACTTCGTCAGGTTATTTAATTACCTTTCGGTGTAGCAGCCTACTAGGATTACTGAGGGACATGAAGCAGGCAGCATCAAATACTTTATACCGAGCATTTCCGCTCGAGTTCCCTTTGATACGGAACCGGAAGACTCACCTTTTCAGGCAAGCGAGGTGTATTCTAAAGGGTAAAACGCTGGTGCCGCTGGCGTAGCGGGCACTCTGCTATATGTACATACTACTATGCATGTGTATACTATGCGCTACTATGACACCACACCCTACTGGCCGCAACTTTCCTTCCCCTCTGCATCGATTCGGTTCAGAGTCAGATTGAGAGTCGTGGGAGAGTGAGCGCAAGCACTTTTTTGCTGACAATAAACGACATTCTGAGATCGAAAACGCGCACTGATAAGACTGGCAGTATGCATTCTTTAGTCTCTATGCTTTAGTCTCTAACCGGCTTTTGCCTTGCACTTCACTTTTGTCAGTCTCTCTCTATTTATGAACTCAGCGCTGACAAAAAAAAAGAGATTAAGCCACTTAAGCTAGTATTTCTGGTATGTTATATTTCTTGGGAGTACACACGAGCGTGATTGAATTCAAGCGTCTCCATCCAGCTGAGGTGGGTTATTCGAGCGGGCTAACATTGCGCGGACGTACAAATTACCCGAAAAACGCAGCATATACAGCCCGATTAATTACCTTTCGTGCATACTTGCACGAAAGTTGTTGAGAGAATTAACGCGTGAAGGCGCGCGCGCGCGCGCGCGCACGTGTTTAGCCGACGTTAAAGGGGTTGTGGCGATCGAGAGGAACGATAATCGGACGGTGAATGTTGTTTGTCCAGGATAGTGCTGTTTAACATGAAAAGGAGTCAAGTCGAAGACTGCCAGACGGGGGCATGGATCTAGAGGTAAGAGGAGCGTCTGGTTCTCTGTGGCTTTCCTTGGAATTAGAAAGAAATAAACGATTCTGGGGTAGAGGTGACTAAGACTGCATTGAAATATTTGAAATCTTTAATCTGGTGTTACTGATGCAGTGGCTTGCTGTAAGATTTTCTCAGCGCCATGTCGAGATATGTTTAACGTCTGGGCAGGGTGTACCCACTAGCCAGCAGCCACTAATAATAAGAGAGTATTGCAATACTGGAAATAGGGAAATGCCGGAATCTCTCTGGATCGGGTAAGAAAATGAAGCAGGCGTTCCCCGCGCATAGTCAATGTGCATTGGCATCGTTCCGGCGTGCTTTAATTGTCAGGTTTCATCAAGGTTCTCGTCGTTAAGCTTTGAGATATCATATTATTGCATTCCTCCGCTGGATTACTGAGAGATCAAGCCGAAACGCCTTAGCCCTTGGATCTGTTGCTTAGATCGCATTTCGGATATTGTTCCAGTGCACAGAGCCGTGTAGATATACAAGTACAATGTAGATGTACCTTGTACACCTACATAAAAGAGACCAAGCCCTCCTCGTCCTCTAATCCTACGCACCGACCTGGAAGGATGCGCGGCGCCGGCGCCGCGCCTCCAATACGCTGAGCGTCTATTTCCTTTGGTATTCTGCTACTAACTCTGATAGGTGCTTCCTCCAGGTAAAATTATCGCCCCTTCTTATAGTATGTATGTACTATTAAGCGGCATGAAGAAAGTGTCGAGTGGCGACAAGAAGTAGAGTCAACGAGAGGAAGAAGGCCGATTGGAAACGTCGGTTCCGAATCAGGCAGACACTAGGTGCGAAGGCAAAAAGTGTCTTTGCTCTCGGGTTTAACGAGATTCAGTTCGGATTCGGTTCGCCTCGTTATTCAAGCTAATGCCGGAGCTCATTTCGGCTTTTGCGTCTTTCACTGGAGATAGTTTCTCTACACTACTCTGCACGTCCGCAGACGTCCGCAGACGTCCGCACAGGTCCGCACAGGTCCGCACACCTCCCTCCCCATCCCATCGGCCATCCCGTTCCGTGCTGCCCGCATCGGACAACCAGTAGCCAGTAACCACCAGTGGAGCAGAAGCAGGAGCAGAAGCAGGAGCAGAAGCAGGAGCAGAAGCAGGAGCAGAAGCAGTAGGCAGAGGCGGTGACAGGCAGAAAGGGGGGTAGAGGGTAAAGTGGTGCAGCGCGCTCAGAACAGGGAACAGAGCCGAGTACATACTATCTATGTACTCGGTACTCGGCAATGCCCAGTGAAAGAGAGCAAATGATTCACCTATCACCAGCCGGAGTTACCACCTAAACCTAGCCGATCAGGCAAAGCAGCACTTTGCACCCAAGAGGACTACTGTCGGAACTTCCCTTAGAGTGGACTCGCTCTTTCAACCTGAAAACTTCTCCACCCTTTCATATTAACATCCCAGCCCCCTTCGATCCCGGTCCTATACTTGTTCTTGTCCGCTTCAATTTCTTCCTCACACCTTTCATCACTTCACTCATTCATATGGAGTATAAGTATATATTATATGCATTTCCTTGTCCTATTCTCATTCTGGGCATTGCGCATTAATCTGTCAGCAAGCTTACCTTGCATTGTCAATGGGGAAATTAGAACGACGCGAGTTCCGTGTTTGCCAAGCACGTGATGATAAAACTGTACTGAAAGATGGGGGCTTTGCATGAAGGTGTCCATTAAAGCCTCCAAGTATTGTTGGCGCGTGCAGAACTCTGGAGTGGAGAAAAGAGACGGGGCGGTAATTGTAAGTAAGAATATTAATTCAGATGGAATGGGCGCAGCGCGGCACAGCACGGCGGCGCTGCGCTGCGCAGCGCAATGCGGCCGCTCGACAGAGATGACAGCACGTGAGCGCGACGGAAGGACCAGGTGGGTGAGCAGCGGAGTATAGTTCCGGTTCCGGCGGAGATAATAGCGCGTGTCTAGAATGTACCGAGGGACACGTCCCGGCTTCCGAGGCCCGACTTGAACTTTATGTGCAGCAGTATTTCGCCATTTACAAACAGGCAACAACTCTCCGCGCAGTCGGCAGCGCGGTACAGTCCGGCGACGCGATACGTCAGGACGGCACTACGCTCCAATTGAGGGATTGCGCCTCTGTTTGTCTCTGTTTGATGCGTCCGAATGTACCGCCGTAATTACTCCTAATAACTTTCGGAAGCCCTCGAACGGCGACCTTAGGAGTTACCGTGCTTTTGATTGCTCCACTGACACGTTCGCGCTCCCATTCCCATCGGTCCATTCACTGTCCAGCAACCAGCAGCGCCAGCCCCAACGGCCATCCTTGATTAGACGCTCCAACCCTACCAGATGCTTTTTCTTTACTTCATCAGGAATATAGGAGAGCCAGTCCCAGAAACGTGCTCTGCCTGGTATCAAGCTCAACTACACATGTACTTAGTACATACATACTACCACATAACAAATACTTGGTGGACGCGTATCAGCAGAGCGGCCCTTCTCAAAGTTATTGCTCCCCCAGGGATTCGGAAACAATATAGTCAAATCCGTCCTAGTCCGCATCCTCTAACTAGATAGTATACTCCATTTTATTTTAACGCTCTGATCATGCTTCTCCATAGTTCCCAATGACTTTGTTGTCAGTCATACGAATGTGTGTAGAGAGTTGATCGTTCCTTGCTTAATAAGTACTGATGATTATGTAGAGTTGAAGTACAATGTATAGCACCAGTTGGGAGGCTGCATTGGTAATGGATGTACTTTAGGCTTCTGACTCTGAGGTTGGTTCAGGAAGCAAATTGCGTCGGCAGTTAATGAGCAAAGTAATTATAGCCTGATTAATTTGAGATTTCACCGAGCTCAGGAAAGGGATGCTCTGGGTGGGTAAACGTGACTTTCTCTGCGTTATCGAATGCGCCAAGTGGAGCGAGGGAATCTTAAATTAATGAAGATGTCCGTGCTTCTTAAATAAACTACCTACCTTAATATAGTGAGCTCCCCGGCTTTCCATGATTGTTCTTGGTCATTTACGCGCTTTTGCAGATATGCGTATTAGTGAAATCTTTACCTTCATCAAGCAACTCTAAGTAGTCCTGGACTGTAAAGTGTAAAGAGAGTTCAAGCTGGATTCCGTTCTTTCGGTTGGCAGTTTTTTTCTACAGTATGCAGAGAGTCGTAGCGAATTGATAAAACTTTTCAATGGATAAGAAGCATTATTGCTGTCTGGTCGATTAGCCAATAGAGGGAGGGGGTGGGGGTGGGGGTGGGGGTGGGGAGCGAGAGAGAGCGTTCGGGAGTCGTGTTATCGGTGCGGTGCTTATACTATGGTCAACAGCATATTGTAGATGAACGCGCGACGCGGACACCGTAACAATGGTCGGCTTTTTCGAAATGACAAAACGCCATGAGCACGGAAATTTTGATCGGCTAAAATTGTGAAATCACTTGAATTTCATACCACTCGTCTCTGACTGCGTCAAGTGCCATCGACTTTCGAGTGGATTTTTTTATTGTTCCTTTCCATCTGGCTCTCGAGTGCGCGCCGCCGCTTAATAAAAATTCCTCTCTGCTATACGCTCCCTACGATATTAGTGTCACTAGTAACCTCTTTGAAATTTTCTTTTCCAACCGATTATTGCACTTGCAACAGTAGAAACGAGAGTATGCCCGAGTACTATTAGGCAAGCGTGTATCTTTGATTGTTACAATTATTCGATTGGAGGCGCAAAGGTAGGGAGGAAGGTGGAGTAACCGGGCGTTATCGTGCGAGGGCTAGCCCGTCCGATCCTTACTGGCTGGACTGGAGCGGCTAAAAGGAATCGAGTGTTTTTAAGCGAAGGCCCCGTCGAAGACCTCTAGTCTTGGAAAAGAGAACGTACAAGGCAGGTCTCCGCGAATCTTGCATTAATACCCAATCTACTATAGTACGTAGCATATGATAGGTACTTGGTATGTATGCGAGTGTGTGGTTGATAAAGTATTGCTGAGAGTAGAAGATCCTTCGGCTTTGGCCTTGATGGTAGATGGGTGGAATGGAATGGGAGGGAGGGTCGTGAGACAAGTGTCGGCTTGGTGTGTACTAGTGAAAGAAGCCAGAGGGACGAGGAGGGAGAATTGTCTGTCTTGGAGAATTTCGATTTGCCCCCGTGTGCAACAAGTAGAAACGAAAGAGAAAGCGTGACGGTGGGCGCTGCTGGAGGGCTTCAAGACTGAAAGGTCTGGTTGCGAACAATTTCTAACGAGCGTGCGGGGCTATAGGGGCTAGCCCCTGAGCTACAACTTCCGGTGGGGCCAGTGCTATCCGCTATCCGCTATCCGAGCTCTCGTCGTGGTCGGCCGAGTGTGAAGGCACGGGCCAGGAAACAACAACTCTGACTGGATACCTTAACAAAGAAGCCGAGCCATTCTCCCGTCTCTATTCTCGGATCGTCTCCGATCTTCGATGCATCTCCATCTGGAAAGACCTTTCACCGTACGCGTCCCTCCCCGATAATATCAATCGATCTACATCTACTCCTAGCCAACGAGGCTAGAGAATATACGCTTCTCCCCGAGCGAGATCTCCCTAGCTTGATAAAACAAAGCTTCCCCTGGACCAGTTGCGTCAGACCACTATATACGCTTGATCCAGTCTCTTTCGCGACTGAAATAAGTATGTAGCTATCTATTTACTTGCCGAGGCCTACTAAGTACTACCACCGCGCGCCGCGCCGGGCCGCGCCGTGAGGACCGGGCGCTTCAAGAAAGACCTTGGGTGTAGCAAGATGTAGATCTATGTCCTATGTACACTGTATAGCTATGAAAGATAGTTGTACAGTTATCGATATAAAACGGGGGGGGGGGGGGGGTCCGGTACTTTGATAGAAAGGAAAAGGGGAATGGGGAGATAGCAGTCTGGAGAGATTGGACGAGAGTTCTATCGGGTTAACAGTCTCCGTTGACCTCCAATCCTGCTCGGGCTTCTTAGCAAAATTACCAGGAGAAGGAACATCTTAGGAGAACATCAGGCTGTATCTATAGGATAGGGAGTATGCGATCGATGATCCCATTATCTGACCGTTATACCGATAGACATTCCAGCCCGATAGATTCAGACGAGTGGGCCCTGCGCTTACTCCTTACTCGACCACATTTTCAGATATTTTCGCCGCCGGCTTCCTTTGCTCTAAAATATCAATGAGAATTGCGTTGGACGACAGTTTTGCACGATATCTAGTATCCAAGAATTCATCTAACTCACTACTATCGACATGCACTATATCTTTGTACATTAATGCTAGTGGTAAGAGATGTGTGCATGCGTTGTATACACGTATATCTGTAAAACTAAAAATCAATTGGAGAAGCGCACCACGAGGCAGATAATACCGAATACCGGTAGGCTGTATAGAGGAAAAGCCGGGTTGAAAAATAGCATCCAGCTAGGGGGGGGGGGGGGGGGGGGAGTCCAGCGGGTGACGTTGGAGGTAGGGAGAATGAACGGCTTGGCGTTTTAACTGTTAGCTATGCAAATAAATAATTTCACTGCCACGGATATTTATTACGTAAGCAGCCGATGGCCGGTTTGCCATAAATTCTGTTGGTTCGCCGCTGCTGCTGATCCGTACAGCGAGGATTCGGAAATATGTATTTGCAAAAATTCGGAAAACCGCAGCATGCTGCTACTCGATCAAGGGAGAGGCACCTACCGTTGCCAGTAATTGCGAGATTTAGCGCTCACCATGCGAATATCAACTTTGGGCCCCAGCCTCTAGCTTCTTTTCGATCGTGCATAACTCCTCGTCGACTGATCTGACTGACTGACACACGCACTAATCAATACGAAGCCGGTCGATCAACATGGCTTAGCGGCCGACTATTTCATTAGGCGCTCGTCAGTCTGCCGAATTTCAGCCATTATTCCTGAAAGCGTCATTCGTTGATGCGCATAGCTAGAACTGGTGGAGTGCAAGAGGAGTGAAAGGAGGTGGATATACATCTTAGAGAGCTTTGCTTAGTCTTTTGCGCTTTGCCACTTTCGATGTAATACATAGACTGTGTTCGGAAACGAAGAACACACTAGACTGACTGGCTTTCTCGCCAGAGCCTAGAGCCCTCCTCACCTTTCCACTCGACAGATTCTTGAGTAAGAGTTCCTTCTTGCACATTTCGCGAGTCACTCGGAGCATATTGGAGCTTCCATTCTCGGCTCCATTAGAACTGCAAACAGTGGCAGAAAATAGTGCAGCAAAGGCAGCCTCGGTAAATAATGTGAAAGGCACAAATGCACCATATTTCATTAGATCTAACCAGCATAAGTATCCTTCATACCTTCCGACTAGATCGGTTATCTTTCATCGGATAAATCCGGTGTGAAGGAAATAAGGACTGCCTACCTAGTAGAAGTCATTCCGAAGGTGTATGATGCTAAATGAGCTGCGATTGCAGTGCACTCCGAGCACTTAATCTTAAATCGAGTTGGTCCCTTGATTGAGAGGAGGCGTTTCCAAGTTTTCTTTGGAATTCTCGGTGAGATTCCTAGCTACTGGTCTAAGCGTGGTAGATAGACACCGAGCAGACCGATATTGCAGACAGCGGATCAATATCTTTCGAAGGGTAGTGCAATACCGGTTGACAAGAATCAATTCAATTCTCGGAATCTCGGTCTCTCTATGTCTGAAAACATTTTTCCTCTGTCGTTCTCATACTTGACCGCGTGGTACTTGAGTCGAAAAGTCGTGCAGCTCAAGTGCGATGCGAGTCTACTATCGATTTACTGCTTGCTGTGGACCGTGTAGGTTTGCTGTCATTTTCTAGTGTCTCAAGACTTTGCACACGGTATGCCTCATTCACGATAACTGATTTGGACTAGCACCTCTCGAAGGAGATGTACATAGGTATATACTTGACTGGTTTTCGCTGAAAGTATCACACACGAGGACACGTTAGTCGAATATTTCTGTCTTGTATCTTCGAGCTGGAGAAGAGAAGCAGAAAAGATTTATTTGCCCGATCCTCACACTTAAATAGAGCTCTTTTACAGTTGGAGCATTACTTGAATCTTTCCCTCCTGTTCAAGCATAAGCTGTTCCGGTTCACGGTCACTCGCCATAATAACAGTAGTGTAAGCGTTTTGCATTTTTCCAGCGAAATCGTGCTCTAACGTAGTAACTAGAAACGTAAACCGAAAGCTCATCGGCCGACAATTGCTTGCGCAGCCCCTGCAATTACATTTCCGACCGGCAAGCTGTTGTAGCACCAGATTGTCAATGTTTTCCAGAGCGGCGATGTGCCGAAGGTGTCAAGTTAATGATGAAATTGGAGAAACTGAAAGTTTCCATATTTCCACGAACTTTGATGGGTAAGCGGAAATGTCTCTTGACGCAGTAGACGAGAGAGAAGGATCCACCAGCCAAGGCCATAATGGTGGAGGAATATTCGAGAAGTAGGAAGCTTTTTCAGAGGGACAGACTGATTGTTTTGGAAAGTGGAGTGGCGACGATTTCCAGAGACGCAGCAGTGGTCAATAGATCTGTCTAGATGCGAGGAGAGGAGAATGGAGAAGGGGGTACGGCCAAGGAAAGATAGTTGTTGCAGTAGTATACTAGATAGTATGTACACATAATTGGAAGTAATAAGCGAAGAGAGAACGGGGGGGGGGGGGTATAAGGGGAAGATGTCAGGTAGCAGTGAAAGGTAATTGGAATATGTATTATGTAGCCGTATGACGGCAGGCTTATTTTTAGCAATGGTTCATATTTCATGGTTGGTGGGACGGTCGATCCAATTTTAGCCTGCCCGAAAGACTCGAGCGCGTAGAGTAGCCTCGATTCGAATAGCCCGAATTAGACTGATTGATGCGTGCATATCTGAATATAAAAGCTCACCATTTGAAGGAATTGCAGATTCGTCGCGAGCTACCTAGATCGAACAATGTCCAACTGATAAAATCAGTAAGTGAGAGTAATTTCAGTTTGGGAGCATTTTCAACTGATGTCTGATTGTCGAGAGTCGGAGGTAGGTATTTGGTTTTGAGGGTGGTTATGCTAGAGAGTACCGTAAGAAAGTCAATTTGCCAAGTTTTTGATCGCGGCTCCCGCTCGGATAGCATTCTTCATCTGAGAATATCTTTGGCACACTTTTAAACCACCAGCACACCTCCACCGGCATCAGACTAATCTTGCTTCGGAGTAAAGAGAACAGATGAAAGTTTCTTCCAAGATTCTCCTGAAAATTCTCGCCATTTCGATCAAGCCTACCTTCCACCGACAGCATAGATACTGTCGCTCTACTTTATTTCACTTGGCAGCTGCTAACGATTGTATTTTCAAATTTAGTGTAGCATATACATACTTGTAATTGGAATTTGGCAGAGGTACTACTTGGGTGGGCCTGATTAATTCCCGAGTCCATATTTACTTGGGAATCTTTATTTATTTCATTTCCTGTCGCAGATTTAATTACCGAGTTGCTGCTAGGAGCAGAATCGATATGCTTACTGAGATGTAATCAAGCATACATGGAATATGCGGTGGGCGACAGCCGGATACTAATGGTTTCCACGGACTAATTAACGACGATGTACTTTTGCCAAATCTGTGCACAACCCAACCGATCTCCGGTTAACGGTTAACGGTTAACGGTTAACGGTTAACGGTTAACGGTTAACGGTTTACGGTTTACGGTTTACGGTTTACGGTTTACGGTTTACGGTTTACGGTTTACGGGTTACGTTTAATAGGAGAGACAAGGCGGCCGAGTTACCAAGTGCTAAAGGAACTGGGTCACTTGCCACGAGATCCAACGATTTTAGCGCTTGACATAAATTTTCTCTATTTCCGCTGCTTTCGGGAATCCAAATACAGGTGGAGTAGTGGTGCCTCTGTGGTTCTAGGTGGACGTGTGTGTGTGCACATGGACGCGCGCCTGCGTCTACCTACCACCTAGCTCTACGCTGATTGAACGACACGCGCATGTTCACCAGTACATATAAATCGTTCGGTGGTTTGAATGTTCCTTATTAGTGGATTTCGTTACTGACTGAGTTAGTCGCGCAAGTTACATCTACATACAATTCCCTCAAATATTAGTTCCGCCCTTGTATGAAGACACAAATTTCGCTTGATGTTCGGGAAATATCTATGTATATGTATGTATGTATGGAGTAGGTATGTAGATGGAGAACTAGATAGAGAAAAGTGAAGAAGGTAGAAAACTATAGCCATTCCCTAACGTCCCATTCCTTGGACTGAAATCGAAGAGCTTAAGAGAAATGTATTTGGTATTAGAGATATTTTTAGGCAATGCGGACCTGAAGGTAACTGTTCGCTGTTCGGCGCTCTTCCTAGAACAGAGTTCAGTTGGCTGGGCGTATCGATTCTTCCAAGTGCTCCACTATCCTCCAATGAAACAGTCTGACAATTCCTGTAAGAGAATTCCACCCCTTACATAATCGGAAACTGCAGAGGAAGGATAAGCATGATCGCTATCGATCGATTTCCAAGGGATTATCTTCATCTATCTGCTTATCTAGATAGTCTGATCGATCGAAGAGATGATCGGAGCCGCTGGACTAGAGCTCTATTTGTCATTGTCCGTTTAAAAATGAAAAGAGCTTCGAGGGATCTCAGTTGGTTGGATTGCAGGGCCCGGTCGAATCCGTGCCCTTTAACCTCCACGCAGCAAAAGCGCCACTTGAATTGGTGCTAGGGATGTTATACAAGAACAGCTACGAGGATTTAAGTCGACCTTTGTATTTGGTAGAGCTCTGATGAGGCGAGCGGATTCGCAGAGCAGCACCGAGTTCTTGGTTGACTTTTCTAGAGCGGCACATATGGCGATGCAAAATTTTGCATCAAGTGCAATTTCCAACTACTCGCCAGAACGAAAGGGTAGTCGCAAATTGCGAACGCTTCATTAGCAAGAATTTAAATTTCAAAAGGGTTCTTTGCACATCTTTTCCACTCGCAACTCACCATCTGATGAACTTAGACCCTTTGTCCACTAGCCATTCGCTTATCTGAGTTGGTTGCCACTTGGCAAACGAAAAATGTCTGATATTTCGAGGCAATAACTTGCTCCCTCTTAGCCTTACTTGGGCTTCTTTTTACTCATGCGCAAGAAACGGTCTCTAACTTTTGATGGCTAGGCTACTCTAGACGTGAATGTCCGGATATAAGCTGCGTAGCATTGATACATGATTTGAATAATTGCTATCGCCAATGACCCTTGGCAATCGCGAACCATCCACATGATTTTACTCTCGGTCCATTTTCTCTATTGAGTGCATCACTTTTTTGAGTGGAAGCCGACAGTTTTCTCGGACTCGACTAAATGAAAGAGAACGGAAGGAGAGAGGAGTGGGCTGAGGGGTGGAGGATGACCGGGTGATTATTCAGTGTCAGAGATTTCCCAGAACGGAGGTGAATACGTTAAGGAGAAACTGCGCAGCGTGCCAGTCCAGCGAAATGTATAATCGTTCCATTCCATAAGTTATAATTTATGATGGCGAATAGCCCGGGCATGATGTCTAGGGATTAGAGGTACGTGATAAATACGGCAACCGCTCGTATCTAGCTACCTATGGTCCTGCGACGACGATGCGGTGCGGTGCGGTGCGGTGCCGTGCGGCGCGTGGCCGTCTGTGGTACACATAAACGTTTGTGAAAAGAGGAATTAGCACGCATATCACGCAAATAAACCTTTAATATCTCTTTACACTTGATACTGCGCGTATCGCCCGGACAAACAATTCATTCTCTCTTTGTGCAAACTGTTATTTATCGCGGCCTTTCGCCCGCACAGCATCTGTTTGTAATTGACGCCACTCGTTCGGCCATAAGGTGTGAAAATTAGTCAACACGTGTTAGTGTGCATAGTACTCATCCAAAAGAATACTCGGCAATCTTCATTGGCTATCTCGATTGAATCCAGCTTCCCGCCAGGTGGATGTACAGGGTGAGTCACTTGCCTTTTAATCATCCCCTTCACACTGGAGTTCCAATGATTTCTATTATTGGAACAATTTGATATTATAAATAAATGTCAGTGCGTTGAGAAAACACGGTAAATACTCCTGTATATTAAAATGACTCAACGCCACATAATTATACAATTTTCAACGGCCTATATCCATCATTGGAGATTCAAAGGCTAGTGAATCACCCTGTACATGTAGTACCTACTACGTTAGACTATACCTAGTATATAGTGGTATAATGAGCACCTCGCTGACCGATCGATGTTGGCCCAACACTGTTTTTCAATGCTCCTTCTTTTAGTGAGAGACAGCCCTTGTTCTAGCCGGCTTCTTCTATAAGACCATAAATCTTCAAAGGGATTACATACTATAGAGAATATATGAGGTGTCGCATGAATGTTGCTATCTAGCAAGAGGTGACTGATAAAGCAATCATCAACCGATGAATTACTCACCAAACTACTTAAGCCGCAATGCCGCAAAACGTGCAGAGTGCATAGATGAGACTAGATAGATTATGTTGCCGGATATACTATACATAGATACTAGCATAATGAGTATGAGAAGGAAGAGTTTGTTGGAGAATGTTAGTGGAGAGAATGAAGGTGTGGAAGAATCGGCAAGTTGGGAATAGCTGGGGTGAGTTGGGTAGAGGTAGGTGTGGTGCCAGGCAGTACATAGTGTGTACACCGGGAGTGGAAGTGCCATAGATTTCGGCGGTGCCGGCTGTGAAAACGCACCTATCTGAAAGGTAATGGCGAACATTCTTCTCGGTGGGTGCACGGCTGCAGGATCAGATTTATTGGTTTTCCTTTCGAGCATCCCCATCGAACGCGCTCCGCTCGCTCGCTCCCTCTTCTTACTCCATTCCACCTTTTCCTTTGGAAGCTCGTCACATTTTCTGCCGACTGACCCAAGTCCTCCGAGGTATTACAAGATACTGCTTTTCCATCCATTCTCCGATTTCCTATCACCTATCTTTTTCACGGAGTCTATCAAATCAACTGGAAGTGTGTCGTTGACCCGTTGCTTATTCCGGTAGCAATGAGAATCGCTCCTCTCCGGAGCCGAGTAAATTGAGAGCAGTTTAGGCGTTTCCTCGATAGATACAATTACACCAACCGGCGGCTATTCCCCCAGACCGTAAGGAGAAAATACTTGGATTCTGCTTTCTTTTTTATTTGCGCGGGGCATACATTGGTAAAAAGTAAAAATCAATCAGAAATTTCGTTGTCGACTAAAAGCTACATAGTTTACAGTGAATAGTTTGACTTGAATGCTTTCTCTCGAGTTACGGAGGTGAAAAGTGGAAACAGCGCGGCGCGGCGCGGCGCGGCGCGGCGGAAGGACCATTAAGTAGAATTTTTCTCGGCTTACCCTGACAAAATTTCAGGGGCTGGCTCTCCCAGCAGTATCTCCGTATGATCGCCCAGTTTTCTCTAGAGAAACGATGGGCTACAATATTTCCCCACTAGATGCATCCGAACAAATAGATCTGCTTTATCGATCTCTGTAGCCCCGCGAGGGTGGCAACGGGTAGCGCAAGAGAGGCGCGACAGTTCCAATCGTAACCGTGCAACTGTGAATAGTAAGCCATGGAATTGCATGCATCATTCATTCGATGAGTTGTTACGTCCCTTGGATTATTTTATGAATCTTTCACGTAAAATGCCCGGATGAGAATAACGCCAACTCCAGCAGAGACGGGGTACGGGGAAAATTCGCACCCATTTACAAGATTTAAGGTATCCTTGACAGTTGAGAAATTTTGGAAATTACTTGGATTGAATCGCGTAAACATTAAATGGTAACGAGTACTTAAGATTGTAAGGTGCTTGGAATAGTGGTGCAGCTCTAGCGAAACCCACCCACACAGGCATAGACTTCCGCCGGTGAGTCTCTAAGTAGAGTAGGTACAGAAACGAAAGAGCAATTAAGCGGTAAGGAGAGAGCAATAGAAATGAAGATGTTGCCGTGCTTTTTTCTACAAAATATCTACTTACATAAACTAGTAGAGATTGTACCAGCTTGGCGTGTGAATGGGTGATTTTTCGACAACTGCGTGTTTTCCCAGGAAAAGAAGTGAAAGGCGATAGCCGGCCTATCCTATAGTATCTCCGAACAGGAAGCATTTCAAGCAATCTTTTGTGCCTCCCTTCAATGAGAGAATTAATGTCATTTATCTGCCGCGAGTCATGTTCGCTCCTGTCACTGAGAGCTTTCTATCCGCATCCACATTTGTCTGAAATGTGGTGCCTCCAGCTTCACCCTCGTCTCTATCTTCTCGCTTCCCACTTCCCAGTTCTCAGTTCCCAGTTCCCACTTCCCAGTTCCCAGTTCCCAGTTCTCAGTTCCCAGCTCCGCCGCCATGCCGGCGGCGCGGGCGTGGAAAATGGCCAGGAAAAATTCCCTCGGTGGATTATTGGAATATTATACAGGAAGCGCTTCGTCCGCAGAAATCGCGGCGATCGAAATTGAACTGGCGAGAAATGAAAGTGAACCGGCGACAAATAGCTTGATAAGCAGATATGACAATTTAGTTCATTCATACATACTTTGTAGATTTCGCTTTACATCCATCCAGTAATAATCTTTTCGTCATATCCAATGCTTAATACCTACCTAATTATGGGAAATCTCTTCTTACATCATTTTTATTAGGGTCCAGTTTTGGCAGATGATTCATTTCGCTCGAATACCATCTAATTGAATTCGATGAGATTGTAAAATGATGTTTCATCACGAGTCTATCAAGCCAATGTACTTTCCTTCGGTAGCACCCTCCCTCCCTCCCACCGTCTCCCTCACTCCTCTTGACGCTTAAAAATTGAACGTTTTCCTATTAATTAAAAGCACTTTAACGCGAGTGACCCAGCGTAGACGCCCGTGACAATTTAATTTTCACACTAATAAACCGATAATTAATGTGGAAGGTCGCGCGCTTTTGTTTGAAATGAAGCGAGTGGAGGCATTTAGAACTCTACTATAAGGCTTCATTATCCATGAAACGGAAAATCATATTTTCAAGCATTCTTTCCGCTTTCATTCGCCAGACACTTTTTTCAAAGCCACTAACAGAGGCCGATAATAGAGTACTGGTATTGGAGCCATTGGCTCCTATTATTTATATACGCACGCTGACAATGGAATTTCGATATACGCATAATGCTAGAAATAACAGTTTTGAAAGTGGCGCAACGAAATTGATCAATCACTCGTGAAAGGAAGAACCTCATGAAGGAATAGGTAGAAATTATTCCCGACCATCATTTTTATTGTCCAATTAACCAGGAAAGTTGAAGAAGAAACGTCGTCCTTGTGCAGGATTTTGTTTGTTGCCCTATCCTGATTTGGCAGTGGTTCTTAATCGTTATACGGGGTTGTAGGCATATAAGCGATGAAAAGTAACGGGACCATATGCGAGCTAGTAACACTGTAATACCGTATTTCCTGCTTCATTGCAGTACTGGGAAATTTTTAGCTGTTCGCATTATTTGTTTTCATTAGTACCTACAGTTTATCGGGGGAAAACTCCCAAGAGGACGTTCATTTATTACAATCTGTCTACACTTCTGTACGCGGCACTGTTCTCTACAGCTCTGGGAATACCTGCCGCAATGTTGCCTACACCCCTACACCCTACACGATGAAAAACTTGCCACTCTTACTCCTCCTCACATTGCATTTATTGTGCCTTCCGTTCACGCTATACCTTGCACTTCTTAGACTTTTAAGTAACCGAAACTATCTTATAATCAGTATGTGTGTGTATGGTTTGGTCCTGTCGAGATTGAGGAGTCAAGTCTCCGACAAGCACAGCACATACATGTGTATCATGTATGACTTGAAACTTCAGTACTCAGGGGATACGCCCGCTCCTTCATTCACCTATACATATACGTACATTTATAGATATGTAGAAGATGTAGATTTTGTTGTGTGCGGTATTCTCCGTCTTGATTCTGGAGACCTACTATGTTCATAGTAGGTATATACTATAATTCTCCGGGTTTTTCCATCTTGATAAGTTATTAGTGGGAAACTAGCGGAGAAGTATTGTGTGAATGCGACTGTTAGAAGTGCAGGGGTAGAGGTGCGGCAGTTAAATCAAACGCCAGCTATAACTAGATTGTATTCCCCGAGTATAAACGAACCGTGTCTATGCGAAGAAAGCTAGTCTTCCCCATTAATGCGATAATTAGAGGCAGACATACTATAATATAGCGGCCTAACGGGGAACGGGAGGCAGCTGGTAGATGTACTAAGTGGGTGAGTGGGTGGTTGGTTGGGGACGACTTCGGAGGGCATTGTGCACGACTGGCCAAGAAAGCGTTCGCAATTTACTTGATTCGCGCAAAGGAACACAGCCAGGCCGTGGCAAGAGGCAAGAGGCAAGAGGCAAGAGGCAAGAGGGTCTGCGTGTGTGCGTGTGTGTCGGAGAGACAGAGGGGGATAGAAGGAGGAGTAGGGCACGCCAGCCTTTTTTCACGACGCGCGACGGCCAGCAGGATACGAAAGAGCTATAATGGCGTGAAGTCAAAGAGTAATTAGAGAGGGACGACTCGATCCTGCAAGCCGACATACCAACAGCCTCTTGCCACTCCGTTCCGCGTTTTCTTCTTTCACCGTCTGACCATGCAGCCGGTCCTGAACGCATCAGTTTTCTTGACTTATCACCGTTTCGCTTCTTTATTCTCTCCCTTCGAGGTGGAACAGTCGGCTGAGACATCTCGGTCGTTATTTTATTATCATAGATAGATGGGTGTATGTATGTACGTGTGTGTGGTAAATTTCGTAATTGGTATGGTATAGATGCGTGGCTGGCGGCGGAGGTGAGATAAATAGTAACGAAAGAGACTGATTAATCAGCTTTGAATGGACGCGACGCGACGCGACGGTGAGTGGAGGTGTGAGGGCGGGATTAAAATAATTTACAGATATCGGATAGGAAGAGTATGTAGTAGAAGGTTATGTGTATTACGAAATGAAGCAATAAAGAAAACGGTTTTGCCGACTGCTGACAGTTTGATTTGCTTATCCCGAATGAATTTGCGAGCTTTGCTTGTGAATTGATCGAAAGGCATAGGAAACGGGAAGAGTAGGAGGGTAGGGGAGGGTAAAGTGCGAGCTTGGCGGCTTTTTCGATTTTCATGCTAATCTCGTGGAAGAAAAAGGCGCGAACGAAAGGGTGCCCTGGTCCCGGTGAAAGTGTGTTTGGTGTTAGGAGAGTAAGTAAGTAAGTAAGTAAGTACTTACACACACATTCCTGCCTTGGCGATTTCCCGTCGTGCCTTCTTTCGATGAGGGGGCTCCGTCTTCCTTTTACCCACGCCCTTAATCTACCAGGCTTTTCCCAGCCCTCTTCCTTCTCCCCTTTCCCTTTGGCACTTCCCTCCTGGCTTTTCACTTTTCACTTTCCACCCTCTCACTCTGCTTAGACTCTGCTCATTAAGAGAAATCCCCAGGCCTGCACCGCGCCACGCCGTCACCTACTTTACCATCGAGGTTGCTGCGTTCAACAGTCGGATTGCCAACACATTTGCCGATCCAAATATGTCGTATAACCTTTGCCATTCTTCCTAGGATTTGCTCTTATTCCAAGAACTAACGATCGAATGTGTTCGCGGAGGCTTTTCACTTCTAATCATTCTAGAGAGTGGTACTGGAAGCGGAGCTCCCTCTCTGAGAGCTGCATGAGCTTCTCACTGAGAAGTCAGAATAAGAAGAGATTTTCCAACATTAGGGGAAAAAAGATGCTCCAAAGTCCAAATGTAGTACTTACATAGACTCTAATCACAATCTTATTTCCCTAAACTTCTGACGGTAGAAGACAAGTATGGTTGCAGAAGTACTAATACGTGATAGTTAAATTTTCCGGATTTCACTTATAAGAAGAGAAGAATGTCTCGAAGCCTAATTGTGGAAGTTCTATTGCGAGGAACGAGTACGATTATCAGTAGAATGAGAGTCCATTCGGAGGAGGATTTACAATGCGTCCTTTTCTCCTTAGCTTTGGAGTGTTAATCGAGTGGAGCCAGTGTTTACCGGGAATCCTCCCAAGACTTGGAAATCTAACGGAACCCCTATGTGCTTACCGCCCTTCCATTCGATTAGAAACTTGTGAAATTCCCGTGCATGAAATGCCAGTGGGAACTCGCATCGGTTGCCTACCTCGGTGCATCTTCTCCAACTTGCATACTCTCATTTTTGCTGCATCAGCACTGAAGAGTAAGCCATATGTCATATGCCGTATGCCATAGGCCATTTTTCGATTGCCAGACGATTTCTACACCTTCCCTAAACATTGAAAAGAACTTGTCAATTGATGAATCTCTCTATGTCTCATGAATTATTTTATATCACAGTAGATATTTCCTACTTCTGATATCAGGCTTAGTTGGTTAGATATACTATGTATGTATGTATGTATGTATGTATGCATCTATGTATGCAGTTATGCCTATCTGACTTTCTTCATGCCGTATGACATTTATTTGAATGAACAAGAGGAGCAAGGTAGGGAGCCAGCCACATTATCGGTTAACGAATACATAGTATAATAATGATGGCTTAGAGGCGAGCCCGTTAGAATATGGGGGCATGATATTCCGGTATCTGTTGCACTGGCAATAACAGACTCTTAGCTGGCAATAATGGGAAGGCCATTATCGGTGCTGGTGTCGGCATTATCGGTCTAACCATAGTACTATCTTCGTTACTGTCTTCTCAGTGTTATCACGTTGTACAGTTAACTGAGACTCGGGTGAGGCATCCGTTTCAGAACAGACCAATCACCCGGAAAATTGCCGTCGTCGGAGAATCTGTAGCCCACGTGCACTATAATACGCGCAGCAGAGCCGATCGGGAAATCAAAGTGTCATAAACTTGTCTCACTATATCACCCATCTCTGGACTCTGGAGCAGGAGTTAGGAGGAGGAGGAAGGAGATGACCCTACCATTAATATGTATTTATCACTACCGACTGCCTAGCAGGCATGTATCCAAGAGTCGATCCCTTAGCGTATTACAAGTGCGAGAGTACAGTAGTAATGGAAAGAGTATTAATCATATTAACATCTAACATATGAAGATTTGGTGGTTCTTTTGACCTTAGAATAGTGGCTATACCCTCTCCTAGACACATACACCTAAAGATTGTCCGATAGAATTCCATTTTGGGTTGGGCCTTTGTCTCGAGGTGGGTCGCTCCCGTTTTCTATAGTCGAATACTAATGGTACTATGTTCGGGGTGAGGCGCGGCTCATTGTCAGCCGGAGGTCGCCCGGTAGGTGGATGGGCTGTCAAAATTCATTTTAAAATTGTTATTGCACGGTCGGGATAATGGAGCCTGGGTGAGATCGGAGCGACGAGAGTGGAAAGGGTTTCACAGGCTGGTGGCTGCCGGCTGCCGGCTGCCGGCTGCCGGCTGCCGGAGGCGGTAGCGGTCGGTATCGTTATCCTCACAAATTATACGCCGTGCCCCTAGACCTACATAGTATATCTATGCGGCATACCTACCTAGCACACGCATGTACATACATAACCCGAAATTCAATACGGTCCTTCGAAACGGATTGCCTAGACCGCACTCTCCCCCTCTCCCAAATGCTTGAATGCAATTTGCATCTTTCCTCATTACTCGAGTACTCGAGCCCTCGACCCTCGCGGCATCTTCCTAGCAATTCTTAACTCTTCAAATATCGAATATCAACGATTTTCTCTGAAAATCCGCCAGTACTTCCCTCCCTTGCTAGCCATTCTCTATACTTGTTCCTCCACGCTCTCCTCCAAGGAGACATTCATTCCAGACTGGGCCTAGCTTATTCTCAAGATATAAAAGTAGGCACACAGTCGATCACTCATCCATTCATTCGGTTCGGTTCGGTTCGGTTCGGTTCGGTAATGTTTCCTCTAGTTGTCAGGCATCAGAAAGAAAGAGATGGCCTGCCTGCCTGCCTGCCTGCCTGCCTGCCTGCCTGCCTGCCTGCGTATGGTTAGGCTGGCGACGATGTAGGGGATACACTAAATAACTACATAGACACACGCGGTAGATTGAATATCCGCATGTGGATATTAAATGAACGCGGCCTTGTAAGTATCTGCCACTGTTAGCCTGCTACGGTCACACCGAGAAACCGAAAATAGAACGGTACAACTGATTTATTTATCATGTTTTTTAGGAAAATGTTGATATCCAGCCACGTGTAAATCAGAGGTAGTAATATTTTCATGGCACAGGCCGGCCGGCTAGCCGGCCAGCCGGCGTTCCATTTAATTAAGCGAGAGGGGAATGTGCATAAATCATTGCTAATTAATTATCGCTATAATTCCGGCTGACATAATGGCGACATAATTCTTACGCGGAACAAGATCCTGATATATATTCGATATTCCAAATTCCAGAGGGAAGCCCTTTCTTCCGAGGAACCTTAGAAATATAGTACGGTTGTACGCGTACAGTTAATGCTAGAGCTTTCTGCTTTATTACTTCCTCTTGACGATCCGAAAACTTTATAGGAAAAATGGATATACTATGTATCTATGTATTTATGTGGCTGTCCATCCCACCTAAAACGACAGCCAAACCTTTGTGAATGCTAGTTGCTTGAAACTCGAAATACTGGTATAGGTACTTACATACATGTAGCTTGCTCAAAAGGGTTAGCACAGAACTATGATAGTTTCTTTTTAAACGAAGCCAAGCATACTTACATATCTACCAATTGGTTTGCCGAAAAGGGCTCTCGCTAACGACTGCTCGCATTTCTAGAATGAAGAACTTGGCGCTTCTCTTCCTTTTACAATTTTTCGCTTTATCCCTAGCGTACATGTATGTGCCAACCGTGTTGAGTCGATAAGAAACGATTTGAAGAGCAAGTAGCCCTATACTAGATGGATGCTGGGGTAAGGCAGAGGGCAAAGGCCAAGACAATACAATGCCATGCAATGCAATGCCAGCCTAGAGAGCATTAGCAAGACGCACGATGATGGATCGTATCTAGAGTACTCTCTTTAGACATACCTTCCAGCTTTGCCGAATCTTCGCTTATTAGGCGAATGACACCTTTCCGGCTTTTTCAATGTCTTTGTCAGCTTGTGAAGTGTGCCTGGCGGCCGGAATTCCTTGAAAAACAAGCAGATAACAATCGAATAATAGCGTGATAATGAAATCGGGCTCAGAAGGTGGCAGGGGTGAAAAGAATTGGCAGTCTGTCTGCTCAACAAGATTTCCTTTCTCTAAAATATTTATAGGCAGAAAGTGGCGGTCGCACGCTGAATTAATAGGAAGTGACGACGCCCCATTTGGATGGGATGACACCGTGAATATTCTATTGCTCCGGGTCACTGGCGTCCAACACGCTTCGTTCTCGTGAAAAGGGGCCAAGCCAGTCAACCATCTATTAAATACCACAGTTTCTCTCTCTCTCTCTCTCTCTCTCTCTCTCTCTCGCAGCGTGTATCCCATTACATGTGTAGTATCGCAGCTACTCGTTAGGAGCAAAAGCAGCAGTGAGTCGCGCTCCCCATCCTCTTGATGGCACATTTTTTTGTAGCAGCAGAAATATTGTTGTACTACTCGTTAAAGACAATTCTGCAAATTTTCATCCATGTTTCGCGGACGCTAAGAAGTTGAGGCGGATAGGGGCGTAAAGAAGCAAGTGAAAGATGGAAGGAAATGGGAGAAGAACGGCGTGACGCGGTGGGCGGTCGGTCGGTCGGTCGGTCGGTCGGTCGGTCGGTTTCTGTTGCATTAGGTCGATTCTCAGCTAGTCCGGGGCTGTAAGTGCAACGAGATAATTATAGTGATCGATGTTTCTGATTTAGCATGGGAAATTACATTTCACGTTCTACTAATGCAAGGGCAAATTAAAAATCAATATACTACACAGAGGCGCCCGCGCAGTTCTCCTGCAGAACTCAGTTACACGCAGCACTCTTTAGCCATGTGCGAAGGTAGATATGTATGTATGTGTAGATATTGTATGTGATGGAAGGACACATGAATTCTTGGGGTATCAGACGGAATTGGAGAGTGGCTTTCAAGCGAATCTCCTTTAACTGTAATCCAGAGGAGATTAACGGGATGATGTTTATGAAGTAAGTATGTGTTGGATGAGCATAGTATGGTATTGTAGAGTTTGAAGGGCGACAGAGGTAAGAGAGAGGAGTCTTGCTCTAGTATACATATATGAATGTACATATGTATGGTATGGTATGGGATAGGGGCTTAGCGGTGTAGTCGGCTTATTCGTTATTATCGCGGTTGGAGTTTGTTGGCCCAAGTGCCAAAAAATGTACACTTCCATGCCAAGCTATGCTTCCTTCAAGGCAGTGGAGGGTCTTAAAGTAATGCAGTTAAGAGTGAAACAGCGGCTATTTAGCCGAATATAATTTTGGAATTCGCCCTGCCAACGTTTATACCATGCTGGCAATGGCAACTCTAAGCAAACTGCTTTCCTCCTACTGAATAAATAACCTGCTTAACTCTCTCGGAGCGGTTGGCATATGTAGCCACTGAGAAATATGTATGTATGTATGTATATCTTTGGGGCCTTCCGAACCGTAACTGGCAACTTCATCTGCTCGGCACTTAACTATATTCGCTCGCAAAACTAAACCATCCCTCTATTATATTATTCCCTCCAGCTAAACCATATTGAAAACGGTTAATTGAAATGTTTCCACATCTTTGCTGAATATTCGAGGTATCTGGCATATCTAGAGGAGATAGGACACTCCTTTGCTTAAAGTTGGCGGTGTGCATGTCATGCTAAATAGCAGAGAGGTGGGATGACGTTTTCGAAGGAGCAAGTGATTTTTCGGTAGCCAATCAGTCTGCCTTGTCGTACTGGCGGTGTTTGCATGCATATCATGAAAATTGGTCGGCCAACCATCAGAGGGAAAATTGCCAAGGTTTTTTCATAGCTTTGAAGGTAGAAGTTTTGTTCGTTTGGTGCGAAGCGATTGTTTTCCGGATGGGCACAATAACGGGGGGAACTTTCGTAATCCATACATATTCCCAACCACTCCTGAACCCTGCTTTGAATTGTTTTAATTGCAATATATGGCACAAGAGCATTTTCATTTCGATTCTCACTTGTTAGTGGACAGAAGGAGGAGAGACCTGATCCGCTGGATGGAAGTAAGTCGTATATGGAACGAAAGGAGAAATATTCTCTCGAAATGACACGAGACTGCCAGGAGACTGTCTTTAGAATATCTCGGATGTCGGCTTCTAGCTTTGGTTCAGCGCGGCGCGGCGCGGCACGGCACGGCACTTTGGATGCCAATCTCCGAGACTCCCGATCTCTTTCGCGGCAAGCTTATTGACTTATGGCTATGATAGAGTATAGTATAGTGTAATATCGACTCCTATTAACTCCCCATTTATTGCTGGTTTATATTGATCGGTAAGCAACCGCAATGTGTTTGAAGGCTGACAATGCCATTCATTCGTTTAAGAATAAGTCTGCCCTATTAATGTTCAAGTTTCCGATGGATAGAGCTTCGATTTCTAGTATCTATGTATGTCACTCTTGTCGATCTGGTATGGAAGCTAGCATCGCCTCGGACAGTTTGTTCGATTTTCATGAATCTTGACACTTTTCGGATGTACTATCCAGCTAAAGGGAGGAGGGACTTTTGAAGCGTCCTTATTTTCCAGACTCAGTTCGAGGCTTACTCGCCGTATGAATAGCCTGCTATCTCCTATTAGCCAGAGGTAAAATGCGATCCCAGTTATAGTCAGCTCTCTTTAGCCATAGTTATTTAATGCAGAAGCAATAGTTGTGTATATTTCCAGTGGCGACGGCGCGGCGCGGCGCGGCGCGGCGCGGCATGGCACCGCAGACGAGTCAAAGACGAGGATAATCTTTCGACTGGATGATAGGCAGACACTGGTTGATTAGTGAGAGATAGGATATGCTTAAAATGCTTCAATTGAATAGCAGGGATAAGTTTGGAGCTGGATATATCGATGCTTGATTAGCGGGAGGTGGGGGCTGGCTGCATCGATTCTCCCTGATGAATTTCCGATGTTGTCCGGCCTTACTTGGAGCTATTAGCTGACAATGCTATCGTTAGCTATCCCTAGGCTTCACCGAGCTGCACATTCATCTAGCCATACACATGTGTGCGCGTGTGTATCCAGATGACTGATACCTTATCCACTGACTGGCTACCAGTTCAATACCACCTAGCTCGCAAGTTCGGAACCTAATCAGTTATTGTGCAGTTGCCACTGCTCGAGGCGTACACATACCAAAGTGTCGAACCCTCTCGCTCCTCGCCTCTCATGCCAGTGAATATTCCTCTTGTAATCATACATTATTAAAGAAAGAAGATTCTATCCGTTGCGGGCCAAACTGATTGCGAATAATACTAACATGATCGAATCGCTGCTAGTCGGTTATTAATATTGTATCGAGTGCGCAAATAGTCATCAGTAATGTAGGCATTCGTTTCGGCGTCACGTTAATATTGTCTCGATCAGTTGAAACGAATATGAATATATTCGATATTCAATAACATCTGGATATTATTAGCTTCAAATATTTCTCATTAGATTGAAAGTGGCCGCACCTGTTGGCCGCATAAGCGTAACATTATTAATGACCTCTACTATCCCATATAATTTTAATTCCCCGGGCAGAGGAATTAATTTCAGCTCTTGCTTTTCGCTATCCCATTCTTGGAGGAGAATTTCCCGAATAGTTTTCGGCCGCAATTGGTTTCCGAAACTAATTCATTCTGGATTCGTTGGAGCGCCCTCTATATAAAGGAACGCCCCCTGGCTACTATAGCCAATAATAATGGGCGATATTCGCAAACTACGCCGGTCTACCTGTTGTATGTAGATATGTTTCTATTAGGAGGGCCGTCGCGTCGCCTGGGACGAAAGTGAATGGTTAATCGTCAATGTAGCCGCGCTATAATGAAAAACTATCGTTGGCCAATCACGGAACCGCAGACTTAAAGACTTGTTAGTTGTTCTTCTGGTGGAGCGTCTTGCACTAGCCATCCTCCATCATCCGCCGTAGACGTCTTTGGGATGAACGGCCGTCAGAGCGGGCCGTCTTTTAATCGACGAATTGTCACTACTATACTTGATAGTAAAGAACCAATCGGATTTTGGTACTAGCCCACCTCCATGTTCGCTTCCTCGCGCAAATTCCTATATGTATGTAGAACCGGATGAAATTACTAAATTACATTCTGAGCAATTATGCAGACAAACCGGCAGGTTGCTGCTGGTGGCTTGAGTGAGTTTCATTAGAGCTGAGCGCGTCAGGCAGGTCAGGCGAGATGAAAGGGATCCTCCAGCCTGAGCAAACTTACATATACACTTGTACACTGCACTCCCCTCTCTTTCTCCGCATGCTCGTGACCCTCACTGACAACAATCTCCCTATACCTAGAGAAAGACCTATATGTGTCTGTCTCTAGAGATTGCAATGAAAGGGAGCATTTACAACTATACTATTGTTGGCCGGACAAACGGCTGCCATAGTGGTGCGTCACATTCACATCGCAAAGGATGAGCGCGGGCGGCGGGCGGCGGGCGGCGGGCGGCGGGCGGCGGGCGGCGGGCGCAGCGCGCCACTTTTCTTTAGATAGATCGCCAGGAGATTAGAATGATGAGCACGCCGACAGGTTGCTTCTGCAGAGCGAGAGATAAGGGGCTGGGAGTGGCCAATTTGCAGTAGGACTTGTTCGATCTCTAGCTGATTCTCGATTCTCGATTCTCGAAGAGTTCCTAAATAAGTAAGGGAAATCCCTTTCCATTTTAAATGTGGCGAGTATGCGACGAGTTGAGAGAGTTGAAGAAAGATAGAAGATATGCAGATGCATAATAGAGAGTAGAGGATAATGGGAGCGGAGAGTTGAGTTGACTGGCTGTAGGAAGCTGAGGGAGGTGGCGGGGCGGCGGGGCGGCGGGGCGGCGGGGGACACGTAGTATCTCAGAATTGGATGAAATTTCAAATTAAAGAAAGCGGCGCGGCGCGCTGCAGATGATCGTGCCAGAAAAAGTGTAGGAAGTTTTATGGAACAAGTTGGAGATTTCAGCCGAGCCCGAAAAGCAGCGCGGATTGTTTTAGACAGGAAAAGTTCTCGCTGCGGACTGGCCGAGATGGCATGCCGATGCCGTCTCGTGGCATAGCGTGGCATGGCGTGGGACAATAGATGTATTTTCACTATTCTTATCCGGGCCTCTGGAAAATTGTCTGGTTCCGGCCAATATGAATGATATTCGGCCGAGGTGAATATGACATTCCAAGATCCAGGGATTCCAACTTTCTCCTCCTTTCAATCCATCGCATCGCCTTGAGTCTGGAAAGGGCCTCGGCCGGGCGACCATTTTCTGTATTCATCCTACAACTACACTTTCAAATTCTCGGTCTGGCTCAATTCCCTAGAAATGCCTTTCCATTCGTCAGTTTACAGATAAATGCGACCCATCGATTTCCCTTCTTTCCATTCCCTTGTAATGGCAAGCGTGGGTATAGCGGGATAACTAGAGTCTTGGCTATTTTGGCTAGCATAAAGCAGCACTCTGCGAATAATTGGTATGACGAGTGAAAGATGCCCTTTTAATTGGAAAGATTCCAAGATGCTCGAGGATAAGGAGAAGCGTGGCTAAGATGATGGAGAAAGTGGGGACCAGATTGGGTTAGGTGAGTGCGGGAAAACGCGTCGCTGGCGGCCGCTGTCCGACATAGTTCTCTCTGCTCTGAGCGTGATATCGATTCCTTCTGCCGATTGTGCACCGTGCACACTTGACAGATATCTACCGATAGAAAGAAGCGAGAGCTCGGGGAGGGGAAGCGAGAGTGGAAGAAGCAGGAGCTAGACGGCCAGAGGTAGGACTTGCGCAAAAATCGCTGTCGACTTAAATGCATTACTCAAGTAGCCACGAGGTTCGAGCGAACGGCGGACATTAGTTTCGGCTTAAATGCAGTTAGAAATCGCTCGAAATCACGTTATCTCCTAAATCCTGGAGAACGAGGCGCCTCGCCAGATAGTAAGAGTAACCTCACGCCTATGCTACTTTAAATAACTTTTCCTCTTACCAGTCTCCGGGCTTTCAAGCCTCTCTTCTGCCCTGCCCTCCTCTCCTCTCCTCTCCTCTCCTCTCCTCTCCTCTGTTCTATGTATACCCAGTCGTTACCGAGTCGCGCCAGCTAACCGCATAAGGACCTTCCCTTTACCTTCAATTTCGTTTCACTGATGATGCCCATCTTGGACTTTGATCAAGTTTTCCTCCTCTTTTATCCCCGACAGCGTCTTAAATAACTCTCCCTGCTTCAGCCCACCTCTCTCTCTCTCTCTCTCTCTCTCTCTCTCTCTCTCTCTCTCTCTCTCTCTCTCTCTCTCTCTCTCTCTCTCTCTCTCTCTCTCTCTCTCTCTCTCTCTCTCTCTCTCTCTCTCTCTCTCTCTCTCTCTCTCTCTCTCTCTCTCTCTCTCTCTCTCTCGTGTTACGTAAAGGTAGTACGACGGCGGGCCTACGTGCAACGTGTAAACTATAATATAGTTTATAGTGATGGCATGATAGTTACCAGGCCGCATTATTCCTTAATTCCAAGAGAATGAGACTCCATTGGAATGTTTCTACATGTACTACATACGTATCCCCTATGTTAGCGATGTACCTTATGGAATTATGAAGCACACACCTCTGAATAAATTAGGTCAACGGATAAACGAAACGAGGTGCCGATGATGATTTTCAATTGGGTGAAAGAAACATGGGAGAAATAAAAGTATTGCTCTCGACTGGCAATAATAGGAGGAGAATCTCTGCATGGTTGCAATCGAAACTAAGGTCATCAGGACTTTGGTGGAATTGGTGGCATCAGTATTCCCAAAGTACTGCCTTCCGTGTTGAATTTCGTATTCGGGAGGAAGCCATCGCGCTTACATGAGAATCAAATGTTGCGAAACTCAATTCAGAATAGTATTAGAATTTGCCTGGGCCTGCGTGTTTACACGTATCCAATATAGTATAGTATGTAGTATGATGTTCTTTCATTCGTACAACTTGTATTGAGTTTGGTCATGTGTCAGTCTTTGAGTATCCCTTGATGCGATAATGCAAGCTTTTGCTTTTCTCTTTATTTCCTAATATGAAAGAAAAAGTGAAGAGGACTCGGCAGCCAATCTATAGGTTTCAATTGCTGAAAGAGAAGTGCTCGAACTTTCGAGTGTTTCGGTAAATAGCAATATTAGCCTAAAAGAAGATTGAAGTTTGCATATGTGGTAGGTGGTAGAAGATAAACCAGGAGTGAGTGGAGTGTGGTGCATGCCAGAGTGCTTGGTTTTAAGTGGAATCTTGTCCGGTGGCAGGTTCGCGAGCGCGAGCATAGGACCTCCGACTGGAATCGGCTCCCATTCTCTCGAGCATGTTCCGAATTTCACCTTGGATGAGGCTCAATTTCTAGACGCTCAACCTAGAAGCACCTACCACAATTTCTTCCTCGATCGGATCATTTTACCACAATATTAACCGCTTCCCTATTGAATGGAGCATCACTATTTACGCTAACCACGCTCTCACTACTGACAATAGTGTACCCATCTATTTTATAGGCTTCGGACTAGAAGTTCATTTATTCTGTCTACTGGAATACTCCGCATGTGTCTATGTAGTAGATATCTATAATCGGGAGAGGCAGAATTTCTTTTTCCTCCCATGCGCTCTACCTATGTATGTACACTCAATTGACCCAATAAAACTTAGCAACGTACTGGCTTCGTGTCGGCGCTAGATTCTTCACTCTCTAAAGCTCTATAGCGTCATTACAACATTTATAAACAAAGCCGCCGAACGTAATAAAAGATGAAAAGTAAGGAACAATTGAGATGCGACTGGTTGAATGGCGATGCAAATAAAAAGGCGAAAACCCACATGGCGCAGGTAAAATTGAACGTGAGAAGAGAAATAGTGGTGCAGCTAGAGGTCCTCCAAGAGAGGGACTCCAGGTGCGCGTGTGCGTGCGTGCGTGCGTAAACGAGAGAGAGAGAGAGAGAGAAAGAGAGAGAGGCGAGAAGATTGCAAAAACGACAAGTAGAGGAACACGAGCCGCTGGGAAATTGAGAGAATTGGGCAAACGAGGACGCAGGAAGTTGGAAAAGTTTCCGAATTTGCGGTAAGCCCGAAGATGAACCTAGGAATGGAATAGCCTCAAGATCAAAAAGCTGTTGCCACCGACTGCTAAAGAGGGATGGCAGAGCAGCTTTTGTCGTTTCGTAGAGCAGAAGAAAATACGACGAAAGATTCGAGAGGTCCTTGGACATTTACCGTGACATCTTCACTACGCTGTAGCTGCGTGTATTGATACTCTAGAAGAGTATCGGCAGGTGCTTGAGAGGATTTAGTTAGCAAACTTATATAGGAGAAATTTTCATGAAACATTGAGGGAAAAAGTGGGGGGAGAGTAGGTGGGAAAGGATATGTAGTACGTGGAAGTCTTTGTAAGGAAGCGATTTACAAGTGAATTTTACTGGAGAAAGTAGCCTATCAAATTTTCAATTGCCCGACTGGTTGACAGATGTGTGTTGCTAGTGACAACTGGCAGTAATACCAGACCGCGCTCGGCTATCATCCACTGATATACTATTTGTGTTAATCCGGTAGTAATGAGTTTTACGCACCCAGCGCTCTCTATCCTTGCCCAGAAGAAGCGTACCTGTAAACACAGTTTCAATTAGCCATTGATCAAAGGACGGATAGTGATTGTAGATTAAAAGGAATGTTGCAAGGCAACGGCAAGGCCTTGCAATGGCAAGGTTAATCCGAGAGGTAGAGATCGAGAAGGCGATATTTAAGAATTCGTCTGATTTATTCGTCCCTTCGATAGGTGGTATGTAAGTAGTGGAAGGTTTAGCCGAATTAGTAAGCTTATCAAGGCACCAGCCAGAGGTGCAGCTAAGAGCCAGAAGGAATGTAACATCGAATTTTGGGATAGTGAGAGGTCGAGGATCGGCGCGGCGCGCGTGCCAATGAATCGAAATAATTCCGGCCCGATGACACTGAGCCCATCCGTCTCACTTTAATTGCACGCGAAATTCCGAGGAGCGAAGGACCACCTGAAATTTATAGGAATTTCTCTGGCACACCGAACATTCATCCGCTCGTCCTTGCAACTTTAATCAGCACTTCTACCTCGGGACTGACTGCCGGCTCCCTCCACTTTCACGAAAGAAGATTAAAGCACTGAGAAAAATAGGATTTCGCGCTCAATTGTACAAGGACTGTTCTTCTGGAATAGGGAAATGTGAGGAAATTCTCTCGGACGGTGAAATCTCCGATACCAAGGTGTCGAGATGCGAAAGGGCGAAAGGGGCACTCGAAAGACTAGATTTGGGAGAAGGTTAGTCCATTGAATCTATCAATTAGATAATCATAGGAGCCTTCGAGAGCACCAATCCGTTCCAACGATTGTCAATAGTTTGAAAAATCACTGAGAGCACGCAACAAGAGGTCTTTATCATAGAAATGAGTTGGTAGCGTTGAAAATCAAGGCCCCTTTTTCATTAGAAATTGGCTTCTTTTAGTGCTGGCCTGTTGAGCGGAGAGCCCTCAAGTACCGCCTCATTATAATTTGACGAGTCCTACTTAAAATGGGGGTCAACCTGTTTGTCTTTCCCTTCATTTAAAAGCCGGCGAATTCACCATCGCTCACAGAATTTCGTTGGAATGCTTGAAGAACGAGTAGTTACTGTTTTCTCATTGAAATCTTCCTAACCTCCTGTTTATTCGTACTAGGTAAACTACATAATATATATCTAGATATCTACTCTGTGTACATATGTATGTAGTACGATCCGCGGAGCATCATACAGATTTATGCTAGAGTATTGCATCTTTCTGTACTATTTCAGGCAAATGCAAGTTAGACCCTTGAAACTCTTTAGGGGTCTCTGCTTCATGTTATAGTCTTACGTTTCCGTAAGCCCAATGTGGATTTTGTTTGATATCTCCAATTGAATTCAACTAACCCTCTTGGCCAATCGATAGTGGAGAATTGGCTTTAAGGGCCTTTCTTTTGATAAGGAATTCTTTAATCGAAAGGAGAGAGGGAGCTGTTCGGAAGGAGGAAGATGGCAAGAAAATATAGCAATGAAGCGAGTGGAAAGAACATTGGGCGTAATATATTGCTCGGTGGCATGACTCTGTAAGGAGAAGTCTTTTGACTTTCCTCCTTGCACAAATATGTAAATCAGGTTCGAGCGAAACTCCGCTGAAGAGTAATTTCCGGTTCCGGCTGGCCGCGGCCACCAGACACACAAAGGAGAATTGTGCCAGATTTCTAATGGCGCTCTTCCTTGTTTCGTTGCATCATTTTCCTCTAATTAGCCTTCTTATACACTGACAGGAGAAGCCAGCTACGTGTAGAAGGGGAGATAAGAGTGCGTAATTGAAGAAAAAGTGACAAGTTCTCTCTCTCTCTCTCTCTCGATATAACTATTAGCTATAACTATTAGTGCATAATAGGGATAAATAAGTTGTCCGCAGAATGAATAATATTCTCGAATGAGCCTGCGAGATATCTGAAGCGGCGCGGTGGCGAAGCCACTGATCAGTATAAGGTTGATAAGAGATTAAACGCTATTTTCCTGCACTATCTGTGCCAGTAAATTGTGCATCAGAGTTATCAGTGTCGAGTGATCAGTCCGATAGAAAGAAATTTATGGGGCTTACCACTATGTTTCGCGTCATTAAAACGTATCGTTAAATCAATACTCCCGCCGCCAAACTTTTTTCCCTCTCTTTCCCTAGCAATGCTAACTGATACTGACACTGACGCTCACTCATTGTCAGCCCATCGGAGCTTGCTAACGAAAACATCTAATACATATAGAGGTATTATTCTGCGCAAATTCAGATATGATAGAGCTCAGTTCGATACTGTAATAGTGCAGGGTGCAGGGATACTCGCTTCTCCCTTATACTTTACTATCTATGTACATTCATACATAGTTTTCTTCTCACTGCGCTGCGCTGCGCTGCGCTGCGCTGCGCTGCACTCTCTTTTTCCCAACTTTAATCTCATCAGATTTCCGTCTTTTCCCTAACTCTACCGGCTCACTCTTTCGCCCCTAGACATTCTAGCACTTGCTGATTTACCATTTGGTGCCCTTTCGACATTATGGCAGATGTCAAACTATGCGCGCACATAAGGATAGGTAGACGCCCAGATGGATGGGATGTGCCTATCTATAGGCAATCGGCAGAGTTTAAGAGTTGAGAGGTAGTGGAAGCTACGAATATGACTGAAAGTAAACTAACTTTACTAAACTGGGAGATTTGGATGGATTGGGGGAGCGGTATGCGGCAAAGGGTGTTTGGTGAAAAAGAGGCGAGTTTGCATTGGAGCTCGGTTCGCATTAGACGTGCGCACGTGCACGTATTAGATGCGGGGCGGAGGGCGCGCGCAGAGGGCCTACCAGCTCTGGCAAGCGTGCGCCCCGCTATACATACATGTGTATGTACAATTGTACATAGTGTATGCCTGTATTAACAAGGCGGCATGAGTTGCCGCTCTAAAAACGGAGTTAAACCTAACTGTGAAACAGGCTAATGGTATTAACGCAGCCATGCTCTCTCATTTCAGAAGCGTTAATCCGCAACAAGCAGTAACGCGCGTTGGTTCGCCTTATTTCCAAGCATTTCCATAGAAGGTAGACCGCGGCGCGGCGCCAGCGTCCTCACTCCTCACTCCTGAGATAGTGACCAAGAGCCAACAACAACTATAACTGCACTTACTATATGTATAACTATGTAGAACACATCTATGTACGCTATATCTACTTACTTGTATTTATAATTAGATACATTCTGCCCGAGAATTCCGCTCTGCTTCACGAATTTGATTCGCACTATCGATGTAATTGAATAATTGGATCATACATTTCGAGAAGTTTAGCCGGCCGATGACGCGTTAACCCTTAAATGGCTCACGCGCTCTTCCGCTGCATGAAATCTCCTTTCTACATGCAGCGTATGTGCTCTTGGTTGGCGACTTGTCTACTTATTCCTAATAGGATGGAGAATGTGAGTATACTTGAGCCGCCACTACGGTAAAGTCAGGCTAAAACTGAGAGGATTTATTAAGGAGGAATGCACCTCCTTAAAAGGTGGAAGAGAGATGTCTGGAAGAATTGAGATGAACCTTTGTAGCCGGTGGCAGGTGAAAAAAATGTCAAGTGAAGTGAAGAAAATGATGAGGACGAGGGGAGAACTTTTTCATTGGGAAACTTGGGTTTTCGCCGTGAAGGCGAAGGGGGTAATTTGAAAAATCCAGGTGTCCGATCGCGGCCCTTCCCTCCAAGCGAACTTTGCTTTCGGCTTGCCGCCTTTACAACTTGGCGCATGTTTTATCACGCGCACACACACAAATCCTCAGTTTTGCAGCGACTCGCGCCCCTTCCGCCCCTACGCCAGGCCAACCACTCTCTTTCGTTCTGTTCACTCTGGCTGCGTTCGGCAAACTTTTTCTTTCAGCAGCTATAACCTTTGATCAAAGTTCTTTTTTATACCGGCTTAGTTTTTGCTTCTCCTATTTGCGATTTATTACTCGCAGCGGCGCTGCGCGCATACCTACCGCTGCCTAAGCTTACGATAGCCGCTTCGGCCGTGCTTCTATCTTTCCCATCTTGCCCAACATCCAGCACCCAGTACCCAGCACCCAGCACCCAGCACCCAGCACCCAGCACCCAGCACCCAGCACCCAGCACCCAGCACCCATCCCAACAGCAACACAATCGCCGAGGAACGGCGACGGCGACGGTTACATTAGAGGAGCTAGTTGTTAGCACTTGGCGTGAAAGCTGCGTAAATAGTGTCAGGTTCTAGCATCAATTTAGAGTGGGCTGTTCCGCCGGACTATAATCATTTCAACGCATCAACATATAATCAAACCAACTGCGTAATGGCTCGGAGGAATATTTGAGAGATGGTAATGGTAAAGGCAAGCGCTGCAGCGCTTCCATGTCAAATTGGCGTGGCAGTCAAGGTGTTAATTTGCTGTAGCGATGCAATGAAACTCGGTACCGCTATTTCGCATAAGACGAGTAATTCTTTTCTCGTTGGTTTAGCAGGCTTGCCAGTAACTTATCGTTGAAAGGAGATAAGAATAGCGGATAGTTGAGTTAAAGAAATTTGTGGTAGAGTGTAGTATAATGCAAGAGGATTTAGGATTGGTTGATTGGTGGCGGTGGGGGGGGGGGGGGGGGGGGGCACTTTGCCTTATCCAAATACGCTGCGCTGCCGCTGCCGTTGCCGTTGCCGCTACCACCGGCGCGGCGTGGCGCCCGGCGCAACCTTCAATAGAATGGACGTGCGTAATTCGCTATGAAACGTGAAACAGCTAATCTAATCGTAATGAAGCTAGTGCGTAGCAGATTTACGTAATCCCCGCTGAATCGGATCGAGCTGCGAACAAGCCCTTTCACCGGTGTTGATGCGCATGCCTGAATGAAACTTGCCGTTTACGTATCCGCATGGCATTATCACGCGATAGGAGCTACGACGCGGTTACGTAAATAGGACGAAATTGAGAGAAGTCCCGTTTTCAATGGTTTCCTAAATTGGACCGCTGCGCTGCTCGCTGCATCTGCCCATTTAACGGTAAACCATCGCAAGCCAATTTCAAATCCAATGGAAATTTTCTACCTGCTCTTCCCATTTGGTAAGCTCCCCTCGGCGCTGGGCCCGGCCGCGGCGCCGTTGATTTCCAGACCGATATCATGTCAAGACTAGTATAGCGAAATTCAAGGCGGGTCTTTCGATCCTGATCGTTTCACCTTTTAATTTCCTCAGCGGTATGATGCTTGTACTTTTAGACGCTTCAACATTGAGAGTGGGCGCAAGCCGAAAGGAGCAACATTGCCCTAAGTGAATAAGCGAAGGCGGAGATGGGACAGACGCGTACGAGAAGCTCCATGGATATGGAAATTCAAGGAGCAAGGACCAGGTGGAGTACTGGAGAGGGGAAAAGGGAGAGTGAATCAATGATTGATCTAACTTTGAAAGTATGAAATTGTGGAAAGGTAGACATTGGAAGCGGAAAGAGGAGGCGATGAGGTTGAACTGGCGCGGCTCAGCGCGGCGGTGCGGTGGTACAAGTTGGCGGTATTAAATCCTTTGGCGATTGCGTTGGTATACCTTGCTGAGTGATAAGGGGCTGGAGTGGCTAGATAGGCATAGCGTAGAGCGTAGAGCGTAGAGCGTAGAGCGTAGAGCGTAGAGCGTAGAATAGCCATGGGTAAGTTGGTGGGCCAGTGTGAGGGTATGTGGAAGGTCTAGCAGCGTCTAGTTCAATTACGTGAATGCCGAATTCCCTGTGAAGAGAGAGGGAGAGAGTGTATTCTAGATTGTCCATTGTCGATTGCTGCTGCTCTGAAGCTGGGCCTCTATTATCAGAGTTCCTTGTGAGTAACGCGGGGTGGCGGTGACGGTGGCGGCGGCGTCGGCGTCGGCGGCGGCGGCGGCGGCGCGGCGCGGCGGTGGTGGTGGCGGGCCGAGCACGTCCGATCCGTCTCCAATTGCGCGCGGCCAAAGCTTGAATAAGCTCACCGCAGAATCGGATTTGAGTAGTACTCCGAGCAGCCACTGCCGCAGTTGCTGCCTCACATTATGCACACACTCTGCGCACAAGATCTCCCCCCAGACCTAGCAGAATCTACTTAGTCGTATCGCGGCGATTGGCCTCTCCTACTCAAATAATAGTATAGACGAGGAGTTAGTTGGACTGGAACTAGGATCGGCAAGAAAGGTCCAGTTTTTTCTTCCGTGGAAGTTGGAATATCAATGCCAAGAGGTAAGAGGCAGACGAGAGCTGAGCTTTAAACGGTGATAGGAGTGATTTCAGCTTCGAAAACGCTAATGGAGAGCAACCGTACGTGTATCGCACCTCCTCTTATTCTGTATGCATATAACTTTTTGATGAAAGCTGTTATTGACAATATAAACAGGTATTGGCAGGTTCATTACTCTGTGCGGATGCTCGTAATGAAATGGAAATGTATTCATATCAGTCGAGATTATGTCGGTATATTGACAGGGAAAATACGCGTGCGTCTAATAAAAAGCCCGTCATTTCTAGCTGACGATGTTCGAATGCGTTACTCCGCGATAGGGGATCGACTGTAAATAATTACACGACAAACATAAACAACCGGGCAATCGATGCTGCTCGATTGAAATTTAAGGCGAAAATTAAACAGCCACTGCTCTCCCAAGGATTATCCGCTACATAATCCGCAGAGCATAAATGAACAGCAACCACTCTCTTTTTAGAGGGCAAATCGAAATCTCTTCATGATGAACCCAAGTGCGCGCAAAGTGATACTTTCAAAACGTTCTGTATACTCAGTATACATCTACACAGATATTGTGTGCAACAATATGCTTCATCTTTAGTGCAGGGATAGACTGCTGAATTGTATTACGAAAGATTCGTGAGGAAGATGTTAGAGCTGTACTGAACCATACATTGATACATGTATGTGAAAAAGGAAAAGTCTAGGGAGCAACTAGGGCCGACTAAAGGATGCTTGGACCGAGACATAAAAGTCTCGGAGCAAACCAAGTTGGTCCTGTGCTCGAGCACTCTCCTAACAGCATATTCCATTCATATTCCATGAGAATGTGGTCGAGTAGTCCGTGGACAAAGTGAAATAACGTTTTTAAGTAAATAATCCTGGGCAACCTTGCTCTCGGAAGAAACTGCAATTTCTTCAGCGATAAATAGTTGATCCCGTAACACAGAACTAGTCAGAGAATCAATGCGACACGAACACCTAATGGAGCCTCTTATAATGAGACTCTTGTTTTTTCCCCGTGAAGATAGCTAGTAGAAAGTAGGCAGACACTCTCTATCTCTTCCCTGGACCTGGACACGCAGTGCAGCAAAGCTAGAATTCCTTGTTCCAACGGGGATTATTATTGGGAATAATAAAGTCGATGTACTTAAGGGCTTTAAGATTATGAGCAAGACATTATGACGCTTGGCGAGGAAGATAAGCTGGAAGGGAAAGTGTGAGCTAAGAAATCCCCGTATACAGGCAGACGGGCAGGCAGGCAGGCAGGCAGGCACTTTTTCTCTAGGATTTTCCCTTCCCTTTTGCTCTGGAATAAGTTGGGTGAAGCAGAGACAGCTGCGGCAAAGTAGGAAGACAGGAAGACAAGAAGACAGGCAGGGAGGCCGGTTGGTGTTGGTCCTGCGTCCTGCCTGCCTGCTTGCTTGCCTGCCTGCCTGCCTGCCTGCCTGCCTGCCTGCCTGCCTGCCTGCCTGCCTGCCTGCCTGCCTGCCTGCCTGATGCAGAAAGTCTCTCGTAAAATATGTAGGCGTCCCTGGCCGCGAATGTTAAATCAATCTTTTCCTCGGGAAGAGGAGAACTGATTTCTATGGAAAACCATACAAAATATATTGGTGCTTGATGCGACCCTCTCTCCGTCTCTCTCATTCTGATTTTCCCCAACGCAATGCCTGCAAAGCCTCATCCTATTTCGCGAAATTCTGCGCAGCTTCTATAAATTACCTAGTCTGCATGTATACATCACCTGGAATAAATAGGAGAGCATCGCTATTTGCCCTAGTTTCGTACTCTTCAATAAACGGAAGCATCAGATATTTTGGTGGAAAAGAGAGATAAAAAAGTACATATGTATGTATAGTGCCAGGAGATGTTTGAACAGGGAGAGCGCGAGCCAGGCCATTTTTTTCTGCTATAGGCTTGATTCTTTTGACAGTCGATGGCGAAATGGAGGATAAATTTTACATGATTTCGAAATGGGAAGCGGACAGAAACGGTGATGAAAGAGGATGAACCTGTTTGGGTTGAGTGAGGGTTTGAATTGATTGTAGCTGTATTGTCGGGCTTCGGGGATTATAGGTGTTGTTCTAGCTGGCAGCTTCCCAATTGATCGAGAGTAGGAACAGTTCATAGATTATGAATTAGTGGCTGGGTCGAGTCAGACTATTATTATTATCTATTGTTAACGGCAGCGGAAAGACGAGGAAATAAGTTGCGCTTGAGAAAATTGGTGTTTCTACTTAGAGCGGTTAATGAGAGGCGGGCTGGGATAGGATTGCGACAGCCAGGCCAGCGAGGGGACGATCGGTTCAAGTCGCTCCATCTACGTCTCGGTTCCATAGAGTTAATTGCGGTAACACGCGAATTTCGGCATCAGTGGCAACTTGATGTGTCTCTCTATTATCGGTCTCTCCACCATTTATCCTACAAAATGAGATCCAACTGCTTCGCCACTAAACACAGCGCAAACACGCTACTTGGATACAAACAGGAGCACCTCCATTTCAAATATTTGAGCTTCCTTCACATTGGATTGCGTGGCATCCCATTTCACATATTGTGTCAGTAATGACATACTATACCTTCCACGGTCTATCCAACGATGCCAAAAAGAGAAGCATAGTATTTCTCTTCTCCTTTACACACCGGTCAAGGGCTCCTCTCTTCTTACGATGCCCGCCCCTGAATCCTTCATTCGAGTTCTTTACCAGGATAAATAGTTGAAACAGCTATCATGAAGATTGAACGAGGAATATTGTATCTATCTATCTAACTATTCATGAAGGGACGCTAAGATTAATCAACAGTAGTTTCGGTTCGACGAGGCCGGGCAGGGCATAAATGGAATAGGTATGATAATAATAGGAAGGATGCGGCACAGTTGAATTCTGTAGGGGGCTTTGGGCGGGCAGGGACGCCCGGGTGAGGTTGCCCTGGTGCATGCTGCATCAATATTAGATAGTCGTCGGTGAGGCCTTCAACTGTAAAGGGTTTTGTACGCTCAGCAATAATTCGCTCAATTGTTTACCCATTTCGATCAGAGAGAAGTAGTAGAGGGTTCAGTTCAAACCACGTCACGTCACGGCATGGCACGGTATGGTGCGATGCGGCGCGGCGCGGCGCGGCGCGGCGCGGCGCGGCGTAGTAGGCTGCGGTGCATACATCCATAGTAAATACGTGAGGCGCGTGCTTGGCGTGGCTTGCGTGACCGTACCGCACGCATGGTCACGCCAACTCATTCAGTATAATTAGAACACCAACAGAAGCTTGCGTCGATTCTTTTCTTCAAGACCTTCTTTTCGAGTTTCCTTTATTAAGAATCAGTCTCTCTTATTGTCAATTCCTCGTGTGATCCACCTTTAAAGAAACCTTGATCAATCACGATAAGCTTTTCATTAAGCTGAAGGGATTTAGCAAGCTTGGCAAAGAAGACCACTTGCCGCTTCCCGCTTGCCCCTTCCCGTCTGCCGCTTCGTGTAGAGCAGCTCTTTTTCAGAAATATTTAACGACTGGAAAAACACCGTGGCGAAACTTTCATAAACAAAACTCTCGAACCTACCTCCACTCCACTACTCCCCTTTCTCTCGTCCGCCTCGCCACCACCTCTCCCTCTCTGCCGCCCTTTCCATGTCACTTGAAAAGTGTACGGTGAAATTGCGAACACAAGGATGTAGCCGGGAGAGGTTTATTGAAATGCGCCCACCTTTCGTTCAAGCAAATCTCATAACAGGTGTATCGGAAAGCACTCAAATCACAAAATTCCACGTACTCCGCAAACTTCTCCGAGCTGCTCTGTCGCGTGTATGTGTATTTGATTGGAAATTATAAAAGCACAGGTGGTACGATATTATTCGTCAACTAATTAAGCTTCTCGGGCGTAGCATGGCTGTACCAAATACCCCCTGGGGTTGTAATCACCTGGGATCTAATGGTTCCAGGCAGCAGCAGCAGCAGTGGCGGCGGTGGTAGCGGTGTCGATACTACAATTCCCGTGGAAGCGTCAATTCAATTCGAGCCACAATCTCCAACATTTTAGCCTACAACGGCAGCCTGTCAATCCCCCCCCTCTCTCTCTCTCTCTCTCTCTCTCTCTCTCTCTCTCTCTCTCTCTCTCTCTCTCTCGCTCCCTCCCTCTCTCCCTCTCTCTCTCCCTCCGCCACTTAATTAACGTTCTAATTGACAGACGTAGGTAAACATACGAGATTCCTCGACATCCAAAATTGCTGGAGCATTCTGGAGCAAGTGAAGGGAAGGGAAGGGTCTAGCCAGGCAACCGATACTGTAGAAGTGTAGAGAGATTCAAGTTCGTTTTCGGCGTGGTCTAATCGGTATCCCCGTATCAAACACAGCTGTTACTGTTAACCGCCTAAGCGCAAATAGACCGTCCTAGTGTCGCCTCGCCCCTCGCTTCCTTCTTTAAGCTTCAGCAACAACTTGCTGTTAGTTAGTTGTTTTCTTAGATGGCGACATTCCGCCAGTCGGCCACTATGAACTCAATACATCCTTTACTCAACCAGCTTCTGTCTAAACATAAACCATCCCTAGCTGCTAACAGTTGCACCCACTTTATCAGTGACACGCACTCTTAAACGTCCCGACCGCACATGAAGCTTGTCAATCGGCAAACGGCGAATCACCCTAACTTCCAATCAGTTGTACAAAATTAAGGAAAATGTTGGTAGAAAAGCGGACGAGAGCAAGGATAGGGATAGGGATAAAGGATAAGGATGTGGTAGCCGATAGGAGTAAACTGCTGAAAACTTGATTTAGTGCCTTTCCAAATCGATGGAGTCTTTGAGAGTGGTTCTTGAATCTCCGGAAGAACAACGGTAGCTGCGGCTGCCAAATGGAAGAACATCGGTCGTAAATGAAGCGAGAGGCTATTACGCTTTTAATTAATTCCATGCAACTTTCTCGGCGAAGTTGAATTCACGCTTTCTTTCTTTGCCCGGTCCGCCGAAAGTTCATTCTCTCTGCATTTCGCCTATTCCCTTTCTCTCATCCCCTCTTTCTCCATTTCTCCGACTTGGCCGTAAAAGTCAACTTTCCTACGGTAGACTCGACTAGATAGGGTGCTCGCGAGCGCACTTGCCTCCACTAATACAGATTCAGAAGTTAGCTTCTATCTACAGTACGACTCATCGTCGAACTTGCTAACGAGACATAATTATAATCACTGCCGAACTTCCTAATAGATTTATGATCTTCCTCTTAACCGCCAGCCACTAAATGATATTAATAGCAGGCCGGATTTCATTTAGTGCCAAGACTAAACCTAGTACGCATCCAACAATCCGCAAGCAGCTGTTTGCGCCAATTGCCTGGCCAAACCCCCTCTATCTCCTGCCGCCCTTTGTCACATTTCATATCCGCTTTCTTATAATATTCGTCATGGAATATTACCCCCCCCCCTCTCCCCCCCCCTCTCTCTCTCTCTCTCTCTCTCTCTCTCTCTCTCTCTCTCTCTCTCTCTCTCTCTCTCTCTCTGTGTATTTAGAAAGCTTTCTTAGATGAAGCTTGCTTCCAAAGTCGACAAGTTTTCGGTAGCTCCAAATCCTTTTCTTTTCCGATATCTAATCAAGCAAACTACTACTTTTTCCTCTGTAGTTACTAAATTGGACTGTAGTATCAAGACTATCGAATTACCGTTTTTACTTATACTGGCAAGTATTTCAGCGTCGATGGCCATTGGCAATAACATTCCCTTTTCTGTTAGAAGCTCTGCATTATATTAAACTCCTCATAATCAGTCAATAAAACGAGTCACGAACGAGCCTCAAATCTTCCGAGATTGCCAGGCGGTATTAGGTTCGTTTCGTTCTTGACTAAACTAATTGTATTAGCTGAGCATATTTCCAATTAGTCTGCGCTCTAACAGACATATGCGTGGAAGGTGAAAGGATATGCGTGCGGCATTGTTCTCAGAATTGCCTCAATTATTCTCGTTTGGAATACAAAATACTCCCCCTCCCTCCCTCCCTCCCTCCCTCCCTCCCTCCTTCCTTCCTTCCTTCCTTCCTTCCTTTCTTCCTTCCTTCCTTCCTTCCTTCCTTCCTTCCTTCCTTCCTTCCTTCCTTATGAAATCCATCAAACTTTTTCTCGGCTACCTCTTGTCCGTTCATGTAGGATCCAATCCATTAACTTCTATTATAGGTGGCCCCTTTTAGCGGTATTCATGTCCGCTCATACACAACGCAAACTGCGAACCTCTTATCTCGTTATATATTATCTCTGTCAGTGCGCAGTGATGTGAATTGTTTCTGATTGAGATGATTGAAAGGTGAATTTGATTAGTGTGATTAGCTCGCTCAAGGATTGATGATTTGCCGACATGGGCAAGCGTGGAGGCGTAACAAACCATCGGTCATCATAATATTACTTCACTTTGAGGAGACGCCGTGTTGCATCCCTTAAGGTCTCCTGATCGATTCACGTAACAATGCCATATGTGTCAACCCCCCCAACATTCTCAGAGCACCGAACAATCTCGAATTAACTCGCTTTCCTAGTGCCCACTTGGCACGCGAATCTTGTTTCCATTTGCATCCAACACGAATTGAAGTTGTCATCCTCCCGTCAGCAAATTGTCCATCCAATCTCTCCTATTTCTATCGATATTAAAACTTGTATCGAAACTCGCTCTTAGACAGCTTGGTCTCTCACACGACTGAAGAGAAATGACTGAAGAAATGACTATAGGTGTGGGTAGCTGCTATTGGAGTTGTTCATTACTAAGAACATCAGGCAACAGCTTGTATTCAGAATTTCTTGACGAAAAGGGCCAGAATTTGCAGCGGCTCAGCAGCATCTGCAATGCCAGTCGGTTGAACCTGGGTTTTAATTAAATAATCGAGCAAATGACACTCTGTGTAGAAAGTGTGGATAGAGACACGGCTTGGATAAAAGCGTGTTGGCGACGATGGGGGGGGGGGGGGGGGGGGGCAGTATTGACGTTGTACTGCGTAATCACAGAGAGGAAGGACACTGATTGAAAAATCCAATATTGCAGCCTCTATTGTATGAAGTAAACGCAGTATGGCTCCAAAGCGAGCTGACTGCGAGGATACATACACACGTAGATATATGTATACATACATATCTATAGGAGAGACTTGTAATATCATTTCATTATTTCAGCCGTCATTTTGTCGGTGGTTCGGATATGTATATATGTACCATGCAGCCCCATCTACCCCTGTATACATCTGTTTCGTCTTGCGCATGTTTCCAAGCAGTAGAATATTAGAATTGCATGTGATGAACTGGAATCATTCCGAGATGTATGGGGGGGGGGGGGGGGGGGTGGTGGTGAGAATGAACGAAGGGATTTTTCGAAAATTTCTGAGATTCTTGTGGGCACAGTTCCGTTTCAAACTGATAGAAAGTAGGCATGGTTCGTATTTGAGGAGGGTTTGTCCGAGCCCCAAGGATATGTATAGACAGTGTACTAGATTGTCAGTTAAGGAAAGTGGACAATGTGCTCGGCGACCAATGAGGGATACAGATTTAGTGGTAGCGATTCTTCATTCCAATGGCTTTTATTCGTTGTCAGTCGGAGGGATTGAAGTGTGAGTACGAGTGCGGACGCTAGGTGATTCTCCTCTTGGAAAAGGGCCGAAGTCACGTATGCGTAGTAAAGGAGATCGAGTGGACGGCATAGAAATGTTAGTTCGTCGGCGGAGGAGCGTGGCTTGCATAATGAATGAAGTAATTTCGCTCGGTGATATAAGGCCGGCTAGTAAAGTCCGAGGTGTAAAAATATTTAAGAGCCGCGAGGGGGATATACCGGTTGCTCCGTTGCGCGGTTGGGCCGCGCCGCGCGGCAAGAGCTCTGACAAGAAATGAAATTTCCATGATACTTGCGATTCAGCACGGTTTTGGCTTGGCTTGTTCGCTAAAACTGCTCTCACAGTCGCGAATCAGTATAGCGCAAGCACTTTGGTAGAATCAGTGAGAAATCTTGAATGACAAAACTGTTTGACGCCGCACGCCTTTCAACATATCTACATGTATAGAATGAGTACACACCCACTGTGCAACATTTCCTCTAAAACTCTTATTCTGCAATTAATACACTACTTGTGAATAAAGTTATATCGGGCCGAGCTGCACCCGAACAGCCGTTGTCCCTGCTCAGGATATAGAATGTATAGATACTAAATACAGCTAGTAGATAGCCGGCCCGACTATGTATGTTGAAAGCATACGCTCAGCCGGTTCACTTTAAAGGAAAGCATGACTTTGACGTCACTCTTCTCTATTTTTGAACTTTGATGAATCCTAGTGTAAGAAAATTCTACGAGGAGATTTCAGTGATTGTCATAAGAGAAGAGATTGAGATGGTGGGCTAGCAATTGTTGTTCTGAGACTAATGAGAACTTAGGATTGAAAGGGAAGGAGGTTTGATAGGGGAGTGGGTCTGGCTGCTCTTTGGCGAAAACGCGTCAAAGGAAAAATGCAAATCTCGCTGAAAGTTCGCAACGTACACTTCCGGCAAGCTGGCAGGGTGGCAGGGTGGCAGGGTGGCAGGGTGGCAGGGTGGCAGGGTGGCAGGGTGGCAGGGTGGCAGGGAAGTAGGCAGCCGAGGCAGCGGCGCCATGTAAGAGAATAAACGAGGCTAAAATTCAAAGAGCGATTAATGCTTTTATGCCTTTACTGGCAAGAATAGGTACACGCACAGGTGTCGCGCATGGCCTTATTTAAAGGTGCGTGTATTGCGCAAACGTACCGCTTCACCGACAGGTTTAAAGTCCACACATACATATACATCTATGGTACATAGAAACATGTATGTAGACATACTTGTATAGTATGGATGGGTATTTTGCGGCACTTCCAAAGGAAAGCACCGCAAGAATAGAACTTTTCGGGCGAGAAGAACCAGAAGCAATGGAATCTAATAAATGTATACGGTCACTCTTTACCCTAACAGTATTCTAGTAAGTTAATTGTACTTTTCTTTGCAGTCATCTCATTAAATTTTATCATGCGAGACTTGTAGGCACTGGTAAAGGTTACCTGTCGGAGAAGTTAACAACAGCTTGTTTGGACCTTGTATTGCTAGGTGTAGATAGATATGTATGCATACATGTGTATCTAGATAGATAGTATAGGTATGGCTATCTAGCTATCTATGTGTACATTTGTGCATACAGTATACTACGTAGAAGGGGTGAGGTGGCTATACATAGATGTATCCTACGGGTCTTGAGCGGTTCTTGTTAGTGACAGCCTCGGGAGAAAAGGTAGACTATAGCCCCTTGATAATCAGATTTGACGAGCATATGCATGGAGTTTCGGTCCAGGGCAACCAGTGCTAAATCAATTGGTGTGATCGGCCCAGTACTAATTAGTCACTGACTGTGTTCTACTGGAGATGCGTAGGTAGCTCGCTGGTCCATTCAGAGGAGAGAAATTCAAGGTAAATCTCACATTGGTCTGTCAGCCTAATGAGCTTAATACAAATACATTGACTCTACCCATGAATGGCTATTGTATGACTCAACCAGCAGCTCTTTCCTCTTAATAATTCAGAGTAGTGAGTGAGAGTCAAAGAGGACATTTCCCCGAATCGTTAGACAATAATAATCATTTGCTCGAATAAATCACTTAATTCCTGTGCGCATCTGGTCATTTGGTGAAGATCCAAATGACAAAATTGGATCTTGGAATGCGTAGGGCGGGCAGGGCCGGTGGGGGGAATGACAAGCCTGATGTGAGCATACAAATTTACGACTTTTGCGGTAGCTCGCCTTAATAGAAAGGGCAAGACGGCAAGAGAAGGGACAAGAGAAAGAGGATGAAGAAGAGACAACGAGGACGAGGACGAGGACGAGGAAGAGGAAGAGGAAGGGGAAGAGGAAGGGGAAGAGGAAGAGGAAGAGGAAGGGGAAGAGGGAGAAGAAGAAGAAGAAGAAGAAGAAGAAGAAGAAGAAGAAGAAGAAGAAGAAGAAGAAGAAGAGGGAGGGAGCAGAACAAGTAGCGTCAGACTCAAAATTGAATCTTCTCTTTGGAAACGGTCGCTGCTGCGCGGCGAAGTTCACTGCGACTAAATAATTTATCTCCCACGCACGAACACGTGCAAAGTGGGTGGCGGGATTGGCTAGGGGTTAGGGGTTGGCTGGAGTAAAGGAAAAGGGAAAAGGGAAAAGGGAAAAGGGGGATAGGAGATACGGAGACAGGAAGATTTCGCCGAGGCGATACGGATGTTCTGCCGTGTACTCTAAATAATTTCACTGGGTTTTCTTAGAGTTACGCTTTCGGAAGTACACTGCACTTTTCTCCACTACGAAATGCCACTGTCAACGCTCCTCAAGGCTAACTGTGCAACATGTATCCCGTCCTCTAACCTTTTCTTATTGCAATACTACTATTGCTTTAATGTACGGCATTTGATTTTGCGATCTCTAAACGGTGAACGCCGAGGGGGTAAGGGAGCGTAAAGGGGAGGCTTGCAGAATAAATAGGTGCTTTATGAAAGAGCGAGTACCAGTCGCAAATATCGAAAGATAAATAACCGAGTATTATTGGTTTGGTAATACGACGTTTTCGAGCCGCGCAGCCGCTTATTCCATTCCGTAACCGCAGTCAGCGTACATCAGAATTCTATTAATCTGCCGGGCGATGAATTCAAATTCAATCGAAGGTATGGGCACGCGCTACTCTCTATTTCATAATTATAAATCAATTCCATCGACAACTGCAAGAAGACTGCCTTTTGTTATTGTCGAGCAGCATGGACAGATTTGATATTACCTAAATAATTCAACTGTCAGGAAAACCTACTCTTCCTTTTGGAAAAGATGTTAACCATACTCTATGTGTCTAGATGCAGAAGAATCATAAAGATCGTAAAGATATTGCATGTTTCTTTGTATCCCAAATGGAATGCTCGATACTTATTATTGGTGGAATGAAGAAAAAACGGCAGGGAATAAAGGAGTTTCGAAGCAATGGGACAGTGTAGCTGAAACTAATCAACAGGAAGAATCGGCGGATTTCATGAGATCGGCATAAATGAAGATAACGAGAAGTTTATGGGAACGCCTGGCATCACATAACTGGTAGTTGTAACAATAATAGGCAGCATGAGTAGCGGCGAATTGGCCAAGCCGTGATAGCGGAACTATGTATTTTCAGCGTGAACTCCTTGAAATTCATGACGTGCTTGAACCGCGTGAAACTTGGCGAAACATCCGGCGCAAACTCGCTATGCATAATTCGAGAATCTATTAAAGCTGGGCGAAAATACAAGCTATATCTATTGATTAAAAGGTTGAGACGGCCGTGCCTCCGCGATCTGGCCCCGGCCCCGGCCCCGGCCCCGGCCCCGGCCCCGGCCTCCTTCAAATGAAGTTTCTTCGTTCCTTTGGGTTTCGGCGAGCAGCAAGAGTCCTTGCCGGTAGAAGGAAGAACCGACTCAGACTTGAATCTGTCCCCAGGAGTATCGCCGAGGCTTAGGTTAGACCCTGTAGGCAATTGCATTGAGGGAATGCATTTAGGGCTTTCTACATTGATTGTCGGCCGCGGCTTCCGATTAGCAGAAATTGTATAATTTACGCATGTGACTATTGTCGAGCTATAGTGGTCGAGGACCTCCTAAGTAGGTAAAAATCCCTCTCGTCTAAGATTCATTGTCCTTGTTGAACTGTCACTATCCATTTAGCATCATTTCGGCCCGATTATGAAAAGGGCCGCTTAAACAAAGATTGCGCTTGAATTAGCAATAATATAATGAGAAAATCGCTTTCAGTAGTTTTCGAGAAGTTAGAGAGGAATAGTCAGAAGTAAGGAAGGAAGGAAGGAAGGAAGGAAGGAAGGAAGGAAGGAAGGAAGGATAATGAAGGGAATGAATTGAGGAAAGAATATATGTATAAGTTGAAGAAAGAGCGTCGATCAAAGGCATCAGCTGCGACAAAACAAGCAAGAGTCGTTGAATGACTTGCTGGGGAAATTACTTGCCGCTCGTTTAAAGTGTCGCTTCGCCCGCAAGCAAGCTCCTCTCCTCGCCGGGCGGCGCTGGCCACCTCTTTACAATGCACTGATGGTCCCTGCTGTCCTAGCGCGCAACCGAGGAACCAAGGGATATTGGTGCTCTTCGTCTCTCTATTTCAATTCCATAAACCGTTTTCCATAAACCTTTCGATCATGGCACACTTTACAACTCCTCGACAATGGATAAAACTTTAAAAGAATTAAGAATATGTACTCTTTCGACGAGTAACGTATTCAATCGTTGGTTGCGCTCTCTCTCTCTCTCTCTCTCTCTCTCTCTCTACATTGTCTACATTGTCTACAGTATCGAATGGACGTGTCCGTTTTAGATGCAACACGCAATTTCTGAGACTACTCAAGGGGTTTGTACTCCTTGGACGGTTCCCACTTCATAGTTGATTGATAGAGGTAACGTTTAACCCTTTCCATTCTAAATGAAAGATTGTTCGGTTATTTAGCTGTAGATTAGTAATGTAAGCATTACCTAGAGAAATATACTATTATAGTACTACTACATAGTACCATACCATGCTCTCTCTGTTATTGTGTTTATTATCTTTCTGCAGAATGTAGACTAATAGAAATTGATTTTAGAGAAATGAATAGCGTCGATCGTCCTGGTCGAATCGAGTTCATTTCTTTAACCAAATTCTTTAACCAAAAAGCTAGTCGCTGTAGATATTCTTATTAATAGCGATAGTTAAAGAATATTAAGCTCATCTATGCTATTTGAAGTGATTTGAAGTGAGCGATACGGGCGATTCAAAGGGATGATAGATTGTCATTCGACTCTCTGGATGAATTTGGCGGCGGCGATCCACTTCAAATTGGAGGACGAATGCCAGTTGTTCTGCTACTTGAATCGTGTGGTATCGAAAGAGATGGCGCGCCCGATGGAAATTGCAGAGGTAACTGCTGAATACTTTGTTCCAGAGAAATCGATGGGCGTAATAAAATTTATCCCAGCCAACAATAGTGCGACTTGATCCCCATAAATTCGCTGTTGTGGAATAATACGGTGCGATGTGTTCCTAAATCGGATAAACCTTAATAGGGCGTCAAGCTTCATTAACGTTGCACATCGAACGAACGATTGAGTCTCTGATAATGATGTTTCGTGAGCACGGGCTTAGCAAAAAAGTGTGATTTACCATTGGATTTGGTGTGGTGGGAGTGTTGTGATTGAAGGGAAAATTCGTTGGATCGAACTGTAACGATTTGTCCATCAGAGGAGAGAATTGGAGGGAGGCGTGTGTGGGTGTGGGTGTGGGTGTGGGGGCTGACAGTTGTTCGGTAGGGTAAATGTGACTGATGAAGTAATACATCAGATTTAACTAGAGCGTGCACGCGGTCGCGTTGCTGGCGCAGAGCGATGCGGAGCGCAGTACTATCGGGCTCGGAATCAAATTTCCTGCCACTTAATAAGATGTGACAAGCGCCTTTACGTGACTTTAATGAGGCTAGTACGGCTGTGGTCTACGAATCATTTGTACGTGCACTGGGAACAATAAGGTGCCGCGCGGTGGGCATCGCGTGAATCGCCTCATTAAAGCAGCAGCGGCATCGACTTTCTGCTTCCCTCCCTCTTTGCCCTCTCACTCCTCGGAGGCTCCAACCCTCTCTTACACACACGCACCCACCGACAGGCCACACTATCGGACGCTGCATCTGTCCAACTCCCTGGAAACACCAGACAAGTTATTATTATCGATAGCTACTTCTTCTTCAATGTGCCTGGCGGCGCTGCACGAGAAGTGTGACTAACTCGTCTTACTTCTTAGCTACTTATTCGCCACTGGGTGACAATGGGAATGGGAATGGGAATGGGATGGGGAAGGGGAAGGGGAAGGCGTACATACACGTAGCTATTAGATGTAGCTATTAGTTTGGGAGTATTGATTGATGGAGAATGAAGCTGGGATATAATCAGTCTGTCATGGTAGGAATGTTGTTTGTCAATAAAGCGTCGCGGATCGAGTCGAGTCGGGTGGCGGCACCGGCTTGAGAACAATTAGAGAAGGTGTGCTAGCTTTCCGATGAGATACAAGTTTATTTAGTCTGTCATGCCATTCGATTCGATGGAGAATTCTAGAAGGACAGTGGCGAATAGGACTGTCCTCGGGTAACGGCACGGTTCGGGAAGCCGCATTATTGTCGACTAACGGAAATCCCGGACAAGTATTCAGTCCGTGCTCGTTTGTTCGTTCTAAACAAGGATACACGCGAAACACCAGGCTTCTGCCCTTCAGTTTTGTTGGATGTGCGTCCATATCAAAGCATTTACACACGGTATCGATCTTCTCATGGAGTTTCCCTTCGCCTACCAAATTTACTTTAGAAATTCCAACTCTTAAACTTGAATTAGGGAAAATTGGCAAGAAATGGGATTGCTGATAGTTGGTGAATCTGATTGAGAGAACCATCTGACAGATGTCTGAATGTACGTAGGTACGATACTGAGTGGCCGTGAAATTTGGAAAAAAGTCCGATACACTTGTACTGACGAGGCACATGTTATAGAATGTTTGAAAGGTAAACGTAAAGTTTATCAGCCCGCTCTATTTTTCTTCCTCAAGTATGAGGAAATGGGTGAAACGTGTGAGATATGCCGAGCGGCGTGAAGCAATGGACATAGCTGGTGCGTGTAAGTACTTCCATACGTAAAAGTAGGGATAATTTGTTAAGTGGGGAGCCAATAGAGTAGCGGATAGCAGCTTGCCCCTTCCACTAAGAGGAGTTAATTGAAGCAATAAAATACGTATAGTACATAGATCTGTATACTATAGCATAGTGTACATACATTGCATATATATTTCCGGCTGTAAGATATAGAATACTATAAAGAAGAAGATAGAGAAAGTATAGATAATATTGTAGTATAAGAGAAGCATAGTAGAGAATTTAGAGATGTAGATATAATACATATAGTAGAGTAGATAGTAGTTAAGTACATATGTATAGTAAGATCAGGGAAGTGAGTTTAAGTTGAAAGAGTCGGTCGAGACGGCGCGACGGAAGCTTTGTAAATCAAGGGTAGAATATCGCTCGAAGAAACGTGCCAGGCGAACGTGAAATTGACTTGGAAACTAAACTGGAACTGTCCTTTGGCTTCAGTGCTAACCTGTTTCCCTGTATTCTGTAATCCCACCAGAAATCGGTCCAATTGAGCGAGTCTTAAAGGGGAAATCCGAGATAGCAGAGCTGCCTCAGTCCAGCTTCCGACCATGAAACTACTCCACCTAACTAAAAGTCCACTGGCGCGTCACGCGAGCTCCTATTCCTAATTCGAACGAAATACGGCTCCAAAATCTCCTTGAGAGGAGGTTATCGTCTGTTAATCGAATCGCGTAAACCATATCCTGATTAATCAAGTGCCTGGCATCTGGCATTTCAGCATTATATCTTAAAGAATGACTCGGCCATCCTGAAATTCCACGAGAACCTTTCCAACCTTTCTAAGTTTCCATATGTATTTCACGAGATAGGACGAGAGTTGCAGCTCTTTACCCCTCGCAATCCAACAAAGAAGACTCGATACCAAATTCATTATTCTTGTCTCCGAGTGAAAAGGCAATCAACTTTTTTTCCGGTAAGCAAATAAAATTTAGCCATTGCCGTGGTTGACGCTCGAGTTGATCAACTCGAGGAATCCGGCTGGTAATTGCAAGTTTGAGGAAAATAGCATAGCATATCGAGAGGGAAAGTGGGCGGGCGCATTAATTATTGTTAAGATTTTTAGCAAATTGAGGGCCCCGGCCGGTTACTTCTTATTCCTGAGTACGTACGAGAGATGTAGAAAGATCGAATTGTGATAATTAGTAGCGGATTTCCCCAAGGAAACTTTCATGGGCGGCAGATGCGGGCTCGCGGTCAGACCAATCACCGCGAATCGGCTGGCTGTTGGCAGCGGTGGGTGGCGACGTCGACGCCAACACCAACGCCGACGCCGACAGTGCATAGAGCAGGCCGGCTAGATGCACGATTCCGAGAGGCAGTAGAGCGGCCGTTCCTTTCAAGATCGTTACTTTGATCCAGCCGAGAGGACGAGATTTACACCGGAGCTCATTAATCAGACGATTTAGCGGTAGGCAGAACGATTACACGCTAACGTCGGAATAGCTCAGCTTGCTCGAATTATCGGCTCACGTTGGTCCGGCAACAGGCTTCTATCTATCACGTTGTCGGGCCGCGTCTCGTCGCGCCGCTCTACTGCAAAAGCACTTTTTACCGAATCAGCAGCTAATCCGGTATGTGCCAAAGTTAATTGCTCGCCTCGCCTCGCATCGGCCACATTTTTTTAAACAAACTCACCGAGCAATCTTTCTCGAGTTATCCTCTGGAACGACTCACTAAATTACAAATGAGCAAGAGCAATTCCCAAGATAAGATTTTTGAGGCTTCGCTGGCAGAGATAATTAGAGAGGAGGAGAAATCTAGTCGTATTATGACTAATAAAGCGGGTAAGCTCCGAAAATGGTGTTATTACGTGAGAGAAGGGAAGTCTATTTGACTTGTAGAATCGAATTAGGCTCGAGTCCGTTGGATGGGAATTGCGGAGGGAAATCCTTTCGACGGAAGTTTCGATCTATCTACGGCAGCAAAATTCTCGCCGGTACTTGAAAGATAACTGCTATATTAGATTAAATGTGCGCCCGAAAATTCTCTTTACATAGATTTAATCGAGTTGGTCATGTATCTATATATGTATGTAACTATATGTATCTGACTTATCGGGAATTCAAATGTTAATGTCTATGTTAATGTTTACTGCCACCACGCCGTTTCTGCGAGTATTACAGTATATACAGTATATACAGTATGTAGAGGCGATGCTAAATGATAATGCAGTGAAAACTGCTACTGATGGTCGCGGATGGTTATATCAAGCTCCCAAATAGGTATCATTGTGAAAGAGGTCCCTTATCAAAATAGTTAGTTAACGATTAGTATGGGTTCCAGTGAGTCATTTCGTGGAGCTATTCTGGCATTTAGTGATCAAGTGTAGTAGTGAAAGACTGATCCAAGTACAATCTATCTTATGTCTATGTGTAATAGGCACAGCGGTCTATTTAGGTTTCGTTTCAATATTTTTCATAGGTAATTGCTGGAAATGCTAGCACATGGTGCTGATGACGCGGGTTCGTGGCTAGGTGGGTGCGTCGAGCAGAAAACGACTTCGCATTCTAACATAGCAGCTCGTAGAAAGAGGAAAGAGAATGGTAGGGGTAGGCGCTGGTGCTGGTGCTGGGGATGGGGCTGGGCTGGGGCTGGGGCTGGGGCTCGGGCTCGGGCTGGGCTAGTGGCTAGGAGTGTTTCTCTCGCAATTACCCTCCCTTTCATGAACCTGTCGGACGAAAGAGTCAGCGTTGCGCATAAAAATCACGTTATTCCGCGATAAAGATCGCAGGAACCCCTCCTCTTTGCTCTCTTTTCCTTCTCCCCCGGTCTCTCCCTTTGGCCCTCTTTCACCTTCTCCCGCAACTCTATGTACGTGGATACACACAGGCAAGCGGCCCGCCAGTTCTATGTTGCTCCTCCTCTCTCTGCCTGCCTGCCTCCACACTCCACACTCACACCCATCCACACTCGCTCCCTGCCCTCTCTCTCTCTCTCTCTCTCTCTCTCTCTCTCTCTCTCTCTCTCTCTCTCTCTCTCGTTCTCGCGGTCCTCACTTCTCCTTTGGCTTTGTGTCGTGAATTTGTTTGCGCCTAACAAAGTCGCCTTTGATGATGCGCCTGTTCACTTGTAAATTTAATAGGGCGCCCGCCCGCCTGCCCGCCTCCACACCACACGTCACACGGAGAATGTGCCGCGTGCCCCGTGCCCCGTGCCCCGTGCCCCGTGCCCCGTGCCCCGTGCCCCGAGCACGTGTGCACGTGTGGACTGTGCACAGTGCACCTGGACAGAGGAGAATGTAAATGTAGAGGGAGTATGACTAGGCGAGGAAACGAGAGCTGGTTGGGAGGCAAGCAGGGCGCGCGCGGTTAGGAGTTGGGAATAGCAGGCCGGCGGCAGCGACAGCGACAGCAATACATTGCAAACTGAATTATATAATGCAACGTGTCAGCTGTTAATTATGTAATTACCCGACAGAACCTATGGTGCATAGGATGCGGACGTACCCGGCTTAAGAGCCAATTTGTCCGCTGAGAAGGGAGAGGGAAAAGCACCACTTAAATACTTTATTTGCGCATCTTGATTCTTGATCCGAGAATGAGATTGAAAAGTGTTTAGCTGTTGCTCGACTATGATATGATTCGGTGAGAAAAAGAACAATTCTGGAATGTGCCAGTGGATATGCATAGGGTTAAGAAGTTAGTTGATGGATCGCCCCTCTGGCTAGGACTCTGCGCGCGGCGCAGTCAAGGTGCAATAGTTTTCGCGTAGACTGCAATAACACGGCCAAATGGCCATATGGCTCATTCTTGCCGCTAATGAAAGTTTTAACATAACTGTCTGCAATTCCGCTGGAATAACGAGACAATTAGGAGCATTATGCTGCTGTAATAAATAGAATGACGACGCGGCGCTGTGCGCCCGGTACACAGTCTGTCTACCGAATTGGATGAGCCCCTGTGCGTGTGTCTCGGTGTAGGTCGTAGGTCGTAGGTAGGGGATAGCAATAGCGGTGTATGCCGCACGGGAGAAAAGCCACCGAAACATTAACCGAACTACGCGCCGCCCAACACCGAGCCCCGGCCGAACTGATGATACAAGGTGAAACTAGAGGTCCATTTATCACAAATAATATCCGAACTTGTAATTAATACAACCAGTTCTCTGTTCAATAATTGCACCGAGCAGGAGAGTCTGGCATTAACTACAGGCTACTAGCTAAACAGGCTAATTTACTTCCCATGCGAAACATAGGATACTCTATTCTATAGGAAGGCACCCAATGACAGTGAACATGTTTACAAGATAAATGGAATTAATGGGAAATATAATTAAGTGAAGTTAGAAAGAGGGTGGTGGATGGAGGTTGAGCGGGGGTGAATGAGAAGAGGACGGTATAATAGCGCGGTGCTGGTAATTGAACAAGCGGAACTTGAGTTAGAATGTTTGTGTATAACTCGGACTCTGCGAGAGTGGAACAGCTGGACACTAACGAATAATATCCCTTGAGAAGATTGCAATTCCGCAATTTCCTTCTGTCTCGGTTTCGCTCTCATTGTCAGTCCGGTTGCCGCGAGTCTCTCTCTCTCTCTCTCTCTCTCTCTCTCTCTCTCTCTCTCTCTCTCTCTCTCTCTCTCTCTCTCTCTCTCTCTCGGCATCTCGATGCCTGCTCTGCCTCTGGGTTACCGACGTCTACCCTCTACATACATACATGCTATGTGTAGTCTATAGGAGCATACATACATACATATAATATGACAATCAATAAAGGAGCCCAAGGGAGCAATCCACTGTTGGCGTCTGCCCGTCCTCTTCGGCCCCATCCCACCAGAGCTCTGCCCACCACCGAAACAGAGCGCACTTACATGCCTCTTACACTCGCCCTCGAGCCCGGCCCGACCCGGCCCGACCCAGCCCGACCCGCTCCTACTCTACTCGCTCAATTAACTCGCTTCCATTGCTCTTCCCAACACCAGGCCCGCCCAACACTAGGATCATTCCCTTCTTCCTTCTATGTATCTATACCTATATGTACATGTATGTATGTCTGTATGGGCCATCTCATTCCCGAACGCCCAACGGACATACTTTACTGCACAACTCGCTTACTAATAAATAGAATAGCTAGCTAGCTAGCCAAAGAAACATCCAACAGTGTCCCACCTTCACGCTCCGCAAATTCTCTTGTGCGAAACTTTTAGTTATACATATGTACATGGCTTCACCATTGTCAGCTAAGTCAATGATAGCTGCAACTTTTCGAATCAAGATAAATCCACTCATCGAGTGCAAAATAAATCTTAAAAGGTATCATAGTAGTTTTACCAAATGGCATTGCTATTCTCTTGGACAACAGATTGCCGGCACGAGCAAATGCCACAGCGCAGCTAATCTCACAAAGAGAATTCTGCCTGAATCAAGGCGTCACTCGAATTGTAAGTATAAACCGCTTCGAAAGAGAGCAGTGTGTGTACATATATCCGTTAAACTTAAGGAAAATAATGGTCTTTTGAGAAGACTATCGTCCCTGGGAAAGGGAGACGTGGGAAACTGTTGGGAGGTGGTGGTGGTGATGGTGGTGGTGGAAGGAAAGGGTGGTCTATGTCTATGGGAAGGCGTTGCAGGGCAGCAGCTTAAAATTTAATTAACAAGTTCCATTAGAGCTTTTAGTTGGAGGGACGGACTAGTGCTCGTTACAGATAGCGTTATTTCTACAAAGGCCCATTGGAATCACGTAATTACTGCTTTATCGGCGATTGCGGGAGGCAAAGGCCAGTTCATTAGTGTGAGACCTTTTGGCGTAACGCCATGCCTCTATGAAATTAAAACCTGGCCCGCAAGAAGCGTCTACGCGGAACCTCTTGGAAAATGAAAGCGCGCTTAAAAAACGTCAAGACGAACTCTGCTAAGCCAAAGCCGCTTTTGCTGCTTTTGCTGCTTTTGCCGCTTTTGCCGCTTTTGCCGCTTTTGCCGCTTTTGCCGCTTTTGCCGCCTTTGCATACCGCCCGGTCCACGGATCGCGTAAAAAACCCTCTGATCTGATATCCCTATTACACTAATGAAGACTTAGACGTACTTTGTCGGTAATGAGGAGTAAGCATAACTGCTATCGCTCGCTTGCTGTAAACTGCACGAAAACTTCTCCATTAAGAAGACTCGTAGAAGGAGGCGTGCATAGCGGGCCGAGTTGACTTGTTCCAACAAACTCCTAACATTGCCACTTTTTTTCAGAGCTATGCCATCTTGCCAAGTACCTCGTCTTAATTCATTGTGCGCTCTTTAGAGAAAGAATCGACATTCCGCCGATAAGGCGTGACGTTTTCGTGTTCTGCAACAAGAGGTTTCCCAGTGATTTTTCGTTGAAAAACTAGCACTAAGTGAAGGGAAGTGTGTCATGGAGAAAAGTAGCTGCTTTAAGGGAGGTATACGAGGAATGATGTGCAAATACTTGGCTGATCTCAATATTTTGATTTCAGCACGACGTAAGTGTAATAGCAGCATTTTTGATCTTATTTGTCAAATAATCCATCTTTCTCCAAGGCGCCCTCATTGTTTCCTTTCACTATGTAATTCAAGTGGTCGCTCTCGGATTGGAATTTCTTAGGAGGGGTGCGCAACAGAGAAAACGGTGAGAGAACCATCAGAGGGAGAAGGGGTGAGTTTGGCCGTGAAGGGATACGGCAGGCGGCATACAGGATCGAGCCTGAGAGTAACCACGATATATGTAATAGTAGCGTCACTAATCTCCGACAGATAGTTCTGTCTCTAAATAATAAGATTTGCGCGCCATTTGGAACCGAACGATTTCACTTCCTTAACCTCTAACGTTCCTCTACATCTACATTACAATCTTTGGTATAACGTGTAGGCCCAAAGGGATTTCGATTATAGCTGCCTTTGGTAGGTGTATAATTCTAGAGTTACAAGTAAAAAATGACTTGTCTGTATTTCAGCCAAGAGTGGCCAGGGGTTTTTGTTGTGTCGAGGCCAATCTGATTATACGAGGGTCTCTGCCATTTCTACTTAGGATCCTTTAGCTTCCGTTCGCAACAATGCGTTTCAAAAGAGAGAAAAGCAGATTTGGAAAAATCGAAGGGAATATCTCGCCAGGGAGCTTACATTCAACAAATTTCTTTTGGACTCCTGACAATGGAACGTGGTAGTAGTGGTGGTGGTGGTGACTGCGGTAGAAGAGAGGATCGCCACTGGTGGAGGAATCTATTGTCCGGATGCCCACTACCCTCTGAACGTGTCTATTTGATCTAGCGGCTCACGAGTGATCGCCAATCCTGGCCCCTCACCCTCGCACCACGCTTCCTCTTCATCCTCTCAGCTCTCAATGTTGCTACCATAGTTGTCGCTTTGCTTTCTCAAATCCGTTACCCTCTATTTCTACGTGCGTATGTACCGCCATACACAAGCCCATGAGAAATCCTGACATTCATACGTTACTTTCTAAAAGTACATTGTTCCAACAAGATAGCTCGATTTCATCAAAGATGGAATAGATTGATTGCATCTGGTTTGAAAAAACGCAGCGAGGGTGGGAGGGAGGGAGGGGGGGAGGGGCGGGGGGGGGGTGTAGGGGTGGTGTAGGATAATTATTAGTCTTTCATTGGCCATGATACCTGCTGGATATGAATGGTGGCCGATCGTCGAGGACCAGGACGAAGACGCGATAAGAGGATCGGAAGGAGAAAGGAGAGCAATAAACCCTCGCTAAGAGAGTAATATTATTCATACGTGTCGGAGAATCCGCAATCGGAAGGGGACAAAGAGGCAAAGGGAGAGTAAGTAGGAAGAAAGAAAGGATGGCAAGAAAGCAGGAAAGAAGGAAGGAAGGAAGGAAGGAAGGAAGGAAGGAAGGAAGGAAGGAAGGAAGGAAGGAAGGAAGGAAGGAAGGAAGGAAGGAAGGAAGGAAGGAAGGAAGGAAGGAAGGAAGGAAGGAAGGAAAACAAGGGAGCAAATTTGGCAAGGATATATGGCCCGAGGGAAAAGCTGGATCGGAGAAGTGAGAGAGAAGAATAGCTCCTGAGAGGAATGAAATCTATAAAGTCGCGGACCGGATGCAACGCCAGAGGTAGATTCCTACTGAAGGAGATAGGCTAATAGCAATGTCAGGGATAAGGAAATCGAACGAGAGAGGAGAAGGTGGAACGAGTGGAAAGAAATGGGAGTGCTATGCTCGATCGATAGCAGTGTATACTACAGGAGGTTGGAGGTAAAAAGTCAGCCATCGGAAAGGAACTCCTTTACGACGAATATCTGTCCCACATAGCCCCGGCCCCGGCCCCGGCCCCGGCCCCGGCCCCGGCCCCGGCCACCTCCTAGTATCGTCTTCTCTTCCGATTAACAGCGGTACTCCCCTCGCTCTCAGCTGACTCGGGTCAGCAGCTGCTCTCACTCCCTTAGAAAAGGAAGTCTGACGCTCTCGAGTCGAGTCAGCGGCCGCTCGAGATGGAGACTGGCCACCACGTGACGAGCCACTATGTTGACGACAAGAGCACCCTCCGAAATTCGATTTCAACTCAAACCGCAAACATCGCGGTGTCGAGCGAAGCGTGCAAGCCTTTGCCAGAGGCCGCATAATTTTTCCAATAAAAGCAACCTCTCCCTTTCTAGGACAAGAGAGAGGAAGAGAGGGGGTTGAAGGGGCGGCGAGGGGACCAAGACGAATGGCGAGCTGAGAAATAGAAGTCTGCAGAAAACACGTAATCAAGGCTAAGCAGTCGGAGACAGCAGTCCTGCTGACTCGAGCGACGAGCCCCAGTAGCCAGTAGGACGAAAAGTAAAAGCGGAACCGCCTGACGGAGCGATAAGGCCCCTTAAAACTAAATCAAGGGTGATATCGAAGGAAGTCGGGCTCCCGCTGGTGGTCTTTGGAGCGCGACAAAAGGATAGGATGTCCGAAGACAGTGAAGAACAAGTGAAGAGGAAGAAATCCTTAAAAATGGAGACTTGCCCGAGACCGAGACCGAGACCGACACTACGCAGCTCCAGCTGAAGGCAATAGCAGCGTCTTGAGATTATAAAAGGGTCATCATATCTCCAGAAATCTCTTATCGTTGTTGAGAGGATGATGTGAAATCCTTTTTCCTTTATGTCTCTGTATGTATTTCTGTTCGTATATTATACTGGAATGTTAGTGGATTAAATAGTAAGTATTGGGAGTGAGTGTTTTAATAGGAGGCTAGTTTAATAAGGAGATACAAAACGGGAGAGGAATATATTAGAAATTGAAAAGGACCGGAATAGTGGGCTCATAGGGCACGCCAGTCAGTCAAAGGCCAGGCTGGTTCCCAAGACAGGCGCATATGTGTGTACAGTTGTAGGTAGGATCTTGCTAAACAGATAGAGACACATGCACCCAAGATATTTGGATGCACCTACCGTCCTAGCAATCGATCCCCCCTCTGCCAAAATTGGCCCTCATTCCCAGCCAACGATCCTACTCACGCTCACTCCACAGATCGTAGATACATCTCTAGCTTAGTATAGCTATGTAAGTACATACGCATCTAATATACATATACGCGGAAATAATATGCCCCTTTTCTTAACCGATACATGTATCGCTTAATATTAAGGTGCGGACGGAAAATTCTATAGAGAAGAACCACAGCCGGCATGAGTAAATTATCGGAAAATCATTAGATCCGCTTGGCATAGCTACATACTACACTCTCCAAGCTACATCCGATATCTTGATGCATTTCATAGAGTTATGTATAGTATGTGGCTGTGGCTGCGACTGGAATGGGATTATAACGGAGGAGTACTGGTGGGGGGTCTGTAGCGGATTAGCGGCAAGCTTAGGCAAATTGGCAGATACATGTCATAAGAGTACAATTTTCGACGACAATGTATAGTTTGGTCTCACGGATAGATGCGACGCGACGCGACGCGACGCGGTGAAGGAGAATAATTCGGGTTAAAGCAGTAAAAGTGAAATACGCCAGTCAAATTGAAGTGCCTAGTGCTGGCCGCTTTTTCAAATTACTTTTGTAGAATGAAATTGGGCCGTCGTGTCTCACCGCACCGGCTCGTCCGGCGAGAAGATATACTGGCTCGCAGCGGATTAGTAATATGAGCTTAGGTTAGTATGATTAAAAGTAATCCAAGTTGGCTGGCGATCTAGCGGGCCGTGGCGTCCTGTGTCGAGGCAGGCAGGTGAGAAAGGCAGAGCTTCCGGACATGAGAAGCAGGTCAAGACGCACTGATACACCAGCAAGATAATAGCCAGATTATTCTGTGGTATAGGCTTTCGTTGACCTTGACGTATTTCACGAAATTTTAGGGGAACAGCCACGGGGAATCTGAATTGGGAGGTTAGTTGGATGATATTTGATTATAGGGCCGATGAGGGTGGTGAGATGTATCCTCGGAGATTGAAGGGTGTCCCAGCGAAATGTTGGCTAGATCAATAGAACCGAGTAATAGGATATCAGAGAAATAACTGGGGTAAAACTAACGATCTCTGATGGGTATGCCAACTGGCCGAAATGAATTTGTTAAGAAGCTTATGTAGATAGTATATGTAGTGCATATGTGCTGGTTGGTAGAGGGTAGATGGTGGTTGCGGCGCGGCGCGGCGCAGCGGTGCTAGCGATCGGATAAAAATGGGAAAGCGCCGTTTTAATTGTCTCGCTCATTAACTGAACGAATCTAACGAGTACATCTTGTTTAATTCGTTACTTTGTTTGAGCTTCGTTCCGACCTGAATGAAACAAGCTGTCTCTCTGAGCTGGATCATTAAGGTATACATGGATAGATATTGTAGATAGTATATCGAGGAGGGTGGAGATCATTTCCCTAATGATCGTATGTGTCTGGTACTATTATCATGGGCTATTCACTATCTCGTAATCAGGCGTCAGCCTCTATTAGAATCTGCCGTACTAAATGACACACTCGACTCACGAAGGCTTAACCGAATTACCGAGAATTTTAAGTGGGAGAATCTAATTGCGAGATCTATTGAAGGTAAATGAGCGTTTAGTAGGCTTGTGCCTACCGTTCAATACTGATGGAAGACCCGAAATACCTATTTTCTATTAACGAACGGCATTCTCGAAAGACCGAAACTAGCCAAGTATAAAGCATGGTATGTTATCCTTATTACACAGTCGATATGATATATCCCATGAATTTCATGGCACCTGGATCGCTTAAACCGATTTCCTGCAATTTCACCACAGACTCAGAGCCGCAGCCATGCATTCATAGACAAGATATTTCTTGAACCGTTATCGATTTCCAATTTAAGTTGTTTCGGCCGTCCCAGCTGAACTACATATACATTTCATGAATCACTTTAGCAACTGTCCCAGGAAATGCTTTTCCATTCCTATAGAATTCGAGCCAAATCCAATTCATTTGGCGAGTATCGAATTAACTCGGATAGCATCATATCCTCACTAGATTATTTCCTTTGCCTTGCAGGCATTAAAAGATTTGTCAAGATCATTGTCGATTGGCAAAGGATCTCTAATTGTTGCGGTGCAGAACGGAATGCCAATCGACCGAATCGAGCGAATCAAACCAATCAAACCAATGAAGAAGACCAATCGAGGCTTGGCTGTACGCGTACGCAGTAGCATTCCCTAATAACTACACCCTTCCTCTTATGCCATTTCTCACCTTATGCTGGAGAAATGTTTTAGTTCCAGTCTGTCTAAGCGTCGAATAAGCTGCGTATGCCCGTGTATGCCTATGTCTGAATGAATCACTAGCAATTCAAAGGAGAATTCAATCGGGTCTTGACTGCATACTCATTTCTGCTAAGTTAAAAGTGACATTTGAACACATTCCAGTCGTTAATAGTAAATTCTCATCTGATGGTAAGATAGGCAGGCAGGCAGGCAGGCAGGCAGGCAGGCAGGCAGGCAGGCAGGCAGGCAGGCAGGCAGGCAGGCAGGCAGGCAGGCAGTTAGATAAAGATGTGCCTCCGAGCTTTCTGTCAAGCGAGAGGGAACTAAGATGTGGTAAGTCGAGGGCCGAACCAAATAGCGTAACGGTGTGAAATAATAATGAGGGTGGATCCGCGAACGCAATAGGCCTCTCCCTGCCAATTGGAGTTGTCAGGGCGATGTCAAGAAGCTCGAAACTTGGTAAGGTCGAAAGTTGGTGTTCGACTTTCGCAAATTGTACAGCCGTGTAAAGAGGTCGAAAAATTTGCGCTATCGAGAATTTGTCAAGTTGCAGCCCCCATCCCCACAGGAGCCGTCAAGCCCTCCCAGCACTGGAGAGCACCAGCCTCGTTCCTCGTTCCTCGTTCTATGAGGTTTGTCGTTGCTTCGCTATCGCTTATTTCGTTCTCGCTCTCTCCGGGCTTAGCCCCTTTTTTCTCACTCACCCTTGACGCTATGTGCACCTTGTTACCGGGTGCTTCGGCAAGTCGGTGCTCCCCTTCGGTAAATTTGCCTCCGACGTAGAAATGAAACTGGAAATCGTTAGCGTCTTTCGAAGCGATACTTGACTTAAATACATGCTATATCTATGTATGATATCTATCTATGTAGGTATATGCATATATATATATATCCATGCATAGATATTTCCCAGCGTACAAGCCGTCGTGTCACGAGCAAAGTAGCGTCAACTTGATCTTCTCGGGGAAGCCTCGCGCAATCGGAAATACCCAATTAAACCTCGATACTTTTCTCTGTAAAAACAGACAAGCATAACAGATGGGCTAACGGATTTTCTCAAGAATAGTAATTTTAAGTCTGAGAATGGACTGGTGATCAGCCCAACATATTAGAGGCTAGCATCGCAAAAGTCGAACAAGTTGGCGGGACGGCGTGGTGCGGCGCGTCGTGGCGGGCTGGGGTGGGCTGGCGTTATTCACCGTTCAAGTGCTGGAAGAAGGAAGAGGAGAAAAAGAAAAGTGATTCGGGAAAACAATGGAGTCTAGCTAGTCTAGCAGAATGCGAAGATATCCGTGGACGAAAACAGTGGAAGACGGATCGCGCAAGTTGAATTAGAAGGACAGCCTCTCACGCTGCTCTGGAAAAGAAGGAGGAAAGTAGTGGCGAAGGCGAAGCGGACAGAAAAACGCAGACACAAAGCCAGCCAGTCAGCAATAGAGTTAGATTAATTTATAAAGTGGAACGAAGAAATAAGGGTGAACCTGGGGAAATGGATGGACAAAAGTAATGAAGAGCTGCGAGAGACAGAGGCATGGAGAGGAGAGAAGAGTAGAGAAAGGCAATGGAAAGGAATAGGAGGCGCCAGTGCGCGCTCTCCCTCTCCCCCCCCCCTTCTCTCTCTCTCTCTCTCTCTCTCTCTCTCTCTCTCTCTCTCTCTCTCTCTCTCTCTCTCTCGATCGAGTAGGTTGAGCTCTACCTGAGCAATAACAGGTGAGACTAAGGCGGCTACTTTTTTTCGTCGACACTTTCCCTATCAGCTCGTTATTCCGGATGGACGCCCTGTAATCGATTGCACCGACTAAGCGATATTCCTTCCTTTATAAGCAGAGCGGGCAATCCCCGATACGTGCTACCTTTTAATTGAAATGACGATGGATTAGCTCCGTTGGAGGCGAGAACCCGGGGACTATCGACTACTACTGATAAGCTTCCTCGCAAATACATATACACCAACCATTCCTTTTTGTTCAATGGAAACATTGAAAACCCACCGACAGTTCCTGGGAAACTTATTATTGCGGTAGAATTTCAAGCCCATTTCATTTGACATTTAAAGCAGCACAAAGGGGCAGAGTGTACTCTGGTCGCGTGGCCAAATAGATTCAAAGATCGATTTGAGTGGTAAGTAGGAAAGGAGGGTCCGATTGAGGGCCCGCTTATCAGAACGAACGGGGAATAATAACGAGGAATATCGAGCGGTAAAAAGAGAGAATCCAATCCCTGTCGTGAATGTAACGAAAGCTTGAAATGGCTTAGCTTCGGAATCTTCCGCTTTTATTAGTGAATACTGTTAAGATTTTTATGAGAAAGAAAGGGCCTGTTTGCCCGAAAACAGCAGTCTCTACCGCGGCGCGACGGTGGAACTGGGAGCAGAGACAGGTAAGCGTCAAGTGAATCTATCGGCAGTCGGCAGGAAACATTCCTCCGATATCGAGCCCTTCGCATCGCATCGCATCGCATCGCATCGCATCGCATCGCATCGCATCGCATCGCATCGCAGAGTACAATCACTCAGATCAGTGGCAGAGACTCCAGATTCAAGACTCAAGTATCCGAAATCCCAACCTCCACCCTACCAACTGCAACAATCTCTTCTCACTACTCAACTCGCCAAGGCTCTGACTTTTCTTTTCCTCACTATCCCTCTCACCGATTCAAATCACAGATTTAGCTAAGAAATTTTCCCTTTACCTATTTTTACCCCGATTCATCCCAATTTCTGCGCGCTCTTTACCACTAATAACAGATTTTTAGTTCTATTGCGAGTGGTCTACATATTTTCAGCTCATTATGCTAGAACCTTCGGTATGACAAATCTAGAGAGAACATTCACTCGCTGCTCTTGGTGCTAGATATGCGTAGATACTACGCCATGTGTATCTATAATTCTATAATGCTGAGAACTACCCATTGGAATCTACTATTCGAACTGGTAAAGAGATCATTCTATTAGGTCGTTAGGATAGGCAGTTCCGGCCGGGTAATGGTGTCTGTCTAAAAGTTGGTCCATCTGCAGCGTGAGCAATTTGTTGCGTTCTCGTCTGTGGTCGCCCTAATTGCCGAGGGTTCCGGAAAATCGGGTTACAGAATCGAGGGCGTAAGCTGCAATTAAGGGGGAGAGTTATTATCTAATCGATTCGTGGCTGCCGAGTGCGTTTAGAAACGCCTTTAAAGTACGATCGATCGCCTCCCAGGCTGGTATTATCGCCACTTGTAAAAGGGGCAAGTCAGTCCCACATAACACGTACAGCTAAGTAAGTAAGTACATACTCCAGACTCGAGATGCGATGATCTAGCTAGCTGTCCCTTTCCAGTCCCAGTACCATTCTCATTCTGAGCGATACGCTCCTAACTTAAGACCTCCTTACTATTTAGTTATCGCAGCCGCTTGCACTTTTTACGGATAGAGGCTGGAGCTGGAGTCCCTCTCTCTTTTGCGCGCGTGCCATTCCGCCCAGCGATACTACTCCATTAGAATTTCTGGGATGTGTTGCCGCCACACAGTTTACCAACTACTTTACACTTGCCTTCCCTACCGGGAATAAACAGTCTAACCCAGCAAAACTTTCACAAGTTTGCCAAAACTTGCTACACTTGGAAAATCGCACAAGCCTCGCTCATCTGCACGCGCACACACGCACACGCACACACACACACACACCGCGTAATCTTGTTTAGTCGCAGCGCTTAATTAGGAAATGATATGTTCAGCAAAGCCTCTAATACGCTTGTCAAACTATTAGGTTATGGTTATAAGGTAGGTCGAGTTTTCGGCATGCAATCCTTTCAACTCGCCCGGGGGAGGAGAGAAGGCAGCGCGAAGGGGTGAGAGCGGCGCGGCGCGCCGCGGCGGATGGAAAGGATGGCTCGTTGTTAGATAGATAGTCGGTGTAGGTCGCAGAGAATGTAAATAAGCTTGGAAACTTCCTGCCTATTTACGGATCGGCAGCCTCTTAATTACAGCTCCAATCCCCTTACGAATTGCATCTCTCAGCTCCTTCCCATTACCTCCATTACCCCCTTTCATTATGCGCTACATCGCGGGAATCGGCTGAACGACGCCGCACCGCGCCGCGCCGCGCCACGCCACGCCACGCCACGCCACGCCGGCGCTATTGCATCAAACCCTTTCTAGCTGCCTGCTCCACCTCCGCGCCACGCCGCCCCACCTTCTGCAAGCTCTCCAACCATCCAGACCGGCTCCGCGATCTTTATACAACGAGCCAAGCTCATTCGCACTCCCCCCTTTAACTTACCTACCTCACGGTTCCTTCAGCTTCTTCACACTGTCAATATTAATTTATTGCTTCCATGCCGCGTAAAGTTTCACCTCTTCAGTCGACGGGGCTGTTTTTAATCGACGCCAAGAGTTCGCTAGGGTTCCAACACCGTGCATTCCCCAGTAACGCTCTATCTTCTTCGTGAAAACTCATGTATGGTCTCTCTCGTTAATTCCTCCTAGCCTTTACCCTTACCTTTAGCTTCAGCTTCAGCTTCACCTTCACCTTCACCTTCAGCTTCACCTTCACCTTCACCTTCACCTTCACCTTCACCTTCACCTTCACCTTCACCTTCACCTTCACCTTCACCTTCACCTTCTTCATCTTATCGAGAGAGTGCAACTTTCTCCTCTAACGAGTGACTGCCAGTGATTCGGCCGAGTTGGAATTACATAGCTGAGAATCAGCACTTGAGCCACTCCGCTATGCAGACAAATACATAGATACTATAATTGAGTAAGGGCGTACCTAAGGGCTTGCTGATACGAGTCTTGGAGAAGTTGGTCGGGGAGAGGGAGAGGAATTCTCACGGTATCATGATACTCGATAGAATGTTACGCAGCGAGCTACCGCTTATTCTTCGATCGTTGCCTGCGAAAATTTCTGGCTTCCAGCAAAGCCAATCATACTATACATTGTATGTAAGTAAGTACATAGATATAACCTTTGTATTATGGGAGATTGGGCAGTGCACGAGAAGTTCTACTTGTACTAATATCGGCATGCAAAGTAGACTCTCGACATGTCTATGCATAGTATACATAGCATAGTATGGAAATCTATTAGGCACTGGCGGCGATGGCTTCCAATCAAGTATGGAGGTTCGCGTGATATGATGACATAAAGAATTGAGAATAATTTCATAGGCAAATCTAATGACGGGGGAAGCGTTTGGCTAGGGTTTCGAGTGTGTGAGTTAATAACAATTATTAGGGGATAGTTGGATGACTCCTCGAATATCGAAGGAAGGAATTATGTAGGAGAGGATTAAGGACTAAGGATGGTGAGCGGTACGCCGGCTCACGATTCAGGGATTCAGCTCCGCTTGGCTGGCTGGCTGGCTGGCTGGCTGGCTGGCTGGCTGGCTGGCTGGCTGGCTGGCTGGCTGGCTGGCTCCAGTACGATCAAATCGGAGTCTCTTGCCTGATTTTGATGCATGCAAAGTACGAATGAATAATTGATGATCCCGGATGGCCCGACGGTAAACTCGTCCTTTGCCACGGCAGCCGCTTTTCACGGATCTGAGAAGCGCTAAAATGGAGGAGACCGACACGTGCGCACACTTCCGCCTCCACCGGTTCGCCTTGCCTTGCGCGCATTAATATAAATTAACAGACAGATCTCAGTTTACGCAAACTTCGGGATGCGCGCTTCCTTTCCGAACTGCGGACTCATCTTCAACTACCTTGTATTTGGAGGATTGCAGCCAACTATTCCTTCTTCTTCTTTTACTTGATCCGCGCTCGCGTTTCACGCGTCCCGTCGCTTGCTAGGTTCCTCTTAAATCTTGTAATTTGTTGGTGCTGCAATATTATGTATGTTGCAAGTGAGATTGGCCCGACTCTCTATGTGGATAGAGTGGATAGAGTGTCGTGGTGGAGTTGGGAGAAGAGGTCTTTCGGTGTGTTCTTGGCGAGATGTGGCATCTTCCGTCATCGTAACAGGTGTATCGTGCTCATGTGCATCAGCTTTCGCTTTGGCGGTATTTGGGCAAAAGGAGTCGGAGCGGATGTTTTCGTGCGCATGCCGTGTATGCTGGTGAATGTTATCAGCGTGAGGCTTGCTGGCAAGGTAGATACACGGCACTCACAATCAGCCTGGTTTTTCCAAAGTCTGTGGTAGACTGGTGTCCCTATTATATCTTACTATTCACGCGTACCTCAAACGAACGAGCCCACTACTGTACTCTTTCATTCAGTGCTAACAAGCCGGCAAAGCAAAATACCGGCTTCCACCTCGGCAAGCTGCTATTCATGAGATATGACTATATACTCTTTTGAAAAGGGTAGGCAAGTTGGCACGATCGAACTGACAAGAGGTGTCCTCCATAGTCTCTCTGAGAAATAGTTGAAGTAGAAAGAGGAGGAGCGGCCCAGTCCCAGGGAGGAAGTTGCCAGTTGCCAATTGGTGTTGTCTCTCAATTCGGTTCTAATGTAGGCTGACAAACAAACACTCTGCTACTCGAAGAGAGAGAGAGAGAGTAGCGTTGCATGGCTTCTGGTAACTATTTCAACTGCGACTACCCCTCAGCCGTCCCGCAGCTGTCCCGATATGCATTATTAGATACATACCGTCCAACAATCTCACTGGTCCGCCCAACCTGGCGTCTAGCAAGCAACTATACTATACTAGAAATGTGAGTAGATGATAAGCGTATAGGTGAGGGAGGAATACTATGTATAGCGGTAAGTTGAAGATGGATATTATGTATAGTAGATAAGTAGAAAGAAAGAAAGGATGGGTATAGGAGAGAGAGGGCTGGTGCCGGGTGCCGGGTGCCGGGTGCCGGGTGCCGGGTGCGGGCCGCGGGTAGCAATCGGCCGAGCGGGCCAAGTTCCCTTTCGCTTTCTGGCTGGAGCTGAGACAGACGGCTAGCCATAAATACTTGTTTCGCTATTCCTGAAGCGTCGGCTAACGGTAACGGTATACGCCGTGGGCCACGGGCCATGGGCCGCGGCATAGTGTCTGAGTCTGAAGCATGGGGCGGCCGGGCGAGCGGCGAGCTTGCAAATGGCCCGGCCGGCCGACCAACCGGCCGAGCGTCTCTAGCTCTCCAGTCTCTGCACTCTCTAGCATCTACCATTTACCATCTACCTCCGCTGGCTCGACATTGAAATATACACTTTCCAAGTAGCAGATGATGCAACACCTCTCCCCTCTCCCCTCTCCCCTCTCCCCTCTTGACTCCCACTATCCTCCCCATTCTGCTTCTCCTTTCGGCTGGTACCACCAGCCCGATATTCCTCCCCGATATTACCAGCAACGCGGTAAAGACAATATTTCCTCACATTTATCAATTAGCACTCTCCCGGCATTTCGCCTCGAACAAATCAACCACAACTATTTTCAACCGATTGTCAGATCTGTGTAAGCAGCTAAACCTAACCAGTCCCTCGATGCAGTTGGCTATCATCTGGCCAGTATAACAATTGAGTGAAGAAAACTAGCGGGATTGCTGTTCCTCTTGTGAGACGACCGAACGGCTATCTTTAAGAGAAAAAGCGTTGTTAAACGCTTGGCACTCGGAGCAACAAAAATGATTCTCCGAGGAAACGGCCAGCTGAATTTGCAGGAGGTAAAGCTTGCGGCGGCTTCTCCTGGAAAAGACGGCTCTCGCTCCAGCGGCAAGATTAAATTTCACAGTGACATGAAAAATGTAAAATGACTGGAACAGATTCGGGTGAAAACATTCCCTGCCATTTATCTTATTAAAGAAGTTTCAAGCATTTCTTACCTTCCTCCAGTCTCTCCCTTAACCGGCAGAGTTAAACTGCTTTTAACTCGCCTTGGAGAATGCCACAAGGACATTAGTAAACAATTAACGAAAATTATTCTTGAGCTCTACGTACGATAATAACTCTGTTTCCAGGCTGTGCGAATGATGAAATATGAAACTAGATTGGTGAGATGGCGTCGAATAATATAGCGGTGCTTTCGCAGCGAATTCTCTCAAAGATTCGACTAGAGCTATTTTCTAGGAGCGATGTTATGTAGGTACTTGCATGGATTCTCGATAAAGACCGGAATCGGAAGAGACTGTGGGCTGACCCTCATTTTCCGCGGTATGCGGCATACGAGATGACTTTTGCTTGGATTATTGCCCATCGCGTCGCCTTTTTCAAATGTCATCGACAGCCAAATTAGGGTTGGCATGACTTGGCGCGTGCAAGGAGATATCGCGCGAAAAAAGACCACTGCTAGCGCGGCTTGCGAGCTCGCAGCCAGCAAAGAGTAATGAATTTTTATTTGAATTGCGCTGCATTGCGCGCCAGTCTCAACTGTGAAGATGCCTCTATGTTGTATATACATATTGTTCCGCGGCTTTCCTTCACAATGTGTGTAAAGGAGAGACACTGACATTAATCCATCACTGGCGTCACACGTCGCACCAGATGTAATTAAGACGGCGAGGCTTACAAGTGCCGCGCGTTAAATATGAAAGCACGCGCCACTTTGACTAACCGAAGCTTTTTGCACGGAGAAAAGGTCACGCGATGCCTGGCAACTCCTTTCTCACTCCTATGCATTATCCAATCTACATACATATCTCTGGCAATATCTCTGCATACATATTCCAGATTCTAATATACATATGTTTATGACAGGCTGTAAGATGTGCAATCTCTCTCGGGGAAATCTATCGAAAGAGTTTTGGTAGAAACCCATAAGAAAGGCTCCCTTCTGTAGAATTCTTGGCAAGTTTCGGCGTTGATGAACGAGTGGTAGAAGCAGCTATTACAGGATTTAGGGGGATATGTTAGTTAGCGTTGACCAAGTACCGTACTAGCTCCTTACTCACCAGTCCTCGGTTAATTCTGAGCTCTTAACTGTTCGATCGACTAGTTAGAGCTTACGCCAATGTATCCCTCCTTCGGAGGTTGCGCGCCCTTGCATCTTTGCCACAATAATTATAAATCCCATTAAACCTTCCCTTTCTCCCAAGTCTATTGGACACGAAGCAGTATGGCCCGTTGCCAGGAAGACCTATCTACATACATACATACATACATACATACATACATACATACATATAGATATAGTACTATACCTATTTCATATCCTAGAGAAGCGAAGCTCAACGATTCATTATTGGCTCATCTCAACAGCTCTACTTCACTTGCGACACTCTTATAGATATGCATCTGCTCTAGTACAATAGAAAATAGATAGAAGCATTAGAAAGATTGAGAGATCCTTTTGTTCCCTGGAGTGAAAGAAAGAGAGTGGCGAGCGCAAATGGGTTGTTTAACTGGGCTAGATAAATGAATGTGATCGACTACTGGTTCGTCAAGGCTGAAATAAGTAGTGAAGAGGAGGGGTGGGGGGTAAGTGCTCGGTGGAGCAGCCGAGGTAGAAGGTGAGCGGCCTCTCTCGATTATTAGCGACGTGGCGCGACACGAGAGAAGAGGCTCAATGAGAAGAGCCGAGATCCTTTGAAGGCGAAGGAACGCGCAACGCGCCTGCAAGATTGCCATGCGAACGAACGAGTGCCTTCAAGTCTTACTTTGCACTAAGTTCATTTCCACACGTTCAATGGAACGCCTGATCATTAGATAAACCAAGTTTTCCTCGCCTTCATCCAACTTGCTCGCGCCTCTGCGCTCTGCTTCTCTTATTAGGTTACTTGTGATGATACTCGGTCCGTTGAAAAATTTACTCGCTCCATTCTCGACTTCCAACTATGCAAAATGTATTTATGCCGTTGAGTAATACCCGCCGAGAGCAGAGAAAACTGGCTGGAAAGTTAGTTGGGGATCTTGGAGCTATCAAGCTCTCGTCCGTGCGATACTTATTCTTCCTTCATTCTTATTCCAACTTGCCACTGAAACGCCAAACCTGGCTTTCCACTATAGAATTACATGGAAAATTGGTTGACTCTGGAAAGATTGCGCGGTGGTCGGTTGTAGGTTGGCTTTCTTCCGATGATATTTCTATGAATAGCTCTCCAACATTTCCATTGCAACATTGCCATTTTATTCGCGGTTCAAGCTGCGCCTTAATCCCTCGCATGCTACTACAATCAATCTCTCGCGCATTACAACGTCACTTGCCTCTCAACCTCCAAGTTCCAACACACTCAATTGTCCAACTACCAGCTTTTCTAATTAAATCGAGCACGCGATCCGGATCCGGCCCACTCGTATCGCCAAGCCATGTTTTTCCAACCTCTAATTTTCATTAATAACTCGATTTAGTGAGTGTTGCTTTGGTCTCGATAGCGCACCTTCCATGCCAACGCACGAAATTTCGCGGCACAGTTTTACCACACTGAGAAACCAATTCCATTCCACCAAGCAACACCATAGATATTAGGGGGAAAAACTTGGATCGAGCCTCTTTTTTCTCATCAATGAATTTACCGCTAGCATGCTAGTCACCTGCCCCCCTCCCCCCCCCCCCCCCCTTACCTCCCGCTATCTTCCTCATTATTCTTCTCATCCGACATCTCGCCTACCACTTATCCAAGAAACCTATTTTATTGAGCGCCAAACTATTTTACCCACTTTCTACGCCGAGCTAACATACTTCAACTTTTAGTCCGCGTTCATTTTACGCCAAACTCATTTCGTTCGCCTCCCTCCAGTCTCTGTCAAGTTTTCATTACCTCTCTATTCAATTAAAAGGAATATTTCCCTTTCAAACTTTCCACTACCTGTTACAATATCCGGCAGGTTGCATACATCTCTTTTTTATGCAATATGAAAATGGCTCTGCTCAATCTCTAGTAAAGAAGCTCGAGTATCTCATCCCCACTTATATACATATGTATGTATCTATAGGCTAGCTAGCTAGCTAGCTGAAGCATCTATCATCTCATAGATGATAGATCTCTATAGCCAAATCATTGCCAGTGCAAAGGGACTTTTCAAGAATGTGCATTGATACTTGTTGGATTAGCTGACTCACCATACATACAGCAATGCATGCTATCGTACAGCTTCACTACGCTCGCTACACCACACTGCTGGCAATTAGCGGTAGCACTGTGCTCAGTATCCAACTAAATAGTTGGCTGGTCATCAGTCGTTATCAGCCATTATCAGCAAGAGCGGGAGCATCAAGTATGAAGAGGAGAGCCTCCGCGGAGGTCCGATTTTCAATTGGCCTTAAGAAAGTTCGCCCAGGTGGAATAGGACATGGCTCTGATCGCAACTTTGTTACGTGAGACTATTTCGCAGGCTTGCGAATCTTCCGTCATCCCTCTCCCACCCACTCGTCTCATTCTTTCTCTCTTTGGCATGAATTGACGGGCGCTGCCGCTCGTTGCAGGTCGGAGCTCGAAGCTTCGGCTATGGAGGTCGGAGCTCGGAGCTCGGAGCTCGAAGCTCGAAGCTCGAAGCTCGAAGCTCGAAGCTCGAAGCTCGGTAGGGAGATGATTGGGTGGTCGGGCAGGGGGAGTTGTCGCGAATATTCAAGGACCAAGGAGTTGCCGGCTGCCGGGAGAGTTGGTTGACGCAACGAGGTCGCGCCACGCCACGCCGCGCCGCGCCGCGCCGCGCCGCGCCATGTGCCTTCTATGCAATGCAAACGTTGTTGCCGAACTTCCGTAGCGTGACATGCGTCAGCATCCGGTTGAGTACTCTTTCGCGAAGCTCGCTAACTCTGTTAGCGACTCTCAAGATAACTTTGATCTCAACTCGGCCGCCTCCCTGTTCGAGCTCGTGCTCCCGCTCCAGCTTCAGCGTACCAGCGCACCAGCCCCCTTCACTCGCCCAACTCCACCCCACCCCACCCCATCCCATCCCATCCCATCCCATCCCATCCCATCCCATCCCAGACCGTCCCTTCTAGTCGTGTTTATTAAATCTCTTCACCATTTTTTGACTGAATTACACGCTGAATTACTATTTGCCTTGACTCCACTCGCAAGAGGACTGCGAGCCACGGGGATTTCCTCCGCCGGCCGCTTCACTCCGCGCCGAACAGCCAGCTCAAAGTAATTTTAAGAGTTTGATTTTTAAGGCGGTTGCCGGAGCTACTTGCAAAGGGTAAAGGAATTAAATGTAAATCGGTCTGCAATCACAGTTTATGCTGGGCTCAGTGCTGGCAAGCCTCTTGAATTAATTGCCAAAGCCTTTGAAAGGATGGCGACGCTTTATCAAACCTTCGGATGAAATGAAACCTGCAAAACAGTGATTTATTAAATAGAAAAAGCCTCTATTATGGATATTCTCGCGAGTAAAAGTAGTAAGCAAATGGTTTTACAGAAAGAAGGGCAATTTCTTAGAGACAGGAGAATCATTAGACAAGGAGTGGAATGGTTGGGTTGGGGTGAGAAGAGCGCTCGCTCGGTAAGCATGTTTTCAAGGTCTAATTGCGGAGTAGACTATACACTTTTCAGTTTAGAAGGGGAAAAAGAGCATTTCTTTCCGACACAATTCACCTTGCATTCTAGAGTTTTTCTTGTCTTTTCTCTAACAGCCCCCCTTCGTACTTTTCCCGTAGATTCATACGAGACACAGAGAGTCGTAATTAGTTTTAGGGGTTGGGTGCAGGCAAGCAGGCAAGCAGGCAAGCCGGCGGACAGTAGAGATGGATTAATCTGAGAAAATTCCGCGGCGGAATGGAAGTAGAGTGCGAAGCATGCGAGGTGGCAGGATTTTCCCAGGTAGGAAATGTCGCTGCTTTGGCATGCAAGCGGTGTACCGTTCGCAAGGTGATATTCGTAATTCCGTCGACGTTGCCAGAGTGGTGCAGCGGGGAAGGTAAAAGGGTAAGGGTGAGGGATGCCAGAGGGGTGGAATGTGGAATGGGGCTGAGTAAGGGAGGACGAGGATGAAGGCAAGTGCGAGGGCGAGTGCGAGGGCGAGTGCGAGGGCGAGGGCGAGGACGAGGGCGAGGGCGAGGGCGAGGGCGAGGACGAGGACGAGGAAGACGAGCGTGGGGCTGTGTGCTGCTGGCGACAGAAACTGGCGCAAGCCTATTACATGCTATCGGAGTGCATTATGTTTCACGGAGGCGGAGAACCTCTGCTGGATGAAGATGTAGGAGATTGTAACCGTAATACCATAGTTCTAAGCATGAAACCCGCACGTGCCACGGATCTCTCACTCTTCTGGCCCTCCGCTCCCGCTTCCCGCTTCCCGCTTCCCGCTCAATCCTCTTTCTTGCGAGGTAGCCCACCCCCACCGATGGATATTAGCGTTCCCTGGCCTGGCCTGGCCTTGCCCGCCCCGCCTCTGCCTCACACCTGCCTACCCCTACCGCTAATACTACCCGCCATGCAAATTCACCTCTCCAGCCTGCCCTTTATACCTAGAATTCTCCTAATTTAACTACTAACACTCTTCCCAACTAAGTACATGCTTTGCTTACACTCCTTATCCTTACACTCCCAAGTCCGGCCGCCACACCGGGACCGGCCTGCTGGCTTTCTTCTACATTTAGCCTAATTTTTATGGGCCACCTTAACACGAAGCTTGCGCGCAAGCAACGCCTTTTCGTCGCATTTCTTGCGCCACCGAGATTCCGCTAGTTAAGAGATTTTTGGTTTCACAACGAACATGCTTCTCTTGAAGAGCTAGCCTGGACTTGGCAAGAAATTGGGCCAATTATTATTGGGATAATATAGCTAAATGCCGAGCAGTAAGTAAGTGTAAACTGTGTAAGCCCGGACAAACAAATCGCGGCAAGCAACGCGAAAGTTTTGGAGATTTTGAGAATTTGGCGGTGGTTAGGTCGCAAAGTCCTAAGTGGACTTGTAGGTAACGCTCGCTGCGGAGATGGCGAAGCTAGATACACAAAGAGGCATGCTCTCCAAGTTGCCTCGACCATTGTGAGTAGTAATGTTACCGGAGCACGGATACGGATACAGCCGGCAAAAATAAGCCATTAGAACACACTGGCGCCTGCACATTACGCACAGCTATATCCTACACCACCTACGGTTTACACTCACGCAGCTATTAGCCAAAGTGACCGCCGCGCCGACGCCGACGCCGACGCCAACGCCGACGCCGCACTGCTTCCAATATTAGAGGAAGTTCATAGAAACCTACAGGGAAGAATGACCCCGTGCCTGTAAGTAATAGACACTCGAATCAAAAAGAAATCCGTCGGAATGTTGCTGACAATCTATTCATTGCAAGTGTTGACATATTCGATTCCATTAGGATCCACTTGCCGAGGGGAGAATTGTACGTTGCTACGTGTCGAAAGCTGTTGATCGTCCAATGTCCCGAGTCCCGAGGCACGTTAACTGTTCCCCTGAGGTGTTAGCCCTAAGGCTACCAGGCCACACACTCTCCCTCTCCCTCTAGTCCGCGCTTTTCCTATTCTCTGCAATAGAGGCGAAACCCGAGGAAAGTTTCGCTGCTTCTCCTCGGCATCGTTCCTCAAGCGTTCGACTCGGCGCACCATTTCCCAACGTTCGCGCGCGTCAGAGAGAGCGAGAGAGAGAGAGAGAGAGGGGGGGGGGAGGGGGAGGGGGGGGGGGGCCAGTACGACAAAATAGGGGATCGAATTGTAACCATGATTTAGAGCGACTCGGCCAGCTGTGTGTGTGTGTGTGTGAATTTCTGGGCGAAGAGAGAGGGAGAGAGAGAGAGGTGGGGCAATAATTTCGCAACTGTTCATTAGTTTGTGAATATTAAAGAGCCGCTGCAAAGAAAGCCTAACTGCCTTGTAATTCTTGAGATAAATGTGACTTATGAATTGAGTTGATGTTTAATTCATACAATTTCTTAGGATATGTAGATAAGGGGGAGGTAAGCGATCGCCAGGACTCGGCTATTCTTAGTTTGACTGTGGAAGAGTGTTGAATTTACTTTGGCATAAAGGGAGTAGGACGCGAGAGAAGAGAGAGGATGGTCGATATCGATGGCGAGTGGGAAGGAAGGAGTGATGCGGGGAGGAAGTAAGATCGGGATCGGGATCGGGATCGGGATCGGGATCGGGATCGGGATCGGGATCGGGATCGGCGTGGCTGGAATGCGGTCGCGAGGGGGAGGCGAGGACAGGTTGGCGGGAGGAGGGATGGTCTGGCTGGGGCGAGCTGAGATATTCTGAGATAAAGGCTTAATAAATTAAAAGCCTTTCTTGGTAGGCTTCTGCGTCACTTAGCGTCGATCTATACCACGATAGAGTAGTCTCAGCCGATTGGCACTGCGACAACATCGATTTTATCCACAAAGGGAGTAGCTGGAGGATCGCGTCATCGGATTTTCTTTCCTCATTCATGAAGAGTGTCTTATGTTGTTTAGTAGCGTCGTCTCTCCGAGCCGTGAAACTTCCGACGATTACTAACACTGATACTCCAATTAATTGATTAGCATTGGGGAATGCTAATTGGGCTGGACGCGATGTTTAGTGCGAAAAGCCATCGGCGCGGTGCGGCACGGATGCGTCTAGTTCGAGGGCAGAGCTTTAATATTCTAAAGTAGTCTAGTTGCTTGTAGCTTACACGGACGCGGTGGTCCTGCCAAGTTCTCATTTGGCCGAGAAATTAATTGATGTAATTTCTAATTGTAAGTCACGGCAACGACACTCTTTAACAGAGAGCGGAAAGTAGGGCGCAAAGCAGAGGCCGAAGGAGTTGCTTCTTCAAAAAATGTTGTTTCCCTGACTCGCATAGTAAGTAAGACTCGCTAAGAAATACTTAATTGGATTCAGAAAGGAGGAAATGCAGAATGGAAAGGCCAGTTGCGGAAATTCCATGTAGCCGACGACCTTAATTAGTCGCGTCGTTCTGGCGGCAGACGTGGCGACCAGCCGCGTCTTTGATCCTACTTGAAAACGAACTGGCAAAGTGAAAATTATTCCAATGATCAACTTGCCGTCCCTGACCGCTAAAGTGATTCTGCCCACGACGACACTCCAACCAAACTTTCCTCTCTTCTTCCCGACGTCTCGTCGTCTCTTTCTCCTTGGGCAAAACTACAATTAATCCGAGTAGAAAAGAATGAGACCGAACCAAATGAAAGGACTCTTGGGAAGGAAATAGTCTATTTTCGATACCGATGTATGTACACTTTCCTCCCTTCAACGACGCCGACTTCTGCATCAGCGCAGAAGCCAACTTATCTTGAGACATAAATTAATGCTGAATTTCATCATATATCGGCTATACTAATGCCCTTCGAGTGGCAAAGGTAAGTATGTAGTTGGGGGTAGTAGAGGGAGAGAGAGAGAGAGAGAGAGAGAGAGAGAGAGAGAGAGAGAGAGAGAGAGAGAGAGAGAGAGAGAGAGAGAGAGGGGAGATTGTTTTCGATGAGGTGAGGAGAATGAGGAGAAGGATCGAGTTTGTTGGAGAGTGCGGAGGGTTAATAGTGCCGTAACGTTCCGGGGTGGTGTGTAAGGAGCAGTTGCAATGCCGTGCGGTGTAAGTTGCGGCTACACTATACATGTATCCTGCGAGTTCCTTCATGGTGGTGTAGGGTGGACGCGTGCACATAAGTACACAGAGGAAACGGAGAGCAAATGTCGGATGAACACTGCTCCCAGGGCTGGACTAGACACTCTAGCGTAAAGTAATCAAGCTAATTGCAACCTATCCACTACGCCGAGCGAGAATGCGTCCATTCCTATGAACGACCAATATACAACGCGCCCTTCCAGCAACTTCTCCGCTTAGTCTTTCCCTGCGCTTTCCTCCTTGTTGAATCAAGAATGAAGATTAGCGCTGCCCTTGCTCAGGATGATGTTCTTTCAACTTCATAGATGAATCGAGCAGGACGAAATGCATTACTTGCAATTACCAGATAGAGCTCCGGTTGGATGAAAGATTTGCTCCACGGAAAATATTTAAAGCCGACATGATCGAGCGCACTAAGACAAAAGAGGATCTTGCCTGAAGGAAACTATTAAAATTGCATTAATCTTTTTGGAAGAGCCAGTGGACTTTCCGCAATTGTCTATTCCAGGTGTGTACGAGAAAGAAGCGGGCGGTTCTCGAAATAAAAAGGGTCTCCCGGTACCCGGTACCCGCACGTTGTGCCACTCGATTTTCTACAAAACGAAAATGAAACGAAGAAAAAAGAAGTGCGACATGCATGCAGATTGGCAAGGCAACACGGCTCAGCCAGCTACGGTATCGGTCTATCAAGAATTTCCGTTCACGATGCAAAGCGACAATGCCGACTGGGAAAAGGCTTTTTCGCCAAGACTAGATAGACATACTACATACTGGCAGACACTCTGTCGGATTCGCTCTCCCGCGCGGTGCGGCGCGGCGCGGCGCCACCTCGATACTTGGACAACTCTCTCCCTCACTAATAATCATAATCACAGCCCGATTTTCATCCTTAACCCTCCGGTCTAGTCGTTCTCAAATCCCCGATTGAAAGCGTTCTCACATGCTCGCATCCAACGCTTTCTCCTATACTACATATCGATACATTTCTACAAGTGGAAGGCGTATACAGCTTTAGTTTCTCTATGTCTATATGTACATATGTACTACTGTAGGCTCGCTTCAGCTTTGGCACTCTCACCCGCGCCACCTTACTGCAGCGCCGGCACTGACGCCGTCCCGATGATATCGCTGATACAGCGGTTTATACACTCTCTATCTAGTCATGAATTAAACATACGCACGAATTGTGTGCGCAGGTTTAAACTGACGCATCCATATTAAATTTTGGAGTTGCGCAGAGAAGCTGAATAACGAAAGAGTCCGCGCACTTGTTGTTATTCCTCTTCTAACAAAGGTTGTTGCAATGGCAAATATTGGGGCTCGCGCGCCACCGTGCCGGCCTCTCTCTTATAAGCCCGGTATAGTTATAGTCATAGCGATGGTCGCGTCGGCGCGGCGCGGCGCGGCGCGGCGCGGCGCGGGGCGACGTCGCATCGCCAATACCCAACCAGTTACTTCCATAGATAGTGTATTAATGATTAATTGATGATTTTTTGTTGAATTGCAACTGTAAGAAATGAAGTGGGAGCAATTTATGCTGGTGAGAGAGGAGAGTGCGCATGTGAATGCGGTGGAAGGGAGATCGCGTTGAGAAGAAAGTAAGCAGAAGATGGTGTTGAAGTGGAGTGGTGCAATCGTAGGAGGTGCGTACTAGGAAGGGAAGGGAAGGGAAGGGAAGGGAAGGGAAGGAAAACGGGTTGGGACATGTGAATATAAAGAACGATGGTGCTAAAATGATTTTGTAAGAAAGTAAGTAGTTACTAGCTAGTTAGATAAGTATGCGGCTGGGCATCTGCCAAAGAAGGGAGAAACTTAAGAAAAAGAAAACGGAGTGCAGGCAAACGAGGATTGTGGGATGCGCGGGAAGGGAAGCACGACAGGAATGCTGACGAATTGCGGAAGCAAACATATGTACTTACATACTATGTTAGAGGTACAGCTGGCTGCCTCTACGCACAATGTACATAGATAGAGATACAGAGATAGCCAGCAGCTTATTGGCCGGCTGGTGCACCGCGTACCCGGTACAATTAATCCAGATTGCACTTGGGAATGAACGAGCAAAGATTTAATATTATGCCAGTTACATTTTAATATCAGATCCCATATTAAAGCGAACTTGCCGGCGAGCAGCCTACTGCATACATTTAATATAATATATGTATATATATATTGGACACGCATACATAAATACTTACATGCATCTTTGCCTCCGTTTATGATATACGTACACACTTGACTCATCGGGTCTGCTTCAGCAGAAATAAATGTTGCCTCGTTTCTTGGTATAGTCGAGCGAAACTAACGATAGTTTAATGAGAAAATCTCACTGCGCTATTCTATATCGTCGGCTACTAATTTCCTCCTCGTTCCTACAAAAGCTGCAATTGTATTCTTCCCGTGAACATCGGAGAGTGATTTCTTTCCATTTGGTAGGAGATCGAGAGCCGCTTGCTTTTTACCAGGATAGAAATCTCAAAGACTTAATACGGATGATGCTCTGGCAATATGCATACATACATACAGATCTACAGATATATCTGTCTATCTGGACAGGTGGCTGGCTACATACATACATAGTATATGCAGATATATATATATATATATATATATTCATCAAGTTCACATTTCATATGATTGTAGAAATGATCGGTTCGGTGGGATTTACAAGAGGGCTTCAATTTGGCAAGCACCTTTTCAAATCTGTCTTTTTCCATCATTTTTCAGTTTTATGCAAGAAAATTCTGATTGGCTGATTGGCTGATTGATGAGAGACGGTAGGAGGCCGATATCGATTGGTTCATTAGAATTTAGCCCGAAAAGAGAGGCTGACCAGCCACCGGCTGGCAGACGATCGACCTAAAAGACGCTGCGCGATTAGCAGAAGCGGGGATACCTTCCCGCTTCCCGGTAATTCATTGGACATAGTCGAACGTGCAGTAACGTTGGAGCGACATGGATACATATTATATTATTTCGATATCCGCTAATCTATCATAACTATCATAGCAATGAACGGCCTTTCGGTCTCGGCACTATCAGAAACTTGCAACAATAATGCCCAATCTGTATAATGTGGAGGGAGGATGTGGTAAAGGGAGGTCGGGCCGGGCCGGGCCAATTATAGATCTATAGTTGCTCAAACTCGTTCGTGTGTATCTAGAAGCACGATCGGATCTTAAATTGGCATGGATGGCTGTCAGTATAACATTTTCATTCAAGCATGAGATCGCAGGCTTTCTCAACCGTTGGCAAGCGTGTACTCTATGCCAAGCTGATTCCTCCAAGCTAACAAGCCAAGTGTAGTGCGTCTCTTTGAAAATGTGCTCCAAGTAAATTGAGTGTGGCTGCATTTCTGGGGGTTTCGCGAGTACCCGTATAATGGGAAGTATGTGAATTCATATTCAGCGCATCGCGTGGCGTGGCATGGCATGGCGTCGCGTCGTGTCGCATCGCGTCGTATCACTGTGCTACGCATCGAGGGAACACCGAGTGGAGCGCATTTCTCCATGATCCAGTGCGTTTCTCGTTATAATAACATCAAATATGAATGAGATGTAGCAAGCCGTACTCTCTTCCTAAGAAGAGGAAGGAAATGGTGCGCAAGTACGAGAAATTGTATTCGCGCGGATGAATCTGCCAAGAGGCAACGGGTAGATTCAGCCCACGCCCCCTTGAGAATACATATAAAGCTGTACGATATCTAGGAAAGTGCTGCTTACCACTGTCTTCGCATCGGCTAACCGCTAGCTCAGCATCTATTATGCACACTCACTCGGTTGAGGCTGTACCAATTGTCCCTCACCGGACCACTGATTGAGACACCTTGGCTAGTCGTGTAAAAGGAAAATCATATCTTTGGCCGAATTGTATCGACAACGATGTGTGAGAGAAATCCTCCTCTCTTACGTGGTGGTCAGCGGCATATTATAAGCCGCGTCAGATACATATACATGTATGTATGACACATAACTAGATAGGTATACATATGTATAGATACCGGGTGTCCAAGTGATTTTGTCCGCGGGGCAAGCGCTTCCGGTAAGGATTGGACGTCCGCTTAACGTATTATAAGTTTCAATTGGGCTAGAGAGAGAGAAGGTTTTCTAATTGAGAGAAAGTTGAAGTGGTTAGGCGCACGCGTAGGGAGGCTAATCTAATCGGGCGTGTTTTTATGCTTAACGAAGCTTAAGCCAAGTCTTGGTGAAGAGGGGTGCAATTTACGGAAAGATGCGCTGAAACTGCGAGAGAACAAAGCTCTTGGTTCTTAGGAGCTCGCTGTTACAGTGGTAGCTCTGTAATCACAAGTTCGGCAGGCTCTGTCTTTAGCCCGACATTGCACCGGGCGTAATCGGCAGACCAACAATCTAGAACAAGTTTGGACTTTGGACTCGGCCAAGAGGAAAGGAGACAGGTAGCGCGGTACGCGGGGCATGGTAAGCGGTGCGGTGCGGTGCGGTGCGGTGCGGTGCGGTGCGGTGCGGTGCGGTTCTATCCAGCCACAAGGAGATAGGGTTGATCTTGCCACGGTAAACAACATCCCCTCCCATTCCCTCCGAAATTCGGCAGGTCGAATTTATTCCCTTGCCCGGCCGTATTATGTCTATCAAAGCTATCAGGTAGTACGTTCAAACTGTCGTAAAATGTCAATAATTGAGAGGACTTTATGAGGCCGAGCCGGCGGTAAATCTCACCCGACGAGTGACGAGAGTTATACGCTCGAGGATTTGGCCGTGTCACTCCTCGACTAGCTCTTACATAGGAGCAGGCTATTTTATGACTTATGTATTAGAAGAAGAAAGCAGTAGTCTGCTCCTGACGCTATGCCAAGTCCAGAGCGGGCCGAACTCCGAGTCCAAGAGGATCCCAGCATACGGCACGTTCTACCTTGGTCAATTAAAGTACATCTTGGCAAATCTTCTCCAGCCTTCTCTAGCTCAATAGCTCGATAGCCAGTGATGAAAACTTTAGAAGGGCATCGTATCTATCGTGCTTGTTTCTATTAGGAAAAGCGAGGGAGGGAAATAGCGAGGTTTCAATAGTCCATCCCTGCTTGCATGGATCTCCAGGTAGGCCTATCTCGAGAGATAGTAAACCTTAAGATTCCAACAGGACAAGAGAGGACAATGCTGCCATTGAATATGTTATTGCCGGTTATCACGCTAGAAGCAAGATCGGCGATTAGATCGTCGTAGAATTCGGTGGCGAGAGGTAGGCAGGGAGACGTTGAAGGAGTCAGAGAGAAATATAAACCGGCAAGCATGACATTGGGCCATTTTTCCTAGAGCGATAAGGTGCGCCGAAGAGGCCTAAGGATCGTTTATAAGGTGCGGTAAGGGTGTTGATTAAGTTGGTAGCATGCAAATCGTTCATTGCCCCGTCGCTTTCTAGCGTCCTCCGTTGCGTCGCGCCGCTTCGCGTTCTGGCCTAGCTCTATCGCGAACAGCCACTACTTTTGTCAGGCAGATAAATCTCCAGGCGTCCAACACCACCCGACTAACCGGCAGCTCGGTGCCGGTGGTGTCGCGTCCTGCTCATGCGCCACTACACCACCCTCGCCCTCACCCTCGCTCCAGCCTTCGAAGCGTGCTCGGGATCGACGTAATTATATGCAATTTATCATACTTGAGGACGCTATCGCGATCCCCAGCTGTCAAACCACGCTCGGGCTGTCCGCGACGGCCGTGTGCGAATGTGCCTGTGCGAGTGGAGCCGATCGTGAGCGCGCCAACGCCAACGCCAACGCCAATTCACCTCGGCCAAGCCACCTAGTTACCCGACACACACATAGCTATACCGCCATCATCATCCTGGCCACATCCTGGCGTCGCCGACAACTGGTACGCACGCACCCCCCCGCTCGCACCCGCGCTCGCACCCGCGCACGCACTTGTCGTCAACTATGCGGTGGCTACGATCGGTTCAATCACTCAACACCGTGCTCTCTCCATCAGGCATCAACTGGTAATTAGCGGTGCCAATTGGCATCGCTTTTTGTCAGGCATTGGTAAATGCGATCGGTTGAAGTGAGCAAGAGAGGCGCCTGCCTTCCGCGCCCTCCGCGCCATGGAGAAGAATAAGTCGAATGAAGCATGCCGACATAGAGTATTGCGGTACGGATGTTCCGTTCCGACCAGATAGTATGTGAGAGAGCGAATGGCTCCGTCTTTGAAATGGAGTAGGAAGAGCAAGGCGTAATCGTGCGGAATTTCCCGGAGATATCCTAAGAAAGGAACAGAAAAAGTTGATGTATACATACATATATATGTTGGTATATCGGGTATAAGTGTCTCTAGGTTGTGGTCCAGCTGCAATGAGGAGTGAACATTTTCGCGCGCACGGCCAGCCAGTACGAGCCACGGAGCTAGCCAATAAATTCCCAGGAAGTTTCGTCGTGGATAAAGCGGCGAGCTTTTTCCTCGAGGAAAGTTCCCAGATGCCGAAAAAGCGAAACATTGCGAGGATCGTTTAGTTGGCGGTAAAAGTCTTTTCTCCGGAAATGAGCTGGGTAGACGGCTGGGCGGCGCGGCGCGGCGCGGCGCGGCGCGGCGCGGCGCGGCCTGCGACTGGGCTCACTTCGAGTCCGATCGCGCCATCCGGCTGTGCACCGAGGTGGCAACCAGACCAGGTGAACCACTCTGAAACCGAAACCGAAACCGAGACACGAATGACCGGCAGTCGACTGAGCTACCAGAGCAGCCATCCTGACCGGCCCTCATCAGATTCATCATAAGCAAAAACCTCAAAACTAGCGCTAAAATAAAACCTGATGGCAGTCTTACTGAACATATTTCCCTACATTGAATTTCTTTTCATTTCAAAGACCGTGCTTTCTTCCTCTGACTCTTATTAATTTGGCCCCCTTATATTTCCCATTTATTCCACCACGAATTCTCGCTCTTTCGCCTTTCTTTCAGAGCTCTTCTAACTCGCTCACAAGTTTAGGCTTTTAGCCCTATTAGAAGCCCTTTATTACTCCCTTCAACTAGATAAAGCTTTCACTGCATATTTAATCGCAGGAGCCATCGAGTGATAAAAAGCAATGAAATTTGTCTGTGACAGTAGCGTTTGATTGTCAGACGAAATTTGTCGCTCCTCGAAAGTGACGGTGAGTCTCGCCATTACTATGGCTTGCAATTAGTTGTCCCAGTGTCGATGCATCTTGAGGTCGGCAAAAACACTCGCTATAACGAAGAAATTGGAATCTCTGCGGATCTTCTTCGAAAAGGGGACAAAAGTTGGAACAAGTTTTGCAGTGTCCCGTTGACTGAACTTAAAGAAAGTTGCCTTTTTTTCTATTCCCGGTCTTTTTGCAAGTCCTATCGATTTTATAGATATCATTTATCACTCTATTTATCAATGTGACTTGGTGTGTCAGACGAAGAAAGTAAGCCACTCTTATACCAGATATGTATGTAAATGTAAAAGGTATTTTCCATTGGGGCAACTATTCTCCAAGATTTGCAAGTATCGGGATGAGCTTAAGAGAGGTAAGAGGAGCCATGCCAGTACGACATGCATAGTATGTATTTGCTTTGGCTATCTTGCAAACTGAACGATACTGGTGAATGAATAAAATTATAAAAGCCAATTGATCCGCAACTGGAATCTCTAGAGAGAGAGAGAGAGGGGGGGGGAGGGGGAGGGGGAGGGGGAGGGGGAGGGGGATTCTTTAGAGAACGCGGGCAGAATGATATATTAGCTGTAGGAGTGAACGCGGTAGCTGATATACGATATAGAATACATAGTATAAATAGATATAGGATAGGATGGGAATGTGAGTGTGGAATATAGGATATAGAGGGAAGAGAGAGTATGTAGGATGGAGGAGGAGGATATACGAGATGCGATATAGGGTAGACGCTAGAGATAGATAGATATAGTGTGGTGTGTGATGTACGATGTGTGAGATAGGGGTCGATAATACCAACCGAGAGGGAATTCGTCAAAAAGGGACCGGTCCGATTCCATTTGCTGGGCGTGCTCGGCTATTTAAACGCCAGCGGCCACTCGCCCTCCTATCTCGCATCTCGAAGCTCCCATGCAAACTTAGAGAAGGTCGCGTACTGCAAACAAGCCTTCCACTTTATCCACTGACCAACACCGACCACGGAAAAGCCCCTCTCCATTCACGCGACTCGAACCAGCCCAATTTTATTGCCTCTAGGTCGAGTTGTTTGGCCCGGACTTCTCTCACTTTTGTACCGATAGCCGAGCTGCGCATCATCCAATCGTGGCTTCGAACAGAGTGATTCTCCTCTCCGACTCTAGCTTACCTGGTCTGTCTGATGTTTGGTGTCTGATGTCTGGTGTCTGGTCTTTGGTGTTTGGTGTTTGGTGTTTGGTGTCTGGTGTCTGGTGGTACCTTGGTCGAGCAACTTGACGCGCCTTCCCTTTCGTAGAGCGTAGAGCGTAGAGTAAACCTCTTGGAATTTGAGTTTTAAGCAGCATGCCAGCAGGATCGAGAGAGTCGCTGCCAATACGCCCGTTGCCCGAGAAGTCTGCTTCTCGAGGACGCGCGCCACCTGGCTCCGTTAACTAAGATAATAGTTGGATCAGGCCTATGCCAGGTTCAAACCTTCAAAGAGGTTGGAAATAGGAGTTGAGGTTACGAGTAAATAGAAGAAAAGTAAAACCGTTTATTTGCATATGTTCAGAATGCTGGCAACTGGTGATCAAGAACGTGAATGTACCAGCGACGGTGAAGGCGGCCGACACGGACTACGTCATCTTGGACTGTGACTACGATCTCGAGGACACGTCTAGTAAAGGATTAGTAGTAAAGTGGTTCTTCAACGGGAACGATTTGGCCTACCAATGGATACACGGTCGGGAGCCGCAAGCTGGCGAACTTACCACCAAATACGTCGACCTATTGTACAAGGCCAGCGACGATCCCTACACAAAGTACCGAGCCATGAAATTGAATAAACCGGGTATCGATCTAACTGGCGAGTACACTTGCGTCATATCCACTTACGCCGACGAACGCCTTGCCAATGCATCCATGGTTGTTTATTGTAAGTATCACTTTCGCATTCTCTTCTTTATCATTGCACCTTTTACCCGACTCCTCTTTTAAACTGGGATTGCGCCACGCACACTCCTCCTCATCCTCGTAAAAGCGTACCCTTTTAAAAGTTTTCCTTTCACTCCCTTGGCACTCTCATTCTCGGTATTGTATTCCTGGAGCGTACACCCCTTCCTTTTGCCTCATTTCGACTTACTTCCAATGGAAAATATCTCGTTTCCTTTCGACGAATCCTCGCCGGGTGGGGAATCGCGGGTCGCGGGTCGCGGGTCGCGGGTCGCGGGTCGTCTCGGTAGGTTCGCCTTGCCTCCGGGAGTACTTATTAGCTTTTATCGGGATTCCGGGATGACTCTTGGCTGGGCCGGGGGATCTCTTCTCTTGAGGTGCGGAACCTACCCTACCCTATAGAATGTAGGCGATGCCAAAATGCGTATGTACGTAAGTCGGTCCGAGGTTGGGTCTAAGCCCGGCTATGTAGGAGGTAGGAGGTAGGAGGTAGTAGGTGTGCCGACAACTATTAGTTGCGAGTTTTCGGTTAGCGCGATCTTGCTCCATCCTAAATAGGAAATTCCAGTAAGCGCACACCAGCAACTTGAGCTAATTCTTCCTGATAAGGATTGGTCGCGTGCACTGCGACAGAGTAATTAGGTATGTTGCCCTCGTAAGAGTAATTAAGCGTTAACGACCTTTGACCGAGGACGTCGAAACGATTAGAGTGGCAGATTCTTGGGTGCGAGCAAGTTCATACTAAATTAAAGCGAAACAGCCGAGGAAATTTGGCGAATGTCTTGATCAACTATTCGCAAAGCTAATGCTTTCGAGTCATGCAATGTGATGTAGCTACTCTCTGTCGAATATCTCGGTTTCTCTCTTGCTAGTAAGGTCGGAATGTACGCTCCTGTTGCACGTTTCATATGCTAGTGTGGCGGTAGGTGATGTAGGCCAAACTCGAGACTGGAGAACGGGCCAATCCGAGCCGCGAAGCCGGAGGATGCGATTGTTAGCATGAGAGGAATGTGCCGCGGCTCACGGCAACTATTCAATGAGAAATGGGCAAAGTATCAGTTAGGGTGGTGGGATGGAGCGATTGACTTGATCGAAAGGGATTTCGTATTCTATTGGGTCTCGGGACTTGGGACTCGGGAGCGAGCAACTGCGCCACTGACCGGTCTTGGCCGAAATCTGAAAGGCCGCGCACCACCGCCGACCTTTGCTAGTCCGAGCACGTGTTCAGAATGAAGTTGAAGCCAAGTAAAAAAGAGTCGAAGAAAGCCTTACTCCTAAGAAAAACTCGATCCCCCACGCACGAAGCGAGAGCAAGTGAACGGCGAATGTCGAATGTCGAATGTCGAATGTCGAATATCCCTCTGGGAACAATATCAAGACTGTCGGCGGCGAAATTTCCGCCAAAGTCCCGGCTATCCCTCGGAGTTTCAGGGCCGTGAAACCCAGCTGCGAAATACTCCCAAGTTCCTCTCGATCAATGTTCAATGCCAAACTTAGGATAACGTTTCTCTCGCAACTATTGCTTGCGCAAAACCTGCAGAACCAACGAAATCGCGGTTAATTTCGATAGTCCGCCAATAAAGATAAAGGTATTATTAAGCGCAAGTTTCGGGGATTTTAATAAGCAGCTCGTAGAAGCCCTCCTATTTCTCCTCTCCTTCTCCCCTCCTTCTCCTGTCGGCAGTGAGTTCAAGTGTTTCGAGTTGTTCCTGTGGCAGGAGCGCAGGGCCCGGGTAATTTTGTGCTCCTTACTTGGGCAAAACTTTCATTTAGAGATCAAGTTAATCCTCGCCATCAGAGCGGAGCCCGCGACTTGAGGAAACTTTTCGTTACAGTGGACTTGAAACAGCCCTTCCCGTTGTACTCGAGTGCAGTTGCTGCTCAGGCAAAATTAATATCTCCCCTGTTGCAACTTACTCATCCTGATGAAGGATATTCACCTTCAGAATTATGCCGAAGCAGTAGCAGGCCCGGATGGGAACATTTGAATTAAGAGAAGGAACGTGGCCGGAGGTGAATCAGGCAGGCAGGCAGGCAGGCAGGCGGGTAGTTGGTGCATTTACTTTTGAAATTTGCAATGTCGTAACAGCTGTTATAATCCCGATATAATGGTCTATGCCGCAGGCAGCCATCCAGGCAGCCAGCCAGCCAGCCAGGCAACGTCCGGGACTAGTATGTAGAGAGCTGATAATCTCGAAATCATTAAGGAAGAGCAACATTGTCCCAACGCGACATAATCTAATCTTAAAGGGGACAAGGGATGAGACCGAAGAAAGCCTATAGCAAGCTTGTTTACCTTTAATGCTTCCTTTAGGTTATTTCCAGATAGGATCTTATAGAGTAGCTCGAACCTGCTAAAGAATCCTTTCAAGGATAATCATAATAGAAGGAGGGTATTAGTTTGGGAAGATGGCTAGAGATTCGGCTTGATTCGGGCAAAGTCGGTTCCTATCTATGCAAACGGTTACTTCTTTTCAGTCGGAGAGTTAAAGCGAGCTCGGCGTAGAGGGGCTAGTGCGAAACAAAGCACTCGCGATATGTTACGCTCCAAAGTCGAGAGTTTTCAAGAAATATAAAGGAATTTCAAAGTTGGCCTATTAAAAAACTTAGCCCCCTGATACGGCGAGCGAGAGCGGCTGCGGGCGAGTGCGGGCGAGTGCGGGCGAGTGCGGGCGGCCGCGGAAGTTGGCACTCTCGCAGGGTACAAGTTGTTGCACTTGCACTCACCCTCCTCCATTCGAAATTCCTTGAAACCAGCGGAGATAGGAGAGAGCGAATTTTCCAGCACCTTGCTTTTTTAAGGAAGGGTGATAGTCGGGAGCTTTTCTATCGACATGTCGGAGATTAATGGTAAAGTTGCTGATGAGGGAGAAGGAGAGATACAGTAGTGACATGTTAAACTGGCACAAGTTTGATTTTTACCAGACCAGGGCTCTTCCTCATTGGATCACTGGCTGATTTGTCGAGGGGGGTTAAGTTCGCCGTTCCTTTGCGATCACACGCGCGCACCTTGCCTCTGCTTTCTGCCAGCAGTCTGTTTTATCTCTGCCCTTTTTTCTCCCAGAGTGTCTTGGAGCATTTCTAGGTGAAAATAAAACTTGCTTACTGCGCAATGAAAGGAAAGGAAAGGAAAGGAAAGGAAAGGAAAGGAAAGGACTGGTTTGAGAAACGTGCAACATTATCGCGATAATGCAGAGCGCGGCCAATGTCGCCTTGCACTCCGCCGCCCGCCATCCGCCGCCCGCCATCCGCCGCCCGCCGCCCGACACCCATTACTATTACCTTTTTATTTTCATTGCCCTACCCTACGTGTACGTCGACTCCCGGCCAAAAATCCTCTTTCAGATCTGGCCCTCTCGCCACAGCCACCAACGGGGCCGTTTCTCTTTCAATACAGTGCATATCTAAGTTAACTATTATAGCTAGATTTAGATAGAAGTAGAGGCTAGATAGTAGAGGCTAACGGTGGGAATCTCTCGACTTTCTACGCTCTATCGATAGTTGGGCGCGATACTAAACTATTCCGCCTCTTTTCTTCGAACGTCCATTCTTTCCTGCCTATTGCCAAGAAATTCGCCACTTGTACTTACATCTTCCAATCTCGTCCCTCGTCCCGCTAATAATATACATACATGTAATAATACGATAGATATCCCACCAGTAGCAAGAGTACACGTACCGGGAAAGAAAGCGCCTGAGTGGAGGAGTGGGATATACATAGAGAAAGAAAGCCATGCTAATCCAAGTAGAGGCAGGCGCTTTCTTTCCAGAGGCGAATATACATACACATACTAGACTTGAAATTCGATCATTTACCAACAAGCGGCAGCAAGTTGGAATCGTTGAGAAACGAGCCCAGCTTGATGAATGCGCTTTGCGAGTATGCAGGTTGAGTGCAAGCGCATCTTTTTGCTAGTTTGCCTGTTTTGAATTGGCTCGAGACAAATATTGACGCAGCCTTTTCCGCGGCTATATTCCACGAAATAAATTGGCCCTAAACTTGCCCGTTATTCGGCTCCGATTCCCTTCCCCAGCCCTGTACATAGTATTCTCCTGGTACTTCCGGCAGTTCGCCTTAATCATTAACAAGGAATGCGTCCTTCTTCCTTTCCAGCAACCGAGGAGAAATTCGACCTTATACACAGAAAGAAAACGATCGAAGACAAAGAGGGTGTTGAGATAACCTGTATGGCAGAGGGACTTTATCCCCAACCAACGCTGGACATATCTGTCGAGTAAGTAATCCTTTCTCAAGAGTTTCCAATGAATATCCGTTGGAAATACTCCTGCTTTCGAAATCGAGCAACCGCCGATCGAGGAAAAAAGATCGACGCTGGCCTAACCGATCGAGCATCGCGGCGAGCCAACAGTTATTTTTCCTCTTCGCTCCAAAGAATTAGCCGACCTGTTAAACGCTAAAGGGGAAACATTGGTGGAAGAAAGAACCGACAAGCATTCGGACTAAAAGCCATTTGCAATGAAGGGCTCCTAAATGAGAGCTACCAGATGTTCGTGTTGCAAATATGTAGTTGGGAAGGCAGGGGTATTTCTGGAGTGACGCGTCCCCTTAGCGATGGCGCTGTGTCGGTGTCGGTGCCGGTGCCGGTGCCGGTGCCGGTGCCGGTGCCGGTGCCGGTGCCGGTGCCGGTGCCGGCCCAACTGGCTAGTGTCTATGTATATCTAGGTATGCGTTTACGTATACCTAGATACATACATACATATAGGAGAGGGCTCATGAGGATTAGCATGCTCGTGATAAGTTGAGCAAGGTGCGCTCGCTTTCCAGAGGCTTTCCGGAAAAGCAAACAGCCAAGCCGAGCGTTACTCTACGCGACGATGGACTCTACGATATCTTATCACGAACGGCCTTACTGGACGAAGATTTACCGGAACCGGCGGTTGTCAAATGCTTGCTCGGCATACCCAAAGCGAACTACAACGTCTCCCGCAAAACCGTCTACTACCCTGGTCAGTAGCCAATTTTCTTTGCCATGAATTTACTCTACTACTCTACCGTCTCTTACATTACCGTACCATAAACGTAAACTTTACCTTACCACCCACAACCCACAACCCACAACTCATCCCATCCCATCCCACCAGCTATGTACCAGTCACCAATCTCCAGCCTCATCTCGCCTCCTCACCCGTGCCTGCCAGTTCTTTTTTGTATCCACCGCGCCGCGCCACTATTATTCTCATTGATTTCGTTGGCACACCTCACATACTATATGTATGTACATACTACATATACATATACAGATCAATGGAGATACATGAATAAGAAAGATGTGAACCAGCCGTACCAAGGACTAATCAATATGTATTCGTCCTGACAACTCCTATTCACTTAGCTATCTACGAAATCTCTCATTTTCTCACTCGAGTCCATTTCTCACCCATTACAAAGATAAAAAGCCAACTAAAACCACTAAGAGAAATAGAGTTGTTAGCAATTTCTTCTGGAAATGAAGTATCAATAAAATGGCGATATCCTTTGGTAGCTACTTTTGCTCAAGTAGCTTTGCCCAAGTGACCACTCTTCTCGGTACTATTAAGATCCTCTTAAAGGACGTTTCAACCACGGGGCTCGTATTTATTCGCGACAGAAGTAAGTTCGTGCGAAACATCAGCTGAAGAAAATCGGATTGGAACATTGAAATACAAAAGTCTCCCGAGAAGCTGGATTACTGTTGTGTCCCTAGCAGGCCACTATAGCCACGAGTTACGCTGATTTTCAAGGAATATTCGAGGACTCTCCTGCCTCTCCGGGAACACTTTACATAAAGACACGCGAGTTTCTAATAGAACGACGAAAATCCTTCTTCTTACCAAATATTCCTCTCTAGCACCAGTAGCTGCTTTATTCGAGCGTTGCGCTCCACTAAAAACACCATCTTTCTCTTTACAAGTACGTTTCATTTATATCAGTGCCGATTCCAAGGCAACCCTTCATTAAATTACAATCTTCACAGTTTTCCCCTATAGGCGGAGTCGTATAAATCAGCCAATCAAGTTTCGTTAAGGTAGACTTTTTTCTTGGGGATTGATCGCGCAAAGTAAACTCAGTCTAGCTAGTATTATAGTGCCCTAGATACACATAGATCGGAAGGAAAAGGACATTTCGGTTGGCGAGTGTGTTGCGCGGTGGACGTTCAGAATGTTAAGATTAGAGGATTTTGCTTTATTACGCCCCTCTTCCATTATAACCCTGGCTTTATGGAGTGCTGTGGCGTGTGGCGTGTGGCGTGTGGCGTGTGGCGTGTGGCGCGTGGCGTGTAGCGTTCGAGACAGTGAAGGCTGAATGACAAGGCAGGGCAGCATTCCTCGGAGGATGCGGCGAGCTGCGAGCAACGACGCGACGTTATCACGGTTCGGTGTTCGGTTCTGTCAAGAGATCAGGGGAAAACCTCGTCAGATTTTGCATCCACCGAAGGCTCATGTAGCTACTGCTGCCGGCCATAGCCCAGCCTTCACCCTTTCTACATTGAGGAGCACTTGTTTTATAATTAAATTATCCCCACCGACCACGAACCACGGACCACGGACCACCGACCACCACTACCCTCAAGGGATTGCTCGCCATCTCGAAAGAATGTTTTTTAGTAAAGGCTTTACCGAGCGATTCGGGGCTCGGGGCTCGGGGCTCGGGAGTCGGGAGTCGGGGCTCCAATTCTCATAGAGGCCATACCGACCTTAAACTACTTCTAGCTTCTAGCGAATATGACTGATTCGAAGGAAAGAGGAAGTACTTACACATTCAAATCGCTCATTATCCCCGGGTTTGGAATTAAAGTGAGTCGCTGGGCGATACGTTTCTAGTGCTGCAAGCGGAGAAGGTATTGCTTCCTGGCGGGCAATCTAGTATGTCTCTATGTATGAATACAATAAATCTTGGTAAATCAAGTACAGGTAATATATCTATTGGGATAGAACGGTCATTGGTATAGGGTGGGTGTGGGTGCGGTGGGTTGTGCAATTGTGCACTTGACGTATAGTTAGTATAAAGGAGTAGTTAAACGAAGCCGTTGGAGATGGAGGTGTAGCCGTGGTTGGCTAGTTGACTATTATCCCCCAATTTTCTGTCGATCTAAATGGTTCTCTTGAAAAAATGGGCGATGGGCGATGGGCGATGAGCAATGGGCGCACGTCCCCGAAGACTGAGGTTTAGGAGGGGTGAATTCTTGGGATGGTTGCTCCGTCGGATAGCCATACTAAATACTAAATACTAGCCAGAGAATCTGCTCTCCCTAACCAAAGCCACTCTGACACACAACCTCCACTTATTTCACTACCCTATATTAATTCCATTCTCCGCAACAGCGCTATCATTCTTTTCTTATACTACCAATGCAATTACAATTGACACTATGAGAAACTGTCGAGTCAAAAGTTTCAAGCTAGATGGCATATTCACGGTTCTTGACAAGAAATCGTAAATTAGCATTCTTAATGCGAGAACTACTTGAGAAATTGATCTTCCAAGTTGTTGGAAGCTCAAACTTTTCGCATCTACGCTGTGGAATAAGTTTTACGCAAAATTACTTCCATCCCTCTGCATGATTATCTCCCCTGTCAGAAAACTCGCCTAATGAAATTAGCCGAGTTGACCGAACTTGGTGGAACACTCTATTTACGTCAGTAGCCTTTTAATCACCGGCGACGTTACTTTACTCGAGCTCACCCCTTACGTCCTCCTGTCATCTAGTCCAAATTTCACCTACTTCCATTAGCAATCTTTCAGGCAGCGATATCTATGGCTCTATCCATATAAATCTTTACACACACAGACACACACGTATGTAAATGCTTGCCTCTGTATTGATACCTGCTTCCAAGAGCCAAGGCCGAGCCAAGGCCGAGCCGAGCCGAGCCGAGCCGAGCCGAGCCGAGCCGAGCCGAGCCGAGCCGAGCCGAGCCGAGGAAACTAACCCAATCTTTTGATGTAAAGCTCCCTATACATATGCTTAAAATCCTGCAATCATTCTCGTTGCATCCCTTGCGAAATGGAACAGCTCTCGGCGCCGGTGTGTTGATGTATCAGCATTAAATGTATCCAGGAGACGCAACGTATGGTTTGCGCAAAGCATAAAGTAGAGATGTGATATTTCATGTTCTATTTAGTTGTCAGTTTTGCACTGATGCTTGGGTAAGTGATGGTCTGGGTTTCAAATACCGTGCACCCGGCACTACATGTATCAACGAGAGGTGAGGTAACATGTCATTCGTTTGATCTAGATCTTATTTGATATTGTCCCGGTGTGGTGTTCTATGTGCCTCTGAGGGAATTAAAGTGTCGGTAGAAGCGCTTTTCTTGATTAGTTATAAACCATCCAAATATACCCACATACTACTTGCATTGAACGATCCAAGAATGCGCTTCTACTAACAGCAAATAATATCCGATGCTAGTTACGATGCCCTATCTTCCGAAGTCGCTGTTAATCCGATGTTGAAGTAATTGTCGACGTTTCCTGTAGGTTCGGATAAGTGAAATCTTGGTTAGCTAATTAAGAGAGTAAGGAGAGCGAAAGCCTGATGAGACCATTCTAAGATTAAGAATGGTCCATCCAACACTGTTGAGTGATCAGTAATAATCGCGCACGCGTACAACGAGACAGTTTCGCAGAAAAAGGCAGAAGGTATCACTGCTTTAAGTTCAAGAGACATCGAAAGAAATGATCAATTTTCAGGAGAAGAAATATGTTGTTATTCGGGAGATAAAAGATGAGGGTGATAAATATGGGCGTCTGAGAATAGAATCGGATCGAATCAACACGTGTCAAAGTTGGATAGCATAAATATCGATGCACAGCGACATCATTTTGCTTGAATGGTTCATGGACAGCGATACGTCGTGTTTGTTGTACAGGAACGCCCACTACTACTTCAACTGCTACAACGAAGCTGCTGCACAAAATGGACATCCAGGCGCTAGACAACTCAGAACCTGGTGATGGTGGTGGTAAGGGCTTGAGACATGTAAATTTCTCCTTTGTATGTTCACGGCATCACCACCATAAGCCACCATCGTTCATGAGATTGAGTAGCTTCCCCTTTCTCCGCTCTGCACTCACTCATCTGCCCCCCCCCCTCCTCACGCCCTCACGCCCTCACGCCCTCACGCCCTCGCGCCCTCACGCCCTCCTTCCTTCTACTCTCCTTCTACTCACCTTCTAACTACCTGTTTACCTATCACCCAACTTTCCTCATCACTTTATCCGCCGTTTAAAGATTCTCCCATTCTCCGATTTTCTCACCTCCTTAACACCTCTTTTGCGTTCAAGCAGCCCTAATTGCCGGCTTGCAAATCTTGCATCAACGGCTGCTTCACGGCCCCGCCGCCACACCTTCGCGGTGGTAGCGTCATCAGTAACACTACCACAAGCACAGCCAGCACCAACCTGGCTATGGCTGACAATGAGTGTGCACGAGTGCAAATGTCCTCGAAATTCTCAGGAAAAAACCCTCGGCGCTCGTGCCTAGTATGTAGTCAAATCTCTATCACTTTGAACTCGTGTAAGTTTCTCAAGAATTCCATCTGAAGAGCATATCTATAGAAAGCAGAAGGAAGCTTGCCATATGGATGATACCTAGTGTGAATCTATCTCACAATCAGATTTAAATAAATACATATAACGGGTATTGGTGGGTGGTCCGTGAGATGGAATGATTTGAAATTTGATCGACGAGAACGGAGAAGGGCGGGTGGCGGTGGTGTAAGAAAGAAGAAGGGTGGCAGAGGACGTAAAAGGGGTGTAGGTGGCGGCGGCGGCGGTGGTGATGATGGCTGGCATTGGAAAAAAGGTGCGAGGGTGTGGTGTTTTAAGGAGAGATTTCCTCTCTGTTCGTGGCAGCAAGCTGTGCTGAGCGTGAGAGAACTGTTTGGCTCGTACCAATATCAGAAGTGCTAGCACTAAAACCGCTTAAGCACACCTTCACTTTTTTTGTTCTGCCGGAAGAAGGGAGGGCAACTGGCCAATGTATGAGCTGGTGCAGCATGGTAGTGGTATTACTCTCCTCGGTGCTGAGCCTCCTCTGTACTCTGCACCGCACTCTCGAACTCACGATCAGCCGAGGGACTTGCCGAGTTCTCTCCTTGTGTAGTCGTCGCATCGCAGAAATGCAACATTGTTTTAAGTCGCTGCGTCGCTAGTGCATGTTCTCGTTCTTCATCCATCTCTTGGCACAATCAGCATGCGTGCATACCTATTAATTAGCGATCTCTGCCATATCTGCTACATTTAACTGCATGAATCTCGTTTTCACTTACCTTCTAGAAGTGCGTGATAGGTATGGCCAACTGGAATGATAAAATTAACATTGGCGTAGGGACGGATGATAGCGTATGGCAAGCTACTAGGCTGCTGCCTATCTCGAGAAGTGTAAGTTACGAAATTAGCTGGTCTGCATTCGGCATTCCATAGAGGAGAGGGCGAGAGCGAGATCGAGAGCGAGAGCTTGGAGGAGGAATAGCCTCCGGTAAGGGGTGACTATGTTAGACAGGAAAGTTAGGCCTCGTTAGCAATGAGCAGCAACTCTACCGACTGTGCGTATCATTATCATATAGACATACCCGCTAACTATCTCGAATTAGCGACATTGAATTTCAGCAGATACCTTGCTAGATTATGCGGCTGCTATTTCAAAGAGAGCCGGCACACTTGTAACGATGAAGATAGATCATAGTAAATGGATGAGGGGATGGAATGGGAAAAGAGATAGGTAATAGGTAATAGGTAATAGGTAATACAGTTATATTTGCAGTTTCACGGCCCGGCGTATATCTCAGGAGCTTACAGTGTGTATCAGATATCTACGATCTGGAGCGTGCCTATCGCAAAAAGGCATCTCTTTTTTACTATCTACCGGCACGGCCGTGCCAAGGGAATGGAGGATGCCGCACACTTCTCCCTCCCTCTCTCTTTCTCTCAATGTTTAGCCAACACAGCACACCTGGCCTGGGCCTGGGCCTGTGCCTGGGCCACACTACAGGACTTCCCTGCCATTGCAACCAGAGTAATAAACTTTTATTCCCAATGTCGCGCACACCCGGATTTTCGGCCAAGCCAGACCGAAACTTTTCACGCTTCTCTAAGTGCAAATGTTTGTCAGATTTAAAGATGGGAGTTGGCCTTTTTTTACCGTCCTCTGCTCCAGCAGAAATACAGAGGTAAATAGTACATAGAGGCTCGATTCTTTTTACCGAACCAACGTACCGGCTACTAAACGTCATTTTCTACTACACTCCATACAAATATACTTACATACGTGTATCTGTATAGTATGTAGTTGGAATTAAATATTAGGCGAGGGCAAAGCGAGATTCATTTAAAAAGCTCGCAATCCTTCGAAAATGACTTACCGCTAGCTAGGGTGGGCCTATACATATGTAAGTAAGTACTTATACTATGTATACTATCTTACCTTTCCCGGCTCGCAGAAACGTAACAGATCGGCTTTTCTGAAAATGAATTCATGTATCTTCCCGTGTACATGAATGCAAATCTGAGAGAAAAAGTCAGAGAGATGGGGAGGGGATGATTAAATATGTTGGATAATGCCATATCAATATTGGCATTTGCACCCAGCTGGAATTTCGGTTGTTCCAGTAAAACACTTTTCATGAGGAAATTTAACAAAATGTCATTTTTGGTGGTGTCAAATCAAGCGAAATCCCAGTCGAATTCCATATGCTTCGGTGGAGTGGTATTAATTCAACCTAAAAAGGTAATGCTCCCTCGATTGTTGACCAAGCATTTACAGTGGCGGTGCGCATGCTGCGTTTAAACCCGGGCCTAACACCGCTGATTGCTTAATGCCTTTAATATTTGCGAATGCTCGCGCGTAATGTAGAACTATTAATGTCGGCAAACGCAAAGTGTATGCAAGGTAATATTTGTGCTGCGATCATGCACGAAACGTTAAAATACGGCGGTCCCGGCAGGGCAGGGCAGGGCAGGGCAGGGCAGGGCAGGGCAGGGCAGGGCAGGGTAGGGCAGGGTAGGGTAGGGTAGGGTAGGGTAGGGTAGAGTATGCAGACGGCACCGTTCGTTTTCAAAGCTGCCGGCTCCGGCTGCCGGACAGTGATGCGGCACGCGCGACGAGCAGGACAGCATGCGTGTATGTACTACATATATGTATGTATGTATGTATGCACTATGCAGTACGAGCGATTGATCAGCCGCCTCCTGCGCCGCCCATGGAGACAAAGCTCATTACGATCACGCTCGAAATATTTTCATTTCGCTACTTATTCGAAGCATCAATCTGCCATTTCTAGTGATATTGGCATGAAAAAAACAAGAGAGAAACTTTCAATTTCCCATAGTGATAAAACGAGTAGTAGCAGGAAGGAATTGTATTTTGAAAACGCGTCATTAGGCAAGAAGAGGTACGGTCGAAGGCGCATTCGTGTTCCCGTAAATCTTAATTAAAATATTAGCCCATCAAATAGAGAATGCCGGTCCGCCCAACGAATCCCGTATTGTTAAACACTTTTAGTTTTTACTTGACCAATGTTGATTGAGAATAGCTTGGTTGTTGTTACTAAATCATGGAATAGAAATGCCATTTTCTATTTTGTAGTTTTAATTAATAATTTCAACAGGCTTTTTGCACTGGATCTCGGCCGGCATCTCTGGCATCGGTACTCTGTTAATTTCTTTGTCAATCTGATTTGAAATGAGTAGCAGAAGCAGCAGCGGTATTGGCCAATAAGTCCGAATAATGTAAGGCTATCGCCGTTATCAGGCAGAAGCAACAAGATAAAATCGCCCCACCGAAACCGCAAGCGCCGAACGAATTACTTGGACAAAGTGGTGGCCCTCGAAATAATTGTTACTGCTAATGAAAACTCTTTCCTGCGACACGCGATGGAAGCAATGGCCGGGACAAAGTGAAATTAAGCCGCTTTCTTCCTCTTGTATTCTCTAAATTTAAAGACACCTAATTAGTAGCCTTGGAGTTCGCTGGAACCCTACTGAATCATGTTGTACCTTCTTATCGAACACTTCCACTATCTGCTAACTATAAAGCTTATAGCTGCATTATTTCACTATAGCTAGATATTTTCAAGGTTTTGCTATAAATTGCCAGCAATATTGAAACTATTTCAGATTACTTCTTTTTGAGTCAAAGAATTGAATGGTTTTCGCGCTCGGCTAAGCAATCGGCTTTGGCTCATCGCTATTTAAACCAAGGTTTTATAATAGTTTCATTCTCTCCCGAAAATGTTGTAACTAACCTAAGCATAAATTCAGGAAAAGCCGTACGTAATAACGATTCTAGAGAATGCCTTTCATAATGCGGTTGGGGTAATCTCTGTTTTAGTAGTACTGGCCAGTTGTAAAAATATTTTTAGCTCGTGTTCCTGTATCGAGAAAACTTGCAGAAACTGTATAGAAACTGTGGAAAGATATTTATCAACCTGCCCGGTTGGTTGACCTTTCATTATTTCAGATTCCATGAAATATTATTGAAGACTGATTTTCTATTGTTGTCAACTAGCTAAATGTTCTTCAACAGTCAACAACATCAATGATACTCGGTGAAGAGGGAAGTACTACTAGATACATACATATGTATGCAGATATAGTATAGTACTTGTTGAACGCTCTGCCGTACGCCGCGCTACGCTGCGCTACGACGCGCTGCGCCGCACCGTACTGTCATGTCTCTTGCAGCTCTATTCTTTCCATGTTCAAAGAAAGAGTTAAAACAATTGAGACAAGTTTCATATGCTTCGAGTAGACTGTGCGGCCAGCGTGGTCGGCGCGGCGGACGCTTCAATCAGGCGAGAGTCCTTCACTTAAAAGGCCGAATATCTTTATTGAGCAAAAGTTTTTGTAAAGCATCTGCTAAGTAGGAAAGTAAATAACTGCATTTTTGTTCCTAACTCGTCTGAATCGACTCGAGTACGCAGGGAAGTATGTGGGTTAACGAGGAGGTAAAGCCGCATTGGGATGTTAAAAAAGTTGGAGTTAAAAAATCATCGGCTAGAGAGGCTAATTAGAATCGGCAGAAGGCAGAGGAAGTGGTGTAGGTGGTGTAGGTGGTGGAGGTGGTGGAGGTGGTGGAGGCGGTGGAGGCGGTGGAGGCGGTGGAGGAGGAGAAGGTAGATGAATCACGGGAAAGGGGACAACGCGGTTGAAGAATCACTCGCAAGCAAGCGCCGCGCCGCCACCGCGCCGCCACCGCGCCGGTGAAATTAGACAGTATGTGCATTGTCGAGTAATCTCAGTCTTAATGAGAGGCTTGATTTGATTACAGGAAGCTTCGCCAGTCGCTTGTCAATTAATCTTCCTCTGCTGCTTGCGCATCTGGCAGTTCTCCACATACCTCTTCGATGAATAATCCAATAAATAGGTAAGTTTCGTACATGCAAGCGGCACATATGCATGTGTATCAACACTCCTCACTCCGATCTACTTCATTACGGCTCATTAAATTCGGCTATGCTATCTTACTTAGAGGGAAGACTGGATTAGTAAATCTAGGAGAGTTTCCAACTCCTTGCCGCAAAGCACCATCATTGATAATAATGGACCTCGTTTCCACTCGGTCGAAAGTACAATTCAATATGATCAACCTGAAACCCGATATCTTAGCTGTCCAAATAGTGACAGTTTCTCAAAATGGTTCACCGTATCGAAACGCTTATTCGATCCTCTTTCTTAATAAAGAAATCCATTGAAACATTTCATTGAAACCTTCGGGTTTCAGCTTCTTCATTTAGATTGGCAAGTAATTCGAATCCAATTTATCGCAACTCCGCGGCTTTCACTTGGTTTATCACTTATCTTAGAAGCCAATCAAAGTTATACTTGGAACATTGACTGCGAATAAGAGTAGAGTGCTTTACAAGAAACCAAGTGAACCAACATGGAATATTCCCAACGAAAGCTTTTCCCTCTAAGCTATTATCGATTCTTCCCACAGCGAGGCTGCTTTCCTTTCCTTCTTACTAGTAGCAATATTAATATACATATGCCGAATTACTTGAGTAGGCTAAATCGTTAATATTAGCTGGCTACATTCTGCCGGTAAGCCATGTGTTGAACTCGACTATATTATCTTGAGCCTATTCTTAAAAGAGAAGACTCACCGATCGTCAGATCGATAACAGCCTCGAGTGGACCAGCCTCACTCATGACACATGTCAGATGACTGACCGAACGTTCATAAGCAGAGGAGTCAATCTTCCCTTTGCATACTGTACACGGAAACTAAATGGTCCAATGAATTTACGTGTCGGTACGTAATGTGCTTACAGATCGACGACACCCGGAGATGCGGGATACGAAAGCAACTAGACTGGCTGGCAGACACGCATACATACACACCGAGATAAAGAAGTAATTAATGGCGTCAGGGCAGGAACTCATCTCGAGCGAAGATTCGTCCTCTCACTCTATGCCTAAGATACTTACCAAAGATCTGTGACCCTTCATTAAGTTTATCCTCTCTTCCGGAGCGCAATAATCGGAAGAACTCGCTCGATTTGGCTCGGCCGGCTTGCCCCGGCTCGGTTCTACTCTCCTCTGCTCTCCTCTGCTCTCCTCTGCTCTGCCTCACCTCTCCTTTTAATCAAGTTACCTCGCCACCGCAGCAACTTTATGAGCTGAGAAAGTGGAGCAGCGCGATACGCGATGCGCCAAGTGGAATCGAAAGACCTCTCGGACCAAGGTTAGGGTCAGTCAAGGGCCGAGAGCCGAGCCGAGCCGAGCCGAGCCGAGCCGAGCCGTGCCTAGCCGGGCCAACAGCCAGCAGCCCTTATGGAAGCCAAGCGGAAGGTAAAGATGCACAAACCGAGGGTAATCGTCGATGTACTAGTATAGCCGCCTACTTCATACCGTTATTTCTACTATTATAAAGCTTAGGATCGCTGCGCAACACAATGTCAAATGTTGAAAGCGGGAAAGAAGCGTAATTCGCGGAGGGATCGGAGGGAGATGAAAGAGAGAGAGAACTTAGAAGAAGGATTTATGTATCGTAGATGGGGCGCAGCTGTAAATATCGAAGCATCGGCCTTTCGAGTTTCGTCGAGGCGTGTAAATAGTGATTGAAGACATTTTTGTCATACCTTTTCGGACTGAAAGTCCTGCATACATGTGTAGAAAATACGTTACAGCTACTGATCGCGTAACACCACATTCTTCGTGAAAATTCACGCGAAAATTGCTACTACCAGAATACCTGTTAGGCACACCGACATACAGGCATACTATTCGATTACTATTATTAGATCAGACGTAAAAGGGACGGATATATCGAATGTTGTTTGTACGAAACTTGAAGTGTGTAATTATTTTCTTATGTACGTGTAAATAGCCGTGACAATATATTATATGGTTCGAGGCGAAAGGCAGCGGAATTATACATAAACATATGTATACAATTTAAGGGTGGGATGGGGGGTGGGGGGCGATAGTGTAGCGGCTTTTCCAAGAACGATCAATAAATAGACGGAATATTTCTATTACTCGGTGCGCGAAAGCCCTTTAAAATTTATGCAATGAAAATATGCAGGTTACATAGATATACGCGGGGATTGGGTAAAGAGGATCGCGGCGAGGCTCATAATATTTTCTATCGCAACATTGGCGCGCACAATCCGCAATCCTGCTCGGTAAGCAGGCAGGCAGGCAGGCAGGCAGCCAGGCAGGCAGGCAGGCAGGCAGGCAGGCAGGCAGGCAGCCAGGCAGCCAGGCAGCCAGGCAGGCAGGCGGGCAGGCAGGCAGGCAGGCAGCCAGGCAGCCAGGCAGGCAGGCCAAGCTCTAACGAAGAAGTGAAGTCAGAGAATAAAAGGGCGTTTTCAGCATTCACCAGAAGCAGAGGCCATGCGCACTTTTGCCCGGGCTCGAACTTTAATTAACAAAAGTGCAGACCTTGATGCGCCATGATAAAATTAAACGAGCAGATTTACTTTTCTGTTTCATCCAACCGGAATTAATCACGCGAACTGAAAAGGTCTAATAAAAGTAAAGACAAATGGATGCGAAGGATAATTAAATTCGCGGGGAATGGGATATGGTGAAAAAGAGCCGGACAATGCCACGCAGACATTTGTCATATGATCCTTGCACGTTTTCTCACTCTTTTTTGCAATAACAAAGCAATTGAAAAGGGATACTTGGCAATTGAGGATCCTTACGACGATAAAATCTAATTGAATGACAATAGAAGCGCAAGCGTCGTTGCATAAGAGTTGGAAAAGTTGATGAGTGTCGACGAAGAAAAGAGGCCAAAAAGATGTTAGGAAGAATGTAAGTAGATACATATGTTGCGTCGGTCCGTTCGGTTGGCCTGATAAGCAGCCGATGATTCCGTGTAAGACTAACAAGTGGTGTATGATGGGTGACAATAGGGAGAAGGTGGCGGCCGGTAGTGCCCCGATGGCAGTGTCGGGGAATGAGGAATGAAGACACCAACAACTGGTATAAGCGGACGAATCTCGAATCTAAGCGCTCTCTAGAGTTAAAGAAGAGGGAGAAAGCATTTATTAGAGGACGATGATGTACAGTTTGCCTTAATGGGAAAAGGTGTACGGGAGTGGGAGAAAAGGGGAAGAAGAAAATATCTAAACATTTTTCCGGGCCGTCCTCAAAGAATAACGAGGGCAAGTTACATACTACACTGGAGGTACAAGGTTTAGCCGAGCTAACACTATTTATTTCCTTGCACCAGAAGCCCTCCCACTCTCTTCAATGGCAGCCTGCCGCCTTTCACCTTTCGCCTTTGGCCTTCCGCCTTTCGTCTTTGCCCTTCCTTACATAAACTTCAACAATACAGTATTCTTTTGCTAAATATGGATATACATATGTAGCCATACATATACATATACATATACATAGAGATACGCCCGAGGAAAGCAGCTGTGGTCTGCGGCGTGGCCTCTTAAGCGAGAATAGAATTTCTCTGGCACTAAACTTCCTTTCCTCACTTTTCCTGCGCATCTTTACTTTTTAACTCGGTCATCCCTGCAGTCGTCCACCTTCCAAGGGAAACTGGCCCATCAAGTCATTTCGAGTTCGAGGGCTGCCAAGTATTTACATCTAGTAAGCTCGCACCATTAATTTCGATGCTTTTAAGGTAGAAGAGGAAAAAGTCTAATTGTAAGTTTAGGATGAGGAGGAGACCATTTGGCAATTGGCAACCCCAAGTGTTCCGACGATTTTCTGCAAATCGCACCTTCTACGGAAACAGCTTCTAGTTAGGACAAGTTGCTAGGAACTATTATAACATTGGATGTGCGTTAAGAATACTGGCATTCTGTAAGTATGTGTCTTTCCACTAACTAAAATAGTATAGACAGGGTAGATAGTTTGGCAGTACGTCCTACAATAATTTCCTGGAACGCCAAGCAATCGTTAAAGAGCTCAAAGGACAATTGTAGCCCCTTGCCCTTCCCCTTCCGCTTTCCCCGATAGGCTAATATTCTCTATAGTATATGGAATCCGTACTTTAACCCTTTGTTTACTGAGTTGTTGGTATCATGAACCATATACTCTACAATAAGTCCAATTGCCTTTTCATCCTTTCTCCTCTCGTTAATTCATGTTCTTCTCGGAGAGTAGCACGAGGCTGTGATAAATCAGTATCGGATAAGCGAGACATGAGACTTTGAATTAATTATAAAATAGAATGCTCGAATACTGCCAGCAGCTCCCAAAGGGATTCACAACTTTCGACTGATAAAACAACTAAAAGATAAAGCAAATAAATAAGATATAGCAGCCATGTATTGCTGAGAGTATCCTCCTTTTTAAAGTCGGTTGAACGTTTCATACTAATTACCGAACTTGGTCCTCATTATCGAGGCTCTCTCGGCCTACACTCTCCACTACAAGTTCTACCGAACTGGTCGTTTAAGGGACACTCGCACGGTCTTATCTGTGATGTGAGCGTTACGTTAGAAAGCGAGTTCGCAAAGTACAATAAAAGCTGGACCAAGGCATTTAGCCCCGATCAGCGATGACACTGGTCGATCAACAGCCAAAGTGTTCCAACATTTGGGGAGCGTAGTGTGCCTCGCCTTCAGAAAACAAAGGGTTAATTGAGATCTAGCAAGATTTTATAATGGAGCTATTGATGCGGCCTCGAGAAGGCAGCAAGGGCTTCTTGTTATTAGCCAAATTAAAAGGCTGGCCGCGAGTGCAAGGTTTTTTCATCCGCATCGGTTTGTAGGAGAGTCTCTCGGGGACGAACTAGTAAGAGACCAACGACTTTCAATACCTTGATTTTCGTCATCGGACTTAACCAGCGGTAAATCTTTCTTATCCACCCATAGACAGAGCAACCCCTCGTAATTGCTACTGCGGAACCTCCACCCTCCAAACTTGTTATGATTGACCTTGAGGAGAAAGTGCTTGAAACTTCCTCTACATAGACTCGCACCCTCGTCTCATGGTCGTCCGCAGGAGGTTCAGCCGGAGTGAAAGAAATTATTGTAGGCATTGGCCGTAAGCGAGCTGCCCGGTGTGATCCTTCTAGTCACACAAATCAAGTTTCTATCGATTCATGTTAATAATCACCTAAGAATAGGAAAGCAAACGAAACTAACAGGATTACTAATCGAGAGTGTTGGAGAAGTGTCGGATACATATGTAAAGATGTATGTATAATCGAAGCAACTGCGAATCATGACAAATAACACTTTGGTAACTACTATTTAGTGTGAAACTAAAGAACTAGGCCTTGAGAACTTTGTTGCGTGCTGTATTCATAACTGTACAGAAGCCGCGAACCGTAAAGATCTGCGAGCGCGAGCGTAATGGGCTACAAGCTAAGTACATACATGGTACGGTCTACTCTAGCTCCTTCTCCAAGGGACTTGGCCCTTCCAAGTACGGTAAACATAGATAGCAATGTGCCTCCTACTGTTAAGCTTGTAAAAGGGGACTTGATAAAAAGCTATTAATTGGTGAGGGCCATTCGATCGGGCCATTCGATCGGGCTATCCTGACGGCTAGGTTGGCTAGGGTTAGTCTTTCGCGAACAAAGATGCATGCTGCGCAGCTACTCAAAGAGGGAGAAAAAGGAAGAAGCAGCCAAAGAATGTCGGATGCAACGCAATCAAAAGTTGCAGCGGTTCGCTCGAACCAGAAAGCAGAGGGTAGCTTAATCAATGATCGAATTCTCAAAGGTTCTAGAAGTGGGGACATTAGACTTGCCGTCCAAGTGCCGCGTAGCGAGAAAGGACTGCTTATTTCGATATACACAACCATGTCGAATCCCTATCTAATCGAGCTACTCAAAAGCACTGGAATAATCTGACATCGAGCCAAGAGGAAGGAGATGACCGACCAGCTTCTTATTCATTGTTGATTAGTGTCTCTATGTGAATTGCACGTCGAGTAGCAAGAGTCCGCGAGGACAATTGGGAGCGAGCACGACGAGTCTCTCTCTGACTGATTGTCCTCTGCATCTGCCGGTACTCTCTTCTCTACGTATAAGATGATGACCAGCTGGCTGGAGCTTCGACGCTTTTATGTGAATATGTAGAGGGGAGTTTAGCTAGGTGAAGGTACATAGTAGGTACTCCTTGGCCAGTTGGCTGCGCGTGTACTACTACACTTACCATTTTCTAGGAGAGAATACCGAGCGAGTATCCACTTACAGCATAGATATGTATAGAGGATAAAATGCCAGAGAGATGTGTATCTGGTATAAGGTATAGAGAGACCTTTGGAATTGCCGTTCATTCGTTCTCAACGATTCCGCATTGAGAAACAAAGTTGCTCAAAGGCCAACATGCTGTTGGCCCGAGTAACATTGTTCGAAAGTACCGAAACGCTAATGTTCGATCTTGCTGTCTTTCTTTCACCTGAAAACTGAAAGCAAAAAACTACAAACTACAAACTACAAACTACAAACTACAAACTACAAACTGTACGAGAAGGTCAGAAGAACTTGAAATTGAAATTGAAATTGAAATTGAAATTGAAATGCACCGCTGCACAATAGAATAGTAGAGCGGCGAAGGGGTAAGGGGTAAGGTGTAAGGTGTAAGGTGTAAGGTGTAAGGGGTAAGGGGTAAGGGGTAAGGGGGAAGGGCGAAGGGGGGAGAGTGGGGAGACAGACCAATTCTATCCTGACAGTACGAGACTCATTGTCAGATAGCTCTGCATTGTATATATTTGTGTACAGATGCGACTTAAATCGAATTTAGAGACTAGATAGATCCTTTCGTAATACATAGTATACATAAGCGCATATGTACGTATGTAATCGGTGTTTCACGTGTGGAATTGCATTCGCAGATTGTGTAAAGCCTAGAACGCGCCCACTGTTCATGAAAAATGGCCGCCGCTTTTGCAACTTTTGATAATTGTCGATGCGAGCAAGCCTATCCAGAGACATGGAGTCTATCAGGGAACTGTCCCGCTAAATTCCTAGTGGGGGGCACCAAAGCTAAAATCAGTCGAAATTTCTGCTCAATGTTTTCATGGTCAACCTCCTTTAGGTTTATCCGAGCGAGGAGTGAAGATTAGCAGCTGGCTTGGCCAGATACCACCACCACCTTGTTGACGTGGTACTTTGCAGAGTTATTGAGCAGTGCTTCCCGAAAGTTTAGCGGAACAGTGTTTGTAGGAGCGTGTACATCCAAAGAGTATCGATCTATGTTTGCGAGAAATCGGCACTCCTTCTGATAAGAAAGAGACAGGATATATCTGATTGTGAGCGTCAAAGACAGATATGGCAAGGAGGCGGTTCGAATTTGTTTGGCTATGTAGTCAGTACGTTATTAGACTTTTAACGACTCTCTTGTTGTTTATTTAAGGAAGAAATAAAGTTTTGAGACAACTAATTCTAAGAGGATTTATTCATCCATACCTCCCGTTCAACAATATGAAAACCCAGGCTAAGAGTAATAAGATAAGTAAGCATGTACATACATACTTACATAGGACGAAATGCTCACACTGACGATCATGTCCGGCCAATCCTGGCCGAGGAGATGAGATATGGCTTCGATTTATCTATCTTGGGTAATTGGCATTGCGGCTAAGAGGGATAAGTACGTGAGCTAGCTAATATGCATTGGCCCCCTAGACTCAAAGCTACAGAGGCAAGCCAGAAAGTTGGAGGTCCTCGCATGACAGATGTCCATTCTTACTGGAGGATGGCTTTCATTTCAGCAGGATTGCGTCAACTTATTACACAGGCTCGCTTAATGAAATTCCTCTCGCTTCTCATTTCTCTATTAAGTTTTCCTCGGCTGGTCCGCGGTTTTATTAAAGCGGCCATTCCGTTACTGGGCCGACAGCGTGATAGCGAGTGGCGATGACAATAGCTCGTCTCGCCTCTCGCCTCTCGCCTCTCGCCTCTCGCCTCTCGCCACTCAGCTCTCAGCTCTCGGCCCGTGCTCCCCTTCACATCGAGGATCCAGCAGCACATCAAACAGTACATCTAAATAAATGAATGCCTGCCGTTTCCAGGAAGACGAAGATCTTGTAGAGGAAGCTCACAATGAGAAAGGTAGTAGCTGACTTTGACAAAAGGGAAGGGAGGTCTGGGCGGGCCGAAATAACAATCATCACTATTATTGATATTATTGATAGTAATATCTTCTTGGAATGCAAAACATGCATGTTTATTCGGTAAAATAATGTACAAATAAATAGGTTTAGGTGGATCACGAATTATAAGACGAGTTGGGTATCACACTTCCACTGTCGATTATATCGGCGACGCACGTGTGTCCTTATCATCCTAACGATACATACTGCCAATTGCACGAGCGACCGACAAACTATCGGCCCAGTTGGCAAGGTCGAGCATTCGACCAGCCTTTCCCCTGGTATGCTAGACAATCGCGGCACTTTTCGAAAGCGGGATCGGACGAGCATTGCGGATAAGGTGGTGGGCGGGAAAGGTGAGATGGTCGGCTGTCGTCGAGGAGCAAGTGAAGAAACTCGCAGAAGCAGCGTCACTTGATCTAAAAGCGTATTCATGGCCGCGCGTGCATCTGCCGCTAAGTGGACGCATACGGATATAGGAAAGGATAGAAATTATATAGGGACTGAGAGCCATTACAGCTTCTCGAGAGATTAATCTGAGAATCTGTAATAAAAAAGGAAAGGATCCTTTAGGCTTTATTGCGCCGGGGCGTAACCGTTATTAGAGCGATAATCATTAGTATATGCTTGGGTCTTTCGACAGAGATATCGAGTACAGAGCGTGTATCATGTTCTTAATCGAGAGCGGCATGAGAGTGAATATAACGATCCATGTATAACAATTGGATGATTGTCGCGCTAATAGTACGTACGGGCTGATGCAGTTCCGATATAGCGCGTGCTACTGCTTTAGGCTTATTCATAGGCGTAAACGCTGGACTCGCGCGATCAGCAATCCTTACACGATAGATGTGTCGCGTGCGACAGATGGTAGGCCTGACTCTGTCCATGATTCTCCGAGGACTGACCTTCTTAGCAGGGCAGGGCGCGTAGGCCATGCCCGGCCAGTCCCGCCCCGCCCTTTATCATAATGATAGAGACAGACACGCGTCTGCATACGTGAACTGTACAGGACCGACAAACATGCGGGCCGCTTCGAATGAGATGAGAAACGATCCTTTACAGAAATGCTACATACGCCTGCTGCTTGTTTCAGATGTCTTATAGAGGTTTGATTGCTGTTGCTGGACAGACAGATAGACAGATAGATAGATAGAGAGATAGATAGAGAGATCGATAGATAGATAGATAGATAGATAGATAGATAGATAGAGAGAGAGAGAGAGAGAGAGAGAGAGAGAGAGAGAGAGAGAACGCGATGTACATTGACATGAGAAGCAACTGCAGGCGTTTCTTTTTATGTACAATTGACGATATTGCACCCGTGTCAGTAAATTGAAGCCAGCATCAACAAGTTCGGTGAGTCAGACTTTCTCATCTGTCTTCTATGTATACGTCATCGTATACGAATTATATAAAATCTTCTTGCGAGTCGTCATTTTTAATAATCCACAGTTCTAGTAAAAAAGGCCTGGAAATGTAACGCGCTACACATGATCTACGCAGTATAAAAAAGAACTCTGGATAAAGTTTGATGTAGTGAAAAGACTATTTCACTAGAGATTACATTCGCTATCTTGAGTAGATACTTAAGGACAACTAATGTCGAAATCTGTCTTACGCTGATGTCACTGTTCCATTTCGAATTCGAAGGAAAGTGCGCCAAACAAAACTTATCTACAATATTGGCAAAACTCACTATCCGCATAATCTATGCGCCCTTGCTGGTACCCGCTGAGCATGCTCAAATCAATAACATTCATCAATCTACTAAACTATGTACTGGACGTATTGCACGTAAGGTAGATTTTAGATAATTTCATTTGATGCAACTGATATGGCATTCGTACATAAACTTCTAGAGGTGAGCACTCAGCGCGTCCCCAAGTCCCGTCCTCTCCATTCTTCCTGGCGATTATCTCCGCTTCCGTCATTCCATTTGGAAGCTTCCTAACAGTAGTACCAATCACGGACTACTTCGTAGCGTCATTAATTGCTGCACACTTCTCTACGCCCAGGGAAATCCCAGTTGGTGAAATATGTAGCCAAGTGGTCGAGCAGTCTTGGAGGGGGAGACGCAAACCGCAAGCAGCCGGCAAACCATGTTAAGTGTAGAATGTATGTACGTAACAAATGCAAAGAAACAGGGGAGACATCATCCCGCGCCATATTAAAATACAGTAACATATTTACCATGTATATGAATATTTATGTATGTATGCATGTATAATGTATATATAAATATACACACGTGACCTGTCTCGTATTTATCTATGTGTAATGATTCGCGTAACTGCATTATATCACTTAATCAGCCTCTTCAACAAACAGCTATAAAACTGATGTCCAAATAAATAACGTTTAATTAATATGTATTTTGAGCATACTGCGACCAAAGTTTTCGAAACAATATTATTCCAAAACCTTTCCGGCCAAGTCCACCGCCGAGAAAGAAGAACCGGACAATTGCAGTATCAAACTGTAGGCCTCGCCTTAGCATGCCTATCTTCTCATGATACTCGTCTCCTGTCCTCTCTCAACCCCTCTACAGTTAAGTCGCAGTTACGCGTCGTAATCGTAATTCATAACAGCTTACGTAGCTAAACTACCTATCACAATTGTTCTAAAAAAAAGTTATCGCTAGATCGATCGGTTTCCATAGCGTGAAAACCGAATGCTTCTTCCCATCATTAAATATTAGTTGCATCATTATCGGCTCTCGAGAATGGAATGTACCGACCGTATACATATCGATCGTTCAACTGCCATACCGAGTCTACGTCTCGCTCCGTAAGCTTTCATGGGCCGAAAGACGTGCAAACATTCTCTGCTTCACCGCGCTTTAGATATAAAGCCAATCAGATCCCAATAGTTCCAAAAGAAACAGCGGTGACGACGGCGGCGAGGCTCCGATGAGTCGCGGAATTCTGGCAGAATCTGAATAAAAGTTCCCCTTGATAAATACCTCGGTCGCTTGAGCCAACCCGATTTTTATCCTCTTAGCACTTTTGGGATCTCCTCCATACGCCCCCTATCATCGCATGTAGTTAATCCAAACTTATATATATATATATATAGATATATATATATTGATCGCAACCCTTGAGCTGACAACGCAGACCTTGCCTTGCACGAAGAACGGAGCGCATGCAATAACAAAGTATCTCCTGTCCATTGCCTTTAATTGGAGACCATTCCTCAGTTCAACACCTCTTTGGCACACGCTTTTGGACTCTACCAATCGGATACAACATCCTTAGAGATCACTCCAATCCTACAAGAGTGATCAGAGTTTTTCCTTTCCATGTAATCTCTCTCTATGACAAGCATCCATCGCACCTTTACTCTATAGGAGCCCGAATATTCACTATACAGCAAACTACGTGCGTCATGCGTGTACTGGACCGACGTAATTAATATAAATATATTGTCAGATACATCAGAAGTCAGTCCTCTATCAGTTCCAGTTCCAGTACCAGTTCCCTTTATTCGTGTCTTGATGGTAATAATCTTAGCACCCCCCTCCCTCAAGTCCATGCGAGTATTCGCAATTGTATTTATAGCAATACATATATGTACTTCTTTTCAATTTCTCCACTGGCGGTTCAGGCGAAAGGCCAAGTTTCAAACGCCCGACTATTTTAGCCTTTGTCGAATGTTAATGCGCCCAATGCCAATGGTGTCGAGAAGACGAGAGTAGCCTGGGCTACCGAATTGAGTATTAAGCAAACTAGCAATGATTCTGAAGCAAAGGTATTAACATTACCGGACGCACGCAGGTTGTACGAACCTGTGCGTCTCTTCTTCTCTTGGCGTTTTGTCTAGTTACGTATGTGCAGGACTAGAATCTTATAGAAATTCCAGATGCCTGCTGGTGCGCTGCTCAGTAATTCAGTGCTAGTGCGCGTTTAAGCATCAAGCCAAGGCTAAAGGTGCTATCATAAATAGCATGCAGCCTAATAAAATGTAACGAGAAATACGATGGAGTAAAAAGCAATATAATCGAGATTGTTTTTGAATCTTGATGTTGAAACTCCTGGAATGTCAATCCAGATGCAAGAAGCATCTGCGAAACTCGCACAGTCACCGAGCAGGCAGTGAATGATGAGCACAATATCTACATGCATTAGGCGAAATCTAAATGCATCTGATTCACGTGGTTTATAGCTCCCATGATCTTGCAATTACGAGATTCGCAAGTCAATCGTAAGCCCGACATTCTTCGCTGAGCACCATTTCCTGCGTCCTACAGCACCATTATGACGATGGCAGAGTTGATCAGAGCAGAGCAGAGCAGAGCAGAGCAGAGCAGAGCAGAGCAGAGCAGAGCAGAGCAGAGCAGAGCAGAGCAAAGCAGAGCAAAGCAGAGCAGAGCAGAGCAAAGCTCGCCGCTTATGTGCTTGCGGATAGTTTGGTAAGAAGAATTCTTTTCGGCTGGATTATCGTTTACTCCTACCTCAAACCGACATCTGGCATTCGGTAGCTCGCACACAATCTATTTGTAAAGGGAACTTCTCATAGAAGCGCGTTCAGCTACGACTACCTCTATTTCATGGTATCAATAAAAGAAGCACAGTGGCGCTTTTACAAATAGAGATCGGGAGGGGCGTAATTCTTTCTCGCATAACTACGCACAAAGGCCAGCCTCAATCAACTACCGATAATACACCACATATGTAGTTTCGGTTGAAGAAGTTTCATGATGAGACTTCGAATCGATTCGCTCAACACAATTTCTTGGGGAAAGGATTCTCTGATTGTCATACTTCATTTTCCGCACTGGAATGTTTGATATATGGGTTTGATATACTATCGCAATCTACGATTTTCTCTCGTAACTCTCGTGAAATTCTTTGTTGCTCGTTAAAAAAGTTGAGTTTTCAATTGAAATAAGAAGTCTGGCCTCATCAGAGCTATAAGTCACCTGTGTCACTTACAATTTAATCGATCGTAGGCGGAGGGCGCTAGTTTAATTGGATCAAATTATTTGATACAAAGGATCTTATCTCGCATTTGGCAAGTCCATACGATGCTACTGCGCAACGAAACTCCCTGCCCGCCACCTTTACTTTGTCATACTGATCTTCTTGCTCTGCTTCGATACTTTTCTCATTTACCTTGACGCTTCTGACGATCAATCGAAGGCCCATTTCTCTTGGTCACCTCGGATAAATCTACTGTTAGGTTGGGATCGGATCCTCATCGCAGCGATGTACAAATCCGCTCTGCTGTTGAGGTCATCCGCTGCTATGTTCTGGCAGAAGTATACTAACGGATTTGCGATTCGCAGTGGAATTGTTGCTATTGCCGGAATTAGCTGTCGCTAGCGTAGAAACTGATCGATGGGATGGCGCAACCACCCTCACTTCCGGTCTTGGCGATGCTTCCCGTGGAGGACTACCAATACTCGACAACTCCTCGGGATTCGCCAACACAGAAGCTCTGGAACAACACACGTGCCCCTCAGTATGATTCCATTGCATCGGTATTTATGTTTCTAAAGTTCTCTTGGGTGCGAGAATTCCAGGAACTCCTTATCTCTGAACCTAACAGTTCCCGTAACCGTAAATCGCAGTTCTCGAAATGAATTTTACCTTCAGCCCACTACCATAGACACCCATACCTTGCTCTGGTTATCCAAAGTCCCATTCAATTACTTTATTCGCCTTAAAGTTAGCCTACTTGCTTAAGTGTTGACAACGCGAGGGTTTCATTCCAGTAAGGAAGCTGTTTACATAAGTAGTGTTTGGTGAAAGGTATCAACCGTTATTATGTGAGCGCGCGTAATGAATTATTTGCTGTTTCTTTCAGGCCAAAAGTTATTCTGGCGATTGTGTCTAAAATGAAGGAGAAGTAGAGGAGATGGAGTGAGGCTCACTTGTGCTGCGGAGGCGGTGTGGGCGTTCTCGACAGGGGAAAGCTGGCGACTTCCCTCGTAACCGAAAGCGACCGGATCGATCCAAATGTTTGGTCCGGTGAAAGGTTAGCACCGACACTTTGCACCATCCCGCTACTGAAACACGCCCGATCACAGATATCAATCAATCTTATTCGAGACCAATAGTCACTGTAGCCCTTCCAGCTAAAGAGGCTTTAAAGGAAGAGCTTTCCAGTATATCCAGATAAAGATGGAAGCGACAACAGGAAGAAGAAAACTGATCTCACCTGACCGATCCTGAAGTAACCAGAAAAGGCATAGGGGTTGGACATGGGCTCAAAGGTGAACTGCTGACAGAACTTCGAGTGCTGCTTAGAACAGAATGGGGGCACTGCGGCGGGCCAATATGTGCACCTGTACCTCCAGCCTTGCCCTTATTCGACGCACGACCCTTCAGGCACGGTATTCTCGGCCATCCGCTCACATCCTTACCCGAAACACCTGAAAAGCAGTCAAACCTCGTCTTAGCTATTTCTCCCTTTCTGCCACTCTTTCTCTTAGCAGCATGTAAACTATTCTAGCTATACATATGACGTACCGCCTAAAGAAATAAATGTGCATTACAGAAACAATCTAGTTTAATCGACAGTAACATCTTCGAATGAAATTGCAGAACAACACGGCCGAAATGACACGTCTCATTTTTCGCCTCATTTCTGCTTACGAAGAATCTATTTCCTTTTTCACGAGGGACTGTATGCGGCGCAGAAGCCTTTCAAGTAGTTTAAAAGCTAACAGAGAAAATACGATTACGCATCAACGAAGGGCTGCTGTAACTGCATTACAGATACTTATGTATAGGTATGTCGATAGATTAGGGGGAGTACATCCGTACCGCGTAGCGACTTGCTACAAGACCGCTCTGGCCTGGCATCCCGATTATACATATTGAGGGAAAGGGTGACAATTTCACCGGTTAGAATGGAAGAGACGAATTAGCCTGAATTCCGACAATCCAGTTAGCGGCTACCCCAACCACGATAGAGTCAACCCAGCTAGCTAGCCAGCCTCGCCCCGAATTTAGATCAATTGGCACGGAAAGCAAACTGGAACACTCACAATCAGAACGGGCTGCGGCTGTTAATAGGTTTCCTAAGGAGATCGCTTGTAAAGTCCAATCGAACGAAATCATAAAACTGTCCAAATGACTTGTAAACTACTGAACGTAACGAAGCCTTAACTTTTGTAGAATAGCAGGTTACTCAAGAGAAAGAAGGAGTCGTCCTTTCAACTTACTTATGGTGAGAAAAGATAAGACTTACCGAGCATTTTGATACCCTGGACAGGACTGAGAGGATAAAAGTCTCCGTGTACCGGACAATGAAAGCCGACTCTGCGCTCCCTTTTTCTAGCTCTTCGCGTCAGCATACAAAGTAGAATACCTAGAGTGAGCATAAGAGCACCGACCACTATGCATATCGGGCCGAGGACTCGTGAATTTCCCGTAAAGGCGATCCGTGCTGCATAAGAATCTTTATCCTCGTCTTCCCCAGGCCCCCGATAAGAAGCAGCTGTAACCGAACAAGTATACTCTAGCAAATTAATCGTCTGCCGTTGCTGCCGTCCTGGCTTCTGCCTATAAGTAATTGGCTACTTCTACAGGCTTCAGCCTACAAGAACCGTAGAAACTAAAACCCACTGAACAAGCAGATAATGCTCGGGAATCTCCTGGGCCTTAATACAGTGCGCAGTGGGCAGGAGCGAATAGATTCAGTTAGTTTTCTCTTATATTTGTCTCAACTGTTATCGAGTTGCCGCGTGCTCGGTATCTCGTAATCATTTCCGATCCATGCCTATGTGCCAGGACTGCCAGGAAGCAGAAGGCACGGGACACGGAGCACAAAGCAAACACTTGCAAAACGTATGAAGAAGCACATATGTATGTACTTACATGTGACCAAGTTTATCGGCTTCGGCCGCGAGAGCAAAGTTAAATGAATAATGATTTGAGAAGAAGTAGCCATAGGGAAAGCCAAGCGAGCAATTCGGATAAACTAACGGTTTCCATCTCTGCTTTACTTGAAATCTTTATTGTGCCCTGGTGGGACCATATGGATTGTTGTGCGCTTTGCCTCAGGATAATACAGAAATGAGAGAGCCAACGGAGGAAATACAAACCAGTGAGGACAGCGCCGACGAGCATAAAGAGAAAGCCGAATGCCGGCAGAGCAATCTGACAGTTGGCAGCTATTACAACTCCAGCCACCATCAGACCACCCTCGATCTTCTCGACTCTTAAGCGTGATATGGGGGTCGGACATTTCAATTTCGTTCCAAACCCGCCACTCAACATTCCCTCCTCAGCTGCCATATTGCTGGCTCTGGAAAAACACAAAGCCCCCAATTATAATTAATTACATATTGTAACCATTCTCAGTGAACAAGGAAATCAATAAGCATACAAAGTATAAATAAAGGCCCTTGTTAATTTAACATTGCAGCGCACGCACCTTGCGCCTGCCTTTTATACAATAAATAATTATTGTTACAGTGACTAAGATATGGGCAAAGCCTTTAGTGTAGACAAAAACTGGGCTCAGCCGGGATTTGAACCCGGGACCTCTCGCACCCAAAGCGAGAATCATACCCCTAGACCACTGAGCCGCTTGGTTTTGCTTTTCTAAGAAACAACTCATCCCGAGAAGAGTGTGCTTATAAATGGAGTGGAGTTAAATGTATATCCGGAGTTGTATTGTCTTAAGCGACCAAAGCTAAACCACCTAAATGGCACCGAGTATTTATGACATAAAAATAACTTGACTCTATTCTACAGATTATGCGCTTCCCAGATTTGATAATAATTATTCTTTCGCGCGTTGTGCACTGGCTGCTGCTGCTGCTGCTGCTGTCTTGTTATACAACTGTACAAAAACATTCTTATGATTTAAGGAGGAAAAAAAGTGGGCTCAGCCGGGATTTGAACCCGGGACCTCTCGCACCCAAAGCGAGAATCATACCCCTAGACCACTGAGCCGCTTCGATAGCTAGACTTCTTAAAACGCTCTCATACTGTCAGCAAGCATACTTTCTCTGAACCATCAACATACATACCTACTTTAAGATATCCGATGAAATCACATGCCCCTCAAATCTATATTGACTGGAGAAAATAAGGTAATCAACGAAAGCTAATTATGCTTGCTAATCTGACACAGATTGATACGTCAAATTCGGCTGAAGATTATCCGACTAGGATTAGCGAAGAGGACCAAGGGAACTCATAACAAGTAGGATCAAGCTTCTAGGAGGAGATGATATGCGCCGGGGATGCAATTGAATGAACCTGGGAGCAGGCAGCAGTGCTGCTCACGTCAAACTGGAAAATCACTGGCTGCCCCGCCGGATTTGCCCGCTGAATAGTAGACACATCTCCAGCCGGGAATTCATTAAGACAGATGCTTCACTGTCGAGGTCAGTTTTAACTTGAACGCGAAAGAGAGAGCAGAGAGGCGGAGGAATGTGCCTGCTGCAGGAAGAAAGAAACGAAAGTACAAGTAAAGTTCAGTCAAAGCATTGATTTTTGAAGCGTGACGCTTTGGATTTCTATCGGCCAATTAACGTCGACCATACCAGCTACTCCTCATCCTCATCAAGTACGCCGACCTCTCGTTGCGTGGATAATAGAATCGGGGCCACGGGATTAATTCATCTCAGATTATAGATGCTCTAGATATCTATGTACATAGAACATCTCCAAGTAACCTAGCCTCAATCCACTCACAGAACATGCATACGTGTATTCCGAGGCAAACGGACGTTAGTTAAGGCTCGACTTCAATCTACCTCATCTACAGCAAGCTGAGAAACGCGCATCATTATACCACTTACTTAGAGAGAGAGAGAGAGAGAGAGAGAGAGAGAGAGAGAGAGAGAGAGAGAGAGAGAGAGAGAGAGAGGGGGGGGGTACATTTCTTCGCAAGTTCAGGCGTGTCGGCCGATTGTCGAAACTACAGGCGCAATAATTATGATAACGGTATACGCTGACGTTATGAAGCGACACTTATCAGTCATGTCTTTGGTCCCGAGTCCCGAGTGTCGTAAATGAAGCAATAAATGCACTCGTCAAGGGTATCGCATTTACGTGTGATTAGTTGAATACTTTATAGAGGGTACTGAGCTACAGGGGATCCTGACAAGAAATATACATTGAGAATTTGTTGCCAACAGTCAGAAAGCTACTACACGATTTGTTACAACTGAATTACAAACTGCCGTTTCATTTGGACAGGTGAAAGAAATGAAATGGGGGGTGCTTTTGGTCATAGTTCGGGTTGGGCTGCAGTGGAAAAGTGTTCCAGCAATCAGTAAAATGACCTTGCAGATAGAGCTGGTAGAGGAAGGGGCGGTCGGCGACCGCGGGAACGTGCATAACTCACGAGACGCAACAAGGCGCGCTTGCCTTTCTACAACCTTGACAGCAACCTCTATCCGTCCTATCAGATTCTGACGAACCTTGCTACTGGTCACTGCTAACTGTTTGATAACACTAACCACGCCAGTCGTACCGTGCCGCGCCGCCGCCGTGTCGACCAACTTCCCTTAAGCCACCCTATTACTTGCTGACCTTGCTGTCAATGAACTCTAACACAAGATGCGTGACATGCTTCTTCTTTTTATCAGCCTTTTTCGTAGACAGGAATGTACGGGATTTCGGAATTGCGGTTAGCATCGTTTAGCTCAGTCTTAGAGTAGTAGCCGCAAGTACAAGAAATGAGATATCATGCTCCTCGGATTTACTAGAGCGTTGTACAGCAGCTGAAAGTGGTATAGATATGTGGCTATAGTATAGTATCCGAGAATGGAAAAAGGCTCGGAGGATCTAGCGACTCAGGAGAAATTTACCATTATCGGACCAAGCAATCGACGAGAAAAATACTTTCTCTCCGGATTCCTTTATACTCCAAGTAATGCAATTCCATTCTGCGGCAGTAAGGCCGGTCCATAGCTACATGTAATCTCGAACAGATCCAACTTAGGAACGAGTTTCTGTTTTTCAGTGAACTAATATCGGAGGAACCCGCTAGCGGAACCGTTAAACCACCAGAAAGCTAGTTGCTATGAAAACGTCCTGGCTGTGTGAGACGGATGGCTCGCGAATCGAGAATCGTCAATGGTGAATTGTGAATGGCGAATCGCGAATGGTAAGTGTTGCGAAACAATAGCATGAGGTATGAAGGCAGGCTTGTAAGCGTGCAGTGCAGGGTAACGAGTGCAAGGCTAACAAAGTAACGCAGTGACGGTCGTCAACTAATTTCAATCATCTTTACCGAATGACGGCGGACTGGAGGTGACGCTCAATATGGAATAAGAATAAACTTGTCGATCCATCTCCCTGCCTAGCGTGAACGACGAGCCCCCTTTTCATTCGAGTCGGCGCTCGAGCCGAGTCCTGACTCCTGCCGCGGCTCTTTAGCAGGGAAGTGAAGTGCCTGTCCACAGCCAAGAGTGAATGACGTGGGCGGATGTCGAACTGAATTGGCGCAATGACCATAACCAAAGCCTAATGCGCCAATGAATGTGCGACCTTTTCTTTGCCATCGAGAAGAATTGCACCTCCACAAAATCTAGTCTTCCTACTGCTGGAGCAATGAAAACCAAGCGACCCATCGGTCGTCACGGTCCGCTGAGGCGATCGGCCGACCGCTTAGTATATTAATAGGATTATTCGACCCCAGACTCAAAACTTGAGTGACTCTTTAACAGGCGAAAACAGCTTTCTGTGCTTCTGCTGGTGATACATTCGGCCAGCATGTTACAGAGGAAGCTAATGTCCTTCCGGCATTAGTTTAGAGCCCTAATTCAAATTGGGCGAAAATTGCGGCGCAATGGTCCTAAGCCGGCAGCGGTAATGTTCGAACCCTCTAAGCTCTAAGCTCTGAGCATTCAATCTATTTTGGTGCTTCCAACCATTCACCTTTCATCAGTTTGGGCTATGACCTTCTTGGAAGCTTTCTTTGTCTTAGTTCTAGGATCTTCGGGCTATTTATATGATTTTCACTGGTTGTACCTTTATTTTTGCCACGAAGACCTGGCACCACTAAAAGTGGTGTAAGGAGGATTCATTCCACCATTCATTTCTGAGAGTGCTGGAGCATAGGTTGCAAGCATAGGCGAAAAAAACTATGAAATAGAAGAGTGGGGGAAAGAAATCATAGCTAATTTCTCGTGGACGGTTAGGGAGCATAAAATGTGTATCTAACCGAGTGGGTTCGCGGTGATCTTTGTAATCTGCAAGCAGGAAGGTACAAAGATACGCGCGATCAGTAGATTCTTTTCCAAGCGGGAATGCCGGAAGCCGAAACATTAGTCATTCAGGAGCGTGTAGATCGAATGCTCCTACAGTTAGACACACAACTAACGAATGCCAGATTAGTGATGAACTTGTAGATATTTGTAAAAGCTTGATCAACTTTCAGTTTTATCAGAAGCTCTAACAACTAGGGGCTGGTTCAAGTCTACTACTAGTACCAGCGCGGTCTAGTGCTTGAAGAGTAGTGAAATATTTCCCAGAATTTGATCAAGATGGTGATTCTTTTGCCCGTAGCTATTTATTCTGCAAAGATAATAGTGGGATAGTGCCGATCTATCGGAAAATCGACATTGAAGCGAACTTATCATTAGGATCGGACACTTTTTTCTGCGGACCCAGCGCAAACTTTGATGCAAGAAGCACGTTGCGGGATCCGTACGCCAATTAGAAATGATCCTTTGAAATATCTAGTTGGTACTAGGAGAATCAGTGAATAACATACGATCGGATCCAATGTCAGCCTGGATATAGCAAGGGCTTAGCAATGACTTTGGTGATTAACGCAAGACTTCTAGGCCAAATCTATCATCTGACGTAGCTTATAAGTCCTGGTCCAATTATCGTATTATCGATAATCAGGCTTGGCACTTTCAGTTTGGTCGAGTTCTAGCCATGGTTTTCTAAATGCTCATCTAAATAGGGAATAGCATCGAGCACTAGAGAGGAAGTGGTCACGATTTCATGAGCTGTGACAAAGCCGGCAAAAAGCTACATACCTATTGGGAATGTTGTTGCCGAATTGGGACTTCTCCGTGCGAAAGGGCGTGCCGAAAGTCATGACCGAGTAGGTCGGTAACCGCTTCACTTTGTCTTGTGAAGTGTTGGCCCCTTTGTGAGGATTGAGTCGGCCGCCCAATAGATCGGCTAGTCAGCTGATCGCGCGATTCTTCATCGCTTCGCTTAGGGTACGCATATTAGCGGGAACTTTCAAGCTCCTCCTTGCCCTCGGCCTTCTCAAGTCCCTTTACTAATCTCACTGACGGTCTCTACGGAGAGGCAGTAGATATGGATGCGATACAAGACGAGAGAAGTCGAAGCGAATCGAGCCGAGCCAAGCCGAGCCGAGCCGAGCCGAGTTGAGCCGAGCGGTGCCGAGCCGACCACTGCTATCCTCCGCTGGTTTTCTCACCGTTGCGTTGTTGCATCCGCCGCACCCCTTTTCGATGGAGAGCACCAATTGGGATGGGTGAGAACTGATAGCGATAAGGTGGATAGGTTGGTCTGACCCCAGGAAACAACAGGTCGCCGTAATAATGCACTGTCCCTCTCTTCCCACACAATGCCCCAAACTAAACACTTGACACCACTTTTCTTCTCAAACACAAACTTTACTGCGCCACTGAAAATGCGTCGAATGATGTGAGAGAAATGGCCTGATTCCACCACAGGAATATAATAATAAGAGGGGCGGGGGGGGGGGGGGGGTCGGAGGGAATGAGGTACGATTGGAGGAAGCGTTCAGCAACAGCGTCGGTAGATAACGGTACCAAGCCACGCTCGGCAGACGCAAACGTCCTGGGCACGCACGGGAACTGAAGAAGGTGTTCGGGTGAGCGAACCAAGTGTAGTACAACGACCCGAGCGCGAGAATCTCCTTTATAGCAAGAGCGCAGCGTCTCTCCTAACCGCGGTTGGTCTCGCGCTATGCGCCTCTCTCGCAGACCACCAAACTAGGATTCTCGAGCCTGGCTGGCTTCGCCCTCTCTTGCCGCCGGCAGTCCCTTCCAATTTAAAGTCAAAGGAGTCAAAGCTTTAACTCTAGGGCTCCGGTCCACCTTGGACTCGGGCCTGGCAGATGCACTGCTCGTGGTCCGTAGTCGGTCCTGGCGGCTACTGGCGTCAAACTCTCGGGCTTATGCCTCGCTGGTGGTTGATGGGTGGTGGGACTGGTGGGTGGCGGTGTGGCGGTGCAGCGGTGCAGCGGTGCAGCGATTGCGCGGCGCACCACGGCAGTAGTGAGAAGCGGAAAACGGAAGGAGCACTCGAGGGCCGAGACCGACCGACCGTTGCCGAGGTAGAACCTCGTAAGCGCAGAAGCAGTCCAACAGTTCCTAGTCCGTCTGTATGCTCTGCCCGGTCCCGGCTGGTCCCGGCAGGTCCCAACGTAACGTTACGAGTTACGACGGCACAGCACATGCTTCACTCCCGGTGCCAGCCCGGCCAGCCGACTTGTCGACTATAAGCGAAACCGGCTCACCAGCCTTCTTCGTCCCACCATTCTCCCTTTCCCTTTGCTTTTTACTTTCTGCTCTCTGACTGTTACCTGCTCCCTCCCACATCACACACATGCACACACGCGCAAGTCACTATTGTGTTGGATTGGGGATCGATTTAAGAGCAACTAAACAAGTTGAAAATACGATGCCCCAACATGCGGGGTCGTTCAATGTTATCTGGTAATCCCGCTGCTACCAGCAGACAGCGTTGAGAAACGCATCAAACGACGACATCATTTTTCTCGGAGCTCAGCACTTTCGTATTGGCTGCCTTGAACAATTCGTCTCATCTCGTACTCTATCGATCTAAATTCGTCTACTGCTGTATACCTTATGTTCGACGGCGTTCGAACGAATCAAAACTTGATGCGATATCCCGCGAAGTGTATCTTGCGATATTGATTCGGAGGTTGCTTTAAGCTTCAAGGCATTGTAACAAGTACTTGTACTACCTGTACTCATTATATGACCATCATAATTCCCGGGAATTGGTTATAGGATAGTCTTGGGATGGTTGGTGTTGATGGTATGCCAATTAAAATAATAGGACGGTGACGAGTGGATTAGAGAGAACTAAAATGGAGTGGCAGATATTGATGACGCAATTCTGCACAACCTGCTGCGGCTCCCACGTCAGGCCATTGCGCTCGACCCTTGACGTAGTCTTTCCATGCCTGACCTATCTTGAAAGAGGAATTTACTTCCAAAACGATTGGCATCAAGAGTTATTAATGCAATTTAGTGCCCAAGTCATGCACCGATCATGTCCAAAGTGTTATTTAAAAAATAAGACAAACGTCGGAGACGTTGACGTCAGTTCGAACCTGGCGTGCCTCCAAGCTGGGTATCAATCACTTGTGTACAGTCATGTTACAGACTTCCAGCGTTAGCGCATCCCACGATTCTGCTTAGCAGGGGAATCATAGGAACTATTATAAAGTATATCGTACCCCATTTATCTTCTTCGGCTGTCCCATAGCAGGATAAGATGCAAATTCAGGCCACATTATTTGGAAAACCGGTAAGCGCTAACCGGAAAGTATATCGTGTAGTACAGATATAAAAAGAACTCATTAAGTGAGGAGGAATCTAGAGCGGCTACGGTCTTAAGATAACCACGAGATTCATCCACATAGATGCTTTTCCGAGAAAACTTATGCGAGTCACCGAAAACTGCTCCCATTAGGTTGACACGATGAGATACACTCTTCCGGTAACTCGAGACGGACTTTAGGGAGTCTCGAGAATGATGTCCTCTGCATATTGCCAGAAGAACGCGACGTTTTCTCATTGTCAGCTTTACAAATGCTTATCACGCAAAATTGCTTATCGACGGACAGAAATTTCATCCATTTCAATTTCACAGATGCTATGTATTAATCAGCGAAGATTTATAGTAGATCTTCGACTTCCTTAAGCGAGCCTCGCTACATTCCCCATTTAAGATTGACGAATTTTGGACTGCTTCGCTATGTTTTCGGTAGCGTCTTTACGGTGGCTGCAATAGCTGTAACCCGAGTACTATCTATTATGTAGGTACATACTGAAGAGAGTGGGCCCGAGCGCATTAAGCTAATTATTGGCCAATCGCGGAAGCAGGAACTCCGTAGATATGTGACCTTCATATCCAAAGTGCGATGTTAAAATGATTTAATAAAAGAATTTGCCCGGCGGCCATACACGCTCTAGTAATCCTTAAGTTATTCACAAGTCCTAGTTTGTAGTAATAGGTTTTTACGGAAAGGAAGCAAGTTCCAGTCAGGTTGGTATGAAAATCTAGCTAAGAGTAGTGCTCAGGAGGAAGGCAAGTGGACTCGTGGCGACAAGTCGCGAAACTACGCTTCCGCTCCAACTAATGCTTCACTATCTGCATACTCGTATGTATCGATATATCTTATTTGTAGAACGGAAGAAGTGACGCCTCTTATCTTTAGTTTTAATAGCCGAATCTGAGCTTGTAGATGGGACGGAAGGGAGTCCGGCCTGTTCAAAGCTGCCTCGACGCCGAAGCTGCCACGCTGCCACGCTACCAATCGATACTGGCAGAAGGAGCTCTCCACTGATCGGAATATAGCAAGTTGCAAGTGCATTATCGGAGAGGTCCGCCAACGAATACACCAGATAATTCTGATGCATTGGGAGTTGGTTCCTTTCGCGATGGAATTCCCATCACCGCTGCCCTCCGAATGATTATGAGTGCTGAGTGCCGATGATGAAATCCGATACGCAGCATCACGATGAGAATCTTCCCGAATCGACCTTCTCAGTACATTGTGCTTTACGTACATTGTTCCTAAATACGTAGAGTGCCCTAATTAGAACCAATCACAGTTCCACCCCCTTACTGAAGTCTTGCTACCTACCAATCGCTGAAAGTGGACTACCTGGGACCTTGTGACTTTTTCGATCTATCAATTTTCTTGCAATGTCCTGGGACATCGTTTGCGGTAGGCTTTCAAATTCTCAAAAATGCGCAAAGCTCGATTGCACAATCCTCTCGCCAGCTGACTAACTATATAAGTGCAACTTATACCAGAGGACTGACTTTGCGCGGTTTGTCGAGCTCGAGACTCGAGGCTGCTGGACGGTCCTCTTGCAAGAACGAAGCGAAGCGACGCGACGCGACGCGACGCGACGCCTAAAATAGGGTTAGTTCAGGACGCGAGATGTCTCCCAAAAATAGAATGGCAGACCTGCCGTCTCCCGGAGTGCACCGCGCGGGTCCCGGTTCACTTTCTTCGAGGGTAAGTCTGTTTAAAAAAAAGATCTGTCTCTCCACTCTATCCTGTATACACATACGGATAGCAAGCACGCCCCGCAATACCACTACCAAATGGTGCTTATATTCAATTTTATTTAGCTTACGCACAGTCATAGACAAACGTATGTATTTACATATGTATGTATAGCTAGATATCTGCATGAAAGTAGAATGAGGAGCCGCCGTCACCGTCTACAAGTTCCATCTACATGGCCTATCGCAAAGCGAGCAATACAGAGTCGGCCCAACTATAGCTAGAGCCAAATTGAACGCTGTCCGTTAACTCCGAGCGCGCTTCTCCCGCGGCCGCTTCCACTCCATAAATAATCAATCCAAGACTTCGGACGAAGAATTCTGGAAATGAAGACACATCGATACACGGAAAACTGCAAGAGTGGACGGTGAGAAAGGCGTGATTTGTGATTTGTGATTTGTGATATTCTGGCTGACGATATGTGCCAGGTGGGTTCGGTTATGTGTGTGGCCATATTCACTCGATCCGCGTCATTATTACATATTATTGTTAAAGTCGGGTACTCAGGAGAGACAATAGGAAACTGCTGCGAACAAATCAAACAAATAGACCAGATCAGGACAGAAATTCTCAGAAATTCTTCAGGACAGAAATGCTGAAAAACTAATCTGTCTACCTGTCTAGTAGTAAATCTAAAAGAAGTACCTGCAATGATTTTCCTCTAGAGCTGGTTCACTGTGAAAAATGTGTCGTAGTGCTTGGAAAGGAAAGTCCTTCTTTGGTAAATCGCGTTCTAATAGATGAGGATTATCTATTATCGCAGAGACACTTGTTCGTAAACGGGCGGCGGAAGCCTATCACGGATGATTTTCACCGATCCACAAAGAAAGTGACAAAGTCATCTCCTAGGATTAAGTAAATTTCGAAGCTGATCCGCTCGGCGATCAGATAGAAGAAGAGCCATCGGCTGACGGTGCATATGACATCAAAAATATTGTTCTCGCTCTTGATGCCTAGTAGAAGGTCATGAAGTTCGGGCGCGTCAACGAGGAAAGCTTCCCTCCAGATCTGGGAGTCGAAAGGTGACTGCTCGTAAGGATCGATCATAATTTTCGTCTCGGGAACTTCGGATTGCTTGTGGTCAGTTTCACTGTATGCTTTTCGGCTTTCTACCCAGGTGTCGAACCGTTCAAGAAACGAATATACCTCACCCATTGTTCGTCGAATCGTAATGGGCTGTGTGTGTTATCTTTGCAGCGCACCGCGTCGTACACTTGCCCGAAAGAGTATTCCTCGACCTAACCGACAGTTTACTGCTTCGCTCGATGGGAAACGCTTAGTTTATCTTGACTTCAATGCCAGGAGTGGGTTACCCAACTGGGCCAATATCGTCACCGGTTAAAACTAAAGGGATTACGAAACATGCAAACCTCCTTACACATGAGCTGCACCGAGCCAGATGATTTCGAGATTAGATCAGGTTGGCTTGCCTGATACATGTATAGCACATTGAACCGCAAGCCTGGCCAGTACGACAGCCAAACAAACCTAGCCCTTCCTTTTAACGTATATCGCAACTACTTGATTCAGCCTATAATTTCAATAACCATTAATCGCACCATATTTTCCTTGTATATGGATCAAGCGCTTGGGCCCAGGGGCTTCAAATAGAAAATGGGGCCACACAATCGATAACAGTTTTTCGATAGGTCTCCTAGCTTGGCTTTAGACGGTATGTATTTGCAGTCAAAGTCAAGGTCTCGACGTCGGCGTTGGGTCGAGCCAAGTCGAACCGAGTCGAGACGAGCCGAACCGTGCCGTGTCGTGCCGTGCCGTGCCGTGCCGCGGCCGCGGCCGCGCCATGACCGACCCCGGTGCGGTCTCTAAATTCGAGCTCTCTTGGAACGAAAAGTCACACTTTAAGCTTTTAAAGGCTGGAGGGCTCAGTATAATTGTACAGGCCTGCTTTCAGTGAATAGGCGAGGCCTGCCTTTCAATGCAACAGCACCGGTTCATGGCTACTCGTGAAATATTTGTTAGCTCAACACTATCAACCGGTAGGAAAGAAGCAAGGACGAGCACTTTCTATTACTAATCTCTATGAAGAACGGAATGTGACCTTACCAGTTATCTTCTATAGCTATCTATAATTAAGAGGACCGCCTATGATGGACACTGCGGGATGACAATGTACAAAATTTCATTTCATTCAGTACTTTCGGCGAATGTTATGCCAAGTCTAAACTAAATGAAAGCGGTGCGCGAGAAAGAAGAAAAGGCTCGATAGACAGTAAAATAGTAATAAGGTCTGGCAATGGAAGAGAACGCGGCTCGAAGTCACCAGAAGCTGCTTCTAGTTAGAGCGAGAGAGACGATTGTAGCAGGAAATGGGTTTTCGGTGGTAGGTGGTAGCTGGTAGGTAGTAGGCATCTAGGTAAGCGCCTAGGTAGGCGGCAAGCAGGCCCTCACCAAAAATACGACAGAGAGGCGACTGCCGGAGCAGCAGATTCACACACGATCGAGGATGTACCAGACGAGAGGGAGGAAAAGGAAGGAAGATTGTGAGAGGCTACCGAGACTAACGGGCTGGGGGAGTATGGAGAGCAGAAGAGAGTAATGGAATGAGGGATGGTGGAGGAAATTGGAGCAAACGAGAGGGTGTCGTGACGGAGAACTGCCGGCTGCTGCGAATCGATAATACTGAGACTGAGCTGCGTGTTACAAGCTCTTCCACGCGAGATACTAACTACAATTCCTGGTGATTTAAACTTCAACTGTTATTTCAGTTATTACCTCCCTTTAATCTACAAAGTAGGAAAGATACTTACACGGCCTTTCCCAATGATTTAATGCATTGTTGTCGAACAATCCGTTTCTCGAACGATCCAGATTCCGTGTGGCAGGTAGCGCGCTTATTACCGGAATTAGCTACTAAATATCACGCAGTACGAAAGTAAATAGAGCATCTAATATCCAACCAATCGAGCGCTAGTGAAACCCTCAGTGTAACGACATAAAACCGATGTCAATTCAAGAATGATGCTCTATTTGCCATGTTGTGGGCATATTGATATTGGTATTAGTGATTTCGCTCAACTAAGCTAAAGAGCCCAGTCGAAATCTCATTATCTTTGGAATCGTCACGCTGATATTAAAGGTCAGATATACTTAGATCCGACCCGATGCCTCTAGACTGCTTATAAGACAGAAATAAACTTGATGTTACTCTCTAGCCAGAATGAATGACGTCAGGCGCGGTCAGAGTTCATCGGCCAGTGGCCCTTATTCCGCTCACCTGATGGCAGGCGCGACACAACGCTCGTTAATATTAATCCGCTAATATCCTTCTAACCACTAGCTACTTGGCTCAGAATGATCTCTTTATTGCACCGATACACCACCAAATCTGTATCTGTCCAGACCATTGACAACGACGCTCTATTTTGTTTGTATCGCAAATATTCTGCAAGCCCCGTACTATACATGTAGATGTATAGTACGCTACATATACATGTAGAACGTATCTAGCCTTTCCACATATCGTACCAGCCACCCTCATGTATTCTACTCTTGGATAGAGGGGGACATGACAGTCGGAACACTCCCCACCCTCTAAGGCGACCACCGCTACTCGGAATGTTTCCGCTCGTACGACCAACTTTCTACTAGGCACGCTAGGCACTGACCACCTCAAACATCTCGGGATCGGGATCGGGATCGGGATCGGGATCGGGATCGGGATCGGGATCGGGATCGGGATCGGGATCGGGATCGGGATCGGGATCGGGATCGGGATCGGGATCGGGATCGGGATCGGGATCACGCGCCTACGCGCTCACCTATGCCATCACACTTTTCTCTAAATTCATGGATAACACAATACACATTTCACAGCTAGACTTGCTGCAATTCTTTTAATCATTCCTGGAAAAAGTATGCTGAAATGGATAATCTAAATTGTTTTCTTGTTTCTTTTATACGCTTATCTACGTTACGTAGAAAAGTCAATAATTTTAGTGGGCCAATAATCTATATATATAAAAATGCGTTCGAGAGCAGCATAGGACTTGGAGGATCCCACGAGTGCGGAAGATAGGTTGATTGATATGTCCATATCAATCAACCTATCGATAGGAGTAGAATTTTAGGCTAGGAGCGTGAGAAGGGCAAGAGTGTCATTGACCGGGAAGAAAGGAGGTGGAAAGGCAGGAAGATAAAAAGAAGATGGTAAAACTTACTTGCAGCCGGCGTTCCCTATCTGATCCGAGGAGGAAGAGTCATCGCTGTCATCGCCGTCAGGCCGTTCCGTAGGGGGTGGTTGCGCTGCGGCATGGCTCCTGTCGCTGTCGCCGGTCTCGAGGTCAGCGACGAGAGTGTACATACGCGACCCTCACAACAACACCGAGCCAGGTCCGCCCGCCGACATTACACCGTCAGATTTGCCAAGCAGCCTGCGGGCGCCTCTTTTCGCCCACACTTCCACACGATACACCACCCAACTTCCCAAAAGGCAATCTTAGCCGGGGCCGAACACCTTCGAGGAGATCCAATTTCCCAAATTTACCTCAAGCCCTTGGACTTGGACTTTGAGATGCCTGGGATGGCTTTGGCTTGGACGTCTTAGACTCGAACACGACTCGAATTCGGAGAACCGAGAGGGCCGCGAGCCAAGCCAAGAGTCGTCCGACAGCAGCGCCCTCTCACTGCCTCTCATATAAAGTTAGCTGATCCCAGGCAACCCCAAGAGTGCTATGTAGTAGATAAACTCTAGCGCACTCTAGCGATCCAACGCTGCTACCTACCGGGCTCTTCCAGCAAGACCCTAGCTCCGACTGGCGGCACCGCGACTATCTCACGACCAATCAATGATTCTCTAATTTCCTATCTAGGAACTGCTGATAGCTCTGTAACCATTCCTCTAGACAATCAAGCTACCTTTCCTTTCATGCACCACCGGCCCCGCGGTCAATGCAGCTTCCTCTTATTTATGCATGCCTGAGCCATTTCATAAGGCGTGACGCATGACTCCACGACCAGCCACACATTTCAGGCGCGCGGTCCCCGCTCTTTGTTATATGCTGTTACCTTTAGCAAAAGGTTCAAATTATACAACGTTTCATTTTATCCACATAATTGACTCGCACTTCAAGGCAGATTCAATGCAGCCTGAATAAATGAAAATAAGTCATATCAATAATGCTCGGTCATCAATATGTATGTACTATACATTCTTATCTTACTCTCTAATAGACCTCTCTTGTATAGTCTAGGAAAACAGTGCCGAAGCAAAAAACTATTTTAGGGGCCTGCTCTGTAGACTAGGCTAGCTGTGCCTGTTGATTCAAGTAGAGCCACCCCCGTTCGTTGCAAAAAAGAAATATGACACACTCTTCCAAGTTCCGTAATCGTAGCCTTGACTTTGGGTGTTTGAAACTTTGGAACTGTAATCGTAACCGTAACCGTAACCGTAGGAAACAGTGCGGCTCGGCTCGATCAATTTGCTTGCACCTGCTACGCAGAGTCCGTAATTGGATCGTCCAGATTAAACATATCTTGCCCTCTCATTTTCCTTAGCAAGCATTTTATACCTAATAATCTAAGAAGCAGCATTTGATGCTGCATAATCATAGTCCATTTTAAGCTCCGGATATATTCCATCTTATAGAATTATTGCATGAAATAAGCATTCCTCTTCTAACTTAATTTGTACTTCATTTGTACACGCTACATAATATTATATACGTGACCTATTAAGTTACAAATAGGGTATAAATATGTGCATTAGCTTATATCACATTCAGGTAGTCTATTATTGTGGAATTCCTTTTTGCGAGGGCCTTGAACAACTCTATATGCTTGTATGTATGCGCATGTATGTGTATGTACAGTGTCATCTATACGTCTACATCGTTGCAATTTTGTATCGATGTGCATGGCCGAGCGTCCCATCGAATCCTAAACGTTCTATTTATCTTTTTTGCGTTCGGAATCCGAGTAATCGAGACCATCGAGAATTACATTGTTTGGGTCGGTGCCATTAGTTGGTTGCCTGCTCTCTTCGTTATCGTCGCTTTCGGGGACAACTGCATTAGCCTCCTTTGAATCCCCCTCATCTTCTTCATCGAGTAGATGCTCCCAATCGTATGAAGTATCACCGTCTTGAACCTTCCGCAACTCTCTCTTCAACATCTCCAGGCATTCCCTTCGTTCCTTCCATTTCTCTGCTTGCTCTTCGTTGATCGGTGCACAATCCTCTCCCTTCGTATTTCCAGCAGCCATCATCGCTTTCTCTCTCTCTTCACAATCTAAAATGTACTTCTCGTAGCCTTCAACCTACGATCACGATAAACGCTTTAATCAAGCAACTTTTCGATGCCATTCTACTTTTGTATGTAGCATGGATACACAGAAGCGCGCGCGCGCGCGCGCGCGTACAACACGTGCTTGCAGCAGCTAGCACAGTATAATAATGCCAATTATCCAAAGCTAGCGGAAGCTTCGGCGAAAGAGTCGCACCGATATTTGAAGACAACCGTCTCAGATGCTAGGAGACACGAATCTCCGAAAGCTACTTTTCTTATAGCAAAACATATACATAGAGTAAATATAGAGGAGAAAGTGCTGATCGAACCTTTTCCTGTAACATGCGCTGCACGTTATTTTGCTTCTTCAAATGCCGAGGCAGCCAAAAGCAGGCTTGAACCAGTCTTAAGAGTATCCAGACCGCTCCAGCCAAAGCCAGATAAGAACAGGCGGTGAAGATCATGCTCGTAAAGTCTACTGTTACCTGCTGGTGCTTCATATCATGAAATGTAAAATAGATGTTTTGCGGCTATACCTACAAGCAATATCCATTAAAACGCATCATTATTTATCGGCTGATTTTCTTCTCTTACTAAAACATATACTGGGGGTACGAGATCGCTTTTCGAAAGGCGTGCTATTTATATCTTCCTGACATCCACAATCCGATCTGATTCTTGTTCTTTTAAGGATACAGTCCATTTAGCAATTGACGCGGTGCCATGAGAAAAACAATGTTGATATCTAATACAATTACATTGTATGTGCATATGTACGCTAAAAAGTCGCGTAAGCGCGTAGTTCGCTTGAAAAGGATGTAAGTTGCGTGGTGCTGCAATTTGTTCGTACTTGACGACACACTTCAAACATTCTATCTATCGATCATACTTCCTTTTTCCTATAGCAATGACCAGTTGCTAAGCTTTGCATTTGAAAGAAAATGGGAACAATTGCGGGGACATTTTACAACAAACCTTTCTTAATGGTGTGCGTGTGCGATAAAAGTGTGTAAGTTTTGATAAAACATAACTGGGCGGAATAAGGGGGAGAATTTTGCAGAGTGCGAAGACTTTGTGACCTAGCGAAGAATACAAAATGCCCGATCGTATTACTCATTACTCACCGCGCTATACTGGCAAGGAAATCTGGACGTGTGGTTTACTCGCGAATTATGGAAACGAAAGAAGAATTAATAGAAAAATTTGCTATGACCTCAGTGATTAGTAACTATTAAGCTTTAATTATAGTTATTGCAAAAAGACTAATCAAAATTATACCTCTTTCAAATGATGATATGCCTCATACTCGAAAGTTCAAACAAACGACAATTACGTCTGATCTTTAAGAGTTTGGAAAGTAATAAATATAATAAGAAGATAATGGAAGGACCAAGCGAATGGGAGATTCCCATTGGACAAGGGATAGTGACTTACTCCTCCGTATTAAAACTGCACTGCCGCGAACATGCTCCGAGGGAAAGCGGACACTACCTAAGGGTAGAAAAGTCGATTACGTTACTCCTAGAAGCAGAAGTAACGACTACGCGCTCGACTGCCAGGTGAAATACGACTATCCACTACTGACCCTTATTGAAACAATCGATATATGGATATGTAGCCACGTACGATTAGAGTATACTATACGATTGTACAAGTATTTCAGCACGCGCATCCGGAGCTCGAAAGTCAACAGGAACGTATTTATCAGTTGACCAGATAAAGATCTATATGCATAATGTGGCCGGTATACATAATCGAAAGAATAAAAAACTAAACGCTGAAGTTAGAATACACACTTTTATTTTTACAGACAACTTAGAAATAATAAAACGATCCACGTCCCAAAATTAAAATTACCCTTTTACATACAAATTGACGTCTCGTGGTATCCATTCCTTGGAGTTCTAGTATACGTGTCCAACTTATCCCACCTTGTAGTCTTAATTGTCCTGATTCAAGTCTAACATTAACGTAACTTCGGTACAGATTTTATTTTCTACCAAATTATACATATGTATATATTTATATTTATGTGTGTTGTTGTTGTTGTTGTTGTTGTGTGTGTGTATGTGTAGTATATATATATACCTCTATGAATATACATATATACATACATATGCATATATATATATATATATATATATATATATATATATATATATATATATATATACACACACCCAATATGCCCAATACGGAACGTAAAGGGTAAGTTGATCTGGAATGTGTTTGACATCACAGCGCAGTCATTGGCGGGAAAGAGCAAGGCCCACTGTACATTTGACACTTGGAATACAATATGGAGTCAAATTCAAGCCCGCGCATTCCATGTTGTTTCCCATTTTTCTTACGATACAGCTAGATTAATCTCTAGTATAATACAAATTACCTGATAATTTCACACGTGCACTCAATAGAACGCGGAGCTAAAATAGAAAGTGTGAGAGGCAAGGAATCTCGGCATTTACGAAAATGGCAGAAGGACAGGCGAGAAGAAATCTGACCCCACGGTGTATCTTAGATAAGAAAGACTGTCAGTGCACTCTAATGGATGATTTCAGCATTATCGAGGTGTTGAATTAATATTCAAGAAATGCGGTGTATAGAGGGAGGGTAGGTGGGGGGAGGCTGTGTAAGGTGTGCTTACGTCATGGACCTCACGTAAAAGAGGAGATAAGGGGTTGCGGAGTTTCGCGCATTTGGTGCTAATTTATCTTTTAGCTCCCGCTGCGGTATCACGTGTACGGCCTCGTCATCGCACTCCAGCCAAGTACTCGGATGTTTGTGCCTGCGCATGCCACAGCAGTCCATACTGCGGCAGCCTACTCTCAGCAATGGCTCTTTTGTTTCGCTTGAACTTGGTTTACTTCGAAAGTATTTCAGTATACCAGACGTTTTATCGGATGAGTTGGAGTTTGTGTTGGTGCTGTTACCAGCCTGTCCAGGATTCTGCCGTTTGCTATCTCTCTCGCATTGGAAATACTCAGCAAATGCGGTCTCGTCAGGTAGCCGTGTATACGCAACGTAATGGCCAGCCGTCATCGTTGCACCTTGATGCATTATAACAGAGTATAGTTTATACACGTGCCTCGTTTCCGATCTCCCGCTATTTGTACCGAGCATCTGCTCGTTGTTGCACTCCTCACAGAAGCATTGTAGCGTGAACGGTGTTGGCATATGATTGTTAATCTTCTCCATTGACCTAAAGAGAGATGTGAGTGATATACAACCGAATTATATAACAAGTATTTCTTCTCAACGAATTCGGCCTTACCCCGCGACTGTTGAAAATCTCTTCAGTTGCAGAATAAGAAGTCTCGGTAGGGAAGGAAAACAAACAGCTCGCCGAGCTTCGTTATATCGAAGACAACGAGCGCACCAATACTTGTCCCTTCCACAAAGGAGTTCGCTACTGACTATGGCGCGCCTGTACACCTCGCTGTCAGTTGATCGTGCATCTTCATCTAAAACGTGATAACTGTGTACCAAAACGGAAGGACTATTCCTTTCGATCGTAATTAGGAAGGTGCAGTACTGGTACCTTTTTCACTAGAACGGTCGACATCGATAGGCACACATATGTCGCAAAAGGTTTCTTTCCTCTCTGTAACGTGTTCGCACTCGAGGCACGTCGTTTTGAGCAAACTGACGCCTTCAAAATCTTCCGAGATAAAACACTTCTTACTTTCGAGCCGCGGATTGCCGATGTCGCCGTTACTCTCAGAGAATTCGGCATGACCATTTTCGTACGGCTTGGACGATGCCGACATACCATTCGCGTTCGATTGTATTAGGCAACCGAGACTCCCTCGCGACACTACTTTCTTCTTTTTCCCAGGAATGCGAATACTTCTCTTCCCAGTGCTATTACTCTGTGATTGTACATCGGCTAAAGGTTCGGTGCAAAAATCAGTGTGTGCCCCGTTGTTTTGGCCAAATTGGCTTTCTCTATGCCTAACCAGTAGTTGGAAGGTCTCACGGATGTTGTCCAACAAGCAAACCAGAAGTTCATGAGCATCCTGCTGTTGATTGCCCTCAAATATAGGGTTCACGTCTCTGGAAAAGATGAAATTATCATTCATAAGCACGCAATTCCCTAATAATAATGGTTCGGATACCTAAGAGCCTGTAAAAATGCATCTGGCTGATAGGGTTCACTGTTTTCTCTTGCCTCGGAAGCTCTCAATGCCATGAATAATTCGTGCAATTTCTCAGTGGCTATTTGTATCCTATGTTTATTGTTGTCCCCGGCAGGGCCAGCCAAGGTCAGTAGGTCTTTACTACTCCAACTGCGACTGTTGCTCGATGTTACTGTCGCCCCGAGTTTCCCCAAGGAAGAAGACTTTACCTAATTGAATAAACAAACCAGTCGTGTCTTCTCTTCTTCGTGCCTAAAGAAATTTAGGATGGAGCACTCACTTTTGTTTGCAGTTGTTTGTCATTCAAATTAGCTAAATCAGTAGCAAGATGATGCAAATTATGGAGAAAGGATGGTGCAAATCTCAGAGTGTACAGTACACTGTTCAAGAAGCAGGTATTTCCCAAATTACACAACGAAGCTATTCTCAGGCTCTCCGCACTGTTCCCTGATATATTGTAACCGCTCTCTTGGTGATTGCTCGACTGATTTCTGTAGCCATTCATTTTGCTTGTGTCTTGATAAGAGTTCAAAATATCGATCACACTGTGCAAATATATGGAAGAGGCAACAATAAAATTCAGGTAACATACTGTATGCGAGACTCTGTTTATCTTGGGGGCCTCCTCTGCTGAGTGTACGAGGAACCTGTGGGATGTTCGAGAGCGTACGTTCGCGACCAGAAAGCGAAAGGCAAAATTTCTTTCTTGGTGGAACTGAACGTTTATCCGCGTCTTCTTCTGACTCTAATACTGTCATTTTCTTTTAACCTGAAAGCAGGGTGGCTAATTTGTAGTTGCACCACCTCGGGGGCATCCTCTCTGAAAGAGGTGCGAGCAGCCGCTTCCGCTTCCACTTCCACTGCCACTTCCACTGCCACTGCCACTGCCACTGCCACAGCCGCTGCCGTCGACGACGACGACGACGTGAGATATCTGTTAGTGCGATACCCTATCGGTCCCTCGCTCACTCCAGGCTAATAGATTACCGGGCGGACAGCCAACGAACGTTAATGGCTTTGCATGTCTTGCTGATCGGTGCCGAGTGCCGATTAATATTACCAAAATAAAAAAAGATGCTTGATACGGGTTTCCTTTACTCACGTAGTACTCAGTGAGGAAGTCATGGAACAAATGGAACTGCCGTTAAGACCAGTGTATTGAAACTGCTCCGAACAAGTAGTAATTGCCGCGAGCTCGCTCGAGAATTGAGGGCTACATTTCTACCGAACCCTCACCAACTCAATGCCTTATTAACAATTCTCCGAGAGCCATTACCCCTTTCCTTTCACCTAATACCAGCTATTCATGAGCACTTTTAATGTTCGGTACACACCACACAAGTTGGCTTTGCATTCGATTCAATGTCGTAGAACCTGTATCTGTCAATTTATACGAAAGGTACAATTACGCCAAATTAGGTCTCTCAAGCTCAAAACACCAGAATCAATCACACGATGCTCGGCTCTCGTAACCAAATAGTATACACCAAGAGCACACGCTTAATTTTTAAACAAGTCTTCTACGTTTCGCGACGGGTTCCGACATCGTCCAACACCTTTATGGTCAATCCTTAGCCTTACAGCCGTTAGATGTGGCTTGTAACCCACTGGCAAAAGAGCCGCAGTAGCGTTGCCAGCTCATTCTAATATCGCTAAGTTCACCCGAATGCTCCGCTCGCTCTGCAACAGCTTTGTTACTCCGCGGCTGAACGCACTGGAAATTGGAATGCGCTACCGCTACACATGTATCTATTTAGCTTGGCGCAGCCCAGTGAGTGCAGCACAGTGGAGTGCAGCTTGATGCTCCGTGTTTGTACAATCCTGTATACGGGATTTTAATTGAAAATTATAATTCTAAATGTATCAAGGACAATACAGTGTTGTTGATTTGGAATGACAGAAATGTCTGAAGCTGAGCCCAAGTTGTGCCAGGGTAAAGACATTTTTGAAAGAATGAATTACCTTTATCAGGTACATGCTTCGTATTATGCGCAAACATTTAATAGAGAGAACTTGAGGATGTTGTCTTATAGTATCATACTGAACTTAACTTCTGTTATTATAATAATTTAGGCCAGTCATTTAATGGCCGCGAAAAATAGGGTAGCAGCGTCATATTATGGTAATATTATGATGGCATGTGCAAGAAAATCGGTATTGAGAATGTAAGTTGGAAATGAGAGGAGTATTTCGCGTTAGCAGTTATTCATTTTGACATGTTTTATTCTTGTTCACCGCATATCAGAGATCCTGTCATAAAACGAACCATTTGCAAGTGCTGTCAGTCGCCTCTTATCCCTGGCGAAACAGCCAGGATCAGACTAGTCTCAAAACCTGAGAAGAGAGTAAAGTGGACTTGCTTAATTTGTCTAAATAGCAAAAAATATCCCACAAAAAAGGGATATAAACTGTGGGCAGAGCAACCAGAGTCTATTGTCCAAACTTTTGATTATAAGCCAAAATCAAAAAATAATCATAATTCTAATATGGAACAGCGAGAGAAAAACAAACTTCCTCTTGTGGAGAAGTCTACGGAAGTAGGCCAGAAACAAAATAAAAAGAAATAGTTTACTTTTGTCATTTTATTGGCACTAAACCGCATTCTCCCCAATACTGAAATAGACCAATTTGAAGTATGAATATTTTTTATTAATGACTTACATAAAATATGTTACAATGCCATAATAAATTTCTAACTAATAAACAGACAGATTTTGCTAACTGGAATATTCATATATAACCATCTAGTAATATCGTGTGTGTATGTGTATGTGTATGTGTGTGTGTGTGTGGGGGGGGGGGGGGTATGTGTATGCGAGCACATGTCTGCATTCGCTTGGCTGTTTCATCTGTGTGATGCTAATAATAGTTTTACATTAAATGTTCTTAGAAATAACTGGGATCATAGTTAAGTTACTGTTTTGTCTGTTTGTTCATACGGTCCGAGTACATGTTATATTAAATGGTGAAAGGTGTTCGCAATAAACTCCTTGGGCTCCGATGCTCGCTCGTCAATTGTTGGCAGAGGACGGTATAATCGACTTAAATCTCCAGCAAAGGATAAGTCCTACCCTCTTGATTCTCCTATTAAACTCGATTGGTGAATTTGGTGCGAACACCTTTATTTAACTAGCTATGATATGACTATATCCGCCCATTGCCAGTACCAACCATACAAAATATTTCTAACAAACAAAACTCAATCACCACATACACACAATGCGGGCGTAATCAAATCACAGATTTATTGGAGAGAGAAGTCAGTCAAGTTTGAAGACTAATTCAAATAAATATATTTATATATCATTAAAAGGGTGGATTGCGAGTATAAAGCAATGCACCTGTTATATCAACAAGTGTATCAGTGATTGAACACGAATAACAAACCGCCCAGAACCGCGGCTGGGAATCGGCTTTTCGTCGATGTTATGAGTACGTTGTCATGATAAACGAGCTTCCTCAATGATTGCACCATGGGCTCAAGTGATTCTCACTTCCAAAACATCTGACTGTTAAACTCTCTGGTGGCCCCAAAATTGGCAAATCACTCAAAAGTTCAAAAGTCTAAGAGTATTAACTCGATCCATCAATTTTAGGCCCAATGATGGATGTTGATTATAGATGTAGGATCAGTCAATCGGGTAGCCCGATTATATCTTAGATAGAATCAGCCCTGTTTAGTGTATCAAGGAAAACGGCGAGTTTTGCCCCAGCATCATAAAAATGGCAGTAATACTTATCGGGGTATAAAGTAACGAGTTACGAGAGTATAAGTAAGTAAGTACACAGGTTCTTTCGCGCTGAAAACGTACGTCGAATCAGTATACAATATATAAATACTAAACTAGGGTTCGGAGAGGGTTCGGAGAGGGTTCGGAGAGGGTTCGGAGAGGGTTCGGAGAGGGTTCGAAGAGGAGAATGCTTGGAGGGGAAGGAAGTAATGAAAAACTGGGCTGGACGGAATCTACACATTCACTTATATACATATATCTGTCGTGCCAGGCTTCGGTCTGATTCTTCACTTCGTTAGACTCTCTAGTATCTATCTCCTTTTGATTCTCCTAATAGTATCTCCTAATAGTCTAACAATTAATTGTGTAGGACCATAGGTTGGCAACGCGCACATATATACATGCACACACCAGCTACAGGGGATTAGTTCTACTCCAGTAATATTGACTGTATCGTTCGTCGTCTCTCTTCGTCTTGAGTCATTGGCATGCTGTCGGAGGACATAAGGGTTCGCATCGCAATAACTGAAAAATGGCATAATAACTCTATGTCTATGGTGAACGCAGCAGACCGGGAGAGTATCATAGTTGAAGCCGCGCTCTCTTCGCAGACGCGTTTACATGTACCTATACCTACTCGCAGCAGACAGACCTAACAATACTAGCCGCTTATTGTCGAAAAGGTGTGTGCATGCGAGTGTCGTATTGTTGCTGGAGTTTCGTTTCTTTGTCTTCTCGCGGGACTTGATACTTTTCTATCATTCGTGCCTGGGGAGAAGAACGCGTGCAACGGATAGAGCCGTGAGGACAAAGAGGTACAACGTACTACAGTGGATGATCTAGTCACACTCAGATATCAAAAAGGCTTGGTATAAAACAATCATTTATACTAGCCCTGAAACAAACTGGGGTTGGCCGTCACGATCAAGCGTAAGCTGGGGTATTACGTTCGGAGAGGGTTGAAAGGTCGATCCTTGGAAACCCATCGCTGACTCGTACAACTGCCGTCAAAATCATACAACTGAATTTTACCCAGTGCTTTCCTCAAGCTCGTTCGCTGATCCCTCCACCAGGAAGCAGGCCTATCAAACTCGCGTGAAATTAGTGGTTACGTACGTTATGATTGCCCGGGAGTGTCGTGTAATCGGGGGTCGTTGGCCGGTGCCTGTTCGTTGGGAACGGCCGTTGTATCGTGGCGTAAGTGTTGTCTTGAGACGTGTCCCCCATGCCCACACTCATCCCACTTCCACGTCGTTCTGTGCTTAGACCTCCCTCTGGCTCGCTAAACACTTGCATCGTCAACTCTTGTTCTTCGTATAATTTTAATTTCCTGCAATATCCGGGAGATTGGTCGTTCGCTCTCGATTGCCATAGTTCATAGAGAGTATATACATAGAGTATTTATTATTTCACTTACTGCTCGATCCACAGCGGGTTTTCTGTCGTATTCAATTCGTCAATGATCTGCTTCTTTATTAGGCCATCTTTTTTACGAATATCGTTTGGCACCGTGATTACCCTGAAACCGATAATAGCACGTAGTATAGTATAGTATGTACACATATCTGTCAGTCTAATCGAGGGAATATGATGTTTAGTAAAAGAATGGATGTTTTGATGCTCACCAGTGCCGCAAGCAGCAACAGACAACCGTTACAGTTACCGCGCCAACTAACAACACAACAAGCAGAGCAATTAACGCGGCTAGAGCAGGATCGAAAGATTCCTCTTGCACCCCGGCATAAGCTGGCTGTAAAGAGTAGCAGTATAATAATAGTCTTAGTGGTTACTTGGAAATGCTAAGAAAAGTGTCGCTGCCAGTTTCATGTTTCTCACCACAACATTCTCTATTGCGAATCCAGCGTAGTAATCTTTAAGGAAGTCATATTTGGCATCAATTACTTTGAGGACGTGCGGTATGGGCGCTATAGTTTGTGTTTTCGGTTCTACCACGTGTAGATACATGTCGCACCTGAGCCAAGTAAAAAAGTTATGAGATCCTCTGGAATACTTCTTTTCATTATGAGACTTATATGATCTCTTTACCATTCTCTGCGAATATGCCCGGACGCATCAACGTGGTAACGAATATCATCGACGACCACCCTACTTTGCGTGGCGTTCGATAGTTCAGAAACTATCTCGTCTCGTTCGCAATTCACCTCTTCCGGTGGCCTCGAAAGGATGACCCTTATCAGTTGCGATGGTTCAAACACCCAGACCTGCAACACGTAACAGGATAGAGAAGCATAAAACCGAGGAAGGAGAACGCGACGATAGTTGCTAGCGATAGATCTAATCATTGGAAAACCCACATGAACTCTAGCCATAGCGTATCGCTCGGGAATAGCAGTTTCCTTCGCTATAACCTCGACAATAAACCTGTCCTGATTATATTCGGCCATATATCCGCTGGTTACGAGCTTTCCGTCTTGAGTGACATTGAACGGACTCGGTACTATTGAGCCACTTGGCTTCTCTGACCCGTACTTATAAAGATTCGCACTGGCCACGTAGTAATGGAGCGTTCCATTGTCCCCAACATCCAAGTCGGACGCAGTCACCTTGGTCACAAAGTCATTTACATTCGCCATTGAGTTTACACCGGCGTAATAATCGTTCCGTTCGAAAATTGGGGGATTATCATTCTCGTCCAGGATGGTTATCGTGACGTTTGTGCGGCCGTGATCCTTGTGCATGGTGGATTTCGTTGTACCAGTGGGATTCACGTAAAGATCAGGATCGTTCGACGCAAGAATCGAGAGGACGTATTTATCACGAATTTCTCGATCGAAGGACTTGTTCGCGTAAATACTGCCGTCAGACTTGTCCATGTAGAATGCGTAATCTTCGTTCCCTTAAGAATTGCATTGACATACAACAAATCGAGATTTCATGTACAAATGAAGTATTTCTTTATGCCCTCACTTACCACCTTCGATGTAGTAGTATACTTTGGCATGTCTGCCTTCATCCTTGTCTTCGGCAGTTACTTTTCCAATAAAGTAATCTTTCGGTCGATTTTCCGAGACATGGAAGTTGTATTCGTTGTGAAAGTGCGGTATGTTATCATTGGTGTCAACCAACTGTACAGTCAGAAGACGCAAAGTTTCGTAGGCTGTCGGTGTACCATGATCAGTGGCTACCAGGACCAACTAGAATGAGCGTTACTTTTAGTATTTGTCATTTTAAATAAGAGATAGGACGAAACAAGTTAATTTTTACCTCGAATTTGCTTTTAACTTCCCGATCCAGTATTATCTTCGAGCGTAGCTCGCCGGTCTCCTGGTTTATGGCAAACTCTTCCGTTTCCTGGATGTTATGATTTCCGACTTTTAAGTGATAACTTACACGACCGTTTTCACCAGGATCCCGATCAACCGCCTTTACTGTCAGTATCAAATAATTGGGCACCCCGGCATTCTGGCAAACAGTATAGATTACGTTAGGCTTTATTGGTTGAAGAGCAGCAGACTTTAATTACTCTGGCATTGAGGTAATCTGATGACGTACTTCAGGCACTTCAACAGTGGCGTTCGTTAGTTCAGGCATAATAAATTGGGGCTTATGCTGGTTAACCGGTGTAACCCTTATATCGACGTAACATCTATCGGCGTGTGGTCCATCGCCAGCACCATCCCTTGCTTCGACCTCGATTCTGTATGAGCCAGCTCTCCCAATGAGAGCCGCACCAGGGTACAATATGCCGGTTTCGCGATTCAAAGTGAAAGATTCATTCTCATTCCCTCGAATTATGGTGTACCAAACTTCTCCATTGAGGGCATCATCGTGGTCAACGGCTCTCACCTAGGACAAGTCACGGCTTTTTCTATATCTGCGCCAGTGAGTTTCCTTCATATAGTATTCTTTAATGTACCTGTAAGATAGGCGCGGGTGGATTTACTGATAGATTCTCCGCCACAGATGCCCTGTAGCTATGCTGCGAGAATATCGGCCTGTTGTCATTGACATCGATAAGCTTCACGAGGACGGGGACCGTAGTACTCCTGCGGGAATTTATGTGTGCGCCGTCACTGGCCATTACAGTTACGGTAATCTCTGGCGTGACTTCTCGGTCGAGAACTGTCGCACCCCCAACTGTAATCTCTCCGGTTTCATGCCCTTAAAATCCAGACGTAAAATTAGTATTTTATCCGACAGATTCGGGCGATATAGAACTACGACGCGTAGGAGAAGTTACCGATGTTAAAGTCAGCCGCGTGGTCTCCAATGAGGCTGTAGCTCACTTCGCCAAAGGCCCCTTCGTCCCCATCCAGCGCCTTCACCGTTGCAACATGAGTTCCAGGCGGCGAATTCTCCTCTACAGATGCATTGTAAAACTCCTTCTCAAATCTGGGATCCTGGTCATTCACGTTTATCACCGTCACCGTGACTTTTGCTGTTGCTGATAACTGCGGTACCCCGGAATCATAGGCGAGCACATTGAACTCCAACTGTTTTGTTTCCTCGTAATCAATTACTTGACTAATTCTCACAATGCCTGCAAAAGGCAAATTATGCAAGGAAATATTATTTAGCATTTGTTTAGAGCTTGGTTAATAACGGCTTAATAACCAACCGGTTACGTTGTCGATATTAAAATAGGGACTTGGTGGATCAATCGCATATCCCGCAATGTTACTGTCAGTGTCTGTCGCTGTGAAAGCGCCAACAACTGCTCCTGCGGGTTGCTCCTCCTGCATTTCTATGAGATATCGAGGATTCTCCCTGGTCCATGGCTTCAAAAACTCGGGGGCCATGTGATTTACGTCAATTATAGTGACAACCAAAGTCCCTGTCGTGTTAAGGGAAATAGAATTAGTAATCTCTACGACAAGGTTGCTCTCTAATTAGTTCTTGTACTCTCAACTAGTTGGTGTAGAGTACCTCTCCCTTGCTGCAGTGTCGGCGCAGTCGTGTCGCTGACAACAACAGTGATGCTGACTGTCGCCGCGATGTCTCGGTCCAAGGGTCTGACTACTGAGACCTGGCCCGTTGCCCGGTCTATCGCGAAAAACTCCTTTAAACAAGCAATTGGATATTTTAACACCATCGCCATTCAACAGAGCTCGCCTAGATGAGCTTCTCAGAGTCACGAAATGGTACCTTGAAGGCTTTGCTGGTATTAACTTGCTGGCCATTCCTGTCGATAGCAGTAATAGGCTCGGAGATGGCAAAATTTAGAGCTTCCACGCTGGCACTGTCTGGGTCACTAGCTTTTAAAGTGGTGAAGACAGTCCCAATAGGAGTGTCCTCTGTTACCTCGGCCCTTTGTGTCTCAGGGGTGAAGTACGGTGCTTTGTCATTGCTGTTTTCCACTTTGATCATGAGGGTGGTAGTGCCAGTTAGACTAGGTGTCCCTGAAATATTCCAATGAGAAAGGCATAACATCGTTGGGTGTAATAAATTGAAGAATGCACTGGTTGGTGCTAGATCCTGCTAGCGGTAGCTACTAGTTGTACCTTTATCAAGAGCTATAACTTCCACGTGATAAGTGTTTTTATTATCGTAATCCAGCTTTCGGAATACGCTAACGATCCCCGATGTCTCGTTGATAGTGAAATCTTCAAATGCGCCTTTCTGTATCCTATAAACTAATTCGGCGTTCATTCCAGTGTCGGCATCGCTGGCAATCATTTCCTCCACGATCGTTCCTATCAATAATTAAGCGTAAAAAGATTCTAAAGGGAATTCCCGTATGAATGAAGAGAAGAATTGTTAAGATAACTCATACCGATCGGTGATATTTCGGGGATGCTCGCGGTGTACAAGTCTTGAGGAAAGACCGGTGCATTATTATTAACATCTCGTATTTGAACATTAACAATGGCAGAGTCGAGAAATATGCCGTCATTCGCTTGTACGACTAGGGCGATTAAGCCACGCGTCGAATTCGTGAGATCAACGGGCCCCTTCTTGATTGTAATCTCTCCGGTGTCTTGGTCAATAGCGAAGAGACCCAATTCATTGCCGCCCACTAAAGAGTAGCTGATTTTGGACGTTTTATCTTTATCTCGAGCTTGCACCCTCAATTCAGGCTCGAACTTTTCTGCGCCTTCGTCGATCACTGCCCGGTACTCGTTTTGTAGGAAGTGGGGTGGTCTGTCATTTGCATCTGTTAGGCTAATTCGAAGAGATACACTGGTCGTTTGGCCTTCTCCGTTGTCGTCTGTCGCCTATTACCAAAATAATGATTATTCAGTTCTTATTTTCCTCTGTGCATACTGATCTAGGTTTAATCCGTCAAAGGAGACCCTCGGAGAAAAGAGAATTGGTAATCGCAACTTTTAGTAATTAATTCACCTTGTATGTTAAGAAATATTCGCTTTGTTCCTCAAAGTCTAAGCAAGGAGCGGTGCCAGGGCTTCCGCATGCAGCGACCATGATAGTCCCGGTTTTCTTATCGACTGCAAAGTGCTCGGAACCTTGTCCAAGCAATTGATAAACAATCCCAGCGCTTCCAAATCTAAGCAACAGTCGAGACACAGTGTATATACTATGGTCCGCTCTCTTTTTGGTGGCGAGTATCTATGGAATTAGGCCAATCGGAGGGATGAATTACCGGCCACTGTCGCGATCTTTAGCAGTGATAGTCACGATCGGGCTGCCCGGCGGTGCTGTTTCCGACACCATAGCAGTATAAGTAGGACTTGCAAACGATGGAGCATTGTCATTCGCATCTGTGATGGCCACTGTCACTGTCGCAGTCGACGTAAGCTTTGGGTTCGTGTGAACTTCTTCCGCGACAACCTGACAACGTCATTAGATTCTGATTAGACTCTGCTTTCTCAATTACCTACCCTGCTGGTCTTCTCATCCCTTCTCCTCCCTGCCGACCTACCAGTATTATAAATTTCCTCTGATTTGGATTCTCGTAATCCAGGGATCCGTTAGTAACACGAATATTCACCGACGTACTCCCAGTGGCCAGGACTGGCTCGATAGTAAACGCACCTCCTGTTATGTCTTCAAGCCGAAGGGAGAATACTGAGTTTAAGCCCTGAGAAAAAAGAAACAAGAAGGACCATTTCATTTAACTTAAGCGCCAACTTTTACCAACTCTGACAGTTAAGAAACCCATGAGAAACTACCAGCCAAGAGACTTTAGACTTTGGACCGCGGACTTTAATGATCCATACTGTTGGAAGCTTACCACATCAGGATCCTTAACAGTCATATCCAGATGCGGTAAGGGTGTATCGTCTGGCACATTCTCCGGTATTTCGATATTGTACTCTCGTCGATTGAAGGTGGGAGGCTCGTCATTCACGTCTTTGATCGTGACAGTGGCATTCGCCGTGGAGACGGTGAGCTCATCGTTTCCGGGAATGCCATCGATCAATTCTCGAGCCTTCACCGTCAAAGTGAGCACCCCGGTCGAGTCCTTCAGCGCTTCTCTATCTAGGGGCTTAGCCGTCCTCAGTTCACCGGTATCGTCGTCCAATAGAAAGTAATCGAACGGATCTACGCATTTTAGCAAACAACACGCACGCTTTTAGTGTCATCTCTCCTTTATCCTTGCACGTTCTATCGCGGCCCCCCTGATCACTCTTCGCGCCCCACTTTCTTTTTTAGAACGTGAATTTTCAATTTCAACATTTCAAGAAATGTAGAAGAACAGAAATTCCAGACATTTCTCTCACATCCTAGTCTTTTCCAAATCTGGATTTTCCCTAAGGGGGCGCTGCTAAAACACATCTAGAACTTGAAACTAATCTAGATACATGCAGATACTAATCCGGAAAAGGACTATTCGACTAGTGGGCTATAGTACCAAACGCTCACGTAGTTTTCTCCCGTTTCTCGCCGATTTTCACAATTCTACTCTGAATAAGAACTTGGGAAGATTAACAGGGGGAGGATTTAAAGAGGCAGGCGGATCAAGAAACAAGCGAGTAAAATGAACTCACTGGTGACTAATTCGTAGATCATTTTCCTGGGCATACCCCTGTCGCCGTCCCGGGCCCTCACAGTCATTACCAGGGTGCCGATAGGGTCGTCCTCGCGCACTACGCCTGTTAGCGAGTCGAGAAATTCCGGCGGACTGTTCTGAATATCTGCCACCTTGATTTCCACTCCCGTAGTTCCATTGTTCAGCCCATCCTGCCAGCAATGTTCATAACTTCACATACCATACACGTATCTTCAATATTCCCATAAGTCCCTTTTTTATACTTATTCCGAAGAAACTCTCCCCTTTCCACTCATTCTCTGGTAACCTTTTATTGCTAGCAGACATTTCCCCAAATACATTTCAACAGGTCAATCCCAACGGATAAACGCGGAGAAGTACCCCGTCTTTCATTTTTATCACCCTAAGCAATTAGTGTTTTATTAATTATTTTTATTCATTATTCATCCGTCACTCATCGAATCTGAGCTATACCTTGCCAGGATGACAATTCTACTGGAAACTGTAATTACGATTCAGGTCAGTCCTTCTAGGCTACGGCTTTTGAGTTCGTCCCACCCCCAACACCTCAACCCTTGTTCCTGCACGTATTCCTCAATTACCAAGGTGGCAAAATTGGGGAATACGTGCCGATCGGTGTCATGGACAATTATCATCAGGGAGGAATGAATGGAGTGTTGATGCGTGGGTGCGTGGGTGCGTGGGTGCGTGGGTGCGTGGATGCGTGGAATGCGGCGAGCGACTCGGCCTGCGGAGTCGAGGATTTCTTTCCGTCTCGGACAAGATCTACGCGACAGAGAGTGGCGCGCTCCTTTCTTCATTGACGCGATAGTTGATGCGTCGCGGCCTGCCAGTTCTTGTCATCAATACATAGAGTAGATTTGTTCAGGCTAATAGAGTAAGAGGATAAGAGGAGAGGAGTATCGAGGTGTGGTGTGTCGGGAAGGAGTCTGGGAAGGATGGGGAGGTGCACTAGCGAGTAGAGGATACTGTTGGCGGGATTTTCTCGTGGCAATATAATTCAAATCAATTTTCAAGCTGCTCTACTTACGCTCGCCCTGAGTAGTAGCTGATAGAATGGTCTCTCCCTGTAGTCGAGTGGTTGACGCAACACCAATGCACCCACATACGTATTTTGGCTTCTCTCCACGTTAACTATGCCGAACTTGTGACAGGCGTCGAGAAACTGTAACAGAAGCAGAGCACACCTTCTTCCTAATATGTGGCCAACAGTTTTATCGACTTGGGCGAGTCGATGAAGATTTGAACTCGTGAGAATGCGCCTAGGACTCTGGACGGTCCGGAGTAATTGCGAGGGCGCTTATGTTTTGGGGCTCGACCCGACTCCATAGTAGTCGTTGAAGGCTCCTCTTGGCTTCCAACCGAGTTTCGATAACGATTAGTAAATATTCGTCGAGGTTCTATTGGAGAATCTCGAAGGGAGTCGCTTTGCCGTTTAATGCTGTCGGATAGGTCGTGAACGCGATGGTGCGTTCCGACGGGGAGAGTATGTATATACATCGGTGACTATGTGTAGAACGGGGAAAGGGGCATTAAACTTCGCCAAGGTAAAGCTGGCGGGCCATTAGTTAAAAGGTTTTACAGTTTTATTGGTCGGGCAACGGCGGACCGCCGGAATTTATCGAGCGGATATGACGGAGGAGGCCCGCGGCTCGACTACTCCTACTAATATTCTTCGTTCAAGTTCGTCCCTCGATTCCGCCCTCGGAATTGCGAAGCTCCGATCATTTCTAACGTATCGTCCTGTTAAACGTATCGAATATTTCCCGGATCGCCCGATACTTGAGAGCCCTCTCCCTCTCTCTCCTCCTACCGCTACGCCGCCCCAGCCACTATCCATTCTGTTTTGCTCTTCCGATTTCGACCATAATGTCTGATCTGAGCGTTCGTGTAATATAAATTTGGGGGGGTTCCTTATCGAAGCAGCAGCACTCGGCGCTTTATATCGCGGAGAAATTGTCACCCCTCCCGCGGCGTCGTCGTCGTCGCTGCCGCCGCCGCCACGGGGGGAATATTGATAGTGGCCAGAGGAAAGTTGAATAAATAAAAGTCAAGGCTCGAGTAGTGCAACCGAGCGAGAACCAGCGGTGCCGTGAACAAACTTTTTACACTTTCCAAGAAAGTATTCGTTCTATACCCAACATTCTTTTATCATGATTATTATTATTGGAATACCGAGTGCGCACTCATCAAGTGGCAAAGGCACCCGGGTTATATGTATTGATCGAGTTCTTATTGGCTAAGTTTGAGCGAAAGCTACTCGAATTGAAGTTGAGAGTAGAGCCGACGAATAGCGTGCAGTGACGGAAGAACGGCTAGTTGGCTCTCGCTGCCAGTAAAAAGAGTATAGATTTGCGAGGAATATTAGCAGAGCGGATAATCTAGTTGAACTTGTATTAATGGCTCACCTGTGGCTGAGGGACACAGGTGAGATCTATCGTTTCCCCGAGGAGGTCAGGGTCGACCACTTTAATTCCGGGGAGGATGGTAGAACCAACTGGTGTATCCTCTTCGGCGACCGCTTCGTACGGAACGCCCAGGAAGTGTGGTGGGTTATCATTTTCGTCGAGGACGATCACGTAAGCGTCGACCCCGACGATATTCGGCTGTTGTCCTGCCGGTACTTGGTCCTCCAGGGTCACACGAAAACGAATTGTGTCGCTTTCCTGAAACATACCAGTTACCCATAAGAAATCTCTTATTTTCTTGTAAACCTTGCAAAACGGAATCAACACGCCGCCGCACCACCAATCCATCCGATCGAGTCTCTCGGATAATCTTTAGCATTCGTTGACCCAAGCAATCTGGAGGAACTTTCTCTCACTAAAAGTTAAAGAGCGGCCTCTGGAAGAGAAGATCCCATTCAAACATAATACCATCGAAAGAGTGGCCAGCCTTTTAGCCGAGAGGGCAAAACTAGATGAAAATCGAAAGTAGAAATGATTAGAGGAAAGGTCGGAATCACTGGTTTAGGACCCTTGTAGAGAATCTGGTTTGATCTTTGAGAAATCTTGTATGAAACACTGTTGTAGGCTGCCGGCGGCTACAATAAGTGTAAAGAGCGGCGGTACAAGAGCAGAGCATAAAGTAATTGCCGGTCGACAGATCAAAGGGGTTTCCTTTACAGCCTGCTCCCAGGTAGAAGCCACTCGAGTATTAGTAGTGGCATGTATGTGGATGGACGTAGGGACAAGCCGGAGTCTTCTTTCTCACGACAACGGAAGTGGCTGCTGTGGCTGTGACTGTCGTTGTGACTGTCGCTGTACTGTCGAGTCACGCGACGCCACCACCCTCCATCTCATTCTGCCCTTTCTTGCGTCTTCTCTTCGGGGCTTCGGGCTTTACCAAGCTTGACGTCTCTTCCACTCTCTTCCGCTTCCCCGCCTTACTTCGCTCTACTCTCCCCCCCCCCCCTCTCTCTCTCTCCTCAATTCTTTCGCTCAACCATCATCCGGTCACTCTTGCTATTCTTAAGTTTCCTGCCGGAACCGCTAGCTATCCAAGAACTCTGAGGGACGTAAGTACATACACCCAACTTGATGATGAAGCAGGATCGTCAAGTAGAGGGAGGCAGACACGCAGGCAGGCAAGCAGGCAGGCAGGCAGGCACGCAATAGGAAGAAGAACGTTTGGATAAATTCCATATTTCAGTAAGGTTAAAGGGTAAAGGTTAAATGAAAGATAGAGCATGGTGCGCGCAATTATTTCCGTTGCCAGTTTTACTGTTGTGGGCCGGCATGCGATGATTATTTTTAAATACGGGAAATATAACTCTGTCGCGCGGATCGAGATAGGTCTGGCAAGATTCCACCACTTTCGCTGGCGCCGACCGGCATTAGCTCGAGCATATCCGCTATCTTCTGCAGTCCACCAAATCATTCCTGTCTTCTTATTTATAGTACATGGTAAGTACATATGTACGACGTATGTACGTAGTTCAGGGCAAATACATATAGACTACTTACTGGCTTCGACGTTGGAGCGTTCCAGGCACTCCGTGTAGTCCACACAATCGAGCAGAACTAATAAGTTCACTTAATTTTCAATTAGATTCCGCTCACTCAAAGCGACGAGTTAATCAACTTTCTTTGCAGGCAAATTCCGAAACTTTCCCATTAAAATGAAGGCCACAGTTTTATAGAAACGGTTATAGGTGATTCTAATTGGTTATATAATGAAGGTAGTTGCTAAAGTGATTGCGAATATGAAGGAACGTTGCCTTTGACGAGATCAAAGCTTTTCTTCCGAGCGTTTCGCCAGCAGCTTTTCTCGAGACTAGCTTTAGTCATTATTCGGTAGCATAGTTAGTAGCGAGTAATGAGTAGTGAGAGGGGTATAAGCGGGTCGATGGGGCTGGATGGGGCTGGATGGGGCTGGATGGGGGTGAGCTGGTGCGCAATATCGATGGGTGTCGGGGCTGAAATTATTTAACGGTGGGACTGTGTGTTGTGTAAACAATAGCTAGCAATTCCTATCGCAATCTGGCGTACAAAGGCAGACTCGTTCTCAATGAACAGAGCTGGTTTGCACATTTATTGCGCGAGAGAGCAACCTAGAGAGGACACTGTCCGACTGCCCTGTCCTCCTCTGCTCTGCTCTGCTCTGCTCTGCTCTGCTCTGCTCTGCTCTGCTCTGCTCTGCTCTGCTCTGCTCTGCTCTCCTCTCCTCTCCTCTCCTCTGCCCTTCAATCCCTTCTCCGTCAGTTGACCATCGAGCTCGACGTTCGCTCACCGGCCTCGCTCGCCTTGCCCGCCTCTTCCTTGTTCGCTCTATTCACACTTTTTGCTACTCTCTTCTCCCTGTCTGTCCCTGTTGTGTCGTCGCGCCGACACACCACCTGTCCGCACTCCGCACCGACAAATCGGCCAGCATATGCCTTTAAAAGTTGGCGAGAGCAAACTTTGAACTTTGTAGATTGCCCTGCTTACGTTCTTCATTCTCTGATAGTAGAGACAGTAAGAGTCTTGTCGGATAACGATATGTGGTGGAGCTTCTAGAGAAATAAGTATGGAAGGTGTAGAGTATGTAGAGAAAAGTGTGGATGAGGGTTGCAAAGTGGTTGCAGTGGGATTAAGTTGAAAGCGGCCAGGTGAGATAGGAGTGGGACGTGCATGAAATAGGAAGCACCATTCATACTCCAGCCACGACGCCGTTCGTGCTGTTTCAGTTGTTTCGGGACACGGCACGCACTCACTGTCATCGGCTGGGCTGGCTTGGCATTCTATAAAGCAGCGGCCTGATCTGAAATTTATCGCCGAAATCTTTCGGATCGTTAGCCATCAGTGGCACGTGGAACGTGGAACGTGGAACGTGGAACGTGGCTGATTCTCTCCTCTGCTCAGACTCGGATGAACCCCGACTATATTAATTATATGCAAAGGTGCGTGTTCTGACTGGCGAGGCAGTCGGATGTGTGGCAACTGGTGCTCCTAGGACAATTTTCCCTCAGAAATAGATCACGTTCCGAGTTCCAGATTATTAGGCCGGATGATTTCATCATGACGATTATTTCTCCAGTGCATGTTCGCTGATTAGATGGCTTTACATCTCCAGGTCTCGTTTCATCGCTCAAACCTTATATCCCAATTTATTTCTACCGAGTGGTGGCTTCTTTCGGATTGGTAGCTTTTATAGTTAAAAGTGCGCTTCACTCGTTTGAGTGGACTAGAGGGCGCAATTAGCTCGCACTTTCTTCCTTTCGAAGAGCCAAGTGTTTGAGTTAGGGGGTAGGCAACTGGCAGCAGGTTTTCCGCACTCTCGTAGCCGCACTAGAGGCAGAACGTAGTGCAGCCAGGAACGAGGCAAGCCCTCTCGATCTCTGTCTTTACTAGGTTCTTCGTTGTTGGTTAGTGGGTTCGGCCACGTCGAGCGATAACGTCCTCACAGCCGAGTGTCCAAACGAATGAGCTACGACGCGGCGGTTCCAACGCGGTTAATAATGCCAATATCGAGAAGCAGCCTTGTTCTTATGCTTGGCAACCAAGCCACAACGACTTAAGCTATAATCGAGTTGGATTGGCAAAAAGAAACATAGCTACAAGTCTGAGTAGCACCTGCCGTAAACAGTTTCTACCATTTTTTCTTTTGCCTTTTAGTTTTCTCGATGAAAGTGCAGCTGGGTTAGCGAAAGCAGCATCCTTATCATTAGAGGGGATTGGACGCGGAAATCCTGGCGGAGGTGCTAGATAGTACAAGCGGAAATGTTAATGCTGTTTCGGAGGTCTTTTTCCCAATTGGGAGCATGTTTCCCCGCCTCGGCCGGCAAGCGCAATTTTCAATTTAATCGAGAGAAAACGGTTTATAGGACCGGCATTAACCATGCCCACCCTCAAATACGAGAAGAGTCCAAAGCTTTCGACGAGTCTTACACATATACAAGTTTTGTATTTTAACTGCTTTAACACAATGAACGAACCTCTCTACCTAACTATTTGTGAATATGTTAACATGAAATGGTTAAGACGTGGATTTACCTCGCGATTGAGAGGTTTGGCAAGAGTGATGACGCCGGTGCGTGGATTTACAGTGAAATGGTCCGTAAGTTGTATCCCATATTTCACAGGAGATCCTTCGGGATCGTGGCCCTTAAGGAGGAAGACTTCGGTGCCGACTTTCGTTGATTCCGAAAGCGGCAAACCCGTCGGATATCCTCCACCTTCTAGGATAGGTGGCTCGTTTACGTTGTTTGCTCCTGTAACAAGAGAACAGAGAGACATTTTTACATATTTTACAATTACTCGCGATATGTCTTGAGCCTATTTCAATTCCTCGTCGAAAATACTAGTTATATCCGCTAATCTAAGATTTTTATTAGTCGCCGTTCTCATAATTCATACATTTGGCAAGCGCAAACATTTCACTGAGACAAACTGTAATTGAATCGAAATCCTACGTGACAAATGCTCCGAAGCACCAATTTTCTCTTGGAACTACCGAGCAGGTTTTACAACCTTTACGCGGCGAGGAATCTCGAATAATAGCGAAGGTCCGGGGAATGGGAGCATCGCGAGCATTGTTCCAAGAGTCATTGTCAGAGGATAAAATTAAAAGTGACGAACTCAGTTGGAAAATTTCCCGTGAAATTGGATTAGCACTGTGTAGACAGTCGAGAGCCAGCGGGCTTTAATGGAAGATCAGCGCTAGACGGCTGATAATGCAACTTTGTACAATAGCGCGACAAGTGAAATAGTTTTCTTTATGGGTGTGGTGGCCGGTGCTATTGTGGCGCGGTCAGCACCGTGGGAAAAGGACGAAAGGAAAAGCCGATCAAGTTTCGACCAATACCGAATCTACGGGCGTAGACCATAAGCTCTCGGGGGCAGAGCACTAATTTGATGGGAAGGAGGCTGCTTGGTAAGCCTGAAAAGTCACAAAACTATTAGCAAGTTGGCCAACTGGCTGAAACATCTTCCACCCGGTGTGAAAATCCTCGAAAGAACAGAGATACCTTCTCTCGGCCAATTCCTCCCTTTGCTAAACAGGTGATTTTTTCCCATACGATGATCATATCCACTGCCTACTCCTGTCCTTTCAATTTCTGGCGGCCTTAACGCTTAACTTCACCCAGGTTCACCCTCTCATGAGAACTTGGCCATCAAAGGAGTTTAACAGTGCCGAGCATACGTATACTTGTAATAACGGATGGTAAGATTTCTCAAAAGGATAGTCCGCATACCTAGTTATCTTCCTTCGGCCGAGAAGCCAAGCGTTGCTCTATATTTCGGTGCGAAGAGCGGATTAATTAGGGCGATACTGTGGAACTTAGGTTGAGTGCTCTCGCCCGAGCGAGCCCACTCGAGCGATATGCCCACGGAGACGCACCCTTATTCAAAGATTCTTATGTAAATTTAATTAGTTCGTTGCCGAGGTGCATTTTTATGAAATGCCAGCTCCTACTATGCATAAGGGTTGTGGGTCGACCACTCGCAACTCGCCACTCGCCACTCGCCGCGCGCCACCGATGAGTAGAAGGATGAGAGAAGAAAGAAGAAAGAGGAGGGACGGCTCGGGAAGGAAAACTAGCGGTAGGTCGGGGTTGGTCGGGGCAAAATAGTACCGGTAGCCGGATAAAAGCACGTGGAAGAGAAAGAAGCCAAGAAATTAAGGGGGGAAAAGGTATGGGGAAGCAGGCAGCCATCGCGAACATTGCACGCCGCGTCGAGAGAAAGGGAGTCTCGTTCGTTGAACATAATTTCCGCGTTGCAAAATCTCACAGCGATCTCGCAGCCCTCCGCGCTTCCACTTCTCTTTCGTTACGCCTCCACTCCTCCAAATAGATGCTCTCTCTCCTCTATCTACTACAGATCTGCGTTGCGGAGCGCCTTCTTCGTTAGACTTTCACCAAAGAGTGCGAAACATGCTTCTTTTTCCTCTCTTCGAAGCTTCCTTCATTTGGACCAAGAGCGACGTGTCAAATCTTTCATTTGCAAGAGATAGTTTGCCTCGAAGAACCGATCGATAATAATCGATAGAAATCGAGTACGGTTCTCACGGGGAAAGTGTAATAGCAAGTATTAAATCAATAGTTGACTGGTAGAAAGAGAAGACAGTGATTGGCACTTTCAAGGGCGCAGCTTGGCGATGTTATAAGAAAGGAACCTACTGCGAATTGATTTCAGGTGAGACGCAAAGCCTTTGAAATATCGGCGGAAGAAGGCAAGGGAACATGGGTGGAAAAGGATCAAAGGGAGAGCTGCCCGCTCTCGGATTCACTCGAGAGAAAAGGCGTCATTAGCCTGGGCATATTGCAGTGCCTCTGTGCGAGTGAGAAGTGTCGAGAATTTCTCGGAAAATGGCCCGATATCGAGGCACACAAGTACGCCGTAGATATGTCGGAGTACCAAATGGAAAATCGTACTATCCGCTTATTGGCACGTTGTCGATAGCAGTCGCCTTCGACTAACAGTATCGAAATTCTAATGGTGCTTCTTTCATCGTACCTCCCCTATCAGGAGAACACGCTAACTTGCCCTGACATCCATTGTACATCTCGATTATTAGGCAATGGGAAATATTCCCTAGAGATTTTAGTAGGATTCCATTGGTTCTCCAAGTGGTTCACAGAATTCTGAGAAAAGAAAGAAGCAGAGAAAGGCCTCTTTAGAATCAGAGAGAGGGAGCGTGAAAGAGAACTGCGATACAGAGTTCGATGTTAGGGGCAGATTTATGCTGGGAGCTTTTAAGAAAATTGCATTAACAAGTCTAAAATGATTGTTGGTTCGAGACGGTCAATAAGAAAAGCAGTTCCGACGTATACTTCGGCGCGCGCCACTTCACCATCTCAGCCCTCTCTCTTGTGGCTAAAACTAATTGTAAGTGGTATCTAGCAGTCTCGCTTGGAACCTTTCTTCCTTGAGCAGTGAGCCAAAGCCCTTGTTAGGTTGCTCCCGTGGCAGTACTTTGTTCGATGCTACCATCCTGCCTTGCCACTCGCTCGGGATCCAAAAATTCGGTTCCCTCCAGTCGGAAGACTTGCTCAAGGCTCTTTCCAATGCCCAGCCGAATGGACTATTCCCTGCTACAGATTTCCCTTACCGATTTATCTACCTTATGCCCATCACACCGGATGCCCATCTACTCTCCCTCTCAATCTCCTTCGTTTCTCCGATTCATTTTAAGGCTCGTAAAGCAAGACTTTCCTCAACCAATGAATATCGACAATCGGCCAATTCTCACTGGACAAAGCTTCGTTAGAGAGAGAGAGAGAGATATAGAATCTATACGCTTGAAGGGTAAGCAGCCGCTCAGACATTTCTCGGACGAGGATAATACATTAGAAGTGGTCGGGAGAAGAAATGAGATTAGTTCTTGTAGACCAAAGTGAAGTGGTGCTTTTATGTCCAGAAGACTCGGAGAATTCGATCTCCATTAGAGGGAAAGTTAAGTTTTCCGCAGGCAAACGGGAAAATTATGCGGAATTGGGACTAGCCAAGTTTCGTTGGCCAGAATGGATGATAGGAGTCGGTGGGTAGATAAGCATACATTTGGCCGGAGTGGAGTAAGTCATTCGGAATTAGGTGGCAAAAAGAGAAGAGGACCGGGTAACAAGGAAGTATGCCTCGCCGCGGCGACAAAAAGAATCGGTTCATCATCGCACTCAAATAGCCAATTACATTCCAAGTATAATAGGCTTGAAAAGAAACTTCGTGTTACTTCATTAGACAAAGAATCACGCATTTTGCTACGAGTGATTCTAGAGGCAGGCTTTATCGCCCAGACAAATTATATATCTACTATATCTGTAAGGTGACAGTATCGAAGAAGAAGACGAAACTCGACGAGCGGGATATACATGTATGTAGGATGTTCTTGCGTTATTTGCATTTATCAAGCGAGTTTAGAAATCGTAGGAGTATCTACCAGCGTGCTCACTGGCGTACCTCTGCCTTGTTAGATTCGAGAGATACGTTACTGAAAGAAGCTTCCCGACTGCTGGTGAAGAAGGAAGAAGTAAAGTAGTGAGTGCTGCTTGGGAAAAAGGTGAAAAGAGGGGAGAGAAGAGAGAAGAGAGGAAGGCTGATGGCTGATGGCAGATGGCTGATGGCTGATGGCTGATGGCTGATGGGTGGTGGGCTTTCCAGTTCGAGGGAGGCGCTCTTCTTCTCCTTCTCTCTACGGCTGCGGCGATCTTTCGGTGAATTCTGCTGGCGCGACGCGACATGGCGGTGGTGGGCTCAGCGTGGAGCCTTAATTGCCTCTCCACAAATGGTTTCCTCGCTTCCTCTTCCTTCTTTTCAGCAGAGCCGATGATGTTCGCGTTTTCTGGACTGCGCTTGAAAATTGGAGTCCATGGTTTATCATCGGCCAAGGAAGTCTCCAGAAGTCCGTCTCTCCCTGATTGCATCCTGCTTCGGCACCCTCTTTTTCGCTCTAGCTTCGTCGGACTCTGGCCGTCTCTTCCTTCCTTTCTTTCTTCCTGCGACATTCCTACCAAAGTTTGGCCCAATTTCCAAACTACTCTACGGAGCCAACTCAAAGAAATCATGACCGCCTTAATAGTCGCCGTCGAGTTCATACGTATAGCTAGTGACCAGGACACGATTGTAAAGACATCGGCTGATGTGATTTCAAGATTTCTTTTGTCAAATTAGCCAGTTTGAAAGCTCATTTGGAACTAGTCCGCCTCTTCTTGCATGGTTAACATGGGAGACTTCTTTCTGGTGTGGCCTAAAATTTATGACTCTGTAATATTGCCTTATTCAAGCAGGTCGTTTGCATTGCTAGAAAATACTCGTCGGTGAGGAAGCGATTGCGGAGAGTAGAAGATCCCGGGCTCGTTCCTGCTTAATCAAGAGTAATATTGGCGAGAAGAGTGGAAAAGGAAGTTGCAAAGCTTCTCTTGGTGAATGAGCAGAAGCAATGCTGTCGGATGTCTTGAAAGCTCGCGCTCCGAAAGTACGGTCTCTTCATTTGCGAGGCTCTTCATTTGGCGCGTCGCCGCGAAAAGGTTCATTCATCTCGACTAGAAGAAAGGTCTCTAATTGCAGGCGCAGAATTTAAGCGTACGCTTTGTCCTCGGCTTGAGTCGAGTTGGGGTTAGACCGCAGGAGGAATGTAGATGCATCGCGTCGCCCAGAATAGTCAGTAATTTACGGAACTCGAGAGACTTTGCTTTTATGCATAATGATGTTAGTAAGGGGCTTTCTTCGACTTATACTATAAATACAGTGGTATAGTTCTAATCCTGACATTCGTTTCCAAACTACAAGTATGTATGTAGTGCCTGGAGTATTGACTCAACAACCTACAGTCTGTGTCGATCTATCCTTGGAGTGCCCTTTTGGTTTTAAGAATTGGAATTTTTGCAATTGGCCAATATGGAAGAGGATGCCAGTTGAAATTTGCGAGGGGATACTCCTGGGGAAGGGAGGAAAAGCAGATTGGCGAGGCAGTGCTATGGGATATGGTGGGAAATGGGCGGAGAAGGCTGGATGCTTGAGAGAGAGAGAGAGAGAGAGCCAAGGCGAAAGCGAAGAAAAGAAGATTAGGGAGATAGAGGAAGAAGGTTAGAGACGTTGAACCGTCACAAGTCGGAAGGTCTAACACGGAAGACTTATCGGGCGATGTTAGGGAAATCCTCTTTTGGATAAGAGCATTTTCCGAGGCGAGCATGCCCCCCGTCCTAGCAGAAAGATGCCGAGGCCCGAGAAGCAAACCTCCGCGAACCACGCCAACAGAGGGAAGCTAAGCGAAACAGTAGAATTTCAACTCGCGCCTCTTTCCGGAACGCTTAAATCCGATACTATTTGCTCTCGTACAGTTTCACCCGTCAACCCCAAGAATGGCTCGGTATTCCATTTCCAGCTCCTATTTATACTTGCTTTGATCCAACTCTTCGAGTCATGAGAATTACCGGGAGGAACAAACCTCCTAGGACTATGTACATACTATGCACCTATCTATGTAAATAGCAGCCAAACGCATTAACATTCTCTAATGATTTCTTCTCGTTATAACGACAGCCCAATTTCCAAGTTACGGCCATTACGTGCAAGTACTTCATTGTGCGCGCTAATTAGAGCCGTAAATAGCGTTTAGCAGGCGCGTATCGCTGATCGATATAGTACCCTGGTATATGAGACGAATCATAGAATAGAGGAAGAAGCTGGTAAGAAGAAGAGTAGCGAAGCTGGTGGTTTCGGTGTTAGTATACTATGGTCCGATAATAGTCGGTCCCTTACGATCCGCCGCGCCGCGCCGCGCCGCGCCGCGCCGCGCCGCGCCGCGCCGCGCCACGCCACGGTGAGGGTGATACGATGGCCGAGCTGGAAGCCGAGAGTCTTCGAAGGGGTGCCAAATGAGGGTAACGAGGCCTGTAACCGAATTTCAAATCGGCCGATCCCCAAGAATCCTTGCCGACGACCTAGCGTGCAATCCTATTCTGAGAAAGTGGGCCGAGGGTGCCGAGAGATTATGTATTGTTGAACCAACCAGCTAACTCACCTCAACCATTCCAGTCGGCCAAGAAGAACTGCTAGAGATTGCCTCAGTTTCGCGCTCAGCAAAGGCGCCGCGCCGCCACGCCGCCTCGTTGCCCCTCCCGAATGAGATTTACCAACAAAGAGAGTTCCACGCTAATTGCTCGTGAAAGCATTCCTCATCCCTCATCCCTCTTTCACTCTTTCAGGTTAGCCGCTCTATTTCTTATAATAGCTACCTCCAATTCTACATGTAGATATCTATCTAAGTACTATCCAGATATATCTACATATGCATATAGCCAGCTACATCATAATCCAGAAGAAGATGATTTACGACCTGATGCCGCTTTAAAAAAACTTGTGGGCCAGCTGTACGTCGGGAACACATGTTACTCTATGCTACTTTGTAAGACATCACGGTTGAGATTTGTTTTATGCATGACATAGCCTGTCGAGCATTTTATCAACAAGCTCAGCACGAACTTTACAAGGAATTGGGCAGATTTTCCTTGCCTGCCGCATTACCAAATTGTACCAATGGATAATTTAGTGAACAACTACATAGTATACTACTCGTTGGCGCAACAATCCCTCTTATAGTACAAGTCTAAATAGTGTCTCTGTTTAATCGAGTTTCATAGTTGGCAGAAACTTCTATTTCTATTGGATGATTTCTAGCCTCCCCTCTATCGCATAAAGCAGGCGTTCTATATATGTGTATAAACGAACTGACTGATTTAATCGGCAACGGCGCGGCGCGGCGTGCGCCGAACGTAAATTGGACAAAGAAAAGGGCAGAATCTAATAATTCAGAGCTAGAATTTCACATGTTCATCATGCTCTTACTTCTCTGCCGTCCTATTTTCTCCTTCTACTATTTTCTCTGGCTTCGATCCGTCAGTTTCCCTATATGTACATATTATATATCTGACATTAAGCAGTGCCGCTTCATATTACTATACAATATGCATAGTATGTGTATTGGGCGTAGTGATCTTCTCATTGGGCATACCCACTTTTAGGCGTCTTCTTTACATAATCCTGTTTTGGGCGACGCGACGAGTGGACTAGGACATTATGGAAATATATCTCGCTGTCGCTTGCTGGGCTCGATCAATTATCAACTGGATGAAAGATAAATTCTTTGACACGAGAGGGGGGTCGGTCTACTGGCTACGGGCAGAAAGATGGTATACGGAAAAGAAATTGGGTGCCAAGCCGAATTCGGCTGAATTTAGGCCGAATAAATAGTAAGGGAGAATTTGTCAAGATGAACCGTGGCAGCCGCGGTGATAGAGAAGAGTAGGACGTTGACGTTAATTAGCGGGGAGGACGGACGAAACTCCGATGTGATTGAGCTTGTCGATGGTGAAGTGGCCGCGCTGCGCCGACAGGCGGAAACTCCATATGAGCGAAAGGCCAGCAGTGAGCAGGGCGCACTGACAGGCCCGCTTGTAAAATGTACATTTTCTCCGATTGACCGTGGTTAACTCAATTAATCTGCCGTGTTGCGCGAAAACGATATCGGCTGGCACGTATCGCTGTGCTCTATATATCCGGCAGGTTTAACCTCGCTTTGGTCAGCGACAGCCTTTTATCAACACTGCGATACACTTGGTACACTGAAAATCCTAGAAACGATGCTGACAAGTCCAATCCCCATCCCTCCCGAAAATGAAACGGATCTTGGATGAATTTACAGAATGACAGGAGGTGCTTGAAAGAGCACAAGACATACATCCCTTGGAATTTAGTCAAGTTCCACGCCAGCCGGTCGTTTATTATCCGATAAGCTTCGATAAGTTTGAAGATCGATTTCCGAAGCGGCAGCTTGCCCGACAAGCAGCACTTGGCTCCTGGTTCTTGGTGACGAGGGTACGCTAGGCTTGGTCGGTTCGGTTCTTTCCTCCTCGATCCGAGGAACATCCGATACTTGGCTCGTCAATTCGATCAAATTCCAGATTTTCTCTCGATATCTAGAAAATCTTGCACCGAATATCAACGATCCACCGAATAAATCGGTCATATCTGCGTCCTAATCTACTTGTGGAATTCAAGTTTCCCTTAGATCTCTTGATCGGATCAGACGTGGGCCATTAATAATTAATAAAGAATCCTCTGAAAATAAAGAATGGATCCAGACGAGAAATTCTAGCCAAGTTATTCGTTTAAGAAACTTTTGCTTCGTCGCGTGCCGCGAGCTCGTGCGAACTCCTGCCATCGATACGACTTCTTATCGAGACCGAATCTCGATATAACTTCTGCCTAGGAGAAGAGTTGGAGTTTAAATTTCAATGCAGATCGAAATTGGACACATCAATTCAGCTGCGGAAGAATAAGTTCCGGGCCGCGGGGACCGAACGGAGGAAGGCGTAACGAATAAGGATCGGACAAAAGGTGTTATGCAATCAAATCGATGTTAAACCAAGCGGCAAACCTGTTTTATTCGGTATGTTTTTGGCCTACCGGCCGGCCGGCCGGCCGGCCGGCCCCACATACATACATATTTCATACTTTCAAGGATTACACCTAAACAATATGTCCTCTGGGATAGAAAGAAATTTCGAAAAGACGCGACATTGAACCGGGAAACTGTCTTTTTCCGCTGATCAAGCGGGGTAAACCAATCTCGGAAAATGGAAATGCGACAACTTTACTTTCATACAAGTTTATTAAGAGAAAAGGTTGCGGGAGCGCGCGCGCGCGCGCGTGTATATGTATATGTAGGATTACGTTCGCCCGCAAAAAATCCAGCTGAATCAGCGGCTCGAGCCTGCGAACAACAATCACACGCGTCGTCGCTTTCACAGGCGGTTTTCACTTTTTACACAACGACCGCAGTACGCAGTACGCTATTCTGAAAATCCCTTCCCGTTACTATAATGCGCCATACGCCAGCCATTTCTGTCTCTTCGAGCGAACGAAACTACCCTTTTTCTGCTCGCCAAGTCGGCCATTATTGTTAACGCGCGCGTTGCATCATTCATATCGCAAAGACATAGAAAGGAATCTCCGAGGGACATCATCGACACTCCGGTAAGCAATATGTATGTAGCAGTTGCTCGAGTACCGGGGGAAAGCTTTGGCAGAAGAAGAATGTCCTATTGAAATTATGAAATTCCTCTCTACATTACATCGAAGCGGAGCGCCAAATGTATTCCGGCTTGCTCCTACCATTACCCCTTCCAGCCGTTATTCCTTTCGCGAAATAGTAGACGCAGAGACTCTATGCAATAAATATCTCAGACCGTCAGGACAAATTGCTTCTGCCATTCCTAGTATCTATGTATGTCGCTTCGATGTACCGATCTAACAGCAATCAGCCAACGGAATGTCTGGCATGGATATTTAGATGAACGAGTCCTTGCCACGGTCCTTGCCACGGTCCTTGCCACGGTCGACCGATACCTTCCGTCTCATGTAGCAGATATGATCTTGCCAAGCTTCCCACTTTCACGCTAGATTCTTAAGTACACATATGTAGTATTCTATGTATAATGAAGCTCCAAGTTTGCCAAGATAACAGAGGAGCGATAGGACGACCAGGCATTATCAAAGGTAGGACTCGGATCACTCGATCAATATATCGCTCTGAGAGGGTGCACTGTGTCCGAACCGGGCGAACCCCGTTCGGTTCAGCAGCCACCCTCATCATTCATATACTATCTTTTACCACTATCAATTAGCTCCCATTGAATACATACTCCTCCTATTTGAAGGGTACACACGGGCCAAGGTATAAGGCACATCCCGACAAGGCGCTTAGGCGCTCGCATAATTTTTACGTTCTTCAGGAGCCCCCCCCACACAATTCCTTCGAGATTAATACTGGATCAGGCAACCTAGCTTTCCCATAGTTGAATAGTTTGCCATAGCTACTCAAGTCTATAGGAAGAAGCCGAGAACATGGCATGTCAAATATACATGCACAAGGGAGAGAATACGTCCAAGTGGAGACAAGTCCAGAATCCAAAGCACAAAGATATAAATGATAAAAGGAAGAGTGGAGATGGAGTGGTAGAGAGTTGTGAGATTCTTTGAACCCAGGAAGAGATAGGCAGGGGTGGAAGGTAGACGCGGAAGGCAGAAGTGAAAGAAGTGAGAGATAGAGCAGAGCCAGCTAGGTAGCTAGGGGCTGGAGAGAGTCTAGAGTATAGAGAGCCGCCCGGTGAAACTGTGTGGATCGTAGATGTGTGTAGTATGTAGTACGCAGGGGAGAAATGGCCTAGGAGGACACTTGAAGTGCCAAAAGAGAGAGAGAGAGAGAGAGAGAGAGAGAGAGAGAGAGAGAGAGAGAGAGAGAGAGAGAGAGAGAGAGAGAGAGAGAGAGAGAGAAAGGGCTGGAGGCGCAAATTACTCGAGGTTTCCGGCAACTGGCGCTAATTGAATTCCCCGATGAATCGAACTCTGCATAGGGCAGTCGAGCGGAATATTGGCTCTTTTCAGTGGCGCTTTCAATGGCGGAGTTGCACAGGCTGACGTGGCGAGCTGGTCGGCGGACATCGATGTGCCCGGCCGGCTCCAGCCGAGCCGATATCGCATCCCCTCATGCAGGAAAGCTCTTTCAACTGGACACCAACCTCAGCCGGTGCGAAACGCAACGGCGACGGAGACGGCGACGACACACAAGAACGGCAGGACTATCCATTAGGAGTAGCGGAACAATTCTATCGACACGCAATCCTCCCCTATCTCATACTATTTACCTCATACTTTTCACCCCTTCCCTTGCAAAGACCAATCTCATTCATCCTCTACGTTACAATTAAAATCTGGGAAATGTATAGTTTTCTATATGTGACTTGGAAGAGATAAGTTGCAGGAGAAGATTAAAATGAGATATAACATTGCATTGAGCTTTTTTGGGGCATGTGGCGTTCCTAGGTCGTTGCAGTGCGTTCGAGCGAAACCCTCATTAAGCGTGGAGAATAAAAAGCCGCAAACTCATTGGTGTAATGTCGGCCTGGCGAGAAACCTAAGCGGTAAAAGCCCCGCGCATAAATAGAGCGGAATACTTTGCGGTTTTCATATGGACCGCGGGACTAAAGGCGATAAAGTTGCACGAGCTCGTTAACACCCTGCGTTGCCATTGAAGGTAACACAGTCTACGTAAGCTGGTTCCCTGCATTCCACCGCATTAAGTTTCGTAGGAGGTTCCTCTCGGTATTAGGGATCTCATTAAGCACGAGATATACCGAAGCATCGAGGAAATCGAGTGAGCTTTTTCCAGATTAACCTCCAGAGCCTATTGAATAAATCAGTAGCCATGGCCCAGCTTCAGGCTCAGGCCCAGCCCTACTCAACACTCGCTAAAACCAAATCTGACGTTCCTTATCCGCGATCAACCTTATAAATCTCCTCTCGTAAATAGTCGCGCAAATTACATGTAGCACAACAGTTTTCAAGCACACTGCTCTATCCGAACTAACAATTCTCATTAGTAGCCGTGGTCCATGGTGAGAAATCTCCATTTGCTCGGAAATTGGTGGGATTACGAAACACATGGTCGTGTACCAGAGATATTAGGGGCCGCGTGGTTTCGGTTAGTGGAGCATTAGCTCGTTTTACTGCTGAGCAGGCATGAACTGCTAGCTAGTAGTTCCGAGGCCCGCCGCGTCGCGTGGTTCGACCATAATCTAGTATGTAGCAGAGCCTGACCAAATATGAAACCACTGAAATCACTTGACATGTTAGAGGCCGGGCCGGGGCATCTTGCTCCACTATACACTTTAGCAGATCCCTTCTAACACTTGTACTTGCTAACATTAGGAAGTTGTGAACTTCCTTGATAGACTTCAATCCGAATAATTGGTGAAAATTTGTCAGGGTTCGCTAGAGCTTTTAGTTGAGAAAGGCTTTTCATTGGAATCTATTGGATAAGTTGAAGAAGGCCTGTTATGGGTGAGGAATAAAGGGTAAGAGGAAAGAAATGTGAAAGAGGGGTCGCGCGAGTCGCGATGCCACGAAATGCGATCGAGTAGATGCATAGACCTAGAAGGCAGTGGCCGACGTATTACAAAAGGGACAGCACATTACCCAGTAATATGTTCAGCTGCATTCAACATTATCGGAAACTCGTTGCCGGGCACTCATCGAATCCGTATTTAACGGAATCCTGAATAGGATTGGAATAGAGGGATCGTGCTATGAAATGCGCTCTACCTCTTCACGCTCCTCCACCAAATGGAAATTGGAAAATATATATGCAGCATGAATGGAAGATAGGTATACTCCTGTGATACGAGCCGGGATTATTCCGCTGAGAAAAGTATAACCTTTGCATGCCTTCTCGCGCTGGACTTAACTTTAACAATCCTTCTCGAGAAATCAGTAAGAAGTATGACCGGGAATGTGCATCGATAAGCTTGATGAAAAACAACCCAAGAGCCAAAGAAAAGGAAAAGGAAAAGGAAAAGGAAATTGGCGACCAGCCAAGAAGTGTCTGGATTGAAAAGAAACGAGTAGGAGAACAACGGAAACATCCTTTCTCCCTGAAAGGAGACCAAGCCACCATAGCCAGTATGTTTCTAATTGAATATAGATGAATTCCTTGAAACACCGAGACCCTTCCAATTAAACTCATTCCTACCGCGCGATTCCGCATTATAAACGGATTTAAAGCCATCAGCGGCGCTGGACTGCCGGGAAGACTTCCCACTGCCTTAGCTCTATGTAAAATCAAGTAAAGCAGGAGCTACATAATGCAGGCGTAAAATTATCCTTTCCACTCTAATTGGATTTTCGGTCGCAAATAACAGTTCCTCCAGAAATCTTAATGAAGTAATGTTTTGTTTCATTTCACCTTGGCTCGGATGTCTGCAGCAATTTCTCTGCATTATGTTACGTTATAGTTCTTGTCAATAAAAGTTTGCGCACTTATACTTGATCGAACGTGAGAGCTAACCAAATCGATATTCCAAGTCTAAGGAGTGGCGATACCTGTTCATCTCTCGTTTGAACTTTCTGCTCTCAGTGGTTCTAATGGAAGTTCTCGAGTTGGTATAATCGGGGTTAAATGAAAAATTGGAGAGAGCGTTTTTGCTCGATGAATGGAAGGCAAGAAGTAGAGTTGGAGGGAGCTCGGATAGGCAGGCAAAATAAGAAAGGAAGGAAGGAAAGGAAAGGAAAGGAAAGGAAAGGAAAGGAAAGGAAAGGAAAGGAAAGGAAAGGAAAGGAAAGGAAAGGAAAGGAAAGGAAAGAAAGGAAAAGCAGGTGGGGATAGGACGTAGCGAAGAGTAGGAGAGAGGGGAGTGTAGCGGGCGGAGAATGAAAGTGGGGCTGGCTGGGGAGGAAAGCTCGAGAAAAGGAAACATTTTTCTCTTTCCTTGAAAGAAAAGCGTTTCCAAGTTGGCTCGGCTAGACCCGCCACTGACTAAGCGAATAGAATTCTCTTTCTCTTGTATCGAAAGGAGAAACGTCCTTTACTTTCTTCCTTTTCCTCGGTTTTCCGCTTACTGTTCTTCGCTCTACACCCGGTGACGCGCGTCACTCTCCTCTAAACTTTTAACAAAGGACTATTTAAAACGGTAGATGTAAAAGCATCAAGTCCGCCATTGGACAGAACTTGCAAAGAGAAGTTGGAGACTGACCATTCCAAGTCTTATTTCGCGCGACACATGAAATCTATTGTCATAGAAGCGTCTCTGCTATCGTGATAAGTAGCTAGTATATCCATACTAGGTACAGATATTTACTATAGTATACTATGTAGTATGTAGAGGGTTATAATATATATATATATATCTATTGACTTTTCCAATGAGAAGAAAGTTCTCTGATGCTCTGACCAGCGGATGCTCGAGTGGTTCGAGCATGGAACATTTTGGAGTCGATCGTACGTGAAGTTTCGAGATTGCGCGGCCAGTGGAAAGAGCGTGTCTGACATTCCTCCTATAATAGATGCGCATAGTAAGACATGTGTAGGGAAAAAGATGCAGACTGCAGACAGGCCAAGACACAGACTTAATGGTGGAAGGCAGAAGGTGGCAGTGGGTGGGGGTGGGGGTGGACTCTCATGTGCGATCCAAGGCTGAAAGAGAGCTTTCCGGTTAGGCCAGAGGCTAGAGTGGCAGGTTGGCTGAGCAGACTGTCGTCGTTGCTGGATGTCGAACTACATATCTATCTACATATACATAGGAGGTAGATAGGTGGATAGTATAGGAGTATAGGTAGAGCGCCGGCGCTGGCAATGGCGCCGCACCGCGAGAGATGCTTCGAGACTTACCGGCACAAATGACCATCAGACAAATCGCCAGCAATGCGGCCAGCTTCCGAGGGAACCTGAAAGCAGAAGGTTAACGCTGGTTATTGATCTGCCAGGAGCCAGAGAGCATCCCAAATTCACACTCATAGACCATGCCCCTCTCCCCCCCCCCCAATAATCTATCGACTAATTGTATTTCACTCGAATCTAAACAAGTGAGATTTATAGGATAATCCGAGAAAGAAGTTAGAATGAAATCAGCTGGGTTGAAATGTTTATTTAACTAGCAAGAGAGCTGTTAGCATTGACCAAACGTGGGAGGTGATATTGAATCATGGTAGAGCACGTCGCGGCTTAGAGATCCCGGAGGATATCGTGCTCCGTACATGTAAATGTAAACTGTAGGTGTAAACGCCCCGGGGATGCTAACCGCAAAGATAGAGTGTATCGGGGCGGGGGCCGGGCCAGTGTATCCGTCAGGAAATAGTATACTATAATATCGGCAAATCGGCAATGGGGCAGCATTATACATAGATACATCTGGGTTAGGACTATGGATAACAGACATTTACATGATTTACATGATGTATATCATGGCGACATTTTACTATCGTTAACGCTCCTCCGTTTCCCTGAGCGGTCTCTAGTTTTGATGCATCGAACATTTCTGGCAAATATCATCGCTGCAGTAGAACTTACCCATTTTCCTCTAAAAAATATCATTTCTCCATTAGAATCTCAAGGTTTCAGCCGTCGCATTACTCGTCACTTTACATTTCAAATGTGAAAAGGACCAGTAGTTCGTAGTGGCATTTCGGGAGAATCAATGATCGGGGGGTATCGGGCGGGCGTCGAATTAGGGTGGGCTATGCGTCGGCTATGGAGTACATACATAACGGGCCGGGGTTATGCATGGCATGGCTACTTATGTATTGTATGTATGTCCGACACATATGGGCCTGCGTAAATGACCGCAGGTCGATTAGCAGTCTGGAGCGATTACTCCGTTGGTGCTCCAACTAGATAGTATTATCGCGCAGAGATGGTTCTTAGCTGTTTCAAAGGTCTCCCTACTTAGAAAGATTCAATGTGGAAAAGGAGGTCTGGTTAGCCGATATATTTGGAAATCCTTGCAGAAGATTTTTCAATTGGTTTTGCTCACTGACCACCTTTTGCTTTTTTCGGGCCTTTAGAAGGCGAGTGCTCGACCGGATTACATCGGTTGATGTTGACCTTTCCTAGGAGGATTGATTACTCTGCTTATGTCAGTAGAGAAGAGAGTACATATTATATCTATGTATGTACAACAAAGCGAGGAAGCGCCGTAACAGCAACGCATACCGCTCCAGCTTGCTATTACAACGAAACTAAGTTCCCCGACCAAGTGGACGCGCTTATTAGTCCTGCTAGTTAATAGAGGCCCGGCTATTGACGCCGCCTAAGTAAAGGGAATCGTCTTTGCAACTTTAATGCTTGCCCGTTTAAGAGGGGTTTCGGCCACCTTCAATACCTCTCAGCTTATCTTTGACACCGGTTAACCATCCTCCCTCCCTCCAACCCTTCCTTCCTTCCAATGAAAGCAGATAATACATATGTAGTACAATCGTGCGAGCATGAAAATGGCAGTAATCGGTAATGGTAGAAAAGTGTAGTCGAAAGTACAATTTAAACTGACAACTACCCAATGGTACTATCACCATGGGCTCTAATCGGCAAGGATTAATAATCGAACGTATTAATGACCTGTATTACATATAACACAATGACACCGGGGATGATGAGTCGTATTTCAGAGCCGTCAATTTCGCTCAGGAGAATTAACAGTAATTAATTTGGACCGGTAGAAATATCCCCGCTCTTGAGAAGAATGTCATTACATCTACTAGAGTGGATGCCTAGGTAGGTGAGACATGGAAGGACGGAACGAGCTGGTACAATAAAGGAACAGGTTGATTACGTAAATTATTAATGTTACTGCTTGCCGGAGGATTGCAGAATTGCGTTAACAGAAGCGTACTGCGGGATATACTGTAGTAGGTATGCTGTCCGAGGTGCTGGCTGCACAGTATGTATGTACTATGTAGGGAGGCTATGTGACAGAGCCTCAGTCGCTCTGTCGGCGAGAAACTTTGCTAAGCTTCGCTACGAAACCAGCGGCCAGGAGCGTGAAACGAGAAACGAGTTGCATGAGCCTGAGCCTGAACCTGAGCCTCGGCCTCAGCCCCGGCCCCGACCCCGGCCTCGGTCGGCGCTGAATGTTGATGATCCATTTCAGAGTTTGAGCAACAGCTGAAGAGGGCCCCGGCATAATTTACTCGCGATTATAGTCGCGGCCCTCTTTATACCCAGAAACCGGTCGTACGCGACCCTGACATTTCCACTTTATATCATACAACTTGTTCTTAGTACAATAATCGAGAAATCGAAGAAAGGATTAGATTGGCGGCAGTAGGGAGAATATTTTTTAAATGCTACAATGATTTTTTCTGGTATTACTGTTTCTTGTAACTTTGACCGAATGTTCAACTATGTGGAGAATTTATTATTCGAAATGTAAAAATGGAATCGGTCGCTTCTTTCATTCTGAGATACACCGCTTGTTTGGACATGTCGGTAGGATCGGTGAATAAGGCCGGTGGCGATTTTATTCCCTAGAAGGGAGAGCGGCGCTGGCGCTGTACCCGACAGTAAAATTGATTTGATGACTTCCACTAGGAAGGGTGGAAGGGAGGGAGGAAGGGAGGGAGGGAGGGAGGGAGGGAGAAAGCGTGGCTCGAATCTGTTTATAAATCACAGGCCGAGGGTGAAGGAGGGCGGCGAGTGTAGGCGTGTAAAAAAAGGGATGGGCTGTCGAGCATGTGCAATATACACGTGTCGGGCAATAAAATCTGAATAGGCAGCAGCGTTCGCTTGGCAGTGCTGCCGTTCCCAGAAATGCCTTTTTCTACACGAACGAACGCACGCGTTGGAAAACACGAAATGATTTATTTGCCGCTAGCCCTATTGATGAGAAACCTCTCTGTTAGTTCTGCTTCCACGGGATTTCAGTTACCACGCTTGTGTCGCAGAATTTCATTGCCAGAAATCTGTCAGAGACTTATTTCTGCCAGAAAGAAATAGTACGCTTTGACACGAAGCCCTCCGTAACAATCGATTTGCAATGGAATTGCATCAACAAGACCAATTCATAATTACAGATGGGACCGCGACGTGCCGGGAAAATTTGTATTATTGGCAAGCGCGAGCGAAAGGCTCTATGGAAAGTTTGGCAAGATTTTATCTAATTACGTCGAATGTGTGCTCGGACTGACAGAAACTTGGCGGGGCTTCGCGGATCTTAATAAAGTTGGCAGGCAAAACTGTTATCCTAATGCACGGCGGCCATCATTCTCTATTACCGAAATTAAAAGTGTGCACGGAGCGATGGGCCAGTTTTTCCACCTTTTTCAGATTTCCCGGCTGGTACCGCGAGTAGACTAATCTTTCTGATGAGTGAGAAATATAGTAAAGTTGAAAGGTTGGAAATAGCAATAGAAGATCGACGCTTTCAGAAGCCCCCGAAAATGAGGACATCGCCTTAAGGTTGCAAATGTTAAGATTCTAATTTGAAAGGATCCCAGAAAGCGGCGCCAGCGCAATGGCCATTGGAATCTATTAAAGAAATGTCGCGTGGCCAGTGATAGGAGCGAAGAAGAAAGCCCGGCAAGAATATGCGATTGAGGGGTGTTGGGTTTTTATGCGGCGGGCGTTTCGCACACCGCCTCGCCTGCTGGATTTGAAATTGCTTGAATGCCCGTCTAGTTTCGACGTGAATGAAAAAGAGCCAGCCAGCCAGCCAGCCAGCCAGCCAGCCAGCCAGCCAGCCAACCAGCCAACCAACCAACCCAGGGTGCTAAGCGCAGACCGCGTTTAAGGGCTTTTAAACTTTCCTTGGGATGAATACCGCAAATGCAGCCGTTTCGCTCCCGTCCATACACCACCACCTCTTCTTCAACGTTTTTCGCATTACAAGTCTCTACTTTTTTGGAAGAGAGGACCGATTTATCTGAAAATTTAAAGAAACGCAGCTCCTTTCGTTGCACCTAATCGAGCAGAAAATGTTTCTCGATCTACACAATCCTGTGCAGTGATTTACATAACCTCGGAAATGCGGATATAGCACGCTGCATCAGAGATAATTCTATTTATCGGTATGGTTCCGCCTAGTCGGTCCGCCATTTCCCAGATAATAGCGTCGACAATAGCATTTTATTAAATCATTTGGAGGGGGTCATCGCGCACGATTCATGGTGTCAAGTGGGTAAAGGGGATTGGCGAAGGGGTGGGGCGAACTATTAGCAGTGATGGCTCGAAATCGATATGGTATTCCCGGTGAGGGCGAAGTCCAAAGTTCAAAGGCCGTTTAAAATCAGTAGGAAAATGGGCGGGTGGCGCGGGGCAGGAACGGCCAACTCCCACGAATGATGTAATCAGTGTGCCTGTCGCTTAATGCTTCATTAGTATCCTGCAAGCACAGCCTCATGGGAATAAATGCTGGTGGCTCGGCTAGGCCCCAAACGGCGACTAGCAACGGAGAATTGCGGAACTACAGGCTTACACCACTTTCCGTGTAACACAACAAATGGTGAGTAAGTAAGAGCTCGCGGTGGCGCATTTCCGGTGAAAATGATTGAAAATTCGAGTGGGTGCGAGAGATCCGGATCTTCGTTTATAGCGGTGAGATAGTCAAGCTGGGAAGTCACAGCCTCCGCGCGTCGGCGTCCTTCCGAAATGTTAAATGAACCCAATCAATGTCGGCTGCTCGAGGGAGCTTGGCTTCGAAATAACTTTTCATATCGAGGATTACCGAGCAGCGATTGCTTCTGTTAACAGTCTGATCATTTAATCTGGCATGGCCTCGTGTACCGATAACGTCCGCTCGCCCCTTTCCAATTCAATCAATTTCGACAACTGTGCGCCCGGGATTCGAATCTGAAAAACCAACTGCATAGTAATACGAAAAATCTTTACCGATCGTCCGATAGATAGAGACGGATATCGCGTTATCCTGCCTGGATAGCAGTATACATACTATATATGTACATACACTCGCGAAACATATGAATTTCCGAGTGAAGCTGGTACTATATCAGAATGCCTGCTGCAGGAAATATCGTATTTTTCACGCATCACCACGTGATAGTCGATACGACAAATATGAATTAAAAGTCTATTAATGCAGCATCGCGTTCGACGCCGGTCGCCGGACGCCGAACGTCGATCCGACAATTGGTTCCACGGATTTCGTACATTTAATTGCATCTATCAGAAGAACCTGGGGAACCTGGAGGTCCATTAACTAAAAACTAATCGACTCTGCTGTTTGATCATACGCTACGACTAGTCCTAAAATTGGACAGCCATTCGATGTACCTAGAAAGAGAAAATGTTTCTCCCATTTTATAGAGCGAGCGGCGAAGTTGTCTAGTGCCGGGGAAGGTGATAGGTGATGGGTGATAGGAGTAAAATGGTGGGATGGAATTTGCATGGTCCCCTTGCAAGTGAAAGCAGTGCAGTGTCAGGCTCCCAATGGCGATGATATGGATAGATAGATAGATGCGAAGGGCATGGCTGTCGCCGTCGCCGTCGCCGTCGCCGTCGCCGTCGCCGTCGCAGTCGCCGTTGGCGGCATTCAAGTGGCTCCCACTTTTCGAGGAATAAAGCATAATCCTGAGAACGAAATGGAGAAGGTTCTGGACCGAGATAGAGATGTCGAGAGCATCCTGGGGAGGTGCGCTATGTCACCGCCAACGATTTCTTACCTTCTATCGACAGCAAACGTACGAGACGTTTCTCTACTCCGGAAAAGCCTAAAGAACACTGCCCCACCGCTCTCACCGTCCTCACCGCCCCAACCTAACAGCACTATCGCACCAGGAGAAGGGTGGGTGCTTGCTTTCTCTCATCCATGAAACACTGTTGAAAAGTCCACTTCAAGGACTCCGGGGACATAAAAGCAGAAGGAAGAGACTTTCGAAGGACGTAGCTAAAAGCTAATCCGAGTGATGCGAAAAATGTGAAACCGAAAGCACTCGGCAGACCTGGTGTAATAAGGACAGGAAATCCGTCCCACTTCGCTTTTATTCGATCAAAATCATCTTCTTGTAGATAGATTTATGAATGCTCTCACACCTTAAGATCATTCCAACGGCTATCATGCTATTCGGATTGGTGTTTACAAATGTGATAACGAAGAAAGAGCCAGGAATGCAATTTGTTGCCGGTACGCGATCAACTGACGAAACGAATGTTGTGGCTAGCATCGGGAAAGTCCGATTTGCCATGGGGATATCAAAAGTTCTCCAAGTTCTGTAGGTTGAAGCCGGTCGTCGGCGTCGGCGTCGGCGTCGGCGTCGGCGTCGGCGTCGGCGTCGGCGTCGGCGTCGGCGTCGTATCAACTGGCCGGAAGTGCAGTCAGCATGCGTCAGTATAAAACCACAGTCGGAATACAGATAGATAGATAGAGTCGACAATATCACTCGGCGATGGATTCGGGCAGCCTGAAAAATTCTCTTGGAGAACTTTTAATATCCATAAAAGGGTTTCTCCCATGAATAAAAGAGTCTTGGCAACCTGGATTCCTGCGAAGGCTCCAATTCAATCTATGAATGGATGTTAGAAGCGAGCCGCGACAAATCGATGTCTTAATCCGCCAGCAATCCCGATTAAATAAAGTCCGCGAACCTTTCTCATCCCGAGGGTCCACGGTTCAATGAAAGTTCAGCAGGTAATAAACACCAACTCCAAAGTAAGCTAGACCGTTTCATTATGAAGTGCAGCCATAAATGTAAATAGAGGATGAGAGGAGAGATATTAGCTGGCGTAGTACCTCCGAAGGAGAGGTCAAACTTACTTTCCTCCTACTCGCTTCTACGTATAATAATTTACTGTTGGCTTCTCATCATCATTTTAGATGGGAATCCAATATACATGAAGCCCGTTTTAGCCACATCCAGAGCTCTTACACTCTTCTCCTATTCTGATCACTCGGATCCATTTCTATTTTTATGTCGGCTCATCAACAAAAAAGATGGCTCTCTTCTCGCTCCCTCTACTCTCTATAAAATAATAAAGGTTTAGTGGAGGGAATGATGCGAGATAGTATCAAGTTTAGCCGGGGTAATGCAGGGGTTAGGAGTTAGTGGTTAGAAATTCGAGAAGCGAATTCGATCCTAGGCTGGGGCAGTTCAATATCCCATAATTGTTGGAGCATTCTTTGCCAACGCCTGATGAAAATTAACGCGAGGACACTCTGGGAACTGGAGCCGGTCAATTCCAGCTGGTTTTGCTCCTCCGGTTCAACTATGTACAGGGTGTAACAGATAGAATGGAACCAACTTTTTACCATCGAATTATCGGTAATACCGACATTGCGTAATTGTTTTGGTAGCCCTGTAATGTCACTTGTGTCGTGTGTCGTGTGTCGCGTGTCGCGTGAACTTACACGGAGTGAATCACGACGGACGGTTTCTTCCATGTTTTGCAATCTTCCCGATCTTTTCCGGTGCTGTAATTTGGTGGAGAATGTTTTCTTGCATCAAGGAAGAAGTGATATAAATTCCAGAGCCCTAGCTCAAAATTCATTTTTTCGCAAATTTTTCCATATGTACCCCTTCACAAATTTTCGATTTTTCAAAGGTTCTCGGACTTTGACGAACGCTTGATTTTTCCATTGTTTGTGTATCAAAACGAAAAGAAAACATAAAACCAGTGGCGGAAATGCCGGAATTGTATCGAAAACACATAGAAAACTGATCTTGAATCATCAACTTCGCTTGATTTAGACGGGTTTTTCCCATGTTTTCAAGTATTTCCCGACATTTTCCGGGGCTGTAATTTGGTGGAGAATGTTTTCTTGCATCAAGGAAGAAGTGATATAAATTCCAGAGCCCTAGCTCGAAATTCATTTTTTCGCAAATTTTTCCATATGTACCCCTTCACAAATTTTCGATTTTTCGAAGGTTCTCGGACTTTGATGAACACTTGATTTTTCCATTGTTTGTGTATCAAAACGAAAAGAAAAGATGAAACCAGTGGGAGAATTGCCGGAATTGTGCCGAAAACACATGGAAAACCGATCCTGAATAATGATCTTCATCTTATTTGGACGGGTTTTTCCCATGTTTTTCATACTTCCCGACATTTTCCGAGGCTGTAATTTGGTAGAGAATGTTTTCTTGCATCAAGGAAGAAGTTATATAAATTCCAGAGCCCTAGCTCAAAATTCATTTTTCCCACATTTTTTTGTCACTCGTGTCGTGTGCTCAGCGACACACGACACAAGTGACATTACACGGCTACCAAAACAATTACGCAATGTCGGTACTAGCGATAAATCAATGGTAAAAAACTGGTCCCATTCTATCTGTTACACCCTGTATGGGGTTTAAGCTCTAACTACCCGCATGAGGTATGCTCGGCTTTGGGTTAGGCGATAGGCGATATACATAGATAGAACTACCAGCATTGGCAGAGCCTGCGTCCCTGTTGGAGGGGGAGGTTCCTCTACATCTACGTCCAACGACATAGTATATCTACACATACATCTATACTATGTATAGATACATATAGATATGCAGATAGGTGTACATATATGAGGCTGAGTGAGCTAGACCGGCGAGCGCGGCGCGGCGCGGCGCGGCGCCTAGCGCAGGCAGGGCACCCCTGGCAATGCTAACTGATAACTGGAAACTAGCAACTGGAAACTGGAAACTGGCAACTGGCAACTGGCAACTGGCAACTAGGAATTGGGAAGAGATGAAGAGATGAAGAGCAAAGTATGAGGATCGGCGGTGGCAGTGGCAGTGGCAATGGAAGCGCGAGTGGCGACCGGCGACCGCCGCCGCCGCCGCCGCCGCCGCCGCCGCGATTTTGCAGTCAGCACGAATTTAATCGACGGGGAATTCCCAGGCTGTGCAGGCGCAGCTGCGTTCCATGGATGGCTGCCTATATCAGATATCGTGAATGCACGACGCCTTTGAGCCGTCACACGTACTCGGCCGATTATTGCATTCGATCCAAGTGGACCCTTTCAAAGCATTTGATCGAAATGCGATTATGTGTTCTCCCGCGTTGCCACGGATACACCTAACGGGAGGATCATCACCAACCGGGCAGCCATTGTCTCGCCAAAAGTTTCTGCTCTCCCTAAGCGCGCGTCTACTTCCATCAACCGGCCAACAAGAAACTCAGATGCCCAAATGGCCATACTTTGTTACATTTACACCTATCGGAACGAAAATGAATAAAGCGAGTGAACGTTCATAGGATACAATCGAACAACAGACCTCTTCGGAATCTGTTCTCTTTAACCAATGGATTATTTCAGGCTGGCTATTGCAAATTCAATTCCTATGCACTTTAATTGGGATTATTCGACGGGCAAATCTTGGCTATGCTTGGAAGAAAAAACATACCGATTCTAATTCGACCAGATCTAATCCTCATCCCCCGGATATCTATATACACCGATGAGACTGATCAACTAATTAAAATCCGCGTTTATACCCAGCCAGTTTAATGCTATCAGATGAATACCAGATTTCATCGAACCGAGCTAAAGAAACCTAACTGTCACATTATTCGAGCAAGTCAAATTTTAATCAAAGAAGACAATGAGAAATATCAGTGTAACTTTGATACCGGATCATTAGACGGGAGAGGAGGGTTAATTTCTACGGTATCGGTTGATTAAATTTCCATAGCTCGTTAATGAAAGCCCGCGTGCAATGCTCAATTTGTGTACGAGCGAGCGATGACTATAATGCGGCATGACTGAAATTTCAATCGCGATTTCGCCGGCGTATATGTCACCCGCGTGATTACATTTCACTTGCAACAGCAATCCATCATTATTGCATGACTTATGTTCCTTGCCGATTGCACAAGCTGAAAGCCTGGCCATTTGGCCATTGTGCCTTCTCTCCCATTTTAATCAAACGGATTATTTCGCCATCACCGGTTTACTCGCAATCTGTTGATGCTCTTCCCCCGCCCGAACGCAATCGCCATCCACATACATGTATGTATCTATGTATGCGACCTATCTAGTAGAAATGCTGAAATATCTTCGGAATTCCGATCGATCGAAGTTGGAAAGAAGTTATAGCATGTATGAAGGAGGTGAAGAAGAAAGGATGATTTCTTTGTGGGATATGTGCGGATATGTGCGGATATGTGCGGATATGTGCATGTGCATGTGCAATAGCAACATATTTCTGTGGTAAGGGGGTCGTCGAACCGTTCGGGGAAATTCAACTTGATAATCTAGCCCGACTGAGATCAGGTTATAAAGCGTTCTAGAATAGGGTAAAAGGGGCTGGCTGAGCAAGGTAAGGGAAGGGAAGGGCGATACAAAGCCGAATGCTACAGCGGGGGAACTCCGAGGCTGTGGAAGCGATGATAAGCTTACGAAAATTGCGCGAGCTATTCAATTTCGCTGCTCCACTGGTGCTATCTATCAAATGAGAATGGATCTTGAAAGTCTAGAATTATATCGGTAGTGCAGGTACTTCCGTATCGATGCCATTCGCTTATTTATGCCTGGCAGCGAAATTCTCCACTCTCCGACGAATAACATTCGGATTAAGCATTGTAGGATCAGACGCCTAAGTAATGTCACCAACAGATCTCATGGTAACCAAAATAAACCGGCCAAAGGTAATTGCGAAGGGCAGTAATTTACTACTTTCCCAACTCGCTCCTCCAGCTTTCCCTCTCCGAACCTCCGACGGTCCGCTGTGTCATCGATTTAACAAGCGAAGCCGACCGGCATTATTCTCCATTTATCCGATCTCATATTTCAGCGATCAATTATCTTGGATTTCTTCATTTCCGTGCCGGAGAGGGACAGGGCGCGGCGCGGCGCGGCGTCCCTTTCCTTCGATTGACAGGGAGCATCCATTCTCGGAGAAGGGACGTGGGCAGATGCTCCAATGAAGTGTGAGTGGTCGCGATCGTGATCGTGGTTGCGGTTATCTCTTCTCACCGTAATAACAGCGGCGGCAAGAACCAACCGGTCCAAGCCCAAACATCACCGGGAAGAGAGAAAGAGGGTGGGGTGGGGTGGGTTGGGTTGGGGGGAGGCAATGGTACTGGGAGCGGGAAATAAGCCAGGTCGAGATAGATGAGGAAAGCGGGAAGGTGCAGAGGGAAGAGGGGGAAGGACGATAACAGGAATCAGGCGGCGTGTCGCGAGGTTTGTGAGAAACAGCCATATCGATCTGGCATTGCGCATGGAACTCGAGAGCGAAAGAGAAGATTGTTCATCGAATCATCGAGCTCGGACGAACCCGACCAACTCCATCCCACGTTCGTGGATTATCTCCTCTTCCGTGGCTTGCTTCCCCACCTCCCCCGCCACACCGATCATTCCTCTTCGTCCTACCCCTTTCCTCTTGCTCGAGCAAACTCTCCAACTCCTCAGTCTTCTAACATGCGCTCAAAAATCTTTCCGACATAGCCCTTTTGCGTTATTGCCAAACTTGCTGCAGCTATACAACAGCAAGCTTTCCCTGCTTTAGTCCTATTTATCCCTAGCACACAAAATTCTTCCAATTGGTCGTGTTTTCATTAACGTTCTGGGCCTTTCTAAAAATGTCTTAAATTTATCTCTCGCTTTATCAAAGGTTATGCGGAATTTGTAACGATGGAGATTTATTTCCGCTCTCACTGTCCCCCTCTTCCCTCGAGCCTATCTTTTATTCGTCTCTTTAACCATAATAAGGAAATAAGAAGGTAAGGCGACAAAAAGGTGAGGATCCGTCGGGCTAAGAAGCATAAAATGTAATTTATGTGCGCATGGCGCAGGGGGGCATTGCAACAGAAATGAGAAGAATTCGAGGGTGTGCGGGGGGAGCACCGAGGCAAAATGATATTGGATAAGTAGCTGCTCAACAAGCCGGAATAAGCGAAAGGGGCGCGAGAGAGGAGCGAGAGAGGAGCGAAGAGGAGGGGGAGCCGGCTAAAAACCTAAAAAGCTGCCACGCCTGTAAGGATGATGAATCCCGGGCTTTCAGTCCAGGCCGGTTTATTGAAAGTAAACATGCAGAAGAAATCGAGTGGCAGGTGGGTAGTGTAAGCAGAGTGTCGTACGTACTAGACTATGCAGATATCTACATATGAGAAATTTCTTCGGAGGCCCAGGTTGCAGTTACAGAGTAGTGGGTGGGCTCCATTGCGACGAGTGTTTTCATTATTACGTGAGTGGTGACTGGAGACTCGCCAGACTTAGTCTATGCATGTATGGCCGGAAAGGAAGAAGGCAAGGCGGGAGGGTGCGGACCCTCACTCATCCTGATGAAAGGAAGGAGCGTGACTTCTCCCGAACAAGGTGAAGCGACCAAGTTTGTCCTTTGCGGCAAGGAAAGTAGAAGTAGACGGAGGGAAGTGGCGGGGTGGCAGGAACTTTTTTCATCAGTAGATACCTACATCGCGACGCGACGCGCCGCGCCGTGCCACGCCGCCCGCCAAGAATACGGATGAGAATTTCATTTCCTTTATCGCACCCACCCACAGCCAGTACTAGAGCGAGCTAGAGCGAGCTAGAGCGAGTGCCATGGCCCAGCGAACGGTTCGCTTCAATATTCCCGGCTAATCGAAAATCCTCCATTTAACGCGTACGCAAACAGCCATTTCGTATGCGGCATTTCGAGGTTGAAGGAAGGCGGCCTCTTTCCTCGCTATCTGCTTCCTAGGGAGAGAGACGCAGCTGCAGCCCCACCTCGCGCTCTCTAACAGAACCAACTTTCCGAGGAAATCCTCTCTGCCTCGCATTTTCTTTAGCAAACACGAAATCGACGTTGAAAGATATCCTACCTTGAAGGAATACCCTTGCTATCTTTGGGAAAGGCATCGTTCCAATATGTCGACTAGTATCTAAAATTATTATTTCAGCAAGCTTCCTCTTGATATTGCTTCTATTGCTACTGCTGTAGGAGTGGCGAAATTAAGTTGTTTCTTTACTCCTTTACTTTCATAAGAGAGGGAAAAATGCTCCGAGTTGGGGTTGAAAATTGGCTGGTGGACAAGCGAGCGATTACTATCGCCGTAAACCAGGGACTTATACTCGAGATGAAAACATAAAAAGTCCAAAGTCCAAAGTTCACGTAGCCCGTGAACGTTTCAGGTGTACTGAAAGAGCTGAGAGTTGGCGCGTCTTGTATCTACATATGTAGGTTCTAGGTGTACGTGGTCCCAAACTCTGCGCCAGCCTCGAAAAGAAAGAGGCATGCAAATGTCCTCGGTTATGCTCGCTGAAAAATTCTATGCATTCAGAAAGAAGCGCGAAGCTTTCAAGTTTTCTCGCTGCTTCTGCCCTGTATCTGTCTCTCGCGGAAACTTGAACTCCTACTCGAATGCAACCAGTGGAATTCAAGCCTGGAATAGTACGCGTACTGCCTACATCATCCGCGTCTCACCCCGGTATCATCGTTCAATCGATATATCTATAAACTTCTACCAACACCGGCTATCTTCTCCCAGTCTTATGGATCTGATGTACTATAATTAGAAAAGCTAAATAGAATATATTTCCCATAGTAGTTTAACTCGTTGGAAGTAAAATTTTGGCTCTCGAGACAAAAACTGAGTGTTGGCGAGAACAGCAGGTTTGAAATGACAAAGCGGCTGGCTGCATCGACCGAGAGCCAATACATATCGGTCAACTGAATTAAAAAGGCCGTGCACCACGGACCATGCAACAAACAATCGGCTGCCACATTTCACGAATAAAAATCCAATAGATCGCTTGGTCACTGGATTCAGAGCTTTGCGCCACAGTTTATACTACTGGAGATACGGCCTGCTAAATATTTTTGTTACTGTCGCTTTGTCGAATGACTATAAAGGTCGTAAAATAAAGATACCGTTCGCCGACATACATACATACATACGTACAATATGCAATGTTTTCAATCAGTTAAAAAGCCAGATAATAGTTGCCAATAGAAATCTCTTACAATTTCTTTTATGTTTGAGGGAAGCCTTGCGTCTATTAAATGTCTATTAAATGAATGTTTCTCTTTTGAATAAGTATGATGTAGAGTACACGTTAGTTTTTCTTCCGCTCAAAGGAGTAATATCACCAAGAAATAATATTGATAGACGTACCAGTCAAGTGCAGCATTGGTGTAAGGCGCATCGAACGGTACATGAACGCGTGACCGGAACTCACTGACGCATTTTACTCTAAATACGGAACGAGAAGCCGTTAATTCTGTCTTATGATCGCATCATCGATTCAGGATCTATAGCATTTCGCTCGCGTAATAGTTATGCTATTCTGCCCATCAAGAGATTCATTATGCTTTGAGAAAACGTCGGATCATCGTCTCCTCTAGCTATATCCAGAATTCCAGTAAAAAATTGCACGTGACAATAAAATTAAATACGCCGTGACAGAAATGAATAGCCAGAGTTCATCCTGTCGGTTCAAATATCGTTTAATTCCAATCATGCAAATCGATTTACTACGCAACAGCCAGATTTTCCCAATCTTCTCCCCTTTACGGAGGCCCGGCATCTATTGTACGATACTAGCTGTTGAGGGATTTTCAAATTAAGCGAGTTAAATCATTTCGATCTGGAAATCCTGCAAACAAGTTACAAGATTTGCTAGTGGAAGAGTATTAAGTAAGGTGCGTGAAAGGAATGTAGAATGGAGCTTTGAAAAGGGGCGACGAAATAGAGAGGGAGCACGTATGGGATGAGGTGAAGCAATTGATCAGAGCGGAGGATCGTTCGTTTTTATCTGATAACCCAGTGGTTGGTTATCAAGATGGAGGTCCGCATGGCGCAGAGAATATGGTCAAAGAAAGGGCCGAGCAACTCTACGATAAGATGTCCCATCTCAAGTCAACCAGTCGAGATAATCGGTCCTATTGTTATTCCAAGAGAATTTCTTCCCAAGTTCTCCAACACCGAGAAACTTGAAACTCTCGACTTGGCAACTCCGTGAAGTTCCGGGGCTGAGCAACCATTTCAGGCTATCTGTGTCGCGAAGATCCTAGCTCCCTTTCCTTCTCCTTTTCCCTCCCGGCCATCGGCCTTCGGCCCTCGGCCCTCGGCCCTCGGCCCTCGGCTCCACGCTCTCGCAACGGCCTAATCTCTAGATTCTCCAGTTGATCATCTCCTTCTCTTCAGCCACTTCCTGCTGTTCCTACCAAAGGAGCGAGGCGAGATTCTTCACCGCGACTGCACAACAATGAGGAGTGCAGAGTTCGCAGCTACTAATAAGGTAGGAGATTGACTCGGTCTCCCAGTTGCCGCGGGCAATCTAAAATCGAACTACATGTCAACACGTACTTAGTAGCTACGCATCGTGCTTGTAGTTGGCTCTTCTGAACGATGCTTTTGTTAGTTTTTGCATAAAAAACTAACTGCTATGGAGAGGTTCGAGTACGTGTGTATGGAAAGGTATTTAAAAAGGGTACTAGTGTCACCAGTAGCGTCGTTATAATTAAATCATGTCGGGGGAACCGCGGCATTGTTAAGTTAATGACGAATTTTTGGGATAACGAGGTTCGTGCCGGCGCGAACGTGTCTGGCGCTTGTGAATTCAACTCCAACTGGCCCAGCCCACCCTCCACCCAACTGGCGCAACGCTAGTGTGCGGTTAAAGTTGTCGGGTGTCCGGCCGCTGTGTAGGTCGGTGCATGTACGCCAGCTCTGTCTATTAAGTTCGAGAGAGGGATACGATTTAAATTAGATCCTGGCTGAGTTAATAGTCCGCTAGTACGACCGACGCCGACGCCGACGCCGACGCCAACGCCAACGCCAACGCCAACGCCAACGTGGGGGTTAGTAAGTCGGTAGTCGGTACTGCGTTTCGGATTTATGTATTGCGCCCCGTCGCGTCGCGTCGCGTCGCCTCGTTTCGTCAGTGAACTCTACGGCGGATCAATCTTCTCGCTCCGGAGAAATGGCGAACTGCATGGGGAGCCAAGAGAGCTGACGTCGCAGCGCACCGCACCGCGCTGCACCACACCACCCTTCAAACTGAATTTAACTCCCTTCCAATCCCGACATCAATTCGAATACGAGCATCTGTCGACTCTCACCACTTTTCTCCCAGTCAAGCTCCAACTAATTTCTTTAAATCGTAGCAGAACTCCCGCAAACTGCCTGATTTTTGCCATGAAAATTCCAACTGGTATCATGAATTGATACGCGACTAAAGACAATAGAGTATAATAGTTTTAGAAGTAGGAGCATCAGGAATAACCACGGCGCAGCGCCTGCAACTGCCCATCCAAAAGCCGCGGCAAGCAAAAGAAAGTCAGACGTTGACGGAGCGAGAAACTTGATTACTAGAATAGTACATACATCGAAGAAAGCGAAAAACAATGTTGTGGATGCTGACCAAGAGAGAAGTCGATAGCAACGAGTTGGTCAAGAAGAAGCAAATGGAGGACTATTGGCGAGTGGCGGAGAAAAGCGAGCAGGAAGCGGGAAGCGGGAAGCGGGAAGCAGGGAGGGTGAAGAGATGGAGAGCGCGGGAGAGGAAAAAGTTGGAAAAGAGGTTGACCCAGGGGCGTTGCAAGATGTAAAGCGGGCAGCTTGGAAAATTGCGTCCCTCGGAGGGCAAGGTGAGAATAGAGCAGTTTGAAGAAAAGAAGGGAACTCGAAGGAGTAAAGTAGGGCGAAAAAGAGAAGCGGGGCTTGAGGGAGAATTTACGATAGCCTGCGCCAATAGTCGTTCGGGGCTGTTGCTTACGATTCTAGCGAGTTTGGGCAACCGCTTGCCCCTTCGCGAAAGCCGGAAACGCTTATCGCTGAGTTACGAGCGAGACACGACGAAAATCCGCGGCGGCGGGCGGGCGGGCGGGCGGGCGGACAAAGGCACGATTTAAATTAAACGCCTGCCTTTTCGGGCCCTCTACTCCCACCCAACTCTTTCGGATCGCCACCTCCTCCTCCTCCCTCCACCTTCGAGCGTACCTCCTTTTGCTCCCTTTTCCTTCTTCTCGAAAGGCTTTCATCATTGTTCCAGGCATGACAGTATGTATAAGGTAGAATCTGGCTCCTCGATAGTGGTAGAATGGAGTGGATGGAAGCCGTGGATCGAAGTAGAATTGGAAATAGGGCCAGTGCGAAAGGGCGAAAATGCCAATTCCGTAAGGATATACTACTGCTTTCGAAGATTGCGTGTAGTCTATCAAGTGGAGAAAAGCAGGGATTCTCGTGCAAGTTGGAAAGGTAGCAGCGATTGAGCCGCGGCTATTTAAGAGAACCATTTAAGAGAACCAGTTTCGAGAAGATGAATGCATCAGAGGGAGGAGGGAAAGAATGAAGGATAGCTCCGATCAAGCGTGAGATCGGCCACGGTTTCGGATTCGCTTTCGCTTTCGCTTTCGCTTTCGGATCGGCGGCCATTTAGAATAGCACCTTCCCGGTCAACGGATCTCTCTACGAGCTATCGCCATCACCAAAAGGCTGAATAGCCCCGCAGCGCCCCGCCGCGTCGAGATTCAGTGTGTTCGCCAGCGAACAGAGAGATAGCTATCTCGCACTTGATCCACCACTGATCCTTGCTAACTTGAGCCATGGCGAGGGGGATAACTTCTCGTCCGTCAGTGGTTGTTTGTACTATAGTACCCTTCCCAAAAATACAATTACACCTCATCGACAAGTGGGCTTTGTTGTTCTTGTGTATGCATGTACTGCATACATACGTATGTATGGTTGGATATACCCCACCCCCCTCCCCCCCCCCCCCCTTAGATCTTCAACACTCTTCTTAGGAAGAAGAGTATTGAAAAAGTTGGAGGCAAACAATAAATTTCGTTGGCTATTCTTGATAATTAGGTGAATTATCCTGATTTGAGAAGAGTATCTGCTAACAGGGGATTCTTTATTACGAAAGGTCTAACAATCGGCATAGGCTTTACTTTGGCAGGAGTAACAATGTTTAAAAGAATCGAATTGGCTAAATTGGAAGTTATTACAGAAAGAGAGTGTAGTGAGCCCGTACTCAAGCGATTAGCACTTCCTTCCTCCGGACTTTCTCCATCGCTGTTTCAAATTAGATTGGGGAAAAAACATGTTTGTCCGACTGCGCGCGCGCGCGCGCGAGTTCAGACTGGCGACGCGCCGCTAAAGCGGAGATAACGGTGAAATCCTCCTGTGAAAATAATCAGATGACCGCATGGCATCATAACCAATGTCATCCACCAGAGAAAGTTAGTCTTGATTGAGTCACGCAATAGTTACTTTCTTCCACCTGCAGTCAAGTGGCTAAGAAAAACAGGAGGGATTTCGAGTTCACGACAACAGATATGACTTTATCAGATATTTGTTGGCTTCATAGTCTTTGATTACCGGCTGCTGCGAGGCTGAGTGATTGTCAGGAAAGATTATCGTCGCTAGCGAAATGGCAAACTTGTAGTATATCGATAAGGGCTCCAAGTCCGAGAGATGCAGAAAGCAGGAGGGAGGAGAGAGGAGGGATTTACCCTTAATAAGGTGGTGGCCATATTTCCGACGTCGCGTCAGCCGGTTTGGTTACTGGGAAAAGTGAGGCCATTACGCCGCGCCGGTAACTTTCGCGGAGAGAGCTTTCATCAATGTCGTCCCTCGTTTATGAGAAAGAAATTGTATAGTATGCCCGTGTATATTTAATGCCGCCAGAGTATGTAAAAGATATCATAAATCACGCGACATTCTAGTTAGTATGATACATCAATTAACCAAGGCTGTCAGCTTAATGCGGTAACACCAAATCTCCTCGGCGTTTTATAGAATTTTCGGCTAGCTCCCCAAGTTGGCGAGACTCCATGATTAACTAAAGCCCAATGAGCGTAACTTGGGACTTTAATGATAAAGTTTTTTAGCCTTATCCAAGCGATGCAAGCCAATTGGCAATGCTGGGCCAAAGCCCCATGTCGACGAGGGAGTAAGACCGTTATCGGAGAAGATGAAAGCGCGATTCAGTGAAAAGGCTAGCACGCTAGTGCCACCCGCTTCGATTTTAGGAGAAAAGAGGATGCAGAAATACGTCGTTAAAGTTAAATAGAGCCGCGAACTGGGAATCGGTGTGTCGGCCTGTTTTTGCCTAATGTACCACAGAGACTAAAAGCGTTCGAACGGCAGACGCCAGTTTACTCAAGCCTCGCAGGAGCATCGATAAAGCCGTCGAGCACCAGCCCGGGAAAAAACAGCCGTAAAACCCTCGTTCTCGCTTTCTATCTCTCTGTCAGGAGGCAAAGGATTTTCCGGCAAATATTCTTCCGCGAGCGGAACGTTCAAGCCGACCGACGCCGACGTATTGAAACTAATCGATAGTGCCAAGCCAATAAGCCGCCTCAACAAACAACATACATATACTATTTCCAGTTCCGTTTCGCGAGCCGTCCATACAAAGAATACACGTATGCGCCGGAATAGCAGAGCCGGAAAGCCGGGGAAACGGAGAAACGGAGAAACGCCGGATAAATATCTCTGTATATTAGGCCAATAATCGAAATTGGCGTGGAATCGAGTGCAATCTCTGCACACCGGACGGCCCTGCTCCTCCAATTATACCTTTCGTCTCGGATACCGGATGATCATGCGAAGATACTGATTGCTTCGGCTTACCATTTCCGAAAGCGGATTCCTCATTAATTGATAAAGGTTGCATCACTTGGCTCGCATTGGAGTCGCAATTTTTTAGCACTGATTAGAGAGAACTTAGAGGCGACCAGGCAATGTGCTTGAATAGCGTATTTTGGAAAAATTCCCGACATTCCCGGAGCGTTGCCACCGGCCACTTCACCTGCTGCCATTTTCGAGCGCGAGCCGTAGCGATACATCGGACAGAGTGGTTTTTAAATCCCGCCACTTGCCATGAGTATGGATTAAGCGGATACTGCGTTGCAAAAAACACAGGCACTAGAACTAAAATAAAAGCTGGATCTGTCAATCGGCATTCACTGTACCCCGGAGCAAGCTTGCTGCAGCATACGCAGCATCGAGCATTGAACAATAACAGACAACACGAAATTCCACGAGAAAACCTCCCCTCCTCGGTTTCTCCGCTTCGAAGCATCAACCCCTACCGATTTCTGCATGAGCTGACTCAGGCTCAACCATGAGAATTGCCATCGGAGTCCGTTCCCCTCTGAAAGCCTTTCTGCTCTCTGATTTCCTGCTACCACGCTTATTGCCTTAACGCTAACATGTATTACGCAATCAAGTCTGACTTACATCTATATTACTGACAATTTATACCCATCAATGTTCAGTTAAACCGATCATTGATGATGGGGTTACTGATACATCTGCTTCCTACGACCTCTTCAACGTGTTTAGATCAATTCACGAGGAGGGCTTCCAATGAGAAAGTTGAAATAATAGGTTTCCTCTTAATTTGGTCAAAACCGAAATCCCGTGAAATTCGGATGGGAAGGATTAAGAATAGATTCATCGATCGAATTCGACACTGGCTGCCCATCCATTATCCCCATCCTAAGCCCTCTCACCGCTGTCCCTGACAGCGGCTCTTCCTCGAGCAGAGAGACTCTCGTCTCGTGGTATATGTGCGACGAAAGAAGATTCCATCACGTCCTTCTCAACCACGCTTACCACCCTAATGAAAGCTGTCCATTGCCGCGCCGCGCCGCGCCGTCAATACCTTCGAGCAGCTCTAAACGGGATCTTTGATCTATACGGCTAGCTCTTTTCTCAGGGATTCTCTCTTATTCTGATACGGAGTGTTATACGGAGAGCCCGTCGTCAGGCATTCCTTCCGATGGGGCCCAAACCTCTATTACGGTGATAGAAGGTGTCTTTCGCAGTTTGCATCGCGGTATTACGCGAACCCATTTACCCAAAAAGCCGAAAGCCTCTCGAGAACCGACGCTCACAGACAGTTCTCTCCGCTCACCTGCCTTCCCACTTCCCACTTCCCACTTCCCAGCCTATCCCTCTTCCTCTTCCCATTCTCCACATTTTACCATTTTCAGGACGTTATTCCGACTGCATTGTCTTTCCTGTGAAACGGTCCTGCGCGCCGCGAACCAGTCTGCTGCAAGTTTCGCCGGTATTTTGGTCGATAGCCATCGGATACGATAGAACCCACTCCGAGCATCGAACACCGAGCATCATATCTTGTATGCACCCTACCCGCTTTACGTTCTACCGCTTTGTCTTTTCGTTCCTTCCCCGAGATGTTGTAGATAAGACTCATCTCAGCAAAGCCACATCGAAATCGTCGCATAACTCGCTAGTCTCTCGGAGGTCTTTCCTAGATAAGCTTTCAACCCTCGAGAACAATTGAATTTTGGCACTGGACCGTTGGCTGCGCCAATGCATCTTGATTTCGATGAATTTTTTATTGCTAGCAATAGGAAAGATAAAATTGCAATTTAGGAGAAGGTCCGGATGGATCTTTTGGAAAGGCAGAACAGTAGGCATGATTGAATAGGCGGCGGCAGCGGCGGCGGCAGCGGTAGGGCACGCACACATGCTATCTAGCTAGCTATAGTGAGTGAGGCGAATGGATGGTGGAAGTGGAAGACCCCTTCGAGCGGGACGGCCGGGCCGCAATCTATCTTCGCCTAAATAGGCGTTCCAGTGCAAGATCACGTTTCCCTGTGTTACCGCACCAGTTGGACATTAATATCGTTTATGCAAAATTAAGCGGCTCCCTTTCCTTCCTAGAATTGATGCCTATCTAATGCCTGGCCTTGCCTTATCTTGTGGCTGGCAATTCCCCATTCGGGGGGTTCTTTTTTCAGCTAGTGCAAATTAGAGTATTTTCAGACTGTTCATTTTGAGCGTTTGGACGGTATAGCTATTGTAGTTAGAGTAGTTAAGTGTTCGAAACATAATATCTTAGGGATACATGATCATCCTGTTGGGAATTGGAGGTAACGGTGTTCCATTGTCTGGAATGTTGATAAAACTCTAGGAAATTCAGTAGTGCATCGTGTCCCAGAGGACAGTAGAGGCCCATTATTCTACAGGAAAATAATTCAAGTACTTTCAAGTTCGGAGCGACTGGAATTTATGGGTTGGAATGCGAACTATGGGCCGGGGTTATAAAGAAATTTGTAGGTGGGTAGGTTGGCACGCATGCCACTGCGAATAGCTGAAAGGCCAAGTTGCTCGCGACGCCACGTGTAAGTACAGCTAAATTTGCGTTAACCCAAAAGGAAAAGAGAGGCGGGAGTATGCGCTACATGTAATACATGTACGTAGATATATCTTCCCTGGAGCTTCACTTACGCCTATTTCAGTGTTGTTCCCCTGACCTTTTAAACAAGCAATTTCTACCACCCACCCGCACCCACTATCTCTACTTCCTACTAGAACCCTAATGTGCTTTACCTGCCCCGAGCGTAAAAACTTTGCCCATTAGCATTCCCATAATAGGTCTTCATTACTGAATCGAGGTAACCAGCTTCTATGAGATTTTCAAGTACACCTGCCAGACAGTGTACATCCAATCTCCTATGTCACAACCGAGAAAAAAGAAAGAGGAGTAATATTTGAAACATTTCCGGGAGCAATCTTATTTTATCGGGTTTGATAGAAGATAGAGATAGAGAAGGGATGAGCGTAGGTAAGACTGATGATAAGTTTCGGTTAGCTATCACGAGTGGAATGGCGATATTATAAATTGTAAGGCCGAAAGAAAAACGCGACGGCTTTTATATCGAGAGTACATGCTCGGGGGATTGGAGGTTTTCCGAGGGCTCGCCGATTCTTGGATATAAAAGGCTGACAGCGAAGGAAACGCATCCCTCCAAGAGACATAATTGTACCTTGAAGAGAGAAAGGCGTAGAACGAGGCAGTGGACGACTCTCGTTGTCTCGCATCTGGTCCGGCTGAATGGATAGGTTGGCAGAACCTATCTATGTACCAGAGCCTGGTGCCCCAGCGCTACAACTTACCCGACGCGTTCTATGAAAAATTTCAAAGCAGAGTAAACCGGTAAAGTTGATGGTAATGACACATTTTTCATGAAAGTGTTATCGCATCATTTCCCTCCCGGGAAATTCGAGCAGACGCTCTCACGTAGTTGATTGAAGAGCTTAACTTCCCCGTTCTAGCTTACTGGAAACCATAAGGGTAGGAGAAATCCTTTGAACCAGTCTGCATCGTATTAACTTTTTCCATCGAAAAGTTAGACGGCAAAAGACTGATAGAGGTCAAGACAGAAAGAGAATAAGCTTCGAAAATGTACGCTAACGATGAAAGCAGTGGGAAAATCTCATTGCCAGCCATGAGAAGAGGAGAAGACGAAAAGTTTACTCTGGTCGCATAGAAGCTGTTACGGTAATATAGAGAGAGTAGAGCAGAGTCGACGCGGTGCGGTGGTGCATGCCAATCAGGCAGGAAATAGATCCGGGGATCGAAAGCTTCGATCTTTCCTAGCGAGGCCCCGCCAGCGCCAGGGGATACGCTCCGGGGAAAAGCGCCCCTATTGGATCTCTCTATTCTATCTACTATGAATCCGTGTAGAGCCTGCTTCACTTTTCCTAGAGAATACGCACACTTGCAGAGAGTGGTAGTACTCTACTATACTACGTATAGTATATCCAACACTACCCTCTGTCATCGAATCGAGAAGAACATTCAAACTTTGTGGGGCCTGCTATTCTTTGGAGCTGCTACTCATTCTTGGACCATTTGAAATTCACTCATACTATAAATCGTTTGGCTTAGCCAAAGCTAATTTATATTTGTAAAGGAAAACCGGGCAGCAGAATTTTCTGAAGCTCGCGCTCAGCTAGCAGGAAGGCTTGATGCCGCAAAGAGACACGAGAGACACGAGAGACACGAGAGACACGGGGATCGATAGGGTTGCCGTTGCCGGTGCTGCGAACATGGAGGAAAAGGGCGAGCTGGAGCAACGAGAGCAAGGGCGAACCACCGAGAGAGTTTCACGAGACACGCAGTTTCGCCCGTTCATCTCTCTTCTCTCGCTTGGAGACTCTCTCAATCTGCATACATATCTATATCTACATGTGAGATATATGTATGTAATGTATATAGTTGGGCATAGCGCTTCTCCTCTGGAAGAAAGTAAACGCGGGGCCAGGGATACATGCAATTGGAAAGCATACTGCTACAGGGACCACCGAAAATCCCAAAGTGACAATTTCGTTTCTACACTCACGCGCTACTCTATGTATTACCGAGTGGATCGTGACGTAAACCCATTAGAGCTTTTAATTGCATCCATTAATGCCAGCCCCTTATGGGCATCGTTCGCCCGACACCCTACTACACTCCCTTCATTGTCTGCCTTCCTCACTCTCTCCCTCTGTCTCTCTCTCTCTCTCTCTCTCTCTCGCATCATCATCTCCCCTTCTCCTCGCACACTATCAACTGACTGATCCTTGGGATGCATCTCGTTCGCGCTTAATTTAATTGCTCCTCATACCGCTACCCATTATGTAATCCATCTTTTTCTCCTTCTCCGACTAAACCATTCACCGCCCTTTATCCAACCATGTAAATAAATATGTAGGTGGATCTCGTGGGTCGATTTATTCGTGTCTAGCAGTCCGCAGTATTAATCGAACAGCTGTCACATTCCTGCGTTTTCTTATACACTGTACTGATTCTGTGATAATTAAAGAAATGAACATGACCTTTTATGATGCAGAGTAGAGCGGGGTTTGGGGCGGACGTACAGGCGCACGGACAATAGGCGATACTCTGTCAATCGCGAATGCACCGTTTACTTGGGCAGGTTCGACACAAAAAAAGGACCAGTCATCGATCACATCGACCTGGCGCTATGACGTGAACAATAATCGGATCCCCCTGGCTCTCTAATCCCGTGCAACAACAACTCTATATTGTTTCAACCAACCTAGAACCAAATGCATATTATTCTTTTAGTACGAACCCCTCGAGGCCATGACAAATTTCGCACACAATGCAGATTTTTGTCGGCGATCGAATGGATGGATGGATGGATGGATGGATGGATAGTTTCAATTGCCGTTGGAGGATTAAATTTCACGGGTTACAGATTCACTTCTCCCTTCTTGCGTATAGTTGAAACAATTATGTCTTTCGAAGAGATTAACTAAGATTATTATCGAAATAATTTCTCCACTTCCGATAGCGTTGATTTCCTTTTGTCACCTTTTGTAGACTGACGGCGGTGATCGGAAGCACATTAAATTATAATTAGCCTGATAAATGTTAGGCAAACAAATATTGCTGGACTGGGTTGCTTTACGATCAGGGGCTATCCAAAGGCAATTTCCTCGAAGGGTTTGCTCGGACCTGGCTGCGATATCACGTTATGACTTCCGACAGGGGAGAACGGCTGCGCCAAGAAAAGTACCGGCTCGCCGGCAAAAGAAACACATCAGGCTCGAGCAAAAAGCATGAAGAAAGGTAAGAATAACTTTCCGGAAAGTAGAAGATGATGGGAGCGGCTGCGTCGAGCTTGAGACAAAGGCGCGAGGAATGGTCGGGTGGACGGTTCGAGGAGGAGGGGCGGTCGGTGGCCTGAGTACAAGGGCAAGGCCCGACCGGCAAAACGAGCAAGAAGAAAAGAAAGGAAAGGGAAGCAATCGCAGATGACGGAGGCGAAAGTAGTTGTCGAAAGCAGCAGCCGAGAAAGGTATAAAAAAAAACAAAGAATGAAGGATGGAGGGCGAAGGTGGTGCTGCGCAAGGCGTAAGGAAAAGCGAGGTGGGGGCTGTATACCGAACTGGGCTATCACAATCACAAAGACGGCGAATTTCTACTTGCGATTCCTGTCATTTCCGAACACGCTGCCCTGAAACTCTGCCGACCAACTCGGAGGTTGGTTCGTTCTCTCTTTAACCGGGCAGCAGATGTTCCCTACGACATTTGTGCGCCAGAACTTCTCTCCTCCTAGGGAAATATGCTTAACTTGCCGTCATCACCCGATGCTACCAGGCATTCTGCCTCTTCTGGACTCTAAACAAATGAACCCTTCGCACCCCTCCTCAACGGAAGGCGTAGTCTCTCCATAAGAAACTTGCTCTCCTTATAAACCCTGGAAATTAGCTGGAATCGGTCAGGCAATCGGCCGACAACACTCTATATTTCCAGTATTTAAATATTTAGGTTACTCTCTAATGTTCATTGACGATAAAGTGATTGGATACTTGCACGGTTCGTATTATAGATAGATACGTAATGGCGACGCACATAACTCTCGATGTAATTTCTTTGGAAATTAAAAGGAGTCGGAATGGGATTGAAAGCGGCAGTCGCGAAATGTAGTTGGCCTTACAGGACGTCGTGTGGCAAACAGCCAGTTCCCAAGACGCGCGTGAGGAAATGTGGATTTAACTAACCGTCAAGAGCCGATGTTGGAAAGCCTTCCTTGCCGACATGGTGAAGTTGGTGGCTGCGAATGCGAACAAATGCACGGCCGACGGGCCGACGGGCCGACGGGCCGACGGGCCGAGCCGAGCAGAGTCGAGTCGCGTCGACTCGAGACTTTCCCGAGTTCAGTCATTATAAGCCAAGACTGTGTGCCCTTCCCCTTTCTCTCTCCCTCTCTACGGGTAATTAACAACTGAACGGCATTACCACGGAATTATTCGATTCTAGCTGCCGAGCAGAGTTCCAAGCGCGGTGATGTAGAAGTGCAGGCACAGCTGGAACCTGTCTCATTTTACGGAGTTATCTATAGTATGTAACTTCCCGGTGCAAGAAGTGCTGGAACTTGTGCGAGAGTAGGGCGGACTCGAGCGAAGATTGAAACTTCCCATTCAGAGGGAGCCAGCCTCGAGAGAAAGGGATGTCGTTCGGGAGCAGATCATTATTTCTGACAAGTATGGCCTCGCGGCGCGGCGCTGCGCGGCTTCAATTTTTCTAGCAACTTTTGAGAATAACCTGGTGGAACTCGAAGCAAAGCCTGCCTTTTTTAAACCCGGGGAGCAGTCTATATAGAAAGCTATTTAATCTAGGAGTGTCTTGCGAATGAAATTCTCAAACTCGACGAGCAAGAAGAATAAAGGGAGGGGCCTTTATCCAATAGCGCGTCGTATTCCCACACATTGCTAGAATACAATTAAGATACAATTAACTCGACCGAAACACGACACGGGCTGTTACTCGCAAGAAACGAGTCACTGGAAAATAAAATGTCCCTCTGCGTTGAAGTTGAAACGCGAATGTCGTAAATTGGAATTCCACTAGCGAGTATATTAAGAGACGTAATTACAGAATGAAGTTTCCCTTGTTCGGCCGGCGGAATTTAATTTAATCGTCGCTTCCAAAGGACCGACGGACCAACGACAATTCCAGGCATTTTTTCAAACGAATTTCTCTTATTTGCTGACTATCTCGCACCACTTGACGAAGAACCATTCACTTCGCTTAATGAGGACTGCTTGCAAATTTGATGAATATGACTTATGCATCAGCTTTTTCCAACTATTGATAATTACGCAAATATTTCACTAACATCAACGAAGCTGACTGAATTAGTAGCTTTATATGCTGAACCGTGCAAATCAATTTTCAGCCGGTTCCCTTTCTTCGCGCAAACGTTGAAGCAACGGGTGAACGGATGAAATTATAGTGATTGCCGCGGCATAATACGTTCTAACCAGGTACTGAATTAAACGCGCCCGGTGAAGCAGATGAATCGCAGCCATGTCGGATTTACGCGAAGCCAACAGCTAACGATGTTAAACTTTCATAACGCACACGGCCAGGTAGTAACATTACGGGCGAAAGAAATATTTCGACTATTTATTTGGCTTTCCGAGTATTAATATCATTGAATGCGAATGGAAAACGACGTATGGTGGGGCTCGATTTAAAGCCGGTTTATACATGACTATGTATGTGTAGCCTGCCTGCCTGTAGCCCAGTAGCCGAGGCTTTAAATTTAAGCCGAATTGAATCGGTAAAAGAGCCCAATCGCCAGCCAACGCCGGGAATTCAAATAAATTTCATGAAAACCCTCTCCATTTAATACGGATCTGTTACAATCTCAATTCTACCTATCCTCCTTCACCTTCCAAACGGTAGCATATCCTATTTCCGATAAGGCATTTGAAAAACAAGATCTAAACACTCATCCGTCTATTTCTATCCTAGGACAGATGTAAAATTCATTTTCGCTCATTGTCAATTAGCTCGTCTACACACTAGACTATTTTCTCAAGTAGATTCACAATATGACATGCATACTATATTAGACTTAGAGCAGAGCATTATGATTAGTTTGCTTGGAAAGATTAGTAACAGCACACTTAGGCGATACGTGTAGAAAAGAATAGGGCAAAAGAGGGAGGGGTATGATGGTTGAGGTTGTAGTTGGGGGCGTAAGGCTGGCCCCGTATGCAAATAGATATTTCGTTCTTCTCTGCAAGGAACAAGGTTCGAGGTTGGAAGAAGGGTAAGGTGATTTTCTCCGGGGAAATTCAGCAAAGGGTACTCCGATTCCGTAACACCGAGCCACCAAGCGTGTCGTGGATACGAACGATCTTTCTCCTTCTTTCTTGGCCTTCCTTTTTCGATGAACGCCGCCAGATAACATCTTGGCTCGGATACTTCAGCAGTTGCACGGACTACAGACAGACTGACCCTCCCTCTCTAACCTCCACTGATTTCCCTTCATTTCCCAGGATAATACCAGCCTAGTTCTGGACACTTTTCACTTTGCAAGTGTAACTCACCTTACAGTTCTTTCCAGACTATCTACACGACAGTGGATCCACAGTTATTGTTGGAGTTCCAGTCTTGCTGGAAATTTAGATTGAGCCATTCTAAATACAAACTCGCGGACCGCTCGAGAGAGAGAGAGAGAGAGGGGGGGGGGGGGCGGGGGCCGGGGAAAGAAGAGGAAGGTGGAGGTAAGAATTCCCGATTGATTTTCGTTTAGGAGTCGAAAACTGGGTCAAAATCATTGAAACTCCCAATTTGCCTGGTTCATTAGCTGACAGCGCGATGGTTTGATATAAAGTGCGGGACATTTATAGAATGGCGGTACTTGAAACGTCAATTGAGGGCTCTTGAGTGATCCAGCAGAGTAAGCTCCCACCTGCCACTTCAGAAGGGCAGCTCGCTCCTGCAATTAGGACTTCTCGAAATCGGCAACTGGTTTTCCACGAGTTTGCCGCTGTATTAATTATGCAAAGGCGCGACTCCCATCTGGATCGCTGCGATAACGTGCTTCGATCCAGAGAAAACACTTATTGGCAATCTATATTGCTTGAAGACCGAAATACTTGAGGGAGCAGAAGGAGCATACACCACTTGGCACTACATATATTCAATCGTGTATGTATATCGGTACACTTAACAGCTGCTGCGACTACTTTTCTAAATATCTTGACACAGTTAAACTGATATTCGCCCGATTGATTAACTTTTAAAAACTCGTTAACATGCGTTCATTAAATATTGATGAACAAACTGTTTGGTTAGGATTAATAATAAATACGTAATAGTACGTAATACCAGGGCCGAGCTCTTCACAAATCCCCGAAAACAATACTGAAATTCGTAATATCACAGGCTCTTTTCGGGTATAGCATTTTCGATTAGTCTTCTCCCAGGAACTTTTTCCTACCTGACATCACAAATGGAGCTGTCACTCTCGAAGCAATGCTCCATGGTTTTACGAAGGAACTTGCCCCTTGAGAGGGTCTCAGTGTCAGGGAGAAAGAAAGAGGAAAAAAGTGTGGAGGTAGCAGTAATAAGGGTGAGATATATCCTGGAGACCTAGGCAATTCAAGCCCACGCTTCCATAATTACTATTAATATGAACTCTGATTACCTCGACTCTCAGAATTGTTTCACTTTCTCGCAGGATCGTGCAGAAAAAAGGCAGCGTTGAGACTGGATTATGTCACAGGTTTACTTAATTCATTTCATAACTGTTCTGCTGTTCATACGCTAACAATAAGTGCCTACTTCGCACGGCTCTGACTCTCTTTTGGAAGAGTACCAACTTGTAAACCAAATCGATGAAATTCGTTTTGAAATGTGATCTAACTTCTGTCTCGCGGTACTCCTTTCGAGAGTAATTAACGATTCTTTGAACAATGCGATATACAAAGCCAAGCAATTCGATGCTCCTTGGAATAGAAGAGACGAACGAACGAACGAACGAACGAGTGAGCCAACTTCCTTCGACGCGGCGAGTAACTACACCAGCGGACCAAAGTTTCGGAAACATCGGTGAAGAGGCAAAGATTTCACCTCTTCTTCTCAAAGCTATTATTACCGCAAGGCGCGCAGGTGGCAAGACGGCCGAATAATAAAAGTTTCCTGATGCCGTTTGCTAGTTTGGCTGATAATGTTCATTATGAGAGCGGTCCGCGCTATAATTGGAAGCCGCCGCCACCACTGCGTCACAACTTCCTTCGAAAAAAGCTTCCTCCCCTTACAGGCCCCCAACAATTAACCCTTTTCTAGGAAAGTTTATTGGGCAATTTACAATAAATCTATTCGCACTCTTATCATCGTAACAAAGATTGCGAAACGATTAGCTCTCCCAGTGGAAGCTCCTTTACTAATTGTAAGATAGGAAGAACTGTTTGTTAGAAATCATTGGTTAGTTAAGGGCATTTTAAGACCAGTTTTCGGACAGGCAATCTTTTAGCTGTGGAGATAAGATCCGGTCCCCAGGGAATTGAGCAGGGAAAATTGGCATTAAGGATCCGTCTTTATTGCTGCTTTTACGTGGCAACTCCCTCTTTCGTATCGTTCTCCGGTGTGATCCTATCTTTCTAATTTTCCACTCTGAGCCCAACTATTCTATTAACTGAGCGAGCGATCGTTAAGAGGGTCCGGTGTGCGATTCAGCTTATATCCGGTTGATTGCAAGTAAACCGATTAACAAGCGGGTATTTGAGAATTTGCCGAGTAAGTGTACTTCCGAAACTCATTATAATCTCGACGTAGAAAGTGGTAGCTACGATTGGCTGGCAGCGAGAGACTTTGGTGCACCAAACGGACAGAGAGTAGATTTTCTCCCGTTGGTAAGCATGCCCCTCCAGCAGAAAGGGACTAAAAGAGACTTGGCGATCGAGCGATGAAGGCTAATCCATCAAGGATGGATGCCCTCTCCTCTCCTGCGACGCAGTAAAGAGATCAGTCGACCCGATTTTCACTGCGTATTGCCACCACGGCGCGGCAGTGCGACAGTGCGACAGTGCGACAGTGCGACAGTGCGACATTGCGACAGTGCAGCAGTGCGGCGCCTCTTTAAGGGACCTTGGCACTCTGCACTCGGCACTCGACACTCGGCACTTGAATCCAAACACGGGGCTGCCACTCGCAAACCAGATAGCTACGAAATCTATATACCCGAGAGAGCTTTCAATCAAGTCCAGTTGTAGTTTACACCATAAGAAGCTTTAATCCGAAGAAGAGTAATCCTTTTCATTCCTCTGCCAATCTTGTGTTGGCTGATTTTCACGCCTTTTAACCAGCAGAACATCCAAAAAGGGGAAGGATATCTGGCGAGTAGGTAAGAAACGCAACTGCTTTGCATAATCCAAGATATTCGAGGTGCAGGAGGATCTCGCTGCTTGCAGCTCGTAAAATCTTGCTGAATGCGCAGCGGCGCGCAAGTGCGCTGTTCTCGCTCCCTGGGAAGCGACAATTTAACAGGATTTTCATTTGGGCCCTTCCATACGCCTCCCGACGCGACGCCCCGGCGCGACGCCCCGACACGATTACAAGGAGGATTACCGGAACACGCGCCACCACTTCCTGAGAATAGTCGAGGAAATTTGTCTTTTGGAGGAGGTGCGCTAAGTAAGTGGTGCCGCTCCTCTTACCAATTCAGAATCTACAGGTTTAGGAGGGTCTATCGGTGTGTGCTGGTACATAAACAATTTTCTGCGGTTTCCAACTACCTCCTTCCAAATTCATTAATCCTTTGAGCAGAGCCAATCAACATTTATAAAGCATAATACTTTATAACATCAGTAGTAAAAATAATTCCAAGTTACATTATTAATCCAGCTACCTATAGTTTGGAATCTTCATTAAAGAATCTTCATCCAAATTACGTTCTTTTACATCACAGAGGAAGGAGTTGGATCCAAGTATAGCTAATTGGACGTCGTTTAAAAAGACTTTTTCTCCTCCTCGTCAATAAACTCATTAGAAAGCTATCTGCAGATGGACCCGATTGGAGTTAAAGTAGAAGCGGAGTCTTAACGTCCTCAAAGATTTACAGAAAAGCAAATGAAATTACAGCCTGAAAGGACGGGAAGTTCGTTATAGAAGTGCAAAAAGGCGATTCACCCTGCCATACCTTATGCTAATGAGGCAATATTGCAATTAGCTCGCATTCCGCATACGGTTAAACGATCAACCAAAAACTTATGGACGGGCGCAACAAAAAAGTCCAAAGATTCCTTTGGATGATACATTTATAACAGAGCAATAAAAGAGATAAGTTTTTAAATGGGTTCAGTTGATACATGCAACAAGATCTGCAATGAAACAGCCCGAAAGATATGTAACCTTCGGCTGGAGAAAATTGATAGGAATGTGCGGCGTATTTAAGTTGGATGAAAGGTTTATTGGTGGTGATGGTCTGAGCAGCAGAGTGCAGTGCGGTGTGTTAGGTCGAGCCGTAAGCAAAACAGCCTGACCATTTCTAGGAGGGGCACTTTGAATTTCATTAGAGTGATTATTCTTGTCAGCGCATACTGTATGACCCGGGAAGAAGCGGGCCACTGTCTCTAGCTCTGCTTGCGCAAGCGACAAGCAGGAGTGACGGTGCGGCGCTTGCGCAACCCTTTCCTCCGCCCTCTGGCAAAGGAGCATCGGGCAAGGGTGGCCGGTCCGGTGCTCCCAGGCGACCCTGTTCCCCTGGCTGGATGTTTCACGCCTGGGAATTTACTGGACCAACCAATATTACCAACTCCCGAGGATTATGTAGAAAGCCTGCTACCACAAGGCGCCACAAATTCCTACCAACGACGTGAAATGCACTCCAGGTGGCGCAAGAACCACTGCTATAACTGGTAACGCGCTAACCACGTATTTAGAGGAACGTCGGTCGGTGCTCTTTCCCATTCCCCTATCTTCTTTACCGGCTAACCGATCCCGATTCATTTCTCAAGTCCTTTCTCACTAGGAAATACATATCAGAGTGTAGAAATCTCAAGTGGAGAGTGTCTCTAACAATTCGGAAACAAAATATCAAACATTTGGTTCGAAGATGAAGAGAAGCTCTTCCGTCCGAGTCAACTATCGGGAATTCGTTGGGATATTTCTCGAGCTCAGTGTTTCATCGAGTAGATGCTTCCGGCTTCCAGCCGCTCAACTGTAAAGCGATATCCTAAGCACGGCGTTCCATGAATTTCTCTTACGTGCCCCCTACTTCCCAACCACCCTCCCTCCCTCCCTCACCTCCTTCCCAGCCATCCCCAGTGGAGGAGAGGAGGACCAGGAATAAAACATGCAAAAAACAGGACAGAGGAATCTCTCCTCGGAGGGCGACTCAATCACTCGGAAAATTCCATACTGAACGAGCAATATTGTTGCGGAATACATAAAATATATACATATATTGATCAGCTTTACCGGACTTTCTGCTGCAAGCTTCTCCGAGGCGAAAGTGCCAAGCTGTACTGTTGTATGTACAACATAGTAAGGAAAGATTTCGATAGAAAATTGGAAGGTAAATGCTGAAAAAGCAGCAAGATATTATATACCCAGAGTTCAGTTACAATAACTCCATCAGTATTGTGAGAGCCCAAGTCCCGTCACATCTACAAAGTTGACTCGCATAATTTTCGTCATTTCCATCTAGATTGGTGTGGAACTTGGTAAGTAGAACGAGATTTCCGTATATACTATACATATATGTATATATATGTAGCCCACAGATTCCGAGAAGATGGCATTTCGCTGAAGGGTGGGATGAAGTAACCAAGTAACGCAATGACTGGCGATGCCGAGTGCCGAGTGCCGAGTGCCGAGTGCCGAGTGCCGAGGACATGAGACAGAGGAGAGAGGAGAGAGGAGAGAGAAGAGAGAGTGAAAGATACGAGGTTGAACGTAAGGGGCGGTATACATGACCAAATCTAGAGATAGCTTGAACGACGGACGAAAGCGTACGTGTATCCGAGTACATACATATGGAGGGATGTGAGAGATGCAGCCAAGGTAAGGCAAGGCAAGGCAAGGCAAGGCAAGCGTGGTATGGTGTGCTGGAGATCGCTAGCTCGTATTTTCTATCCGGACTTCCTCTAGAGAGTTTTGACGTGACAAGGGCAACGGCGCGGTGCGACGCGGTGCGACGCGACAGGATGGTTGGTTGGCGAGTGGTGGAAGCTTCTGCGAATGGAACTGGCGGAACGGAAAGGTGACATATCGAAGTCACGTTTTATTCGGCGCGTTTCATTTATCCGGCGGCAAGTTCGAGTAATAGCGCCGGCCTCTAGACGTCGAAAATACAGAGAAGGCGCGCGCACCTGATTCGAAAAGTTCAACGAACTGCGAGCGCATTGCTGCGCGGCGAAAAATGACTTGGTAGTGCGCGCGCGTCGTTCGTCTCGCGCCACTTTATCCACACACAATCCTCGCTCTTTTTAGTCCCTGCTCAGGTCGAAAGTTAACTCGTCATTCTATATGCATCTACCTTGCGAAACTTGGCTTTAAATGAAATAGCGCCATCAATCCCAATGGATAGTAAAACCGCGGTGGGCCGGTACAATACAGGAATAAAGTTTGCGTGGCTCTGTGGATTATGAGCCTGCTACCAGGATAACACATCTATTCCACGAGGTGCAATGGTACACCATTTTGTTGGAATATACAATCGTATAATGCAGAACAATTGTAAAGGCATTCCGCAACAGTTATATTGCCCTCTATTCTGCATTGGACGATTGGAATTGGTTCTATTGATATTGATAGCGGATGCAAACTCCTGAATTAATATATCAAGACTTTGGTCGACGGGGTACGAGTTTAATTGGAGAGGCAAAGCTACCGTGAAAACAAAGCGCTAGGCGCAACTACAAACTATTTGGAATCTTTTTTCTGCCGACATTCGCATTTGCTTCTTCGAAACGGTAACAGATTGCAACGTACGTAAGGGGAGAATGGAGCTTAGTGCGTGTTCCATTATCGTACTTTCAATTTCAATAGGAGAACGCACGTCACACGAGATCCCCCCTCCCGACTCTAGCCCGAGAAACAACCACCTACATACGTACCAAAGGCTAAGCGCCGCCCATAGAAATATCTCAAATTAGATCAGGCAAAGCATGCGTTCGACACAGCTGCACCAACTACCGGAAAGATCATTATAATACTATTCGTCTCCGACTGGGACGCATTTCCATAGAAATTACGGCAACTCGACTTTTAGAGCTTTCAACGTGCAGTAGCAGTCATGCATTTCACTTCAATTTCCCGGAGACTTTCATTCTATTGCCATCTATTTTTTCCATCCGTTTCCATCGCGTCTCTTCCCACCCAGACACCTACAAGTCCATGTAACAGGATATAACTTCAACACAATTGGAGACGTAGCTGTTTCGTAACCGTACTATCGTAATTAGAACATAACACGAGAATAACTGTAGTCCCTGGCGTAACTGAACAGTAATTTCGGCTCGCAACCGCTGAGCTTTCTAGCCTTGTTTCTAACTTTTGATCCCTCGCTAGTAACTGCGATTTCACGGCTCCTGCCGACTTGCCACACACCTTAAGTATCGCGCTTAACTTAATCTACAATCTATGTACAATGACGGCGCTTACACCAGGGATTCTTTGAAGAATCCTCTTTTCAATGCTATAATCGACTAACGTAGTGAACATTGATGCGGAACTCCCTGTGAAATTCGGCAAATTCTATGGCGAATTCGTATCAGTAGAAGAAGATGAAAGAGAAGGGTGAAGGGGGTCCGGCAGATAGGGCAGGAGTCTCGGTCCAATAGTGAATGAGGAACGTGACATATCGGAGTCACGTCTGGTACATTCATGGCTCGTAGCTTTTCATTTATCCGATATAATGGAGCAATAGTGAATTGACATGTGACGCGTGCCAAGAGATAACCAGCAATACGCATACACCCCTACAGACCATATCATAATTGGCCAATGTCAATTAAGTTACAAGCTTCCAATTAAAACTATTTCTGTTGCCTTACAGATAGAGATGCATCTACCTACATGCATACATAGATACATATACTAACTTAACAACAAGAGAAATAAAAAGTAACGTGCGTAAAAGTGTAAGTAGAAGCAAAAGCAGAAACAGGACGGTATGTGCTGTATGAAGATCGCTCGGATTACAGCAACGATTTCGATTCGGTGAGATGAGCAAGCAAGTCTCGAGCCCGCATACCGTTACGGTTCTCCGAGGATGTTACGGAGGTTTGTATGAACAGTGAAAAGAGAGCGGTGGATTATGCGAGGGCGGATTGCACGCAAGCTAGGTAACATGCATAATGAACGCGCCGTGAAATTCGCTTCTTGTGGAATGTATTGTCAGTTTGCTATGACTGAAACATCTCGCCCCCCCCCCACCCCCCTTCTCTTTAAATACATCTTCCAAACAATAATACGGTATAAATCTTGGACAGTGTAAAGAGATTCGCAAGAGCAATTTCTGAACGTCTGTCAAGAATTTTGTTGCATATGTTTTTTCAATGATTCTGCATAGATTTGGCTGGAAAATTGGGAGCATCTACTCGAAAGCAAAGAAGAGCGGAGCAGAGAACAGATAGAAGAAAGGGCTGCGAATAGCGTCAAGCGGGGCAGAAAGAGGGCAAAGCGCTCGATGATAAATACCAGCTCTCGAGCAAATGATACCGTTTTAGCGGGACACACAAACTTCTGCTTCAATGGAGACGTTCAGTCAGTATTACGGGGATCTTTGCGCAGCAACAATGCGTTCCTCATCGAACAATGGCCGCGCTCCCGCAGTTCTCGAGTGGCGTACTCTGCTATTTCGCAGACTATCCGAACTCAACCCAACTCAACTCAACCGAGCTCCACTCGCCTACCCCGCTCGCTCTCTCCCACACGAGGAGAATGAATCGAGCGAAATCTCGCGTGTTGCGTAATTGGGATCCGCAGCTGGCAGCCGGAGGTATACTACCCTCTCTATTTCTCCCCAGCTCTCTCCTTCGCACCGGCTCTCCCTGCCCCTCGCCCTGCCCCTCGCCCTACCCCTCGCCCTACCCCTCGCCCCATCTCGGTCTGATGACTTTAAAAAGCGAGAGTTAAAGTTAATGAGGAAAGTTAGCTACGACCTTACCTAATAGACTACTAACGTCTCGGTCTCGAGACACGCTCGATTACGAACCCTTCAAACTACTTCGTACGAATTCCTGCCTCTACAATTCCTCATTCTAACAGCAACATTACAATATTCCCACTCTGTCTCATCAGCCAGAACCCTTTGCCTTTCAGATGCATAGGACATTCGTTATTGGCCGACGCCTTCTTCTCATTCCAGATTGCACTCGGAGAGAGAGAGACAAAGAGAGATCATTGTCAAGGAATGTCGAGTTACTCGTATTTCACTCTCACCTTTCTGTCACTTTCTCATTCATTAAATTTCTCGTCATGACTTTCCTTTTACAATCATTGTATCGAATCTTTGATACACTACATGGAGATTTATCTACTACAATTTGTCTTGAGCCTTTCAGTTTAAACCTTAATAGTTCAATCCAAGGTAAAGATTTGCGTTAACAAAAATCTGTTGGCACAAGTCGTCAAAAGAGTATCGGACGATAAAAAGATACCAAAAATCCTCCGACATAACTCAATTCTTTGCCTTCCCGAGCTGGATACTCGATTTTCGATCCTTTTACAGGAACAATATGCTGCCGGCACGTTACGCCCTCGCAAAGACACATGCTTACATAGGAGTGATAGGAAGAGATGTGAGAGGAGGAGAGAGGAGCGGCAAGGGTAGAGACTAGAGACGAAGAGGAGTTGTGGTGGTTGGTTTGGAAGGTAGAGCAGCCGAGTGGCGCTGAGCGGCGCACCGAGCGACGCGGCGAGAGGAAGGTGCAGGGTGCAGCACACTGAATGCTAAATATTGCATGCCTCCTAGAGAGAGAGAGAGAGAGAGAGAGAGAGAGAGAGAGAGAGAGAGAGAGAGAGAGAGAGAGAGAGAGAGAGAGAGAGAGAGAGAGAGACACGCGCCAGGAGGCAAAGAAGATAGAGAAGGAGAGGAGGGCTATAGCTATAGGTGGATCAAGTGGCCCTAGGTACTGGCGTTCGGCCTATACCTATGTCCTATGTCCTATGTCCTATGTCCTATACTACAGCATAGTGTACCGTATAAGCATGGCATGGCGTACACTCGACTCGAAGCGGCGTGATGTGCCGGACGCCGGACGCCAGACGCCAGACGCCGCGCCGGTTCATCTCTGCAGGCCGTACACCCAGTACTGCCATAGCTAGTGGCTACTGGTCTATGTAGTACTTACATACACACATAGATGTATGTATGTGTATACCTTGCACGGCCAACGTCAGGTTAAAACCGTTACCTCGTCGCGCTGCTTCGGTCTATCGCGCTGTCGACTGCGCCTTCAAAGACAATCTAAACTTCTTCCTCGGCCCGTACGTTTTTTCTCTTCACCAGCTCTACGCATCCCTACCCCTGGTTGCAATCTCTGGTATTTGCTACTTGCCGATTCAAACTATCCTACTCCATCGTCCACCCAATAGCCTTCCAATTACTCTCATCGATCGAGCAATCCATCGAATATTCTTGTTAAGTTCTATTATGAAGAAAGGATTACGAATTAATGGAGAAAATTATGATGATCGGGAAAGAAAAAGTGTTTGCCAGTAAATTGTTGGAGATGCCTAGCCGAGAATATCTGGCTGAAGGCGTATCCGTATAAAGTGTACATGTCGAGAGACCTGTACGTTGAGGGAGCGTGCATGGTCGATGACCCAGAGGATGTGCTAACGGATCGGCTGAATCAAGAGACCGCGAAGCGAAGGCAAGCCTCCTCGTAAACGTCTTCGAAAAACATGACAAACTGCGGCTCTGGCCGTCGGACGCCTCTAAGCCAACCGCAGCTTTACCGACGCGACGACGACGACGACGACGACGACGACGACGACGACGACGACCCAAGCCATTTCTAATTTCATGGCAAAAATGATCCACGAATGATGAATCGCCCCATTTTCTACTTCCCACGTCAGTTATACGTAACACGCTATTGCTAAGCTGACGTTAATATCTTCGATCCTTTAACCGGCGGCAGTTATATCAGAAAAGGTGTCCTTATAGTTATAGAGGAAATATTAGCACGGTATTCATTGGGAAAGTTTAATATTCTAAATAACGAATACCCGGCTTGAAAGAGTGCTGGAAATATTTCAGTATTACCAAGCCGATGCAGCCGGCACGCACACTCAGCTTCACCGAAATAACCGTCAACTATTTGTAACATTATCTCTCGGCTAGGGGATATGGAGCACAAAAAAAGCGGGCAGTGCTTGACAGTAGCCGAAGTGACACTTCAATTAAGCGCGTTTCCCGCTGGCGCTTCCTGCGCATTGCAATTTCATTTTAGCCTCGCACGCGCGCTCACCCACCTCAATTGCATTACATTTCGATCTCCATTTCGATTTTGTATTGGAAATACGCGTTCCAGCTAGATGGCCAGTCAGCAAGAGAGGGAGAGAATCAAGTGGAACTCTCGTTCGGGTAGTCCCTGGCAATCGTGACAATCAAAGCTCTATTTGAGCAGTACAATCGGTCCGACACTTTGTTTGATTGGACTGACAAACGCTTCGGCCCGATGGTTGTCTTAATGACGCCTGCTCTCATTGTCAGAGCGAGAGAGGGAGAGAGAGGGAGAGCGAGGAAGGGAGTGTCGGAGCAGGGTGAGCTTTACAGTAGGTCAAGCTCAAAGCACTCAAGGTTTTAAGTCCGCAGTCTACTTGAATGGGCGACGACTCTCTCTCCCCCTCTTCCTCTCTCCTAGAGTAATCAGTTTCTATTTCATGTCGCAGAGACCGTAGGCCCTCATCTACCACCACTATCAGTTTGTGGGAGCAACAATTCAGGACACATAAATCCACCCCAGGTAGACCCAACACAAAAACCACCTCTTGCCAATGATTTTCCAGATAGCTAATACATACTGGAGCCGCTGGAAATGAGTAGGTTTCAACTTTATGACTGGAAAACAAACTGTTCACTTTGCTAGCTGGACAAAGTCCTTGTGCAAATAGAGTGGGTATCACAACGGGAAAATGTTAACTATAATTTCTCGAGGATAATCCTTTTCCTTCCCGAGTCTCTCGTCTTGAACTCAAGGGCTATCGTTCTGAAAACAATTGCGTGTTCACAGTTCCGTGAGCGACGCGGGATACGAGGCAACGCATTCTGGAACTCCAGTGGCCCCTACCAACTCCGGGGAATAAACTTTCACCACATTTGCCGTCGACCGGATGACGTTTCTTGCCGATCAAGCGACCTTGCGTTCCGAATACCGGTCTATCAACGCATATCTATAGCTATATCCATATTACAAAATACTCGGCAGCTTCTCTTTTCCCTACTGGGCTCAGAATTCGCGAGATGCATGCAGAATGCTCTGCTGCCTTCTCAGATATAGTCTCAGTATGTACCTGGGCAAGTAGAAAACATCCGTGGTCTGATGGTTAACACATAACGGCCAGAGAGAAGATTTAACGCACCGTTGACTGCGGGGGCTTCTTCAAAAGGAGTAGGGCGAAGCAATCGGAAAATTATCGGATTACTACATTAAAGGAAGAAAAAGTGCGCACCCAAAGTAACTGAGCGCGTTGGCTGCCATGGTACATGCATGGTGGTCACCGGCGACACCGATGACACAGGTACCGTTGCACTTTTCTCCCTTTCTACAACTCCGATAATCATGACCATCTTCCAACTCGTATAATTGAATATGTATGTACATTCATCGATGTTGGAATATTCAACCGGACATTAATAATGATGATATTACCGACCGGCTACTTAACCAAACCAAAACCTAACTGGTGTTACTAAGTAAAATAATGTTTCAATCGAAGAGACTTTTTATTAGCAAATAAAAGGAAGAATCCGAGGAGGAAGCCCCCGGTATATCAGTAATCTTTCAAGACTTACCGAGAACGTTGGGTGCCACGAATCGTCATCCTCGAGGAATCTTGCAGACAGGTGTACCGCCGTGAGAACTCACACCTTCGATCTCATGCCGCAGGGCGACAGTCTATTCACGAGATGCTTGACGTTCCTTCACCGATCAGAGAAGAACACAGCTCGCTCAGTCCGAATTCGAAGAACACTGAGTACGTAACGAAGAAACCGATGGCGGCAAGTGCTTCCTGTTGCGCGCCCAAAAATTCCAGACTAAGGCTGGGTAAACACCGACAACAGCGCGACGATCCCGTCGAAAGAGCGAGAGCGAGAGCGTGTGAGAGGAAGGAAAGGAGGGAAGGGGGGTGAGAGGGGATTAGAGTTCTGTCCAGGAAGGAATTTCCTTTCACGCCAATTAGCCAAGAAAGCGGCGGGTGGGGTGGAAGATTGGTGGATCGGAGGGAAAATGAGTGCCGTCACAGCTGGGAAGAATTTGTAGAGTTTGATAGGGCTTGTAAAGGTGGTCGCGAGTCGTGAGTTGTTCGTCCACGCGTTCTATCACCGGCGTCTATGTATCCTGGCCCTAAGCCTTGAGTCCATCAGAACCAGCCAGGCAGCGCACTCCCTCGAAAAGAATCCTCTAGTTGTTGTGGTCCACGCCAATTTCCACGAGGCCTGTTTGACAGGCCTGTCAGCCGGCCGACTAGTTCGAGTTGGAGCAAAACTAACGCTCACGTTTCTGCTGGTGAAGCAAGCAGCCAGCCACGCACAGTCGCAGCGCACAGTGGCACAAGCACAGGCACAGACACAGACACAGACACGAGCAGGCAGAGCCAGGCAAGTAGGCAGGCAGGCAGGCAGGCAGGCAAGCAAGCAAGCAGGCAGGGAGGTCGTCAAGTTGGCCAGTGCCAAGCAAGCGACCGTACTCGTGAAAGGCGACTGCGGTTCTGGTCGTTCTCAGGCTGGCCAGATAGTGGGGAGCAGAACAGTGCAGAACAGAGCAGAACAGAGCAGCTCTTGCTCTCCTCCTGCCTCTTCCTTGATAGCCCTCGCTATCGCACTCACTCGCTCCTTTTACCACCCGCGCACAACCAGGCACCTCGCGCGCACACTGTGCTTCCCTGCCTCCGTGAAATCACCTCGAAAAAGCCGCAAGCTTTTCAAGGAGCCTCCGGATTGGTTGCTTCTATGGAAACCGGAATGATAGGAGACCGCTCCCTGGGATGGCAGCACCAGCTCACCTGGCCGGGAAATGCACCCCACCTCCGCAAAGTTGCAAATTTCTCATCTGATAAATATCTGGAAAGCCTTCGAAAAATTATATGCGTAATATGATCCCCATTCCCCGAGAACAGTTACATCCACCTCCAAGTCTATTCTTATGTCAAGAATACCTTCAATTAAACTATCTGATAAATGCATTCGTCATACTATATGGAATAAAAAATACTCCCAGATACTTTGCAGCTTAGTAGTAAAATTTATCTTTATTATGAAAATGAACGTTTTACATATGGCTGGTATTGAATATGCGGTCGATTACCGTAGGTACAGTGAGAAGTTACGCTAAATTACGTACAAGTAACAATAAATGCGTAATGCATAATATGAAAAGTGGGAAAAAACAAAAGCAAAAGCCATTCGCCAGACTTCCACGCGAATTGCGCTTGTAATACTTCCACTGTTACTGTTTCAAATTGCTCGTCGACTATAAATGAAATTCATCTGTGGTTTTGTCGTGATATGATTTTTAATTTACTTCCCAAAAAAGCCTGCCAGTTCAAAAGATTCCAGTCTCATTGGTTAATAAATTTTAACAGTTTTCAACAAGGAATTGTGAACTGTGGTGTCTCACTCAATGTGACTAGTCCGAACTTGGGAAATCACATGAAATAAAAAGAAAAATGAAGCACTCAGTATTAGTAACACACAGTTTGCCTGGCGGAAATTTGCAAACAGCACCCTGATCAGTATTTCGACTGACACCTATACATCAACACATACTGAGACTGAAAACTTTAACAATTTCGTGTAGCCACCCTATCTAGCGGCAAAACAATCTTCCAAAATAGAAACGGTCCATCCTTTAAAAATACCCTCAAACGGAGCTGTTTATGCACACTTTCTCAGCTCTGTGTTACACGAGAATCAAGAGAATTCGATAACAAAAGAAATACATTCCGATACGTACGAATGTTGCTAATGATTAAAAACATCTTACAGAAATCTAAAGGTGTGTGTGTGTGTGTGTGTGTTAGTGCGCAGAAACCATGAAAAGCGCGAACACGCTGCTTTAAATCTGTACATGTCAGAAATCAAAGATGCTGTGAGAGAGAAAAGAAAACATTGCCTGATACTTCCATGTAGGATACAAATTTGATAAATGGTCCTGCTATTCGTTGACAAATAGCACGTCTGTAGCCAGCAATTGTCAGTAGCTCCACGTGGCGACCAAGTTGAAGAAAGAGACAGAGTTTAAACACCCGTAGACTTGATCAGGGAACGAGAACAGCCTTACGCGTGAGAACAAGCAGTAGCAACAGTAAATGGCGTGAAACGCATTCGTCGAAGAAAAGCTTTAAATACACAAACGTCGATACCGTTCACGATCGTCTCTGAGTACTGTCTCATCCCAAAAAGTTCTGCAACGAACTTGAGCGGACCATGCTACAACGCATCGCTCGTCAAATTACAGCAGTCTATGTCTACCGCATATGCTAAAAAATTTCCTCCCATCCCGATCTCTGTCCCGCCACCGCCCGTCCCCTCACACTCAGCCCCCACCTCGTCGTTTATCAGTACTTTCTCGCTCCTCGATCTACTGATTACACCATGTGCTGAACATTTGTCTTTCCTTTAACTCTCATTACCTATATTAAATTATATCAATATTTGTTTTATTTATATATCTATATATCTATTTATATATATATCACGCCAGTCTCGCCATCAATTTAGTAACGTAGGTACACTTTGTCAACAACCACTCTCTCCCTATTTTCTGCTGCTGCTGTTGCTGCTTCGTACTCCTTTCCTCCATTTTTTGAGTTTCTTTTCCTTGCCTACATAATTACGAAATGTTCAATGTATCACTAAATTATGCCGGCTTCTGAGAACCCTTCTTGCCAATCAGCGATTTGTGGATATGTGGAATGACACCTGAAAAATACGAGTGAAACCACAATTATTAGTTATTCACACATATAATAGATTCAACCAGTTTTCGTCAATGTGGAAAGAGAAAAAATGCTGATATCAATGGATAACCAATGCGTATGATACAAAACTAGTAATTGTGTGATATACAACATACCTCCTCCAGCTATTGTGGCCTTAATAAGACTATCTAACTCTTCGTCACCACGGATGGCGAGTTGTAGATGTCTTGGGGTGATACGTTTTACTTTAAGATCCTTTGACGCGTTTCCTGCCAACTCGAGAACCTAAGCACATAACCAACTCTTGTATGCTTTACAGTTTCAACCGATTGCGACAAATGTCGGTTTATTAAAAGAACATTGGTATTATTATTCGCCTTATGTAATGAAATTGCCAGCAGGTAACATCTAATTTAACAAAGCTCTATCCCCAAGGAATCAATAATTTTACGCAAGTGAAGCTTGCGTGGGGAACATGAGTGCTGGCTTATCGTGTATAATTCAATCGTTCCTAAATCGTGAGAGCAGTAGAATCGGAATTGGATAACAAATATGCTGCCTATGGAGAAAGCGGTTCCTGTCGGCATTTGGTAATGACGATGAAAAAGGCGGGAAAAGGCGGCCATGATGTTTGGCGTGAGCGACGCCGCGCGCCGCCGTCCGGTGCAACCGATGACACAAAGGAACAGTCAGGGTTAGGTTTACTGCGGCTGATCACGCTATTGTGCGTGCGAACCTGCGCGCGCGCGCGCGCCCACCGTGCGTGTGTGTGCGTGTCGCGCGTCTCCTGTATCGAATGTCTCTCTCGCGCCAATCGTTTGCCATCTGTTTCGCTCTCCTTCTCTCTCGACTAGGCCAACGAATTTCTGCTTTTCACACACAAGAAGAGCCAGTCTCACTCACCTCAGCAGTGAGGTATTCCAAGATAGCTGCGCTGTAAACCGCTGCCGTAGCACCGACTCGACCGTGACTTGTCGTTCTATTTTTCAAGTGCCTATGAATTCTGCCGACGGGAAACTGAAAGAGAAAATGCACTGGTTACAGAGAGCCTTGGTCTATGCTCTGTGGGCGGGTAAGAGGAGAGGGATAAAGTAATTGCCTAGGTACTTAGGAAGAAGTAACTCGATTCTACATGTATATCGCTGTCGTGGCAAGGTAAATATTTTCAGGAGGGCAGCCACATCACGTGTGTGTAATGCCAGTGCGACTAACATCCGGCGCGTCTGGTGTATAGCGTCAGCAGCATTTCGCATGAGAAATATCGAACGATAGGGAATGGCACAATTTCTCGCAATATTCTTAGCTACAGGCACTTTGTATCCAAAAGAGTTCTCCACGAGAAACTCGGCGCGGTCGTGAAATCGGCTGGTTGTTCGTCTACGCTCGAATGTCTCCGTTCTGTTTTCGCGCAACGGATATCGAGCGGTACACTCGGAGATTCGGCTTTCCCGAGCTTTCCAGCTTTAGTACGTGGCTTTCGTCATCCAGCCGGTGCACGCCCTATATTCTCCATTCTTCCTGTGATTAATACAATAAACAATCGATCTTCCACGATTCACGTAATCCAACTGTGGCAACACCATAACACCATAGACGGCGATATACGATACACCACTCCGTACAGCACACCATACCCTTTCGGAGGCCGTAGCGTATTTCGACAATGTCATATGACAATCCCAGGGCCACCGTATAATCGCAACACTCCTATTCTAAACGTAAATCCCGGCATAAATGTCACAGGAAAGCGAATAAAATGAACCGACTTTTTCTTATCAACTGCATCAATTAGATGGCTGAATACATAAATAAAGAAAGCAGCGCGATAAGAACAAATGATATCATTTCCTCATACCGGATTTCGAGTGAGTGCTCGATGACAGACAGAGCGTAAGCGAGGAAGATTTGTCTAATCGGAGGCGAAAACAAAACTATAGACCAAGTCAGGCTCACTGTCAATTCAAACGCTGGTGAACCAAGCCGGCCGAAGGCAATCAATAAAACGTCCGAAAGTATTTTGAAATTTTGCTGCATCTAGCATTCATGGCTCTCATCCACTAAAGGTAAACACCAGAGCGTCAAGTACTAGTAGTTAATAAACTAACATATATCTAGAAAAGATATAAGAGGTGACGGTATGGAGGGACTGTGGGAGGGAGGGGAGGTGGGTACAAACGGACCCAGCTAACTCGTTTGAAAAGGTCCGAACTGGATGATGGGCAGCGTAACTTCAAATCGAAAATAATCCTCTTTTACCGGGTATTTCGAGAGGCTCGCAAGTTGTACGAGTACTTGAAACTAGCAGGAATCTTTTCGAGTTCATTTCAACGGTCAGGGGAAGGAACGAGCTTGTAAAATAGTCATCTCTGCTGGGTATGTAAAAAGGTCCCGGTTTTTCGCGCCAACCGTGATGATTTAACCTACACATCGTGAGAACGAGCGAAGACAGTCGTTGATAGGTTGAGTGTTGAAAGATAAGTCCGGCGGATCATCGTAGGGGAGATGGGCACTAAGCGAGTGGTACGCAATAAACTCACCTGCAAACCAGCCCTCGCCGAACGAGAGACTGCCTTCGCCTTGGCTTTGCCCGAGTCCTTACCCGCCTTTCCGCCAGCCTGTTTGGACACGAAAATCACGGTTATTTTGCAAGATCCGGCCACCAAACTTCACCAGTAGCTAGCCAGAAGATCCTAGGATCGGATGGTGCAGCCATTGGCCGCGGATGGCTAAGAGATCCGGCGAAAACTCGCGGATACTCACCATTATGCGAGAAGAGCCTTTTCGCTTCACTACACGACACCACTTACGGTGAGCAGAGACGCCACCGTCTAAGCACGATATCCCGCCAAATACTCTTGGCGCTGTCAGCGCAACGGCGACAACCTCACGTGATCCACCTCCCACCAATCACCGTCCAACAGAGAAACCACTGCCTGCCATCTACTGGATCTCCGAATTACGCTTTTGCTTTTCTGCCTCTCTGCTTCTGCCACTACCCAACACTCACCGGCGCGGCAGCCAGAACCAACCAGAACTATATGTACTATAGCGTTGCTCGGAGCACCGTTCTGCTCTCTCCCTCTCTCTCTTTCTCCAATATTAGTCCAACTCACCCGTCTATGTATACATAGTTATAGTATATCTATATGCGCGGTCCCCTGGCTCTGGCCCTGTATTCTGACTTTGTCTGTATTGTATCGATATCTATAGTGCCTCCGGTAATTTTCCATACCGTTTTCAGATGCCACTGTTATATCTCATTTTCTTCAGCATTACACAGTTTTGTTTCAAGTTTATTCGAGAGCCACGAAAAGAACGAGATGCCGCACCGAATAGTAAAACAAAAGTTCAAATATCTCGAAAATACATAAGGAAAGGAATTGTTGAATGCCAATCACGCTACCCTGCTAGAACGCTTTTGCACATCCATAAATTTGGTAATTCTAAAGTGAAAGTAATCTCAAATTACCACTGACTGAAAAACAGATTAAGATTGGATAACACAGAGATGTATTATTATAAACTTTGAATTTATCAACGTCATTTTTTTTCTCTCTCTTAAACTGTATTTCCTGGTGTGGATTTCAAATAGGTGCAATAATCATTCTGATTGCAAGAGTGGGAAGGAAGAGGATATCGCGCGCGAAGAGAAAAAGAACTTAAAGGCCCAACAATCGTATACTAAAGACCGGCGCATTCGATTTTATTGGCAGAAAATGCAGGGTCACATCATACACATATTTATACAAAAGAGGGGCAGGTGTAATAGGGAATAAGGTACGCAGGAGCGTTGTTGCTACCGGGATCGAGTACCGAGAACTTGCACTAGAACTACAAGAGAGATAAAGCCTCGACAGTATTACAACTGATACCGTACAATTCTCATGAAGGACATGTCGGGCTTGGTAAATGAATAATACAAATGTAGGAGACTCGCGTGGTACCGCAGTGGCTATTGGTGAGCCTATAATATTCAAGAACACTGTCGAAAGTTGTGGCTGGCGGAACAGCGAGGAGCAACAGCAGAAGAGCATTGGGAAGCCTGGCAGCAATATCGATGAGTCTGTGCGCAGCCCTGCGCGTTGCCGAGCCTGCGCAACACCTTTACTTCCAACAATTTTTCCCGCCATTCTCCCCGTTCTCTTGGCTCCACTCCTCCTGCTCCTCACCACTCCTCACTGCTCCTCATTGACGCTTCACGGCTCCCAATCGGCAGCGTTCCGTTCCGCGCCATGGCCGGCCGGCGTTTCTTCTACGTGTCTTCTACTTTCTGTCTACCCTTCCGTCTTTCCCACTTTCACCATCATCATTCCCTTCGACTTCGACTTCGACTTCGATTCTCATCTCTCATCTACTCAGTGCCATTTTTATGTTCTCGGAGTGTTGGCAGTTCTCTTACGAGATTACTGCTCGTTTGCTGCTTCGGCCAGCTCGTCACACTTATCGTCTAAGTCGTCCTGTAATTAGAAGCAATAACGATAGTTTTATTGTCGGCATTAATAGAGCCGAATACTTTGATTCTACGCGATTCAATTCTTTTGCTCTAGAAGACAGAATCCGTCTTTAAATTATTTGGATATGAGCATGCCATGAGGATGCTTATTAATGAAGTATACCTCGTCAAGTTGCAAGCATTTGCCCCACTCATGAAGCGTGATTTTATGATCATCATTGACATCACAAGAATCAAGGAAAGGGGCGATACAATGCTCGAGGGCCATCAAGGGTGCTCTGATGGGGAAGAGCTCGTGCCTGGACACAGCTCTATCGTGTGGATGCCCGTCGAGATCGCACCATTTCCAGATAGCGGCGTTCGTCCAACGCAATGTGTGATTTGTCTCGGCTTCCCGTTGCATCCTCAAGTAATGCGATGGCAGTTCCTGACGGTCAGCGAGATCTCGCATTATGTTGAACAGCCAGTCACGCATACGCCTTGGAAAGTCGGCCATATCTTCCTCTTTGCATTCCTATTTGGGTGTTCAAGTGAAAAAGAAGCTTTGTAGGGAGCAATAGTAAGGCAGATTTAAAATTAACACAATGCCATTAGAAGTAAGATAGTGAGGTACTGTAGAGATGAGGGTGGAAAATAGGAAAAGATGATGGCAATCCTCACAGGCATTTCACGGCACTCCCCGTAGTATTCAATGTGCACATGCTGATACTTGGGATCCCGGCATCTCACGTCACCAGTGTCACAGAAGCAACGTGCTTGATACACCTCACAGTCGCTGCCAAATGTATCATTGTATTTAGTGCAGACACGGCGCCGAGGATCGTGTTCCTCATCGCAGGCATCAATGCAGACACACTCGGCCTCATTATCCTCTGTAACCTGGAATGCCGATATTTAAATTCAATCCAGTACTTAGGCACCCGCCGGGTTTTTTTTAAATTAACAATATCCAATGGTCGGCATAATGAAAATGTTGTACTATTTTTACCAAGTGCTAAGAAACCAGTTCATATCAAAATGGGTAGAAAAGAAGGTTCTACATACATATACCGGGGAATGAATTAATAGGTCCCTACTGGTAGGGATAGCGTAATCAGCATCTATTTCAATAAGGACGGACCTTGCAGACACGTCCTGCGCCGCAGCGCTTCTCCATGCACGGGTCCATACGGAGCAAACGCTGACGCTTCGATCCAACAGCCACGTTCCTGCCATCTTCGACGGTGACCTCAGCATCCTCCGCAGCCTCCTCGGCCATTTCGTCAGCCTCCAGCATGTTCATCATCTCGTCAAGGTTCGGCTCCGGTGTCGTCGTCGTTCTTTGACGAATGAGTCGTCTTCGCTGCATTCATCCAATTAATCGTATTTTCAAATATTATAGCTTATCTCAATGATATGGCACTCGAAACACCATCGCATTTCTTTTTTTACTACTATTCCAAAGGGAAATACTGTATTGCTAATTATTATTGAATTAAATAAGGAATGGCGATTCAAGTATTTCAATAAAACTAGCAAATGCTTCCTTAAAGAAATTCCTGCGAAAGCTTCGGGTAAACTTCAATCTAATATGATGTCGAGGTTGCTGGTTCTAAATGAACACTGGGTGCACTCGAATGATTTCTTGCTAGTTTGCGCCTCATCAATTTACCTGTTTCGTGACAGCATCCGCCAAGAGAACCACTGAGAGTAAGGCAAACAAGAGTAACAGCAATTTACCCCTCATTGCGATTTCTAGAACAGAGAGGATCGATCGATCAGTAATTGTAAATGCTCGCTCACAAACTATTCCCTGGATTTCTTGGGAATAATGTACTTTGTGTTTTCGAGGATGTCGAGCTGGCGAGCGAGTCCGATGCAGGTCCGGGGTAGGCTGCTGCTCGTGCAATTATTTCTTTTCTAAAAATCTACGCGCAAACGTAACAAGTGATTTCGTTGTTAGGGTCAAGCGAGAACTCGGCGATAAATCTCTCGCGAGGCCTTAATAGGAACAACGAAGCGATAACCCAGATACTTGGAAACCACTCCGCTCTCCTCCGCTCTGCTCTGCTCTGCTCTGCTCTGCTCTGCTCTGCTCTGATCTGCTCTGCTCAACTCGACCTTCTGCTTCGGCTGAGTTCGCGGCTTTGCAAATCATTTGCAAAGCCCCGCACTATATCGGACTGTCAACTCCCCTTCTACGCGATAACTCATTTCGTTAATACCAAGCCCTTCTTAAAAAAAAATTATACCAAAGATTTCTAGCGCAGTGATCTAATGCGCCGCGCCATCTCTTTCTCCTTGCTCATAATTGCACTATGTTAACGAGGAACGAAGGACACGCTGGCTTTGCCATGCCTCATGATTTTACGCCCACTTTAAAGCTCGATCATGCACATTTCAGAGCCGTTCCCAGTTCCAGAAATACCCAACCAAAAGGAATATCCAGCCACTATTCGTATAATTCAAAAGGGTCGCGTTTAGTCCGACCGCGACGCTATTTCCCCAAATATTTAACCGAATGTTGGTCCACATGTGCTCTGAGATAAACAGGCAGTGAATGGAAGAAGGAAACCCCATGCTTCCTTCTACATTCCTTTTATGTTCACACGGGGAAATTTCTAAATTCTAAATGAGTTCTTTGAATCGGTCCCGATTCTACAGCTTGCCGATATGTATATTTCATACGAGGAAAAGGAATTGGATGAGATCACTGAACGGGATGGTATAACTAAGGGACAGTGGAATCACATCTCTCAATTAGCCCGTAGAAACCTCTCTCCGTCTAAGCAAGTATCAGCGAAAATATTCCAATTTCAGTTTCAGGTTTCAGGTCAAAACATAGCTGAGTGGTGAAGGCGTACTGCGTGGGATTTTGCAGTGGCGGGTTTGCCGTTTAATCCATTAGCAGCCACCAGCCAGCCTGGCAATCGTGCGATCTAGGAAAAGCGGTTCAGTTGCGAGCAAATCTTTCTCTCAAATTTAGTGAGCTGTCCCTCTCGCTCTGCCACCGCTATTATCGCTCACATCATTTCCATCCAAAAGAAATCAAGACACAAGCGCCCTATCTTTCGTTTAACTTGCGTTAGTCAATATTTCTAATTTATACATTTCCATACTTTCGCTTCCAACTATTGTTTTCGCGCGTTGAACAATGCTCTGATCGATATAAAAAAAATGCTGAACATGTTGGTTTATAGTGCTAATTAGAATTCTCACACGTATGGGATAAGTTTGAAGAAAAATTGAATCCGTCGAAAGAGAAAGACTTGATCACTGTTGTACGCGATACACGCTTAGCGGCTCTATCAGCAGGAACTGCTGAATCTTTGCGAAATCGCTTCCGATATCTTATATCGCGCTTCTCGCACAATTTCGGCCTCGAATTGTCCGCCGTTCGTCATTCATTTTTGCTATCACGGCCGAACATGCCAACGTGCACTTCTTTCGTGATATCAAACGGGATACTTTTCTTTTGCACACAAAGGATGCCACGCTTCCGTTCTAGAAACAACATCCAAACGGGAGATAAAGTCTCTTCTACGAACGCCCACTAACACGTACAGCCTCCTATTTCCGCGTACGCCAGCAATAACATTGACAGAAACAATTAATGAAAGCTAATGGAAGATATTAATAGGGAGTAGTGAGAGAGTTCCGCTTCCCCTTGATAGTGCTTTCAGTTAATTTGCTGGAATCATGATCGTCAGTGGACTTGTTCCGCGTCGAAATGTCCACTTCCGCATAAAAGCCACCACAATTAAGAATCCGAACTTCACAGTTGGCAAGTCAAATTCAAATTCAAATTCCAACGATTAGTGAAATACGAGGGGAAGAAGTGTGCGTTACGAAATAGAATCAGGCGTATTATCACTATACTATTATCGTTATTTTGTAATCATTTCGAAGATGTTTCCTCATCTATAATTAGACACGGTGCAATCGAACTCATGTGAAAGATCTTCTACAATATTCCATTTTAATCGAATAACACAATAACTTCTATCACATATAAATTATAGAAGTTAATCCTTGGCAACATGTATACGCACGTTAAAGATCTGTAACCCAATAGATTCAGAGTTATAAAGTGTGTTATAAAGAATTGAAAAGGATTTTGTCAAGATGCACTAAAGAAAATCGATTTGATTTATACACTCTGCCGGCTTTAATAAACGGAGCCAGACTAATTGTTATCTCAATGAACCTTCCAATAATACAATGTACACCCTTCGGTGCAATACCAAATAAGTTCTCAAGGATCCGAGGATTACATCATTTGCGGAGAGAGTGCTCTGCATCGTTTTGGAAAGGGCGTTCCTCTGGAAGCGCGTATACATGTGGGGTATACATAGCCGATATAGCTGGGCATGAGTCGAGCAGAATGCACATGGGCATGCATTTCAATTTATGGATGTATACGGTGCATAAAATGAAAGTTGTATTGGGGTGACGCCGGTCGACGGTGACGTACCTGGTAGCCCGACTGTTTTGGCGAAGGAATAATGCCCCAGTCCTTCTCTGGCGACGTTGACTCCAAGTGATCCGAACGGCCCTCCAAATGAGTGGATGGACCGGTACTGACTGACTGACTGACTTTAGCACTGGCCAGCTCTGACTCTCTGTGCTCTATGTGCCCCTCTGCTCGGCTCTCGGCTCTCGGCTCTCGGCACTCGCCACTCGGCACGCTCGGCACTCGGATGGGCAGGCGGTGATCGGCGATCAGCGATCGGCAACGGCGTCTCGGCACTCGGCACTCACCACTCACCACACGCTCGTCGCTGCCCACTACGAGATACAGAATACAGATACTGATACTTACTCCGTTCCATTTCACGGGCTGAAAGGGAGAGAACGAGAGGCAACCATTGCTGGAAGATCTCGCGAGGAGAGATGATCTCATCGTACATATCTTCTTCCTACACCACCGAAACTTTGATCTCCTTGCCACATGCAACGCGCATGCAACTCTCTTCGTATTCCAAGCCAACTGACGATACCAGCAATTGCATAATTCCAGGCATGCCGAAAACTTGAGAGTTCATCTTGGGAAAAGAGAAATAATCATAGCAATCCCAATGAATGAGGATGAGGGGAATAATAGAAATATGTGGAGTGGCATTGATTGCATTGTTATCAAGGTTGTATTCATAGGAGCCGCAAACTGATGCGCTTCCCCACCCCTATCAAACTCCATTATATCATCTGCTTTGTTGGCAAAGAATGTCAACTAGCACTGACCAACTGTAATGCTGCAGTCAGGAGAAGAAGTTTACGCAGAGATTAATAGAGCATTCGGATGTACAAGAAATAAGTTTTAATGAAACTACAATCAATACAGGTCTTACACAGTCTGAAAATAATTCGACCGACGAGCTTATTGCAATTCTCACTTTACTTCAAGACCTTACGCAGTGTAAAAATAAATTAAAATCAGTATCTCGAACTAAGCTTCAGCAATAGGAATCCATTGCTAATTGTCAATGATCGTTACAATAATGTTAGAGAGAGAATGTACGTGTGTGTGCCTCTGTCTGTCTGTCTGCCTTTCTGTCTGTGTCTGTGTATTTGCGTGTATCTCAATGAACGTTCCATTTGCTGCTTAACTGATCTCAGCTGTAAATGATATAATATAGCGACTCCACTTTATGGCAAAATGTAAAATTGCGGCTATGTGCCGCAATAAGAAAAGTCCTTCGGTACAAATGAACAACAGATACTGTAACAGGAATTGGTTGAAGTTAGGTAGGTATATTATACTAAATGCAAAATGTTACAATACACCTGGTCTACCTCCCGCTCATGCTTCTAGTAGACTACATAACAATTTGACAGCTCAATAAGAAAACGTAGAGACGAGCTCCTCTCAGCCTTATTGATATCGTTTAGTTGCTTGCAGCCGTTCGCGCAACCTCTTCTGCTTTCCGTGACTCTCTACCTCTTTCTCCAGTGCACTTTGTGTCTTGGTGCGAACATCCACTATAATTTCAGTCGCCCGCTAATTTGACTTCAATGTTGATTCTTAATAAAACTTGCTCGGGATTTTATCACATCCCATTTTAGAAGCTTATTGCTTGGGAAACGTACGACTTATCTCTAATAATCGCAGGACTCTCCTTGTAAAGTGCGGGCAGTTTTGTCGGGCGTCGTGTCTTCGTAATTTCCTTAGTGGCGAGTACGAAAATACTATTCAAAGGAATTACATCATTAGTTTCCATTAAAGGGACTCCGAAAGTATCCGCTTCAATTCCATTCAGTGATATATGTATAGAGAGGTATGTATATTTATGTCTTTGATAAGTGGATCGTTGGATTTCGTCTTTCACGCACGAAAAACTACATTAACTTCTAGAGCTACTCTTATTAAACTAGAATTATCTAAAACAACTGGCTTTTTGTGCATCGAATTACGGAGTTTCTATTAAAGAGGGAGTCTGCATTTGGCTGACATGTGTATGTACGTACGATAGCGAGTGAGAGAGTGAGTGAATGAGTGAGTGAGTGAGTGGGAGAGCGAGCGAACGAGAAAGAGAGAATGAATAATTTACAGCCGATTTTTGGTTTTTAAATGAAGTTTTATATATCAATCTTAGTAATTCCTATAGACGTATATCGAGAAGAGAAAGAGAAGGGGGAAGAAGAAGAAGAAGAAGAAGAAGAAGAAGAAGAAGAGAAAGAAGTACAATACTTTTACGTTCAACATTCATCTGCGTAGACTCATTCTGACTAAATTTTCGATGGTTTCCCACTCGTATATTTATAATAATTACAGTTATAACACTAGTTTTACATTAATAAAGTTTAAGGAAGAGAAAGTCGTGGATGTTTCATTCCATATCTTTTCGTATCTTTTCTTTTCTTTTCTTTTGTTGTTAATAGGTGCATGAAAGATCGATGCAGGAGGTCGCGGTGAGCACTGGAAAGGTGAGGGAAGCCATGAAAGTAGTAGAGATGGGTTTGAGGATAGAGAACGAGCGATAAAGAAGAGGCGGGTTGTAAAGGTGGGAGAGTAAAGTGGTATCATTGGAAGATAGAATTACGATTATCAGGAGAAATTCGGTGGCGTAAGTAATTCATAGCTGAATTGGGAAAACGGCGAGACCAGCTGCAGTCTAGGATATTGTCCCAGCATCAATCGATACCGGTCGATTGATAATTGGCTATGTGTCGTGGGGGATTTAGGGGGTGGGCGGGGTGAAAGTTTCGGCTGTACCTTTTCGTATGCGACCACAGAACAGCCGCAGTCCTCCACTCGTTATACCAACAGTTCGACCAACTACCACCTAGAAACATTATTGCCGACACACTACATGTAGGTGGAACGTATCATCGGCAGTCAATTTGATTAATCCGAGAGCATATGAAATGTACGAACGATACATCTCGCAACTGAAACGCGTGCTGCTTCGTATTCTCTCGTTTTAATCTCTCATTTAATTGTATGTGTTTACGCGTGTCTGCGCATTTTGGCTCGTAACTTATTATTTATACATCCGACAGCATTCGCACTGCCGCGTGTATATGGGTGTGTGTATGTGTGTCTCCTTACTGCGAATTGGCAAACGGAGAAAAAGAAAGACTTCTAGAGCGACAAATATCACCTATTCTATGTGTCACTGATTCGAAAGAAAACAGATAACGTTACCAAACGCCTGTTCGTCGCAATCCTATTCTAAAAGTGTCTCTTAGTTTCTTCTAGCACACACATATTCCAATGCCTCTTCTCTTTGTCCATATGCTTTTACGCACTGTACAGCACTCTAGCAACAATTTTCGCTCCACGGGTGTCGCTTTGGAAGAAATCGGGTCATCACACACTAGAAAACGAAACACGCCCATTTTTTCGAGAATGGATGTGTCACGCATCGCTCTGCTACACACGCATGCGAGTGGTTGGTTTTCTTTTTATTAGTGTTTTCATTGTATAGTCTTATCGGTTGTCTGTTATTTTATGACGTCGATGTATGAAGAACGAACTCGCTGTCTGACCACTTGATCGAACTTGAATTAAAACTAAAGTGAACGTTTGCTGGATCGCTTTTGCTACTGCTTGGAGAAACGCGATCCCTTCTCCATATTTGAGAGTATGACGAGTCTGGCTTAAGGACGGGAGTACTCCGCGCTAACTGTCCTACTTGAGTTCGTGTTCGATACTATTTGAGCTGCGTCACCTGTGTGGTTCTTGTTGCTTGACAAACGTTTCAAGCATTATTTAAGCGTAAAAGGGTAGCGGCGCGCCTTTGGCGACGTCGTGTGTGACATACGAGATAGTCCTGGGTATACTTTTGTTTCGGAAATGAGGATGGTAGTTATATACCGGTGATTCATATTCAAGAAAGAAGGTATCGGGAGATGACATGACATTGCCATTGCCTTCAATATTAGCGGCGGTTTTGATAGCCCTGATTACTGGGGTTTCCTGGTTGCCGCATACCACCACCCGGCCTCCCTCCATCACCTCCTCGTGAGAATCCGCCCCGTCCACCTCTTGCCCCGTGTTGACCGCCTCTCATTACACCCCCTGGGCCACCTATCAATTTCAAATTCATTTCATATTACTAGAAACACATACTTCACAATTACCTTCAACCTCCTTCTACTAGATACAGCATTGTCACCTACCAGGGCCACGCTGTTGCTGTTGCTGTTGCTGGCCACCCATCGTTCTCATGTTTCCATCGCCCGAGTTCAGTCGACCACTACCTTCCATCGACATCCTAGGCCTCACTTTCTTCTCTTCCACGTTCAACTTTTGACCACTCTGATCAGGATAGTAAATTGGCTGAAATAAAAAAGTGAATAATATACATTACCAAATATCCTGTTATACTGGTTCAATCAAATAGAAATGGATTACATACCAGAGAGTCCAGCACTTTGGTGACAACTTGTTGATCTTCAAATGTAATGAACCCATAATTAGGCACTTTCCCTGTATTATTCGCACCTTGGGGCCCTTTACATCTGTCGTTCGATTTACTGTGTACGCGTAATTCAACAACTCTTCCATACCGTTCGAACACGCGACGTAGATCATCCTCGGATGCATTGTGTGGCAAATTACCGAGAAACAGCTGGTGTGCATCACTGTACTGTCGTGGTCCTCGTCGATCACCATCTGAAAAATATCGTCTATTATTAGAAACGTTTCATGCAACGATTGCCTGGATTTTCAATGAATGATTAATTTACCTCTCTGTACTACGCCACCTCTTGGTGGTCTTTGCTGTTGATGTTGAGGTGGCTGCTGCGGCTGTTGATTGCCACCAACTCTGTGTGCCTGCTGCTGGGGAACAGTGACATTACTAGAGGCAGACAGTGCAGGTCCACTATTAGGTGGATGAAGTGGTGACCTCTCGTCTAACCGCAAATTCGTCAATGGTGGCTGAAAATAAGGAGCCAATTAAAACATCTAAAGAAGACCATTTAATTCTTCTCAAGCTCCGATGCCCTAACTGAAATGTTATATGTATATACATACTGGTGACATTGATAGCTTAGGAGCTTGTGGGCTGGTCGCCCCGGTTGTGCTTGGAAAAGACTTTACGAGGTTGGCATAGGTCTTAGGGCCGCTACTAGTAATGCTTGTGTTCGACACTTGGTGTTCAGGCTCAGATTCCTGTACAGAGGCAGCAAATGTTTCCCCTTCCTGCTGCTCGTGCGGCTCCTCCGCATGTTGTTGAGCTTCACCCTCTGCTGGCTGCTGTTCAGCACTAGTGTCAACTTCTGTTTCCGGCACAAACTGTGTGGGTGCTGTGGGCTCGGCTATGTACTGATGCTGCTGTGCCGGTTGTGGTGGTTGCTGCTGTTGCTGCTGCTGTTGCTGCTGCTGCTGTGGAGGTTGTTGATTAATTAAAGGTGTTTCTTCGTGAACCGATCCATTCAGTACCTGCTGTATCACCGGATGTACCTGCTAAAATCCATCCCATTAGCATAACCATAAAATAATTGTCTATCGCAGTGTTCACTGTTCGGTATCTTACATGAGACTGTGGTGGTGGTGGTGCATAGTAAATTTGTTGCTGTTGTTGCAGGGGTGGTTGCTGGGCAGGGATCAATGGTGGCTGATTCTGTGGTTCGGTAGCTACAGCTGCAGTCGTTATTTGCTGTCCTTGGGTCTGCTGATCATCTTCCTCTGGTTCTGACCGACTTCCTTCCTCCACTTCTCTCTCACCTGTTTCACCCATTCCTCCCTCTCCAGCTCCAACATCAGCCTCTTCCTCGTCCGGGAAAATCAAGTCTTGATAGCGAAAAATGTCGTTGTGTACATAATATGTTTTTGGTGCTTGTATCGCCAACACAAAAGTTTGAGTAAAGCGACGCATTGGCTGGCCGGCATTTGACAATTCTCCGGATACCTACAACAATGACAGTCATTACAACACAATTCCATACTATTATCGATCGGTATTGGGTTGGAATATACCTGCACGACAACACCATTTTCCAGAGTAAGTTGCGAATCGACTTGACTGATTTTTGCATGGCAATCACGGAAATTCAGCTGCTGGATTTTTTGATGGATCTCTTTTTGCCCGATGGCAGGAGTAGTTTCTCTATTAGAATCTAATCCTCCATGGACGAAAGACGAATGCTGATTGTAGAACCTAGAATATCAATTGCCATGACTATCATTTAAAACAACATATTCGGTACGTAGCATGAAATAAATTCTATGATTACCTATGCAGGTGTGCTGGAGCTTGGTTTAATAAGGTGTAATATTGTCGGACAAACTCACGACCGACATTTTGTGGAGAAGGGGATGCCTCCATGACCATTTTCTTACTTCTAACTTCTAAAATAACTGTATGCTTAAACAGCAATGAAAGCTGGTGTAGCTAATATTTAAATTATGAAGGCGGGTGTCTGTAACATTAAAATCATAGAAAGCCTGGTTCAGGAATCAATTCATACACTTCAAAAGTCTGTTAGACACATGCTTTTATAGTTTATTTCTATATGTACATACATTACTCAGTATCAAACTTATACTATATACTTGTATAAGTGGTAAAAGTGTGTATAACTGTAGTATAGATTTTGTAATGTATGGAAATAGAACTTAACTAAGAGCACCGTCATGTAAATGAGAGAGGCGTAGTGTACATTTTGTAAGGAATTAATAAGGAAATCGCATTTACTGTAATAAAGGTCGCAAACACAAAGAAAAAAGCAGAGTCTAACAAAGTTGGTTTGGTGGCCCTCAGCGGATTATCGGACAAGAAGGATACAAACACATCGCCGATACAAAACAAAGCTCTTGCGGAGGAAGAAGCTAGTTTTGACGAAAGGACTTTGATGGTTCGTTATCGATAGGGTTCAAGGCTGAATGAATACACCAAGCGAAGCGACAACGCGGAGTATACTCCGTATATCGCGGGCAAGAAATGCAGCAATTTTTATTAGATCGGCCATGCAACTGAGTGAAGGTGGCGAAAATGCGAAAGCGTTAGGGCAAGTTAAAAGTAAGTGGAAATTTGGAAGAAACGAAGAAGAGTTGGCGGTAGTAGCGTGGGCCAGCGTGGGCTGGTAAGTGTACGAGTGGGAAGCATGTGCTCTCCTTTGGGGATGGCGGGATTGGCGAATCGAGGTTGGCCCGTACTGACGAACAGGTCAGCAAGACCAGCTAGCGAGTGCATTTGGGTTCAAAGGGAACCCAAAAGAAGTTGGAGGATGCGATTGTCCTGAGCTATTGTTCGGCGTTAAAGTAACGGAGTAATCTCTGAGCGAGTGGGGACCTGCCCGGTGGCAGGAAGCATGGCGATTTTTCTTGATGTCCGGGAAACAAAAAGGCAAAAACTCGGTAGGGATGAGAGCGAGTGAGCAGCGAGAGCGGAACCAAGCGGAGCCGTCTCTCGAAGCATACAAGGGTCCGCGTGGAGGGCAATCTCATCGCTGAATCGGCGAATCGATGTTGCGAATTGATGGAGAAATCCGGACATCGACGCAGAAAACAGGAAGAACTGGCTGTTCTCCGGAGGATGCGCTTTTTGTTGTACGACTGCTTTACGTGATACTCCTTTACTGGAACCCTCCTCCTCCGGCGCGATGCCGAGCGAGTTGAGGTTGTTGCAACGAAGGCGAGGGAGACGAAGACGAGAGCGACAGAGCATCGGCGAAGCCGATTTTCAGGCGTTCCACACTCACCGAGTAAAACGAATTTCGGCGCGGCACGATGCACTACTCTTTTCCGGATGAACGGGAAGCCGAGGCGAAAACAGAGGCTTTTCACTGGTAATAACAGTTCACAATAATGTTAATTATAAAAACAGTTTTCAGTGTATGGCTCTCTTCTCCAAGCACTTTGGTGTCAGCACATGCAGCGGAATCCGCACAGAAGCGCCGGTCCTATGAGCGAGGCAAACGACTTCTCGCGGCGAGAACCGGCAACTCCAGTTCCAAAGACGGCCGACCTCGCCAAGCACTTCATCTCCTGCAAAAGCGACATCCCCATCGGCCCCATTTCCAATTCAATTCGGACCATTCAGCAGATTCCGGCTGATATAGGCTCTCCCTTATTCCAAATATCTATCTATCTATGCCTTTCCTCTTTCTCAGTTGGGTATTTCCGAAGCTACGAAGCACGGTTTGTCGGCCATTTCCCCTACTAAATCTACAGCATCCCTACCAGCGATTATAGCAGCTTTCTGTCTAAACGCGCTTGCGGATATCATCATGTGGACCGATTCTCGACCAATAGAGAATCTACATTCTACCACGTGAGCAGCTATTGTTGCAAAAATTGCACATCATCGTGTTTGCTCAAGTTTCTGCCCGTAGCACGTTAGATACCCCTTTTCCATTATCTGCACATGCCCGATCTATTCCGCAGCCGCAATTCCAATAATCTCTCTCAGAATGACGAAAAATTCGGATTGCCAGTAGTTCTGCCACGCCATGTTGGGCTTGCACTTTCCAAGGAACCATTCAAAATATGAATACAACATGTACTTGAATTATTAGCTTATCGATACCGATGGTGCATGCTAGATACTTGAATTGTGCAAAGTTTGCATAGCTGCTCAGTCAGTCGTCCGCACTTTCAATATTGATAAAGAATAAGTCACTTACCTCGCCATTTATGAAACGGTCTTCTTCCTTCTATACTAGGAATTATAAATAACGAGATAATGGATCAAGTATCGTTGACGTGGACTATTTATCGATACGAATAATTGGAAATTCATTGTTCCTGACAAGACTTTTGTACGAGAGATCGCAGTGACCGAGAAACAGAACCAAAGAAAAGTACATAGTTTCGACAATTCGACTTTATTTCAGATCGCAATATAAAAAAACAAAGAGGTTTCCTCTGATCCGTTTAATTGTAATACTCTTTTGTGACACAGGGCGTTGAACAGTGTGTGCCGGGGAGGAGTTTCGAGAAAAATACAATATTTCTTGTACTTCAAATTCATATGTCGTTCTCGTCTCGAATGAAAGTCGGTATATATATATAAATATAATGTACATATATTGTGTGTGTGAGTGTGTGTATGTGTGTGTGTGTGTATGTGGCGTGTCTCATCTCGTTCGTTGACGCGAAGAGCGAAATTTTGAATGAATGTTTTCTTTTCAGCGTGATATTCCCTTTTAACCGGCCTAGTATCATCAGCAAAATATTTCCCTTTCGTATATTGTTTTGCTAAATCTGCCGTGTCAGTCTTATTTAAATCTAATATATATATATATTTATTTATATACTATAGAGTTGGTTATATCACTACGTCTCTTAAAGGAGTCTTGTGTACATATCGTCCTCGAAAAAATTAAATTATATATATATCAGGTTCGGTTATTAACACAACACAAAACGTACGCGTGATATATTATGTACACAAAATGAATTTATTTTTACCCTATTACTCTTACCAATAAGGAAGCAATAATCTTTCCGTTTCTTCTATTTCTTTTACCTCTGTTCATACCTCGCACAATCATTCATAAACAGCGTCGGTACCTTTACGTTTCTCGGTGTGTGTTACAACGCATATTCGAGTAAAAAGTACATTGCCTGTTTACAATTCTACATACTGGATCCGTATATTCCCCCCTCCTCTTAGTTATTTGTCCTTCCTCGTGCGTAAATTCTCCTCGATCGAGTTCTCGATTTGCGGGGCAAAAATTAAAATAATCTTATCGTTAAAAAAATCGCGCGAGCAACGTTCACGCCGCGAACGTTCCCCCTTTCCGCTCAGATGAAAGAGAAAAACTTGATTCGTTTCTACTATTAGTTTTTGTATTTTAAATTATATCTTCTATCATCCGTTGCTTTCCCATTTGCACAAAATCCGTTGTTACGTTACTAGTGTCCTTCCGCGTAAGGCTCACACACTACTTATCACCAGAGTTTTTAAGTCATGTCTCTCACTCTCTCTCTCTCTTTCTCTCTCTGTACGTTTGAAACGACCGTCGCGCAATTGTGCTTCACTTGTACTGTGTGTGTGTATCCGTGTACTATCATTTTTGTTCGTACCTCCGGACCGCGGGTATGCAAAGCAAATATTTTTGCTCAAACGCAATTATGTATTCGATGATGTATCATTTAGTATGTACCGAGCCTTACGCCGAATTAAGAATGTAACGTAGAAACCGTAAAAAAGAGTTCAATGATAAATAAGATGAAGCGAGGCGGGAGAGACCAATGACGAAGATGAAAAACGTTTCACTTTGTACAAAAGGGTAAACGAGAGATGGAAGAAAGCACTGAGTTGTACCTATACATAACTATATATATATATAATGTCTATATATATATATATATACGCCTGTGTATATATATATAAGTTTCCTTTTTCTTCTGTTCATGTTAATACAGACTTAGGTATTGCTAAACGCAAAAAACGTGAAACTATTACAGCTTTTCTTGTGATTCTTGATGATTGGTTTTGCTTTGCGGCAGTTGTCTGCGTTGTTGATAATCTTGTTGAAAGTGGCGTGGTTTAATGGAATGATGATTTATCGAGTTGTGAGATTTATTGTAGGGCAGGAAACCTGGAACAATTAATTCCTATTAAGTCTCGATTTCCACTTGGCTACTATTCGTCTCAAGTATCGCACCTTTGGATATTTCAATGACTGTTGGAGAGTGACGGCGGGGGACAAGTTAAACATGCGTACTTGGTGCAATAGCAGGAAAAGCATAAAGCGGAGAGACAAGGTGACGATTATAGCAGGTGTGAGAGGAAAACAGTGATATGAGAGACTAGACTCACCAGCGGTTACAATGCGAATTGCATTGCGGTCGCGATTAATGATTTCCCTTTTAATAGGGTTGGTGCCTTTGGTTTTGACGACCACCTCCCCTCTGCTTTCCGCCGTAGCCTGAGCCTCCTGAAACATACCCATGGCGTACGGTTAGTCCTCCAATTCGGACAACTCTTCCTCCGCTTTCCACCCGTTTTTATAGTTCATCTTTAGCTCTTTCTTTCTTTCGATCTTTTTTCTTTTTCTTTTCTTTTCAAGTGAAGAAGACAACCGTAAAACAAAGTTCCTCTCGATCAAACTATTTGCACGCACTCATCTAGCGATACTAAAGTAATTAAACATTTAAAAGTAGAACTAAAGTACTATAAGTAGGAACGTAAAACTACAAAGAAAGTATGTAGAGGCTACAGGCTAAGGTAGTAAGCTGCAGGCTGCGTTGCGACTCATACTCTCCTCTGTTTTTCTTTCTCTTTCTCCCTTACACTCCCCTTACACATTTCTGGAATCGTTACCAATATGCTGAAATACCGGTGCAGTTGATAAGTTACTTACAATGAATCGCCGGTCACTTATCCAACAAATCACTGTACGTTTACCTTAAAATAATCGCTAATACTTAACTGCTAATGAGCATGGAAACAAAAACGTAAAAATCACGTAAATTCATAACAGGAGTCAGAAAGATTTGACAGGAGACTTATGAACCAGAAATGTCTAAGGCGTAAGGTGGCCTGGTGAGACCAGAGTTAAACGTACAGTCGTACCAGGGTCACACAAATACAAAGTATCATTTACTGCTGGCTATAACAAGTTTTTGTAGAATTGAAAGTATGAAAAAGAGTATACACAAGGTGGTGAATTAATCTACAATGAAGACCGAGATATATGAAAAAATAAAGAGAATTGGCAGTCATTCGAACACTCTCCGTGATTTTAGAGAAGCTCTACACAAAACGGCATGGATGCTTAGTGCAATTATGGTGAGAAAGTTACTTAAACAGAGGGCTCGCGCATCATCTCACGCACATATTTCTAGACCGAGTGAGGTGAGGGGCCAAACTAAAAAAACCACTAAGTATCGCTGATGGAACAAGACATACAAGTTTAAAATGAGTGAGATTGAAAATGCGAGGTGTAACATGAGCGATTAAGAAAGGGACGTGGAGTAGAGAGAGAGAGAGAGAGAGAGAGAGAGAGAGAGAGAGAGAGAGAGAGAGAGAGAGAGAGAGAAACAGAAAGATGATGCAAATGAAATGTCGAGCATGAAGTAACAGAAGTAAAGTTGGAGATATTTGAGGAAGGAAGGCAGGGGACACAAAACAATAGAGAAGGAACGCTAATGCGTACCTTTACCGCGTGCACCACCGCGCCCACCACTGTAGCCACCATCGTAACTACCACCGCCATAGCCGTAGCCGTCTGCGTTTCATGGAACACACGGTACAACAGACATTGGATATATCAGTATCGATGTGTACCGTAACAATGTTACTTTGTACGTCTATTCCACTAATTTAAATTAATACGAGAGCATTGTTACGCCCGACAAACCATATATTTATAGAATATATTCATATATAGGCATATATAAATATATGTCTCTATGCATATGAAGTCTGTGCGAAAAAAGGAATGCTGCTGTTCTTTGCTACTGGTCATCTAAGGAAGCATATTGTAAATAGAATCGTTGTAAGAATTGCAACTAAATATATTATTGCAGTGTGTGGGAAGACCAAAGTATCTTCCAAAGGGTTCATTGCTCGCACTTTTCACCGTTAATGTAGGTGCAGAGGCAGTATAATGTCGTTTGGAACAATCACTTGAAGAGCACTACTTTCATTCTTCTACAATCTTTGGTCGATTTTTATCACGGAACAGCATGCACGAGAATTCAAATATAATAGCGCAATTAAAGTGATCATCAAAATGATTTCGCCACTGTCCCAGGATCAAGGATGTGTATGAAAGGGGATTAGACACGAAAATGGTTAAGGAAAAAAAAAAATATATATATATATCTGCGTTGCTTAAAATTGGAAATTAATCGTCGACAGCACTTGCAGTTCAAGTTTTAGTAGGGGATCGTTTAATAGTATGCTGTAACTTCATGTGCAATGTACGGTATTTCAGCATGAATTGTGACTGATATGTTTCGGCTCATACGACAAGGCATGCCAAAAATAACCAAGTGCAAACCAACAGGTACAATTATAATGTGCTCATTTGACTGTGATTAGGAAGAAATGTAGCGAGCGAACATACGCAACATAACAAATGGGCTCATTATAGAGACACTATCGTGATGTGTACGAATATATATGTGTGCTGTGATGCCGATATGAATGACACGAGCATATGAAGTGTAGAAGTAACGTGAGCATGCATACAAGGAATGTGGCAGAACTGAAAGCAGGAAGAAGAGTTTCTCAGTATTAATATCGTATCTTGTACACTTTCTCTAGTACGGCTTTCTTGAAATATTCTTCAGGATCGCATACAATACGGATACAGTGATTATGTCATTTTAAAATTAAAGTAAAAGCGGCTGGTTGCTTTGCGAAATATAAAGAAACAATATTTCGTCTGTATTATTAAAAAGATGACGAATTAGGTTCACACAATGACTGTTACATATTATATGAAATCCTTTAAGGAGCTACTTAGTAGAAGTACACCATGTACATTTGCATAGGTTTGTATACGTATGCTTATTCGGTGTACCACTGGTAAGTTAGTTGGATACTTTCAAGACGTCGAAGAGTACAATTGAGAAATTCATCAGAGTGGAGAGATTAGTTGGTCATTGGTAGCTGAAAGCCAACCCTCTGGAAGTGGGAATTCATAGCTCGGGTCGTGTTCTATACAGTTTTGTCAATCATGTAACTTTGAATACAGACTACAAGTTATATACATGCAATGGGAGTAGTTTCCTGAAGTGTACTCTTCAATTCAGAACACAACCCAATACTTCTATTCTACAAATGTGAGCTGCTGGTTTGCAGGTTTCGACGAAACTGCAGTGTTAGGTACATTTGATTGACTATTTCAAATACGAAAAAAACTGAGTGGCAAATAGTGATAAGAGGAAGCTTCAAGTGTGAGAATGTATCACTGCTCGGCGGGCAAACCAGCACTCTATCTATCGCGTCACTTCTAAAATTAGTATCACACATGTGTAATCGATTGGTACTGTACATACATGTGTAGACTTTACGTTCAACAAGCAAACCGTATTTGTTCTCTTGAGTTTATGCATGAAAATCGAATTGAGTTCTTTTTCTCACTGATACTAGTACGTTATATTTATATACGTTTCTAAAAGGACGAGAAAGTCATAGAAAAATAGAGAGAGGTATTTCTTAAAAGAGATAAAGAAAAAATTATAAAGTCGTCTACCGAATACACTGGGACGGTAGCAGCGCTGAATCTGCTATTGATTATTAAAAAAAGGAGTAACCGAACACTCGAGAACAATCATACGCGGTGTGAAGCGCGCATGTGTGTGTGTGTCCTTTTAGTAATAGTCAATAAAATTACCGTATCCACTGTAGTCGTAGCCGTAGCCGCCGTACCCACCGCCGTAATAATCGTAACCGCCGCCGTAGCCATCGTAGCCGCCGCCGTAGCCGCCCTGGCCGTAACCCCCGCCGTAGCCGCCTCCGTAGCCACCCTGGCCCCAGCCGCCTTGTCCACCAAAGCCGCGACCTCTCCCGCCTCGGCCACCGCGACCTCCTCGTCCTCCAGCTCCACCGCGCATACCGCCCATACCGTCTGGTTTAGGTGTCGCTTTCTTTACATCGACCTGTCAAACAAGTAGAATAACAATATTTCTATGACTTTCATGAAAGATCACGCTCTCAAAAGGTTTCCCTCAATTTCTATTCCTCGATGTATCGCATCGGTGTAAGATAGATGATCCTGGACATACCTCCTTGCCATTGATTGTCTGTTTTGGTGTCTTCAATAATTCATTGACGACCTGCTCGGACTCGAACGTAATGAAGCAGAACCCTTTCCTCTGGTTCTTTGTCTTGTCGAATGGCATTTCTACCTCAACAATCTGTAATGGAAATAATTGGTAGCGTTAAAAACTTAATTGTTGAATAATGCTGTAATTTTTCTTGGAAAGTTAGAGGAGTGGATTATTTTCATTTAATCGGATTGTGATGCTCACCGTTCCAAATTGCGAGAAGAAGTTCTTGATGTCATCGTCGGAGAGCTCAGTAGACAGGCCACCAACGAATATTTTGCCGTGCCTGGCCTTTGCTTTCTTGGGATCGACTTTCTTGTTGTTGATCACGTGATCTCCAGCGGCCATAATCTGTGAAGAAAATGATCGTTATATTCTCTGTATGTTGTCCGATGAATTAGAGGAGAGGTAACGTTGTATCATTCAGGAGCCTAATTGTCTTCAAGTGAACTCAGTAGCAGAACTGACTATTGGTATCATCATTTTATGAAAAATAAAAGTCTGTAGGTTGGTTTCTGTAGAAATGAAGGTACAATCACCTTATCAAGCGATTCTGCCTTGGCAAAAACGATGAAAGCGAAACCCCTCGATCGTCCAGTATTTGGATCGGTCTTGACATTGATGCTTTCGATATCGCCATATGTACCAAAGTGGTCTCTAAGTTCCTCTGAAACGAGAATGGGTGACTTTTGTTAATAATACAATTCGGAATTTCCACAGTTTGTCATTTAGTAGATGATTGTAGCCAATCAGAATGAAAAAGGGTAGTCTCATATGACTCTAGTCATCCGAAGGTGTCCTAAGGTAAGGCATCATTTTGACTATATTGTGCAGAAGTTTAAAAGAGGCTCCGAGTTGCCAGTGAACGCATACAAACAGAATACTCACTGTCAGTGGTTTCCCAGCTCAGTCCACCAACAAATAATTTCCTGTGGAATAAACAAGAGTCGAACGTAAAATTTGCCCACATTATTAAGATTTTGAAGTTTGCAAAAGGACTGGAATCGGATTGTAGTGGAGGAAAATTTGGAGGAAAAATAATGAAAAGTGAATGTACCTATCATTGAGTGAGTCCTGATTACCACTGGCCGACCTGTAAAGCAATGGAATACATTTTCATTACTAAGGGAGTTATGAAATTCTGCCGTGATATTTAAGGGCAAAGGTCGCAGCAAAAATTCGAAATTTCATGTACGAATAATTTCCCTGAATATATTTATACGTATAATATATTGAAAAAAGGGAGTTTGACTTGACCCCTGGAAAAATTAGAATCAGAGTTAAAATATGAAAATTTCGTATCGACAATGAGTACACAAGAAACGGTACGGAAAAAGGGGCACTGGATGAAAATTCGAAAAGTTCATTTGGTAAGGAGTTTTATTAAGAGAGCGGGCTTATATATGCAATTTATTAAATGCTTTATACGTAAGTATTATAAATATATAAATATACGTGTATACTCATGTTATAAATGTACAGCTATGTCGAATAAGTGGACCTAGATTACACTTTAACTTGAGCAATTTGAAAGAATAATGGGGATAACTTTCTCCAAATGATGATCTTAGTCAGATGATTGTGATATACCATTAGTATATAAGCATGTGAGTATACCATTCCTAAAAATAATATGAGAGCTCACTGGCACCGGTAGATTCGTCCAGACGTTAATAGATATTTGTACGTATGTACATTTCTCCTTGATACGTGATCAGAGGAATCATGAGAGACAACCATCACAAGACTGCTTTGCACACCACACATAAACCTTCATAGAACTTCAACTCCAGATACAAATACTATACATATATGCATTTCTATAAATATACGTCCTTCTTAACAAAAATCAATGGAAAAAAACTTGGAAAAAAGTAGATCATATGAATAAACATATAGATACATACATACATGTACATGTATGTATGTACGCGCGCGTGTGTGTGTGTATATATAATACAATAATATACAGGAAAAATGAACGCATTGAGAGAGCAAAGTAATTTTCAACGACGTTCATGCGAACTCGAACATTAGCTAGAACTCCAGTCGACATAGACAGCTGCTCCTAAAGGAAGTAAAATTGATCTTTTCCAAGTTGAACTCTGACTGCTGATTGGCCCAAAGAATATTGGCATACGGTAGATAGACTGCAACTCTATTGAAAAGCTAAAAAAATTGGTTTTCACTGTTACAAGTTAATTGATGATGACTTCTCAGTATCTCTGATATAGTAGTTATATGGTTTTAACAGTCGTTATGCACAGAATTCAATACGTAGTTATCTCTTTATATGTACACTTTTCCCTCTCTCTCTCTCTCTCTCCCTCTCTCACACTCTCTCCCTCTCTCTCGCTCTCTTTCTCTCTGTCTCTTTATCTCTCTCGTTCTCGTTTGTTTAGTCATCAGCAAAGTATTAGGATTGTTTCGAGTCCTGATAGACATAGGTTTTGTTTTGCATCCATTGTTCATACGTGATTTGGCAAATATAGAACGAGAGCTGCAATATTTTTGGTATTTGGTAGTACTTTTTGGCACATTGCTTTTTTTGATTGTTCTGGCAGTGTGGTGGTTTAATTGTCTGTACTTAGAACATGATCTTTTCATATATCATCTAGGGCTGGTGATAAATACCGTGGGCACCAGTCACTCGCCGGTAATCAGTTGTTGGTCGGGTCACGGTTAGCCGGTTGCGAGCCGCCCGCCATAATCGCACTGGGTCGTTTGCCACCTGCAGACCAAGCCACATAAACTGGGTTAATGGCATTCCGACCTATCGGAGATGTTCGCATTGGCCCTAGTGACTCTGTGCTTTGATCACGCCCAAGAAGAACAGACAGCATTGACATCGGATCAGAAATTGAACTCTACGCGTGACCCAGCAGGCAAGTGTGTGTCTGTGCGAGACTTATTGACTCTGACGCAATTGAGACTCTGACTCGACTTCCAGTGCTCGTGTTGTGACGGAACATGACGGACTTGAACTTGACGTAGGACTTGACTTCTCATATTAATTCAGACTCTGAAGTCAATCACAAGGCTTCACACGGTTTTCAGTTCACAGATCCCAGGTATCAAGCGTACGTATTGTCAATCGTATGCAATTGACTAAACCAGAACTCGGCTGCAATCAACGAATGAAGAAGAAGACTCGGCTGGCCAAAAAATGCATTTTAACACGTGCAAACGCTCTATAAAAACATTATTACAATTACAATTATTATTTGCGCAACGTCTGTGTTTGGTTTGTTTGTTTGATTGTTTGTTTGCGTGTGTGTACGAACACTTCCATCAATCGTGAAATCACAAGCGTTGATCTCTTTATTAAAATTACACAACTATCGTAGAATTAATTAAATAAGTAGGTGGGAGCAGAAGAAATAAGGAGAGTTTTTACAAAATTACAAAGTTCTCAATAAATGAAATATGTAGTATACCTCGCAACAACAGCACATATAAAGTTACCAACTAGCACTTATCAATCTTACACATATACATAAGTAATATTTATAATTATAATCTTAACATTAAATCTTTGATAAGCATGCAATCTTTCTATTTGACTTTCTCTTTCTCTTTCTTATGATCCTCTTTAGTTAGTAGAGTGCCGGCATTCAGCTAGTCCCTACTGTTACTATATCCACGGAATCGTGTCCCTTCTTGCACACACACCCCTACTTTCAATTAGAGGAAGTAAGCCCATATACTTTCATTATGCTCTTCTTATAGTAAAAGGACCATTGGGGGCAGGAGAATTAATGTCTCGTACGCTCTTAATAGCTACCAGTTAAGTGTATCGCAAAAATCTGAGGGTTGCATCCTTCTTTGCCTGGAACGCTTTGAGTACTTCTACAAGTTACAGTCTAAGTAATGCTTACCCATTTTGCAAGAGCATACTCGAAACTAGTGTAAGATTTTTTCAAAATCCAAAGAAGCTGTTGGGATGTAAAAAGGCAAAAGAAAAGAAAACGGTAGGCACTCGAGATTCCCATCGGATATTCCTCCAAAAATGCTGTATGAACTTGCGGGGCAAGGGGGGGGGGGGGGGGAGAGAGCATGTATGTGCACGATAAAAGTAAGGCACGAGAATATCATTAAGTATAATGAGAAAAACATCGAGAGTCTGAGGTCGGTAGCTCGATATCGGACAGACTAAATTCATTCGTCCGTGCGTCAAACAGTCCAGCTTGAGATCTGGTTAGGCTGAAAAAGGGAAAGAAGAAACGGCGGTCCTCCGACGAGCGGCAAAAATGTCTTATCATCTACTTAAACACTGTTCCAACAAACATCACTTTTAGAGGTATACTAGAGACACCAAATTTTTAATCTCCTTTGCGCATCACCCTCCCTGATATTCAATCAATCTACTGCCTGCGGAAAATGCTCGACACATTTGCGCAAACGTTTTAAGGCTTTCTCTGTCTCCCTCACGCCTTCAGGTTCGGCGCGCAAATGCATATACGCTCTGGTGTGTGCATGTGTGTACGAAAGTATTCGGGACGCGATGCAGTGTGTGCACGTAACAGTAGGGAAGAACGAGCCCAGGCAAGACGCAATATCGGTGGAGAATTCTCTCACTCGCTCACTCTCTCTCTCTCTCTTTCTTTCTGTCGGTCTGGGCGGCCGGCGATGAGAGAAAGGCGCCATTTTGTGCGAGGTACTAGTGGCTGGTGATGTCGCGTTGCGCGAGCGATGCGTGGGCGCGCCCTTCCTAGCTTGCGGCCGGCAACTCTACTTGCTTATTAGACACTCCATTTTTCGGCTGCCCCGGACATTATTTCAAGCAAAAGATTACAGTCCAATTGTTGATATTGCCGTGGCGACGCGGAAAATCACGGGTCGAAAGGGATCGACACTCGCTTTATAACCGATGCAAACGGATTACAAATGCGGGCAGCGAAGCCGTCCGCCATTTTGCGTTCATCGTACCGCGATGAAAGCATCGCGCACAAAGGGAATTTGGAGCTTGCACGCATAAATCGTAAAGAAGCCCGTGCATTTTCGAAACTCCCGGCGACTTAGCTTATTGAAATTGCTTCGAAAGGGGACATAATATGCTGGTGGAATGCGGCAAGAACTTGCCGAAAAAGGGTTACCTGTCCTCCTGAGACTCCTGGCCATTCTCCGCGGCGTCCCCGCCACCGTTCTCAGCTTCTCCGTTCTGCTCGAAGTTTTGATCCGCGATATCTTCGCTGAAGTCCTTGTTCTCCTGATCGGCCATGGCTTTAACGTGTTTTGTTTTTCGCGGCTTTTTTAACACTCAAAAACACAATTGCGATCGGTTCTCGACAATTGGTCGCGTACACTACACGAGCTTTCAAACACGCTCACGTCCGCACCGCTCGGCCGCCGAATGGAGAAGGGAGAGGTACAACTTCTCGTCGGTTTGACTCGGACTTTCCGCGCAAAGCATTATGGACCCTCTACCTCCCCTCAACTAAGAAGCCTGGCCAATCAGAGCGTCGACGCTCCGACCGTATCACCAGGAGTTTACCCCCGTCCTTACAGAGGGGCCCTCCTTTCTGCATCTTTCTACTCTTGCAATTCCTCTCCATGACAAATCCGCTTCACTGAGAACCACATCTATTACAATTTTCAACTACATCAGCCCATTCTTTCCTCTTATAATATTCCGTATTCACACTAATATCTCATGCAATTTTATAATGCCGCTTACATTTATTGCATTCCATGTTCTTTGAGTAAGCGTCTGTTTTATATTAGCTGCTTACCCATTATTGTACATTAATAGAACAAAAGTGTCCAAACATTACTCAGACCTAAGGCTAGTTGGAGTGATTTTGTACGCATTAGTTGGTTGGGATAGTCCTGCTGAAAAGAGGATTTGGTTGATGCTGCTGGTGCGCCCAAAACCGGACGTTGCTACGGGCCTGTCATACCAATCGATGACCACCCGGCAGTTCCGCCAGACGAAGGGGGAGCAGCGGATGTAGCGGCACTAGCGGCGCGTCACGAGGATTTCAGTTGCACGAGGGTCGAGGGGGAGAGGAATTGGAGGGAAAAGAGGATAGCCAATGAAGATGGGTGTCAAACTTCGGACGCTACCGATCAGCCAATCGCGTGCGAGCAAGGAGTCCGCTTCATTCAGCTTCGCAGTATAGCATCGCTACCCAGAATTCCATGCGCGGAAATTTCCGAGAAATCAATAGCGTTAAGTTATAAGCAAGCTTCGATGTATTACCGCCAAAAACAGTTCAACAATTCCTTACCGTTTTGGCAGAACCGTTCGTGGTAAGTGTGTTACAATTAGTGGAAGAACATTAACATCGCAGGTGAAAGGAAAAGAGCGGGAAAGGTGGCCTTGGGAGGAAGATAGCGTTGCTTTGCTTTGCGACGCTTGGCGCTGATAACTTGGACGGATAGGTGCCGCCACGGCCTGCTTCAGTTCCCCACTCACCCCTTCAATCTGCTTCTGCCAAGCCAATGCGTTTGGCGTCGACTGTTGGCTTCGCTTCGGCATGGCCCGGCCCGGCATCTGCAGGCGTTCGGCTTTGTCGCAGATGCAACGGCAGATGTTCAAGCATGTTCCCAAAATAACACGATTCCTCCACTATGATCCTATCTTACCTGATTTCTAACTCAACTCTCCCGCTTTACCGTACTTAATACGAATAAAATGTACGAGACAGTTTGATTTTATTCATTGTATACCTCCATACGTCCATTCTGAAAACCTGTAAACCGGCATTTGTTTTTGTATCCGATGTACATTTGAACCTCCACAATCTCTTAGTGATTAGAGTGTTAAAATTTCTTAGTTTCGTCAAGTACTTTGGATCGCAAGCCACAATGCCAGAAAAACAAGAAGTAAGACGTCTCTATAAGAATGATTCAAAGATCAGTTGAGAAAAGGCAATTTGATTCTAACAGTACATTTCGTAACGTCCCGCCCACTATTGCAGGACCTTTCTCTCATAGATGCTTGGAAGATTTGTAAGAAAATCCGTGAAGCTGCATACCGCAAGGGTCTCAATCTTTGGGATTATTTCAAGCCCCTCGATCCCGACAATAATTACTTCATTCCAGGTATATTAATGAATCAGCTTCTTTAGCATCACATGAATTGGGATCTTTTTTCTTTCTAGAGCAATCCTTTAGCTCCCAAGTTCTCAGGCGTCAGAAGGATAATATTATTGCTTAATTGCAGAGACGGATTTCATTATCGTACTAGTCGAGGAACTAAGAGAGGCGATTCAGCTCTCCAGCCAAGAAATCCAAGAACTAACTGATCATTTCCGCGCTCTCGACGGTCGGATTACCTACAACCGCTTTTGCGAGGTCGTTCATGACAGTGGTATGCCTATTCCATAGCCATACAACTTGGTTATAACAGAATTTCCAAGCGAAAATAATTAATAGTATTGAAAGAGGTGGTGGATCTTCCGTTTACCGTATAGATTCTAGATTTTGAGGTAGGTTTGTGCAGGAGTTGTACGGCAAGCGGTCGGGCGGGTAGGCTACGGCACTTTTCTGCACGTATTCCCGAAAAGACAGGAATTCGAGCCGTATACCTGCGTGGGTACCGTTATGTACCCGGGCCCATCAACTGTCTCCAGTCTCCCCTATTGATATTCCTGTATACCTGACTCCCCTGATTTCTAGCCACCGATCCTGCTCACGCAGGACGACAGAAATATTGTGCTTATTGTGCAGCTACTTATTAATCTAAATTCTAAACTAACTTTAGCCAAATTGTAAGTCATGACCAATAGGAGATATCTTCTGGATCGCTTGCTCCCTTGTAGTTCCACACTTCGACAAAGAGAAGATATGTCTGAGTTGCGCGGAGGAGCCTTATCAAGTAAACCCTTTAACACCGACGGAGTTGCGCAAATTAAACATTATACTTACGCAAATCGCAGCAACTATCTACGAGAGAAGAATTTGCTTGCGTTCGTATTTCGAGGATTACGATTCTGTACGTTGTTGTATTAGTATTCTTCAAAATGCTAATGCACTAGTGGAAGATCGAATCGTTTTGGCTGAAAGTGGTTTCGATTTTTCTCCCAGATCGCCGAAAATGCGGGCTCCGTTTCATTTGCACACTTGGGCAGGATTTTGACATTTCTCAACATTACAATTGCACCTTTGGAGTTTGTTTTACTCATCAAGAGGTTTGCCAGGGATGCCTTTACGATTAATTATGAAGCCTTCCTGTCGGCTACCCAGGAAGTCCAGACTTATCTAGAAAAATGTGGCCTTCTCTTGCCTGGCTCAGTAATGTTGCACATTCCTTTTTACTTAAAATACAATCACCTGCCTGTTCCAAGCAGATGTTGGATAACGTGCCAGAAGGATATTAAATACACAATGACATTTATATTTGAATAGAGGAACTGTGCTACTTTTGTAGAGACTGCTCGAACAATTGCATTCTGGAATTATTACGGCGGATTTGCCGAAACTCGTGAGACCCGAAATAGGGAAGGTCCTTCCCAGCCAAGTGTTTGGGAAACAGACCGTCTTCCATCCGGCGATGGAGCCGAAAAGCCCGGAAATGTGCCTGGAAGAGATCGTTCAACGTGTCCAGAGGCATATACTTGAGCACAGGATAAGAATTCGTGAATTCTTCAAGGTCCCTCAATTTCTCATCCCTAAAAAACTGTGAAACATACTTCAGCTTATGCTGTGCAGCTGCACGATTAAACTGCTAAGGTCCATGACCATTAAAATACTGAATTCTCGATTACTGTCACGACGAGCAGGATGTCGACCCTTCGAATATCGGGAAAGTGTTGATCTCCGATTTCAGAAGAGGGTTAGACGGCATTCAAGTCTCAAGTTTAGGCCGCCTCTACCTCCCGGAGTCCCAGATTAACGCCCTAGTTGCACTTTACCAGGATCCTTCCGATCCTGATCGTGTCTGCTGGAGGAGATTCGAAGACGACATTAATCGTGGTACCTTTCCGAGGGAATGTCCCCCTTTATATGAAAATTCTTATGTTTTATTACTGCATCGCTTTCCTCCAGTCTTTACCGTTAGAGGACTAGAGAAGTTGCCTAATTTGAGGGTGGAGGCTCCTCCAGACGAAATAGCAGGGTTACCCCGAAAGGGCACGAGGCATTGGCAATGTGTCGACAAGAGTATAAGGGAACTTTGCGAAGAGACAGTTCGCAAGATAAGGCAACGTGTCGAGGAGAGGAGGCTCTATTTACGACAGTTCTTTAGAAATTTCGATAGGTGCCTCTAGAATCTTTATCGGAATAATTATGTTATATTTCCGCTTTAAATGCGTTGATATAATTTACTTGATAGACTGAATCGGGGCCACGTGACGCGGTCGCAAATGCGGCAAGTCCTAGTGACTGCAACAATTTTACTCTCACCCGAAGAGGAATTTGCGTTGGAGAAGAGATACAATAATGAGCAAGGCTTTAATTACAACCAGTTCATCGAGGAATTGGAGGCAAACCCGACCGAAGAACCCTTTTACAATTCTATGTTGGAGCAGAAACGACTGATTAATGCTGAGAAACCGGCACCAATACCGACTGCTGATGAAACAAATATCCTTCTTATCTTGGCAAAGCTTAAAGCCAAAGTTGTACGAGAACGCGTAAAGGTAGAAAGGGAAAAATGTCTTCGAAACGATTCACATTGGCTGATAATTGAAGTTGGAGGGTTTAATATAATCTGGATTAACAGGCCACTGAATTCATGCAGCAGTATGATTCGTTAAACAAAATGTACATTAAAAAGTGTGACTTTCTACGAGCGCTCGAGCAGCTGAGGTGTGAGTTGACTTGCGCAGAGCTCGATACAATTATGAAAGTGTATGAGTCGCGTGCAAGGTAGGGCAAATACTTGCTTCCAGTAGTTTAGCATGAGTTTTGATCGACTTGAGAAGCTTTCAAATATTATAAAGTTGCTTATATTGGTAGGCCCGATTGCATAGATTATGTCAAGTTCGGTGACACCGTCGAGGAAGCCGTAGCTAAAGGAAATCTGGAGTGCTCCCCACTGCTTGAGCCATTGCAACATGTGCCTTCGGAGGCCTGCATCAAAACATTTATCAACTTCGAAGAGAGGCACATCTTAACGGAGGCCATGGACAAACTGAGCCGAGTCTACCAACCAAATCTTAACGAAATCTTCAAGGTCCATATAATACACTTTTCTTTGCTATCCTAACAATTTCAGACGTACATTCTGTACAGTATAGATTGTGCAGACAGATAGAATGGGATACAGGGTTTCTATTAAATATACCATTTGATTATTTAGGACTACGACAAAGAAAATATCGGCACGATACCAAAGAATTGTCTGATGAGAGCATTGTCAGTCAGACGACTGTTGGAATTGATCAGCTGTCGCGAATTGGACGTCATTCACAAGTGCTTCTCGGTTGAACGAGGGGGAAGATTGGAAATTGATTACAGAGTCTTTTTGCGTGCGCTTCACTATATACAGGAAAGCAAGAAAAACATTTTGTTTTAGATTTTAGATGCGTATATTGATTCCGAATGATTCAGTTGAGAAGTGGTGAGGATTTCTTTATAACTGTATTGGTTTTATACGAGATTTTGCCGTCTGCATTTTGTGGCCGGTTGAAAATATATCCAGAGATTATATGAAAAACACCGTTGAGTATAAGTGGCAGTGTTCTTTCTCCCTTTGTTCCTTCCAGCTCAAAGTCACACTTGCTACATCTTGGAGTAACGCCCCGAAATAATAAGCGGGGAACACGTTGAGAGACGTTCCCTTCGTCTCTGTTACGGTAGTTGGTCATTTTTTCACTCCTGACTCAGAGTTGTTTTGCTCATCCGTGTCGAATTACGAAACCCGTTGGGCTAGCTTTTTTCTTATGATGTACAGTAATCTGAACATCAGTCGCCTTGGACGAATGTAGATTTATTCGGCGATCCAAAGGTCCCTCATAGTCTCTACTATTTAGGACTTAGGAGGAGATATAAACCGACACCACTCGCGCATCAGCTCAGTAGTCGGATACTTCTTCCTCTGGTTTCAGCTATAATTCCGGTGAGTCTAGTCACTAATAAGAATGTAACCATAAGTCTTTCGGGACTTTTAACATTATTTTCGCTAACAATGTTGCTGGGATTCAATAATAAGAATGAATAATATCTTATTAAAACCTTTAACATATTATGTAAGCTTGATTGATTTTCTTTAATAGGATACCTTTGCGTGCTATCTAATATTTTTTAATGAAGAATGGATAAAAGTATGCGTTTCAATGGCAAATAGAAAAGCAAATCTTATACTTTGTGAATCGAATTTCTACGTTATCGGTTATAGGTATAATTTGGCAGATTAGATAAAGACTTTGTAACTGAGATGGCTCCACATGTTCCATGAACAGGTCGCTACTTTCTGCTGTACCGATAGAAACCAGTGAACTATATGGTTCGGTACTTGACATAGATAAGTGCCATTCCCGGGAATTCCTTCAGGATTTGAAATGGAATTCGTGACAGATATCTTGTACTACGTTTGCCAATAATAATATGAAAGAAATGCCGAATTGTATACGCTCACATATCTGTGTGAGAGTTACCGAGTGCCTGAAATGGGAGGCTTATAAGAAAAATAGTTATTTATCTGTCCCGAATTTGTGAGTACTGGGGAAATATGGAAATTTCTTGAGACACGATATCAGCAGCATTATGTATTAAGATTGGCGTGACACGTTTGGAGGACGTCGGGATAATTAAGTTGAGAAGCGAGACTCTCAAGCAGGTATAAGAAACTTGGTCCAAGGGACAAAGAGAGGGACAGGCGCGGAGGTCGAAACTCGTGACCCAGTTTCCTCATCGACTACTGCTTTTCCTATTTCGAGCACATCTTCTTCCTCGCGTGTCGAATTGAGGACTACGGGTAGTAAAGGGGTTGACACTGAGGACGCCTTGTCCACTTAAAAAATGCTTTCGAGCGTAAGTAATGTTTGTCCGCCAAGTTCTGGGTTCATTGCCAGTAGCTGAGAAGCTCTAGACTTCCTCCAAGAGATCGAGGAACCTTGGATCTCTCATTGTCGATCCAGGATTTATGATCAGTGCTTTAAATATGTTTATCATTACATTTTTGAAGTATGCCTCATCCTTTCTTCTTCTTCTTTTTCTTTCAGGTGACTCAATTGCTAAAATGAAGTGGGTTCTAGCTTTTCAATGTCTCTGCCTCGCTGCGGTTTACGTCAGCGCTGGACCTCCAGTTCTTCCGCAACTGGATGATAGCGGTAGTTCTCTGTCGAGCAAGTGCCAAACACCAAAGTGCCCCGAGATAAAAAATCAGCAGGAGCTCAAGATTCCAGTTGCTCTGCCATATCCTCTCGATTGCCTCCAGTACATTATTTGCAATGGATCCGAGGCCCGAATCGTAGCTTGCCCACCCGACACAGTTTTCGACAAGGTAAGTTCAGTTTTGAGCTTAAACAAATAATTAGGGTTTGAGGAATCCCAAGAACAACTGAAATAGATTTGGAGGATATGAATAAAGTGCGTCTGCACAGGGGAATGGATATGCCAACTAACGTTTCAGATATCTACCCTAAATCACTAGCTTGGATCAAGTTTTATTGATAAAACGTTGAAAAATCCCTTCTAAACTTGATAATCCAAGGATAAGATGTTGCAAATTTCCTATTTGACATGAAAAATCGTCCTAAGTAAGATCCATCGGGGCCCAACCCAACGCTCCTTAGAATTTCCCGTGAGGAAAGCCAGCTTAATTCATCTCTGTCGACCTGTCCGAGCGGGGTCTCTCATTAGTCGCAGCATCTCGATTGCGAATCATCATTTCTACAGGAAAATAAATGTCCGCGGGGCAGTCTGTCTAGTCTAGTTCGGGAGTGTAAAAATGAAGGGAAATCGCCTAACTGCTCATCGCCCTGTCGTTATCTTAAGGAATCAGATAAGGATTAACACGTGGATTCGGCGTAGTATCGGAGAAGGGCTTAGCGCGGGGGTTAAAATCGATCGTATCTCGAAACGCAATAGCCCTTTCGTAATCCAGGAGTGGGTATCACGTGTGGGACACGAGGCAGGCAAACTCAAGAGGCATGACCTCGGCCACCCTCGATAACCGTGGCACCCGCTCCCATCCTATCCAGTTACAAGGTACCCCAAGTCCACGTGTCCATTGTCCTCGGGTGCTTCACCTGACACGTGGCAATATTTCAATTCGCCGCTTTCCTTCTCATGCGCCATACTTGACTCCTTGACGTGACATTCGTCACCCTGACAAGCGCGCGCCCTTAAAAGCCTCCACTTTGCCTGCTCGCTCTTTACATTCATACTTTTTCCCATAATTAGATCGAATCTCTTATTCTATCCTCACCGCACTCGACTCCGACGAACGCGAGATTTCAATCGATGAGAGTAATTCTTATGCGGAAGGTGACTCCTTTCATTTACACCCGTTTACCCTTTCCTTTTCTGTTTCAGAGCAAAGGTGTCTGCGCCCCGCAAGCGACTACCAAGTGTATACCTTGTTATCAAGAAGCACCATAGTCACTCCCGTTATGTTATAAATATTGTTAAATAGAAGGTGTTGATATGTTGTTGTTAATAAAAACTGTTGTATTTCTAATATTTTCCTGACTTCTTCTTGCCCAATGCAAAACTTTAAACGATGTTACCGCTGACTAACTTGGTTCGGCATTTTAGAAATCAGAAATTCAGATAACTGTTTATTAGCAGTCGACGGTAACTCTAACAAATGAATCTCGAAGATGAATAGTGGAGGAGTGACGCAAGGGTAGGGAAGCAAAGGTGTAGTTTGTAGATTGGAGAGAGTGGGTCAAGTGATATCGACCATGTAGGAGAGAAGAACCACTATCTATAGGAAGCTTTGGTTTCGCGATTCAGTCTGCAAGCATCTTTTTCCCTCCGATAGGAGGAAGCTCAACACGGCCGCCTCTATTTCCTCTCACACTTTATGCCGCGGCCTATCGCCGCTACTGGAGCCTAACTATATTTGACTCTACTCTTTCTTTGCTGACCTATAACAAACGTGATATCGGCACGATCCTTACTCCTCCTCGTCGTTAATAGATTTCCCAATGCTCGACCATCTTCGACCCTGACGTCAGCATTCATGTCTCGTTCGAAGCACATCGGCTTCTATTCTTCCGAACGTAATCGCTAGAAATTACTATGTCTCCTAAGTTTACACTATGCCGAGTAAGTAATGTCGAGCTATAATGTTCCGTCATTACGTGCGATTTCCTCACGACCGTGACCACAATAATCAGTAGTGAGTGCATACCTTTTAGTATGATCGATCTGAGAGGTCGTTGACCTTTCTACGTATACGTCGACGCGTTTCACACCAGTCTACCACGAGCTGCTCCCACCCGCACACGTGCGCAGTATCACCTGGAGAACCTGCTGCGAGCCCGCACCTATCTGGATTCCCAGACCCTAAAACTTACATTTACCCTGACAGTAATCCGAGCGAGCCGTTGGCTACTTTGGCTCACTAAAATATTAATAATAATCGCTGGCTTGAATCGGCTAGTGCTGTATGGGAATCGAACTCCGAGGAATAAAATGGTTCGAAGGCTTGCAAAAGCAGGGTGTGCCATGGCCAGTCTGGTATATCTGAGGGAGAGGAGGATGATGTATGCACTTGGATAATGAGGCGTCAGCGAAACGCACATCAGTCAGCAATATCCGGATAATCGGAGACTATAGTAATCGATGTAGACAGGAGAGAGTGTTGCATACGATGAACCATCCGGGCTTTCTGACTAGGTGGGTGTTCGCGGATGGGCTGGTACCTACGCGGCAACTTGAGAGAGCTCCCTCGCGGGGCGCAGGTCCGCATGTTTTCACTCAGTCCACGCCCCCCTTTCGTCCGAATGAACCTCTTCCGAGGAGAGCGAGGAGAGGGAGGAGAGGGTGGAGAGGGTGGAGTGGGAGGAGAGGGTAGGAGCGGGTAGGAGCGGGTAGGAGAGGGAGGTGTTCGGGTGGAGGCCGCGGAGCCAGCCAGGTATATTGATATGAAAAGGGGCGAGTGGGGCTGTGGAGGTGGGAGAGACACCCCCGTGCGGAGCCGTGACGTCATGGGGGTCGAATCAATAGCACGAAACCATCCCTCCGCCGGTGCCCGACTGCGAGAGACACCGACCGACCGTTCAGTACGGGGTAGCCTCCATCAGCGTTAGGGACGTCGAGAGTACGTCGTTCCGACGAGGACGAGGACGAGGACGGGATCGACGTAGACGGGAGTATCACGCGTGCCCCGTCACCCTCCACTTCTTTCACTCTTCCTTCGCACCACTGTTGATTTGTTGTTTTTCGCCCAGATACCGCTCTCATTGCCTCACCGCTATCATTCATTCGTTTCAAGTTCCATGTTAAGACCAATTGTTCGCCGGTTGTGACGTTGCTCCGCAGCCCTGAGTTGCATTCTACATTAGTGAAACTGGCGAGGTTCAGGGAACAGCGAGAGGATCGGGCGGAAGTGAGTATTCATGCATTATATTCTTCGCTTGATTCAGTTAGGATTGATGTCTGGCGTTGAACATCTCCGATCTGTTTTGCCCGTATGAAAGATATGTCGTGCAAAAATAGATTCTTGCGTAAGAGACTGAATGCTAAGGGAGATTGAAAAGAGAAGATCGACTTTAATGTTAGACTTGGTAGTCCTTTCACTGTATTACCACTTTGACCAGTGAAATTTGATAGTGGTCCAATTCCAAGCGAGACTATCAAAAAAAGCTTTACGATTAACGACACCCCGTTGATTCAGTGTTCAGTCTTGCTCGATGATAGTGTCCTCGGTCGGTAGTACCTGTGCACCTGAATAGTAGGAGCTGCCAGGTGCTCGATAGCCAGTTAAACTAGGAGGGCAGTTATTGAAGTAGAGGAGATTCTGGGAATGATGGGATTGTTGGGTGTTCCAGGTGAGGGATTCGGTAAGGAGCTGATCTTTCGTGATCAGTGTTGCGAAGGTAGAAGGAATTGGCGAGGAGTGGAAAGTGCTAGCGGCAAGGAAGCAGCGGGCTCGGTGAGTTGGGTGAAAATCGATGGCCATCAGCGCCCATGGGCGGCCTCGCGTTTAGGACAAGGAATAGCCCCTCCCAGAAGACCTCGCTCCGGTGGGGTGACTGCTGCCCCCCGAATCCAAACCCTCCGGCGACGCCGGCCGCCTGGAAGGAGCGTCATCAGGACATGCCGCCGGTACCCGTCTGAGGCTGCCCCCCGCTGTTGCGTGACTGTACCCCGCGGGCTCATCAGAGGTACCCACCCACCCCCATACCCCTTTACCCACCTACCCACCTACCCACCTACCTACTCCTATACGCACATATACTTATACGCAACACTTGCATTCAACCACCCCCTCTCACCACCACCACCACACTTTTCCCCACAGCATCTTTAACATCGACTTTACTTGCATTTATTCGCTTCAGAGTCCATCCATTGCTCTTCATTTTTCTCCGATCATACACGCGTCCCCATAACAGACACAATATGCTTTATATTCAATAAAAGTATACCTTAAATAGTTTCTGGTTGTTCCTGTTTCACTGAATCAATTTCTTTCAATTGGCAAGGCGAGTTCCTAATCCAACTCCCATCCTTAATTAAACGGCGCTGTCTATACAAAATTTTAGAAATACCAATGAGTACGTACACACTTAGAAACTGTATAGATGAAAATATTTTCATGCTAAAAAAGGTAGACCATAATCTGAAATTTAAATTTATACACATAGGTTTAATGTGGTGTTGTGTAAACATAATTCATGGCGATAGAACGAACAAGATCTCGATCTAATTAAATGTTTTAGCAACATGCGATGTTCTCATATCGAGATGTAGTGTTTCGTGCAGAAAGCGCTTTCTTCAGTTTCTATACTTACCTCAGGCATAACGCGCATCAACGTGATTAGCGGGTTGAAGAGTTGTTCGAGCTACTTAAATCCCTTTGAGCGACGTCGCTTAGAGTGGATTGCCCCCCTCAAACTTGGATCCATTGATGAATGGGCGAAATCAAAGAAAAAGGGGCATCCCAATTCTTGTAGAAGGGGGTTGGTTGGGGTTGGTTGTAGCTCGTGCATCTCAGATGTGTTATATGTATAGAGAGATTGAAAGTGGATGGTAATTGGTTATTGGCAACTGTCACGGTATTGTCCTTTAGGTATCCGAACTTACCAAAATCGAATCGGTTGCCGAATCTCTCGGATCCACGCATCCGTCAGCTGGAGCTAACGCCGGTGGACCCGTACTCTCCCAAAATGATTAACATCGCCGGAGTGGTCTCGATCGTCCTCTTCTACCTGCTGATCCTTGGTGTGGGGATATGGGCAGCCAGGAAGAAGGAGAGTGGCAACGACTCCGAGGAGGAGGTGATGCTAGCGGGTCGTTCGATCGGCCTCTTCGTCGGGATATTCACGATGACGGCGACCTGGGTCGGCGGTGGCTACATTAATGGGACTGCCGAGGCAATCTACACGAAAGGTCTTGTTTGGTGCCAAGCGCCTTTCGGATACGCCCTCAGTCTAGTGTTCGGTGAGCTTTTATCATCCATTCTCTTTTCTTTCCTTTCCTTTCTGCACCCGGTATTGATCCTTTCTCTATTAGACCCTTTCAATAACTTATTCGATGAACCTTCAAACTAGAATGTTCTTTCGTTTAGCGAGCTCCTTGGTTAGAGTGTGCCGATTGTACGGATTCCAGGTGGTATATTCTTCGCGAACAAGATGCGGCAGCAGGGGTACATCACGATGTTGGATCCGCTGCAAGATGCATTCGGGGAACGTATGGGGGGACTTCTCTTCCTTCCCGCGCTCTGCGGCGAGGTCTTCTGGGCAGCGGGCATCTTGGCGGCACTGGGCGCCACATTGGCCGTCATCATCGACATGGATCAGGGCACCTCGGTCATCTTAAGTGCTTGCATCGCAGTTTTTTACACTCTCTTCGGTGGCCTTTATTCCGTCGCTTACACCGATGTCATTCAACTTTTTTGCATCTTCATTGGACTGGTGAGTAATTGCAGTAACCCTTCCCCTAAAACCACTTAGATGCCCACCACATTAAGATGGAGAAGTTCCTCCTCCTTGGAAGCTTCATCGATTTTACCTGTCCCGGTAGGGTAATTGGCTGACCTACAAAATATTCCTCCCTTCGCCTTTATTCCACAAATATCCACTTTATAGCACGAAATGCTCTATTGTAGATTTGAACGCCCGGTCCTTCTAAAGCTACTACATACCAATATTTGAGTATCTCGCCAAGAAGTGGCGGACTTAACTCAGACGATCGATATCGCGCTTCAGGGAGGCCACGTACTTATATTACCGAATTTATCCAACTCCAAGCGAGTGTAGGTGGTGACCTACTTCTCCTAGAGCGTTATCAAATCATTAGTCTACCGATAGTTGATCAGAATTTGCCTTCGTTAATCCAAGAAACTTGTTGTCTTGGTATATTCTGTGTTTTAACAGAGTATCCCTTCGAGTAACGGTGGCGTTGTATTAACTGGAGATATCTTCACACTTATTTTACGCAAGTGAGAACCCTTGCGCGAGGGTTGCTTGTATTCACACCTACGCCACTTAACCCAGTTCCTTTGGACTCCTACTTTAATACTGATAATAACGTGATTCTGCTCGTCAGTGCTCTAGGACTTTAGGGATCGCGAGTTAGCATTGTGCGCCGGCCTTTCTGCCGATTTAAAAGAGACGAAACACACCCTGATCTTTATACGGATCTCCATTGTTAGGAAAAGTCTAATTTTGGAACGAGTAAATGGAGGCAAACATTTTTTGCTTTCTGTTCGATTGACGTCATCGGATATCCATTCGATCTACGGACAATGGTCTTTGCCTTTTTCCTATGCTCCTTCATCTCCGATCATTTGCCTAATTGGAAACTCAGTTTCTGAATCAATAGTTACAACATTCAAGTGTTATGTTGCGCGCAACTTTGTTCTTTTGAAAGAGCGGGAATATTGTACTCTGATTGCAGTGGATGTGCATACCATTTGCATGGGCGAATCCGAAGGTAGAGTCCCTTAGTTCGATGGACGTCGATTGGATCGGAGAGGTGAAACCTGATGAGTATTGGTACTACTTGGATTACGGACTGCTACTGGTATTCGGAGGCATTCCGTGGCAAGTGTACTTCCAGCGTGTGCTTTCTTCAAAAACAGCGGGACGGGCTCAAGTGTTAAGTTACGTTGCTGCCGCCGGTTGCATTCTCATGGCCATCCCACCAGTTTTGATTGGCGCTATCGCAAAGGCTACACGTAAGTTGCAACGAACTATGCTTACTTGATTATTGGCCCTTCGAACATTTACGAAACAATAGAATAGTATTGGATTTGCATTGGCTATTCTTTCAAGAAGGTTATTAATGAGCTCGGTTGAATTAGTTGATAAAATGAATGGTTGGTAATTGGGGGGAGGCGGGCATCTGTTTGTCTATGGTGGCTGACATGATTTGCTTTGGCTATGCCAAAGGGGGGAAGCGGAGTGTGTTCGGTGGGTTGGCGAACCTAAGGGGGGATTGAATTAGACTCGGTTCACTCGTCATTCCATGCTCGGCGCTCACATTTCGAGGCTACTTGACATTTGGTGGCATAGCATAGAGAACTGCTGGTATTTACAAGGTGTGGGGGTGAGGGGGCTAAAGCGGGCAGCGGCATCGAGGGAGGGTGGATAGCCGAAGGGAAGGGTGCCTCGGTGTGCGATCCCAGCCGAGTTTGTGTAGAATAGCGTGGGATTTCGCCATGTGGCATTCCCATACCATGCCATTGAAGCAGCCGAGGGTGGTAATCCGACTCACCCACTAACGCAGAATCCAAGAGCCGCCTTCGTTCAACTAATTCGATCCTCCCTCATCGAGCTGCGAGTCCTTCGCACTCGGACGCATGTAATAATAGGACGGAACGGACTACAGTATGTAAGGTTGCGCGACAAATTGTCACGGAGAAGGTGTTACTCGGGAAGAAGAAGGCTAAAACTAGGCCGAAGAATGTTTGGAAAGGCGGCTACACTAGAGGCTTTGATAATTCTTTGTTACAGCGTGGAACGAAACTGGTTACACGGGTCCATATCCTTTGACCGAGAGAGAGACCAGCATGATTTTGCCAATGGTACTGCAATACCTAACGCCAGATTTCGTTTCTTTCTTCGGATTGGGAGCAGTCTCTGCTGCAGTCATGTCTTCAGCAGATAGCAGTATTCTTTCCGCCAGTTCTATGTTTGCCAGAAACGTGTACAAATTGATCTTCCGCCAGAGGGTAAGGGCATACATATTTTTCAAGCGTCGATCTTAATTTCTACCAGCACATTATACTTATTGCGCGCACATTAATCAGATGTCTATCTTTAGACTCGGGCTCTAGATTTCATTGATTCATATTAGAGGGTATTATACTAAGGTACGCTTGTCTCATAGGCGTGCCGCGATTCTAGATCTTGTAAATGTTCATTTGATTCGATTCTGGAAATGGGTGGAGTGGAGTGGAGCAGATGAGGATTTTTGTATTTTGCACGAACAGGCGTCAGAAATGGAAATCATCTGGGTGATGCGGACAGGGATAGGTGTTGTCGGTGTGCTAAGCACCGTGATGGCACTAACGATACCTTCGATCTACGGTCTTTGGTCGATGTGCTCGGATTTGGTCTACGTGATACTGTTCCCGCAGCTTCTGATGGTGGTCCACTTCAAAGAGTACTGCAACACTTACGGCAGTCTGTCCGCTTACATAATAGCATTCCTGGTGCGAATCAGTGGGGGCGAGCCGTTAATGGGCCTACCCGCTCTAATTCATTACCCAGGCTACGACGCGGAGACCAAGACCCAGATGTTCCCATTCAGGACGATGGCGATGCTTATGTCGTTGGTGACGTTAGTGTGCGTGTCCTACGGGACGCAGGTGGCTTTCTTGACCGGGAGACTAGCGCCCGGATACGACATCTTCAGGTGCGTGGTTAACATACCGGAAGACGTCGAGAGGGTCGGTCCCGATCCTGCGGAAGGCGAGCAAATGGCGGTCCTGGCTGCTGGAAGCGGTCGCTTATATGGCAGCAAGGACGAATCGAACGGACGAGTGAATCCTGCGCTCGAGCCGGACTACGACATGGAGCCGGGATCCAAAGTCAGCGGAGCACCAGAGGCGGATGTCCCTGGTGTTGGTGGCGGTGGTGGAGGTGGTGGAGGAGGTGTTGGGGCGCACTTCGCCCCTCATGGTTCCAGTGGCCCACGACAGCCACAATCCAGCACCGCGTTCTAATCCCTGTTTCCGTGATCGGATGCTGTGACAACAATAAGTGCGGCGGTGCGGCCACCTCTTCGATTCATTCCTACCTTCTCTTCCTACGCTTCCTTCCTTTCGTCGGACCTTCGTTATCCTCCTCGCTCCTTTCTATCCTTCTAGCTAGGCGCGCACGTACGCCCTGCCAGCATACTCTTTTATTCTCTCTCAGATCGCTCTATCTATAACTTCCGTCTTCGAATCTTCTCTTTTATCTGCATTCGCAGATACGACTCGCAGTATTATGCTGTACTATGCTTTCAGAATAGACCCTGTCTAGTTCACTCCAATTGATGGGCTTCTAGGTGCAATATTAAGATTGTGCAGCATGGCGTACAAAGCCCATATGCCCCGCTAATTTCCGACTCCTCTTTCCTCCCCCGAAACTTCCTCCATTCCTTTTACTCCGATTGCCTTCCGGGTCTCGTGTTCGTAACGCCGTTCACTATCCCTTTCCCTTTCCCTTTCCCTTTCTCTCTGTTATACCTTTTGCTCCGCCAGCCACATGTCCTTGAAGCTCCGAGACAAGCAACGCTGCGGTAAGTCCCACGATAAACTTCTAAAATCGGGCTTGCGCGTTCTCTTTGTGTGCTGTGTCGCGAGTCGCGAGTCGCGACTTGTACTTACCTGCCCGTTCGTCCTCTGCGATTGCAATAGCTCTAGCTAAACTGTAGGAAGAGCGAACTAAAGAGGTCGAGCGTGTGAAACTGTAAAGTAGGGGACACACTGCAGTTCTCCTAATCGAGAGTCGGAGCTTCTTGGAGTGTGTCGGCTTGGGTAACATCAGCCCGCACCGCCCATTAGGCCTAGTGATTTCCTTGTTTCCTGTTTTGAGAAATATATGTATAAAAAAAGAATTATATATATATATATATTATATACATATATACATATATAGTATATATATTTAGCGTTTACCGAATTGCTTGATAGACTATCGTCCCGCCATCTGACCGAGCCAGCCCCGGCCCCGGTGCCATGAGATCGTAGTCGAGAAATCGTAGCCAATGAATTTCGTGATATCGATAGTGTTTCCCGATGGCTAGCCAGTAATTAGTCTTGAGTAACACTCAGAACTTATTGTTAGATTGACGCTGACGTCCAACTGATGTAACTATACTCTTGCTTGATTCCTTGGCCAATGTGCGTCGCGCCACTGTTAGAGATTCCTGTGATGCGGGCTATGCCAATCGGTATTTAGAAGAAAAGACGAGGCTTTCTTATTTATAATATGTCATGCCTCGTTTATCGAAACAGGGGTGAATTCACTAGAATGCTAGGGAAATCCAAAGCTTATTCTCCTCGTTTAGCCACTTGTTACTTGCCACCAGATTTCACCTTGCAAAGCAATTCCATATTCAATCTAAACTAGGCATTCATTTTCAAGACAATTGATTTTCATTTACGGAGACTATTAAAGATTACAAGCGTTTCTAGGATAGAGTGTGTGGGTTCAGCCCTGCTTCTTAGTAGAATGCACAGAATTAATAAGGTCGTTCCCTAAGACGATCTTATGAAATAGTTGGTAAAACGTGTTCACTTTTTGTTTGAACTTGTTAGTGGTTTTCTCGGTGGCGTATTCATGGTACACGCGAGCGCAGCTAGGATGTGTGTATGGCGCACCAGTAAATCATCCGTAGAGGCATCGAAGTTGAAGCGTTTGAAGCGTTGAAAGTTTCTAGGTCGGCTCGGTCAGCTCGCGGATATCCGTTGTGTTTATGGTATAGTATATATCTACATGTATAATTTAATCGCGAGCAGTACATATTCTCCCAGGAAAAGCGAGTCGAGATCGAGTTAGTGTTGCGGATGATGGATCGGATCTCTCTATGTGCAGACCCATACATATGCATACCCACACGTTATACATATCCATGAGAAGACTAATATCGGATGCAGAGTGTTAGGGAAGAGTTATAGAAATGAGAGAGCCGTCTGCTCGTTCGAATCATCGAGCTGATTAAAAAATGCTTGATGAAGATACGCTTCTGATATCTTCATTGACCAAGTATTATTTAGTTCGCTTGGAGGCCTTTGCATCGCCACCGAGTAGCTTTCTACTCTTTTTCTAACACCGCGCGGATGTTACAGTTACGCAGATACGAGAACTATCATCACCACAATGATTCATTTTGGAGATTCATTTATCGAATCGTTTTCGATTGTATCGCTCGGCACGACGCCATCGGCCAATGCCTATATGGTAGTCCTTTGCTCACTATAGTTGCTCACATCATTGTTTAACGCCAAAGAAAGGTCGTGAGAGAACATTATTGCGAGAGCTCTGTACAGTGTTGTCGAAATGTTACGTGTTTAGCGATAGTTTCTACCCATCGTATGATAATTAGTCGCTCCAATTCTCTTTTCATTATTTATTCGATGTATCGAGTAAGACTCGTTGAAATTTGAGTCGCGTGTATTGATAGCTCGTTTCAATTTTTCTTTGAAACTGCACAAATTACTCGCCATGCGTTTGATATATTCGATATATTGATATTGAATTCGTTATTTCATTACGCAAAAGTGGTTGCACGCTGTCATAAACATATCAGGTATCCAAGTACAGATATTTATATCGAAATGATTTCCCGAGGGATATTTTTCATAGCGAGTATATGTACAATAAAACCGATGAGATATGAGAGAGTAAGTCGAAATGCGAAGTCCCATACATATGACTGTTGCTGAAAATAATTGAAAGTGTTTACTATTCCCTATGTTATATAGATGTTGAATGTTTATCTCAAAGTTTTATCATCTCCTCCTGAAAGAAGACGACAAAGAATCTATCTTGAATAAAAGCAATGGAAAGGCTACTTTTCATTGTGATCGCTGTAACGCCATCCGATCAGAAACGATCTTCTCTTTCGTGTAATGATCGCAAGAATCGGGCGAGTGACATCCGCTCTTTTGCGTTGGTGAAAGGCGGATTCGGTCTGGTGAAAATGAGTTGAATTGGAGGAGGTATCCTTGGACGAAGAGATGACAATTGAGGAGGCACGCACGGATATGGGCCGGAACCGGGACCGGAGCCGGAGCTGGAGCCGGTCCCGAAGCCGGAGCATCTTCCGCCTTTTTTCCCTGCAGAACCTCTCTGTTATTAGACGATAGGCGGGGGACTTTCACTCCACAGTGCCGAGATCCTCGCAGCCCGGCTGCTTCGACCCTCGGATAGTCCAGGACAAAACAGACGAATTATCATTATTACATTCCCATCGGAAGAGTCTCGTAACTGTTGGCCGTCACGAGAAACCGAATTGACGGCTTTCGACGAGTTAACTTAGTAACGATGGAAGTGAATAATTGCAACATAAAGAGCAACAGTGAGATCCTCGAACGGGCTGCGAGAGACCCGTGCAATGATATTATCAGATTTATCCTGTTAATTCGTTCTGAGTCGACAACGCACAATACTCCAAGTTTTTTTCCTTCATTAACTTTCCGCTTAATCGAGGGTGTTGTACATTCGGAAGTTAGGGTGTGCGTTGTTTGCAACTTTGTACATAGAAACTTAAGAAATTGTTTGAGTAACGGGGAAGAGAAGATCGTATAGGTTTGGCGTAACCTCTCCCTGGGGGCACAGTACAAATCCGTCTGAAAGGGTATTCAGTTTCACATAATGGCATTCATCGATACATCAAACACGTCCCTAGCTTTATACAAGAACGATGAAAGTAGCATGTAAAGCAGTATGTCAAATAGAGCAAAGTGCGGTGGGTTCGCTTGATCTCGTCGGGCAATAAATACGGCGATGTATTTCGAAAGTTAACAGAGGTTGAATATACTGTAATCTTGTGGGTGAAAGTTGAAGAAGCAACGGCCCAAATCTAGGAATTACTTGTGTTTCGGCAGGGCAGAATCGATCGAACTCACCGCAGGGGAATAAGCGGCTCACAATAGTGGCGTGTGTGAGCTACGGGAAGGAACCGCCGCGATCACCTACATATCAATTAAGGTACATTGTAACCAACGATGTAACAAAACCTATACACATCATAAAGTGTGCTCTATACATACATGCATACCTATATATGTATTATATATATATACACACACATATATATATAAATATATACATACACATTGGGTAACTTAGCTTCTAAGAAGGTGAAAGAAGCGGCGGCGGCGGCGGCGGCGGCGGCGGCGGCGGCGGCGACGACAGAGAGAAGTACTAAATTATAAGGGAAGAAAAATATGTATATACCAATGTGTCCGCACGCTTGTTACTCGAGAGAATTAGAAGGAGACTTTGGATTTTCGGTGAAGAGAAAAGTTTCCCTCTAATTCGTAGTACGTAAAGCGTATTGATCGACGATCAGAATAGAGCGAAACTAAAGTAGGAGGACACAATAGGACGTATGAAAAGATACGATAAGAAATAGGCTGCTCGAGCGCCGAATGCGTGAGTTTCGATGGTGCTGGTGACGGTGATGCGATCTCGCTGAAGAATACTACACACGTAAGTAGGTACTTACATGCCGTGCTGACGGGAACAAGGTATTGCCCGATCAAAACATGCCTGCTTGAAAAACGAAATCGCGTACCTAACGTTGTTGTACATCCCCGATGCCCGATGCCCGATGCCCGATCACCCTCCCTTCCTTCCCTCCTTACAAAGCCGGGCCACCTACCTATCCTTAGAGTATTACCCAATTATGTATAAACGCGCCCGACTACCCCCGTAATTCTACTATCCATGTATATGCGTTACCAAAGCGTTAACCGGTATTGTATTATACGGCATATTATACGTGTATAATTGAAAGAAACGAACGCGATGTTGATTGTAAATGTTACAAATAAACAGTGTACAAAAAGAATTGAATCATGGCTGCTTTCTGAGGTAAATGCCTTCATTTACTTGCTACGTGGCGCAAATTCTAGGCCCGCAACCACTCTCAGTTTAGAAATCAAAGAGAGTTGAACTTTGAAGAGTTGAAACTGACCAACGGGTGGTATATTCATGATGAGGGAGAGTCTATGTAATCTAGAGATAGAGATTTTTTCTATCAAGGGGATCGGTGAAGTGTTTCTTTCAAGAGGCAGGTAAGAAGGACATTGAGAAAAGCGATTTAATCGTGCGAAGAGATGATGCCGAGACACGGAGGTCTCGGTAGGTGGATATCGATAACCGCTTTTAGCCAGGTTACTACAGGAATAGAAAGAGCTTTCAGTTATTCATGATTTTCTAGTCTCGCACTCGGCTGAATCAATAAATCGAGCGCAGTAGCAACCGACTAACCCACGTTGGCGTCGCCTCTCAGGTAGGTATGTACTATGTACATGCGTTCTCTCGATAGCAATCCTTGTACCAGGGTTATTCTTATCGAAGGAATCAAGAAGGCTTCCTTTCATTCATCTTTTCAGCGTAGCGACTTTATTAGTACAAAAAGCATTTTTACAAAATAAATAAGTTACAGGCTCCAAAGGAGGTACGAGCATTTCTCTGTCCCATCTCCCCTCATTGCCACTTGAACCCTTGCTAATATGTCTCTTGTAATTGAGCCCGCTCCCTGTCTTCAAGTATGGGAGATTCCAACAGCGAGCTCTTCTCAGCGAAAGGGAGAGAGAATCTGCGTTACCTCAATCTGAATCTGCGTTTCACCTTTCGTTTCGTTCCTCTAGTTCGCGGATATGCGCCTCTTTTTAATCATTTATCGGGCGTACTCTTGAGAACCACATTAGTCTTCAACTTCCAATGAGATTTCCAAATATTCCGTAGGCGTTTTTCTGGACTCGCGATAGCGACCTCCGAAGGCTCTTTTCTTCTTGAAAAGTTGCATGGATCGGATGACTTCAGAGATAGAATGCTTGATTGATGACAAGGTTAGTTTCGGAATGGCTCTTCGGGAACTACAAGTTGTACAAACGTCGGCTTCTTCGTTCGGATCGTGATAATGCTAAGGTGATGCTGGTTGAAGAGGAGATCGAAGATCGGCTAGCGAGGTGAGCACGAATTGCGATTAGTATTGGTAACCGCCATTGCTAGCGTAACTTTGTCCGCCTCCGCCTCCACCACCGCCGCCGCCACTGCCGAAGCTAGGAGCACCGTAGTTCGATGATGGCCTGCCGCTGCTGCCACCTCCGCCGGAATAACCTCCACCGCCTCCACCACTTCCACCACCTCCACCTCCGGAATAACCACCTCCGTTTCCACCACCGCCGGAATAACCTCCACTGCCTCCACCGCCCGAATATCCACCGCCACCGCCGGAATAGCCACCGCTGCCTCCACCACCACCTCCAGAATATCCGCCAGATCTGAAAGAATAGACCAGGAGACGCATTAACCAAACCAGCTAAAATCTCATACATCGGATTGTCTGGGTAGACTCTACTTATTCTACTAGCAAGGGTTAACTCTGAAATTAGTCTACTATTGCTTACCCGCCTCCGAAGCTGCCACCTCCAGCACTAGGGGCACCGTAGCTCGAAGATGGCCTTCCTCCTCCTCCTCCTCCATTACCTCCACCGTTGGATGGGGCTCCATAGGACGAGGATGGTGCTCCACCGGAGTATCCACCGCTACCACCTCCAAATCCATTACCACCGCCGAATCCGCCGCCACCACCCCCTGAGCTTGGTGCTCCATAACTGGAAGATGGTCTGCCTCCACCATTGCCACCGTTTCCACCGTTTCCACGGCCAGGGGCACCATACGATGAGGACGGTGCTCCACCGCCAAATCCGCCGCCGCCGCCACCACCACCGCCAGATGAAGGTGCTCCGTATGACGAAGAGGGTCTTCCTCCACCAAAGCCGTTTCCACCGCCGGAAGATGGTGCACCGTAACTAGAAGATGGCTTTCCACCTCCAAAACCACCGCCGCCGCCGCCGCCGCTGCCACCACCATTGCCTCCGCCAAATCCGCCTCCGTTGGATGGTGCACCGTAGGAAGAAGATGGTCTGCCTACGGATGGTGCTCCATAGCTGCCGGATGGTGCACCACCACCAAAGCCTCCACCGCTTCCACCACCAAATCCGCCCCCACCACCACCACCTCTAGATGGTGCCCCATAACTGGATGATGGCGCTCCGCCACCGAAGCCTCCTGATCCTCCTCCAGCACTAGGTGCTCCATAGCTGCTGGAAGGTGCCCCACCTCCGAAACCTCCACTTCCGCCGGCTGAGGGTGCCCCATAGTTGGAGGATGGTGCACCACCGGAATATCCGCCGCCGCCGCCGCCGCCGCCTCCACCGAAGCCTCCACCGCCACCGGAACTGGGTGCTCCGTAACTCGAGGACGGTCGACCACCTCCGAAGCCACCACCGCTGCCGCCACCTCCAAAGCCACCACCACCACCACCTCCGGCCGATGGTGCTCCGTATTGCGAAGAGGGTCCTCCGCCGCCGCCGCCGCCGCCGCCGAAACCACCACCACCGCCACTACTTCCTCCAAAACTGCCGCCTCCTAGATTGGGGGTGCCGTAGCTAGTCGATGGTGGTAGATAGCTGCCTGACACTGGAGCTGAAATAATGGTTCGGTTCTGAATGAGATAATTAGCTGGAAGATTATTGTAAGAGGGATTGGAAATTCGTTGGTAAGAGTCTGCTCTTTCTAATGCACCTGGCAGTAACAAGATCGAGCGCCGACTGTCTCTCTTTGTCCCTACATCTCTCGTAGTCCGGTGAAAGTGTGGGAGAAGCATAAATCGCAGGCTTCCCCGCGATTAGCTCCTGCAAACGTATTCGAGGAGGTTCGAGGAGGTTCGAGTTCGAGTTCGAGTCATATCCTTGCTTAAGCGCGCTCGTGTCGCCGCGTCGTCAAGACGTTTTGTTCGCTTCCTTTGGGATCAGCCAGTTCGAGTTCCGTGACCCGGCCGCCGGCATTCTCTCTAATTAAGTTCGTGACCGGACTCTTCCTTCCAATTGGCCTTGACTACCATCGCTTTCCGAGGCCCAGAACCCTCGGCATACCACCAACTAGCTTTTCCAAGGGGTCACCGACTCCTTTCTGCATTTCATCTGTGGTGGTGGTACCACCTCACCGAGACGCGCTTAGCACATCCATCAACAACGTCTTCGACCGTTCCTCTACTCCCTACCTCAGCGATTCTTCACTTTTCCCGGCATTTCTCAAGAGAGTCACTACGGGACACTCTTTGTTACGCTGACACGCTCGTGCGCACTCGAGTAACTAGCTTTTCAACTTGGCTGTTCGCACACACGCCTTTCATAGTAACACTATTCTTCTTTGGCTGTACGTTTTACCTCCGCAATTAATGTCACCTTCTTCTTTTCTACGTATCAATGTCTTTTCAACAATTCCTTCAAAGTCTACAATTGATGGAGCAAATTTTAAGTCCCCAAAGTTAATGTAATGTAAAGTAGATGGAGTTTTATTTTGTGGCAAAGCCGCTAGGAATTGAGCAAGATCGTTATGCTTCTAGTTGAGAAGTATTCGAGTTGGACTGGAGCTAATTTCCATTTTCAAGGAAAGTTCCTTTCAACGGCTTTGTTCACTATCTCATTAAACAGAGTTAATCATCGGATCGTGCCGCGGTCTATGGAAGCATATGTGTGTAGGTGGTCTGCCTCGAGGCGGTAATTAGATCGTAGCGAATTTCTCCAGGAGACTCGTTAGTTACCGAATGCTAAGTAATTAACGACGCATTTATCGGACTGTTCACGTCGCAGGCGTAAAAATAATTACAGCACCTCTCTGTTTTGTCATCGGGGGCCTCGTAACTAACTTACTTTTCCTCGGGGAATGCGCATGATTTGAATTTTTTATTGTCATTAAGCTTTCTTTGAGTTATGCCGACGTCACGCTCACTTTCTTGCGCGCTCTTATGTGCAATTTACTGTGAATATCCCTCATAAAACGTTCATTACCTGCCATGAGACTATTTATTTTCCAGGTGTCAGGCTTTCGAGCGCTGGCACTTGTAATGGACACTTTGTTCCATTATCATATCACGATCGGAGGAGAAATTAACATAAATACACGGTGCTTGATTCAAGATCAAGGAGAGTACGCGATGGATACTCTACATTTTTCTACGACTCACTACTTGTGCTATATTATCATCCGGTGCCCACGTCACGTATTGACTCCCCCCGCCTGCTCTACCAAACTTTCTACTTCTCTCACGGTTTCCAACGTCTGTTCAATTATTCTTGCGCGATGTCCCAAATCCAAAAGTGAGAATCTCGCCGATCCCAATAATCCCTAATCAGGAGCACGCAACTACTCGATACTACGGTTAATACTCTCAATAGACCCGATAACCCAGATTTCAGCCACACTTTATCTCTGGTTAATGACATACAGAGTTTCTCCTACTATTGGTTAAAAATATCTTGTCTCTGGTAGCGCATAGGTAAAAGATAAGTATAATAAGAAGGTTGTAAATTCTCACCCTCAGCATGGATGGGCCGCAAAATGAGCGCGGCAGCGAGCACGATGGCTGCGAGGGGGGCCCAGTTTCTCGCGGGCCTCATGTTCCCCCTTGAAGATTGAAAGCGGTTTGAAGGGATGATCTAAGCCGCTTCACATTCACCAACAAAGCTTCCACCCCGAGCCAGGATTCCCGCGATAGAGTATCACGATACGAAGAAACAGTTGAAATGCGAGATGAAGAGAACGAAGACTCGGAAATGTTAAAAGAGCGAGAAGGGATTAAAGGTAAAGTGATGAGGCGCGGAGGCTACGTGGCCTACTCGACGCACCCGCAAGATTTCGTCTAACGTGCTTCAAAGATCGTCGATCTCGTTTATATAGTTGGCTGTCTTTCGGAGAAAGTCCTGGCGGCGGTAGTGCAAGAGGATGCTACCAGATAGGCTGCAGGTTCACCAAGGGGGGACAGCGAGCCGTGTCAGGAGGGGATCAAGAACCCCGTTGGAGCTTCGCCAGCAGGAGATGCGTCGTGGTTGACCCTGGTCAGGCTGTTAACTCGACTTTTTTTCACTCCTTTCTTTCCCTCGCTTTCAACCGACGGCTCTCCTCGTCGACCCCCGCTCTCCTCCTACTCATCGCATCCTTTTCTCCCACCTCCTCGCCTCTTTGCCAGCAGTTACGAATCACGGATCACGCCGCGGCATAATGCTCCCATTATAACGTATTGCACCAAGCATAGCCTTGATGTCATAGTTGATGGGAGTGCGATCGCGCGGGATAATGCTTAAACGATCACCCCAGGCTTTAATACACTGTTACACCTGCCTCACCTGCCTCACCTGTCTTAAGTCACTCGGCTTGCCTTCGAGTGCCCCTTTATGTCACTATCTCATCTTCTCTAGTTAAGTGTACATATTAAATTGATTATTCGTGTAACTGAACTTCACTCTTTCGATCGTATCAGCCAACAAACGACCCAACCTATCGCATAGTACTCTCCAGGTGGGAAGAACATCTACACATTAGCCATTGCATCATTGAGCTTTTAAATCCCAGCACTTGCTCTTTGTCATAAGGCTCCCGAATTGAAATATGGTAGGTAAAAAGTGGGTGATTGGCGGCAAGGCTCTTGAGAAAATCATCGAATACTGTACGGATGGGTAGAGATGGGTTCGGATGGCCCTGGTGCAATCGAGCAAATCGGTGTGTAAGCCTTGGTAGACGAGCTGCCCGGTAGCACGATGATCTACTGCTTGCGATTCCATGGGAAGAACATGAATTTATTTCTCCTATTGCACCTGCAAATTGGACCGGTCCCAGAATCTATCGGTTCCAATTAGCACGGCGCTCTCCATTCCTTAAATCGACTCTTTGACGATTGCATCCCAACATTATCGCCATCGTGGACACGATATTTTCTATTTCTATCTATTGGAATTTTAATTGTCATGGCGTATCCGATCGATCAGCCGATACATTTCCAAGATGCACAAGAGTCGAAGGAGATTCTGTTCAATGTGGAATGCAGGAATGGTGGAATATGTCAACGATTATGTTTAAATGTTGTGAATTTTTTGCTTCAACGTTGCAGCGTGTATCGCGATCTTCGCGAAATAGTACGGACACCTACCGCGCTCTCACTTATTGCTGAAAGAACGTTGCTAAATCGAGGATTTATTATTGCTCTCATGTAGCAAGAACGTAGAGTATCATCGCCCGGTCTACCGGAATTGGTAAGATGCACCGTCTATGACAACGTTGCTGTAATATGAATTATTAGTCGAGATCCGACCCCGTTCATCCGATTAACCATTGATTGGCCGTTAACCGTTGCGGCACATCGAGCCAAGGGGAAGCATCATTTTTTCACACATACATTAATTTCGATCGACATCGAATCATTGGTATGACAATACGATCCTAGAGATCGAATCATTATTCTCAGTGGTTCGAAATCATGGAGCTTTTAATTGCCAGTGATTTTGTAACTCGGGGTTCGTACTGCTTACAAAGTAGGTGGATATTCGTTGACTTTCGAAAGATGAAATGGCGTCAAAAGTTCGATTCAACGCTGATATAATTGTTGATTGCGCAGAGATTCTTAGAGAGTAGTGTGCGTCCCATACCGAATGGGATTCGCTTTATCAAAGGGATATAATAGTATGTAGTTGGTAAGCGGTGCGGCAGAAAGCATGCAATTTTCGAAATCCCATTGACGGCGCGGTGGCGGCGGCGGCGGCGGCGGCGGCGGCGCGACTCGGCGCACCAAGTGTGGAGTGTCGAGTGTTGGTAGAATTGTCCGTGTCAGTGCATAGAGGATTAAGGCCAGCAAGCGTGGCAGACGCACGACAAAACCGCTCAAGACTTTCACGCTCGGCTGAGGAAGCGAAGCGTTTAAGAGGTCCATTCTTTCCCGGCATTGCGTACTTGGGCGAATTTGCATCGGCACAGAGGTTCCCACGCCAGAGGAACACACGCACCAACCCGCTTCCTACGGAACAATCGTTCAGCCAGGATTGTTTCACGGCAGGATGCTCTTCCCGGAGAAGAGTAGCGTGCAAAAACCTAGCAGAGACGGCATAATAAAGAAGGAAGCTGCTGCTCACTGGTAGTACTGCCGCCACGCCACGCCACGCCGCGCCGCGCCGCGCCGCACCGGTTAGGATAAGGGAAGGAGGAAGAGCAGAGTGAAGAAGCGAAGTGACTCTGGGCTCTAGGAGCGCGACGTCCGCGAAGAAGGAAGAATAGTAGTCCGAGAGGTGAGTTGGTAGCGCGGTAGGAAAAAGCGAAAGTAGCAAGCATCGCAGGCCAATCGCAACCGTCCCTCTACGCCAGTCGAGTGTATTGTGCGCATCTTTGCCCCAGATAATTAATATCCGTGCTCGCTCGTTTTCCGCGCCTCGCGCCTCGCACCTCGTGTCTCGCACCTCGCACCTCGCACCTCGCACCTTCCACCACCTCCCACAGCCATCGGTTCGCTCGCTCTCGGTTGCTTCACTTCGTTCCCGCCGACTTAATTCATTAAGGATACTCGCCGATATACTACACAATCCCATTGCGGCCCAATTTACTTTAACTACTCCATTCCTACCCGTCATCCACTTTTCGTCGTTCATCCTATCAACCAGAGGCCAACAAATTCTACTATTTTTCATCAACTTCACGATCCAATTGAAAGAGGAAATATTGCACACCTTGTCAAAGTCAATTCCTCTTTTAAGTTTGCTTATTTACTCTCTACTTGTTGTCTCTTTGTTAGTGTGGGTGAAAGAAAATCTCGATTGAGAAAGGGATATGTCAGTCCAATGATTCGATTCGATTAGATCCGAGAGCCTGACTGAACAAACACTTTTCGATCCAAGTGTTGTTATAGCTGTGAATGAAAAATGTGGGCGCAAGTGCAAAGCTCTATGAATAGGACGTCTGGGAAAGTAACTAAAGCAAGGATTAATATGTCTTCGGAGCGCAAGATACGGCATTAAACATGCTCTGTCGACCGACATCCTCTCTCGGCAGCCGGAGCATTGGGAACTTGACAGTCGCCTTTCGTAATCTCTGATTTTTGCGCCCTTTTGTCTTCGCTCGGATTGATGTCGACAGATAAATCTTCTCCCGGGATACATACACCGTCATGAATGTGCTCTGAAAACTTGGAAAATAGATTGTCTCGCGCTATGCACCTACACACATCACCGCCGTATATTCCTTTCCTTACTCCGCGCACCTTCCTTTAAATATCATCTCGACAAACACTACAGCACAATCACTCCATCTTTCAATCTCTTCTCAGTCTTATATCAGCAGACTAATTCATTAAATATCATAATTGTCTCGTATCAAGTTTTTAATACACCGAAAGTACAAGAAACCCAAATGATGTTTAAGGTGCTCGGTCATCACGTACATAAATGTCAATTTTTTAGCTTCTGTTTTTACTGATTTGTACTCTTTGCACTACGTAATGGTTTATAATAGTGATCCAAATGAATCCAACTTGTGGTTCTGTTATTTAATCCAGTATTTCGCTTGATTAGTCAAAATACTATCTTATTATGACAACGGATTACAAGATTGATATCTTGAAATTACAGGTGGCTGCATAATTTGTCTGCTTCAGGAAGAAGAGTAGCAGTATGCGTTTTTGCCTGGAGTAATCGGATTAGCATGGCCAAGATGAATGAGTGCATGCTACTCATCGGACGTGTTGCTGTTATTAGTCGCCGTCTCCAGAAAGAGATACCGACGAATAACAGTCCCTGACACGGGCACATATCATCGGACTCAAGGCCCCTTTATTAATAGCAACTTGTTTTCCAGTCACCTGTACAGATTCAAGCTAACCCAATAAGCACTGTAAATCCTTTGAAAATTCTCAAGGTGATCTTTTTACTTTTGCAATCTCCTCGCTTCCATGTCACTCAAAATCTTTTTCAACACTGCTGGCTACGTCATTCTCTTGGAATTATGTAAATGGAAGTGATCGTTTTCTAAGGGGATTGGTTAATTCACGGGGGGAGAATGAAATCGAAGTGCAGGATTTACATTTAAAGAAACTCGGGAAGGTCTTCCACGATGAACGTTGATTAATACGTTTTACCGCATGAGTGCGTTTAAGTAGCGGAAAATCGGCTTTAACGCGTTGTGGTTGAGCGAGGCTTCTCATGGCACTATCATCGAATCAATCGGCATTAAGAGAGAGATGATGCGCTCTGCAAAAACTTACGGATATCAACCACGTAATGAATTGTCTGCAATTGCGTTCTCTTCTGCTAATATTAAATTCTATTAGAAGACAATTGAATAGAAGGTTTCGAAAGATTAGAACAATTGTAATGTCCAACAGAGCTTTTTACTTATTCGAAGGTGAACTTTTAACGGGTTGGATTTGCTCAGCCATCTTGCTCAACCCAGAGAGCAGAAGTTAAAGTTGAAGAACTTTCCTTATCACCGGTCGTCCACGGAAGTGGAAAAGTTGGTCGATAGTCCAATTTTGCACGGTGATGTTAGGGGACGAGGGGAGCTAGTTTACCTTCCCCGAAGTGTTTTCATAATGGTTGGGATAGGATGATCAGGTGTATGTACGGTGCCGATTAAAGGTTACCTGGCGGGATAATGGTCGCCTTGCAAAAGGGCCGAGTGCGCGACCGCGCGAGCGCGCTCCGTCGATGATTTATTCAGGTCGTGATGAGAGAATCGGCTGGAAATAGCTCCATCTCCCTCTTATTCTTCTACTTTAGCCGAAACGACTAATACGTGCCATTATTGTTTTGCTCGAGGCTCGATCTTACCAGGAGTCTATTACGTCATTAGGTCGAGCTGCGCTGCGTCATCGGCAGACGCCGACGCCGACACACTAATTGCATATACATCTGGAGTGTTGTACGAATGACCCGACCAGGTCATTCGAATTATCCGCTATATGTCTAGAATCGAAGAATTGAAAAGTCTTCCCTTATCATTTGAATAATATTCGCATTTCTAAGGATGCAGGGCTCCTTTTCTGCTCCAAAGGATTATGTATAGACTGTTTAATTAGACTAGAACACGCTTGGTTGAGAGTATGCTATTAATAAAGCCGTGGTATCGGAGCCGGTAGAGCATCTTACCGCTTTTGGAAGGTTAATGAGATTTGCGGAGAAAGGAAATTTCCCTCGTACGGTTCCGACGACGTTTCTTCCTCGAATAGTGCATCTCCCTCTTATCATCTTAGAGAGGTACAGAGCCAGTCACGCATAACACATATAGAGTTGGTATTTATCGGCTAAAGTTGTTAGGTACTTGATACTGAATTAAATGACAAGTACGGAGTCGGCTTGCACCTTTACGTTTCATTGAGGCGTAAAGTGGCAATGAAGCGTGGCTCATCTAATGCCTGTTGGAACGACCATAAACTGCGCTTGAGGAATAGCATCGAGCTTTCACTGAAGATCACTCATGTAAACGCTGGCCGAATGCTACTTTCTTTTGCAACAGCAAATATTGCGTTACTGGCGACGAGTTCCAATGAAGCGTGCGCCTACGGAGAGTGAGATCCATGTACGGCGCAACCAGGAAACGCAATTAAGCTGGCTTCTAAAGGCCTTGAACTTATCCGAACATTCTGATTCGGATTTGTCCCGTGCACGAGTAGCAGCAAGCATGTGTAGACCTACCATATTCGATGCCGGCATAGAGTATATTATATGATTCCGTTTAGATACCGAGTCATTTATGGAAAAGGTATAATTTCTGTCTTATGAGATCTGAAATTTCTTTCTTTATGAGAAGCAAATGCCGGGAAATGATTGGACGGTGGACGGGCGCTCTCCATTAAAGAGGCTAATTGCACGAGCCGCGACTGGTGCGTAAAGTAATTAGGAAAAATGATGTACATTATTGTAAATCCTCGCTTTCTAAGGGGGAATAACGAGTCTTTTTCATGAGTATCCTATCTTAGGTAATTTGTTATATGGCTCGTCAAAAGTAGCTCGCGTAATACGTAGCTTCCAGAGGAATTCTTCGGCGCGTCCGTCTTTCGTGCCTGGTCTGATTTCGCTTTGTAAAATTGCGTGGCTCGTTACGAGGAAATAAGGAACCGTTGTCCGGGAAATAACAGTCTTTCCCTTTACACCTTTTCCTTATGTTCCACAGCAATCGGACATTTTCTGCTTCGCCGAGAAGTTAAAGCCCGGCTCGGTAGAAATGCCGTTGGCTCGGAGTAAAGAATGCTTGGAAGAAAAGACAGACGGCCAAACAGGGATTTGGAGAGTGAACGGGAGTCAGTCACGAGGCGTTAGTGCATCGATTTTTCTTGCCGACTAACTTTTTATCGGTGCCGTCTCGTAGATGGGAGGGAAGGAAAGGTGCTAGCATAGTGGATCGCGCAGAAGGCAGTGCGCTCACTTTCTCCGATGAGGAGGCTCGCGTATACTGATGAAGAAAGAAGATTGGGTGGAGAGAAAGCATGCGATAATTGAGTGTAAACACGGGGGGCTGGTCAGCCTGGCGGAGGCTCTCTTTCAGGCCGAAAGCGACAACTTTTCTCATCTCCGTTCATCCACCTGTTCTCAGCCCGTTCACCTGTCGCGCATGGAAAATCGAGATTCGTCTTGGCGGCGACATCTTCTAAGATTTGCCATCCGTCACGCGCCAACCTTCTTTACTGCCGCCATTAATTCAGGGTTAGACATCGACCAAGATAGTGTCGAGGGTGAGGCAATACTCTCACCTTCACCTTCAAACTTCCCTTCCCATTGTCCGACAAATCGCTGAATAAGCCTGGATCGTGATAGGATTCGACGTCGGTTACGTCGGTGACGTCATTTACGTCATTTGCGTCAAGGTGTCTCTGCCCTGGCAGAAAGTACTCTGGTTAATTCAGAAGGGTTGAATTTTCAAATTGAATTTCGCAGAGTAAAGGAAAGTTAATAAAGGGGGGGGGGCTTGGCATATGTCCGATATTTCGACGGATGAGTTACATAAAATAGCGGGCGAATACTATGACGAGACATGCTCGGTTGACTCTTGACATCTGTGACCGCGTGTGTGCCGGGCATAAAGTGGCTGGGAAAGGTATCTCGAGGTATAGGAGGAGACGTTCGAGGAGGAAAGCGCCAGGTTTAATCAGTCATCGGCCCTGGCGGAGCTGGCGCGGCCGCGGCCACGGCAGCGGCAGCGGCAGCGGCGTCCAGGCCTCGCTGGATGGGTTTCATAATCGTGAATTGAGTAGGGGCGGGGGCGGGGGGGGGGGGGGTGGTGGTGGCTGGTGCTCCCTGTGGCTGGTGTGGCTTGTGTGGGTGCCGTTGGCTGCCGAGAGGGGTCGAAGTTTCGTAGGCGTGGCGTGTCGGGGGTGGAGGGCGTGGCCAGGGTAGATCAATAAAGGCAACCTCGTCGGTAGGAGGGTGCGAGAGGGTGCGAGAGGGTGCGAGAGGGTGCAGAATCGGCGATGAGGGGAGTGGAAGAGGCTCTCGAAAAGAGAGCGTACGCGAGAGGAGAGAAAGGGTTCTCGGGAGCGCGGCGGGTGCATGGACTCTGCCAAACCACATCGATCCCACCACCTACGCATTCCTCCCTTTTTCTATCCACTCTTGTCCACCCTTTCTCTGTCTGCCTCTGCACGTCGAGCTCACCCCTCGACGCCCGATCTGCCTGCACCGCTCCTCGGCCTTCGAACTTTCCAGGAGATTTCATTGAAAGAGCACTCGCTTGTCCTCGCACTCCCGCCCCATACAAATTAACCTTTCCTCTTCTAAGAGATATGCTTTTCGTTCTGTTGCGAGTATCGCTATTTGGGAGTCCGATAACTAACGGGGCCATCGTCAGCTGCAGTTTCAAAAGATTAGCCTGACATTTCAGAGAACGTGGGAGGGAGGGAGGGAGGGAGGGAGGGAGGAAAATGTTAAACGAGCCCGGGGTTAATTTGTTCAACCGGACCCACCACAACTCTCCTCGATATGCAATGTGCCCCTATGTATAATCAATGTATCGGGGATCATCCTAATGTTATCAAAGGTCCAAACATATCACACGCGAATGGTCTGCATGTCCCACACATACTACCGAGGGAGCTGTATTCACCCATCCAAAATTAATGTTGTACCCTGCTTTCTAAATTATTCCCCCGAGCTCGTGAATCCTCGCTAAACCACAAATATGGCTGTATGTGTGGGTGTGCTGTGCCTTCCAGAGCTTTTATGTGGGATTTTAAAAATCTCGCTTACTCATTCCAGAGTGCTTCGATGGTAATTTAACTTTTATACTTGCTTGCTTTTCTGACACAAGTATTTACATTTTTTATTAATGAATCATAAATGTAAGAAGGAGTAATCACAAGTATGGTAATATTGGTGATATTTGGTAAGTCTGGCCTGGCTTTAAGACGGTCGAGGAACACGAAATCGATATCACCTGCGTCAACCACGAACCTAAGGTATTCGCTCACGTCTGTAAAAGACTTATCCGGCCAACCCATCTAGGTAACACGTATGTAAGTGAGATTCATGAAAGAATTGATGATACTTTAGATTCGCCACGGGCCTCGAGAGAAATCCGCTCGGCAAAATCCGCTATTTGTATTCTTTTCTGGCTGACTGCGAGTCCTGAATCTCCTTGACGCTTTCGTTCCAATATTCTTCGACTACTATCTAACATCGGCAACCAAACGGAAGGCTCGAATGCTTCTCTCATCGAATTAAAAGAATTATTCGAATAATCGGATGAATATAAAAGGAGGATAGTTACTGGAGCAAGATTAGAAAGATTAACGAGTAGGTAATTGAAGTTGTTCATCCGAAAGAGTTCAAGGTTTAGGAAAGAGTGAAGAGAGAGAGGTGGGAGAAGAGTATCGAAGGGTGGCATTTTCCAGGTCGATTTTATATTTATAAAGCTTCGCTATAGTAAACAGTGTGCAGTGTCTCAAGGGGGTTACGGGTGCACGCATGTGTCATGTGGATCTAGATGACCGTGGCCTGGCTGACATCGATTTCCGTTGGCCTTAAAAGGGCACATTTCACTCAAGAATATCACGATCCTCGGCTCTCAATTGATCTTGCTCTCTCCTCCTTCGCCTATTCTTTCATGGAATTCGTTACGTCTTTTCTTCGAGCTTAAAGACGCTCGGCTCGTGCCAGCCTAGATATCGTAACCTCGTTGCTTGTCGTGCTTACTTACTAGCTTTAACCTTCCAAGCTCCGTGCAGTCCCTTTAAGTTTCTTGCTCTATTTCCAAGAAGACAACTAACTATACTGTACTTCAATTGGCCATCGATGAATCTCTTATGTAAATCGCGAATGGAAACAATTCCTATCAGTTTCAATCGATATTTTCTCTTGTTTACACGCGGCTTGATTACCCAAGAGCGACCAACATCACTTCCCATCCAGCGCAATTGTCGGAAAAATGAATCGGCGGAGGGGAGCGGAGGTGCTCGCGACGCCAGATAAAAATCTGCCTAGATGCGCAAATGAGAAGGCCCGATTACTTCGCTGAAGACGATACGGTCTTAATTAGTGAAACTCACCGGTGTAGATCTCAGTTTCATTAGCGCACTGCCAGATCTAATTGCACGCCGTGCTAGAAAGGACGCGCGAGGACGACCTTGGCCTTTCTTACCTGGCTTATTAACAATCCACCTAGTAAGACCACCTGCGCTCTCATCCCTCCCTCTCACTCTCTCCCCGATAGCACACTCCTTGCGTAAATCTTATGTTGTTTATCATACGAGAATCTCATTTGATCTCAGTCTCAGAACTACTCTCTTCAATTTTGGCAATTTGCCATTAATTAATTACGGCCCACCTGCAAGAGTTGCGCCTGGCAAGTTATCCAATACTAATTAACTTTGTATCAATTTCCATGCAATTATGTTCCCGTGCAATTCTTTGCCCCGGCAACTTTCCCCTGCCACATCACTTGTACACTGTGACCCGGCTATGTACGATATGTGTGTGTGTGTGTGTGTGTGTGTGTGTCTATGTGCTGTGCACACATAATGCTAGCGAGTAGAGCGAGAGAATTGGCTGCTTGTTAATTAAAGAGAATTATTGTTCGGAATAAGCGGAACAAAAGAGTGGTCCGGGCACAGCTCGAGGTGGGAGGGTGAAGGGGTTTGAACGACCAGAGATTTTGCTCGCACCAGTTGAAATCCCCGGGTAACACGAGCGATACGGGCCGCCCTCTCATCGTGGAAGCTCATTGTATCATATTCCAATGGAATTCTCTCGTACAAAAAGCCTACATTATACAGTCGCGTGTTGAAGATAATGCACAAAGCTTAATAGTAGTACTAGTCGCGAAATCGGTGCATCGTATCGGTACAGTCCACTTCTCCCTTATCTTTGTCTTTCATTCGCAAGTAATCGCTTAATAATAAAGCACTGTCATACTACAAGAATTGACGATTATTGTTTCGGTGCTCCGATGACGAGGATTGCACAAACCGATTGTACAATAGATATTCAAAGAGATTTGGATAGGAGGTCAGGAGAGGATGGATGATAGTGGGGATCGGAACACGTCTTAATCGACGTAACTTTCACGTGGGTGTACATACATTAAAATGGAGCGAGCTCCCAGCGAGTACTTGGCCAATATTGCACCACCGGTCTAATCAGGCCTTTCCGCACTATGCTTTACACTCCACTGATTATTAACATACGATTATACATTAGTAATGCAAGATTCACTGCGCCCCACTGTGCACAATGAAATCATACGTTATTCCAGCGACGTTCAGTCCTGAAAACAATGGCCAGCCACACTCTTCCGTGATTGAACATCGATGTAATCACACAACAGAAGTACTGTTGCGTCCCCAACAAATCTTTATTCTTATTATATTTCGGATCAAGAAACTGCATCGGTCAGGAAAAAAGCCTTGGTCAAGTTGACAATACGTTGGTTAGACTGGATTGATCAAGTATGTAATGATTTTGGAAGTGGAGCAATTGGAGACGAGACAAGAATCCATCATAAAATCTATCATCTGGGTGTACGGTCGGAGGGCAGTGGCGGTGGTGGTTGGCGAGTTAATACATACCTGCCACGGCCAGGATGTGCCGCGTTCCCTTTCGCCAAACGAGAATGGATTATTGTTCCGGCCTAGTCCCCATGGCGCACTGCACGCCAGGGGTCCTGGCCCACCCGCCGCTCCTGCTTTTGCTTCTGCTTCTGCTTCTGCTTCTGCTTCTGCTTTTGCTTTTTCTCCCCCTTCCACCACCTACGCCTCCTCCCTTCTACCCTCTCGGCCCACCCGTCCATGACAGCGTACCTAATATAATATTCGAGGCAATTACACTGTTTGCCGATCAAACAGAGGGCTCGCTCCAGTTGTACTGGCGCTCCTCCATCACTAGATCCCTCTTTCTCTTTCTCTCTGTCTTGCTTCTTTTTCACTCTTATCCCTCCTTCCTCGGACAAGTTACCCCTAGCAGATTCGGAAGGAGGGTGTTGGGAATCGCGCGACTCTCGTGCACTACGAGATATGTCTCTGCTTCCTGGATTCTCTTAGTCTCCAGTGTATATCTACACTGAAACATTCCACGGGATTGACATTGAGTCTTAGGACACGTGTCCTTGGGATACCTCAAATTGAACGAAGGGCTGCTCGTCTTTCCATTATAGTACGTCGGCCAACAGAACTCGTGTCACTCCTTTTCCTGTGGTTGGATTATTACGAAGTAGGCGTCACTGGCGAAAGTGATTTCGCGAAGCGTTCTCTGTGACCCGGCAACAGAACTCTTTCTCGCACATATCGTTTGCATTCGATTTGCATTGTTTCATTTCAGGCGAATTGAAATTTTCAGCGAAAGTGCGGCAGTCTGCTCGGAATAAGAAAAAGCGACCAACTAGGAAACGAAATACCTGGATTCTTTTTCGGTTGTCACTGGAAAGGCGGAGGAACTCTTGTTTGTAGTACGCGTCCTGTTTCTATTTCAACATCATTTTTACTAGTAATCCAAATAAAATTTAAATGTAATCCAATTGTTCCAATTTATTTGTTACTCGAATCATTAATTACTTGTTGCGCATTGCTACAGTGTGAAGAGGTTTGGTTGGCGCAGGCCGTTTCTCTAATGTATCAGCCTTTAATTACGCCTAGACAGTTCTGGTCCACAGGATTGCGCGATTTGTGTTCTCCGGCGTCTCCGCTGCGACTCTTGCCTCATCCAGTTCCCATAAAGTGAGTCCCCTCTTTGTCTGTGGTGCTGCTACGTAGAGCGGGCCGAGGATACGTAGATATATATGAGGATTCGATGCCTCGATCCTCGAGGTTCTTGCATCTACCAGGAGGAATGCTTTGCAAGTGGAAGTGTCCTCCTCTCCCCAGCCAATTACGCATTCCTCTGTCACGTTTCACTAATCTTTCACTTGACTATTTACCAGTGTGCGCTCTGCTCAATTCTCAATTGAGTTTTGGAAAGTTCAATACCAATTAGACATAGTCATACTGGATGGAGTGATTCTGATGTCGATCATTTATATTCGAAGCGAAGCGAAGCGCAAGTTACTTTCCGTAATGTTGCGGGGTCGGTGGAAATGAGCTGGTATTCCGCAACAAGTCTCCCGCGGCAAAACTCCTAGCATGTATATCATATGATAATTCCGTTAGTAAGGATGAGTGAAGGGTTTTTTCTTTAGTGGCATAACCGATGTCATTAGTTCTGCGGTCGAGCGGTATGGCGGTGATGCTCCTTCGCACACTGTATTAGGTTTTATCACTCTCGACGGCCAAGAAGTGAAAACTTATGTCCCGTAACGGGACGCGGTGTGCGTCGCGTCGCGGCCGCACCGCGCCGCGCCGTGGAATATTGTTTTCAAGGCGGAACAAGATTATTTCGGGTGATTCTTTCTCGGGGGCTAACAAGATTTCGCGGCAGATTTGCGGCTGTTGATCGGCGAGGCAGGGATATCGGTGAACTCTCCGCATTAGATATTCCAGTCGTGGGCGTTCCTAGCTGATCGATTCCTTTCTTCCACGTACTTTGCAGCCGGCTCCCGTCAAACTCTCTCGCTCTCTCTCTCTCTCTCTCTCTCTCTCTCTCTCTCTCTCTCTCTCTCTCTCTCTCTCTCTCTCTCTCTCTCTCTCTCTCTCTCTCTCTCTCTCTCTCTCTCTCTCTCTCTCTCTCTCTCTCTCTCTCTCTCTCTCTCTCTCTCTCTCTCTCTCTCTCTCTCTCTCTCTCTCTCTCTCTCTCTCTCTCTCTCTCTCTCTCTCTCTCTCGCTCTCTCTCTCTCGCTCTCTCTCACCCACGCCCTTTACTCTTCCCTCTTGGCCTCTCTTTCCATTTTCTTTCATCAACCGATTGCCGGCATGAAACGTGACTCGAGCACTGCGCACGTACGCGTCCGCACAATTACGTGACAGAATCAGGGGGCAGAGGGATTGCGGGGAATCTGTTGAAGCACGGGTACGGATACGAGTACGACATGGGGTCCGCACTCGGCAGACGAAAATGGGCCATTGCGGGGCCCCCTCGCCTTACCATCTCTCCTTGTTGAGCGTGCGCGAATCATTTCCCTCGCGGACAAAAAAAGGCAAGAAAACGCAGAGATTGCGAGGCAGCTCGTTAACAGGCGCACGACGTTCCAGCGTGGTGCCGCTGTTGCTGATAAATTAAGGAAGTTAACTGACTAATTGGCACGCGCGCGACGCTTCTTCCCATGCTCGTTCCCTTTGACTCACTCTCTCACTTTCGTTTTGTCTGTCTGCGGTCTACCCTCGCTGACTAGTGCAACAAAGTAATTGGTACAAGTGTAGAGAAGCGTCTACACGAGCGATTTGAATTAGCATTTGTCGATTACCTACTGTTCACACAATTAAGGGGTGAATTTTAACAAATGGCAAGGCTAACGATGTAAATTTATTATCGCGATGTCCGATCTCATTAGGTGGCAGCTTTTTATGGCTATGTCCGTGATTATGTGGAATGTGAGTGCGCACAGACCGTGCAATTTAACCTGTGGGCCCAAACTGCGAGCGTAATTCACCGAAAACTTACGTCACCACAGATTCGAATCTGCTTTCTGGTACGATCTGCTTCCCAGAGCTAGCAGATAGGCAGCCGCTTGACCTCCCGCAGGATTTCGGTGGTAAAACGCGAGGTGTGTAATTACAGAAGCTGACAACAAAGCCTCGCTCTGTTCCTCAGTGCCGAGATTATAAATTAAAGGGAGTATTTATAGAAACGAATGCATGCACATTTAAATATACTATATTTCAGATATTACTTAGTGTTTAATTTATCATACTTTTGCATAATAATCAGTTACTACAAAAGAACTGCATGCTTAGATATTGAATTAAGAGATGTATCGGATAAAATTTTAAAGACCTCCTTCGTTGGCTATCGTCAACAAACAATCCTGTCGAAAGCTCGAGTTAACTGCAAATAGGAAAAGATGGAGAATTTCCATTGCAAACGTCTGTTTATCCTTATCCGTCGGCGTGGCGTGAATATTTACATTAAATTTGCTGCTGGCAGTCCTTCCCCGGGTCCTTTGGGAATCGTATTTGAATAATGGCACTGGCTATATTCCTATATTCCTGGCGAGATTACCGCACTATGCGCTCCCTCGATGAATATTCCGGATTAAATGCTTCAGCATAATTTCAAAGAACACGCCACCACAAAATAGATTTTTCTTTATCCCCATTCTATGATGAAAATCTATTTCTATTAAGCCTGTGCTTCAGGCAAAAGATAGAAATATCTTGTTCTATATTGTAGGAGTTGTAAGAGTCATTGCGCTCAATATCTGAGTCACTAGAATTCACTCTCTAACGCACTTTGAAGAAGAACTATGTAGAGTGGGGCGAACGACGCGGCGCGGTGCGGCGTCATTCTCGTGGTGAGCATTCGCGTGTAACGTGATTTTGATTCAAAGGTATAGATAGAGGAGAAGAGATGTATGTACAGTGCACACATACTTAGAGAGAAGAGAGTTCGCATCCTTATCCCGTTCTCACGTTATGAATCTCGAATCCTCACGGATCGTGACTGCCGATCCCAAGTCGTTTGAGATCGACAAAAAGTGGAGCTGTCAGATGAATCAAGCAGCAGCATCCCCTTCACGGATCGAGCGAAGATCGCTCACATAGAGGATCGGTGCGTCTCGGATACGAGCCGCAACTACAACTGACTGCTGATCATTACGTCAGAGCGAAAAAGATAGAGAGAATGGGATTTATTGCCTATTCAGGCTTGAATTAATTTGCAGGCCCTCGTACCACAACAGCAATCTCACAGTCTTTAGCAAATCTATCAATCTCTTAAAATGCAGATCTTTCAAACTTATGGAGGCGTGATGGACTAGCAAAATAAATACTGACCCAAAGGACACATTTTGCCTGAAATATGCAAGGACAAGATCGGGTAGTTTAGGAGTCGGTGGATCGATGTGCCTCTCTGTGAATTCACGTGCCAAGCGGTAGGTCGCCGGCAAACTCACGTGATAAATCATACACGTTGAGCCTGCCGCAAAGTTCGTCTCTACATCTCACGCCATTGAGACTCTGACGTCAAACTAATTATACAACTTATTGTTGTGCTCGAATGTCAGAGACAGTTAGAATGAAACATTTCAACGTTGGATGAGAATCGGCAGGATTTGAAATTCCTCCGGGGCCGAACCACAATACAAAGAAAGGCGAGTGTTGTCGCGTGGCTATCTGCCACAACAGAATTCCACTTGCAGATCAACGAATTAAATGCCTGCTTGCCAGTCAGCCTGTCTCCCACACTTTCTTCTTCCTATGGAAACCTGTTCCTTTGTATGCTATTATCGGCGTTCATTGCCGATGGATTTAATGTTTATTAGAGTCCAATCAAGCGACCGTCCCCTGCATTTGCGTCGTAAACCTCGAAGAGTGAACGAGGACGAGGTGTTTATGTGCGCTTTCGGTGATAAAGTTCGACCAATACTTCATTTTGTAAGCTAGTTATAGTCTTTGTCCATTAATCTTTGACAGTATCGTACAATATTTTGCATACTATTAAACATTAAATCATTCGTACGTCTTGTATAATTTCTACAGAATTTATTTGTGAGTAAACTCGTAAAAAAGTTGAACAACAATTTCTGGAAGTTGATAGTTTGTTTTTAATACTAAGGAACATGGTGCTTCGCCGTTGCATGCTCGTCGTTTTAGGGAAACTTCAATGAAAGCCCTTACAGCGCTATCGACCCCACCAGCCATTACCGGAAATTTCAACGAATACATGGTCGGCCGAACGAAATTTCCAGTGAAATCTCCGCTCACTTTGCCCCACCAATACAAAAAGGTTTATCTACATGTTGAAAAGGATCGCCTGCTGCGGTTTGAACATCACTGATGCATCACTAAATTGCCTGCACGAAAGAAATAGGCCGATCCACTGATACCAATGCGATTCTTCATCTGCCACGTGAGTTGAGAAATTTTAGATTGCATAAGGAATGGAAAGTGGTAGGTTTAAAGAAGACTAAACCTAGAAAGTAGGTTTCTTAAAAACAATGGGGGTGCTAAGCTTTTTCGAGAGTTCCAAGGAGAAGCTTTAACGAAAATCTAGCGAAATTCTAGACTAACATAGCTTGCTTTAATCCTCAGAATCTTGATAGATTAGGAAACAGGTCATGGTAAATATTTCTCTTGCCCGAGTCCTAGGAAATTTCTAATTGGACGGGCAATCAAGGCGAGAAGAACAGACATACAGAGCAAGAGATATACAAGTACCGAGCATTGAGGAGATTCGGAGGAATCCTCGGTTTTGGAGACTTGATACTGGAAGGATGTCCAGTGGAGTGAAAGAGGGATAGATGGGAGATAGGTATTAATTAATTAGCTGGACGGAATAAGCATATTCGGCGACAGGATCAGGCCTGGATTAGCCTGCTTCTCGAGGCAAAGTCCATCGACATTTGCGTCGCCGGTAATTCATGTCGTCCCGAAAATAATCCGTCACGCGATCTGGGTGACCTCGGCTTGCCCGAAATCCGATTATAGTAGATTGGCATCGCCCTGCGCGAAAGGCAACACATCGTGCCCGTTGGCCGCGTTCGCTGTCGCGTGCACCCAAGGGTCACTCGACCCTGGAGCCCCCAAAATCTACATCTACCACCTACTCCACAACATTAAAGGGTTCCAATTCTTGCCGGCTCAATTTTCTTCTGGAACTCGATAACGAGCAGTGGGGAATATAACTTCCAACAATAATCTTTCTTTCCTCAGGCAGAACCTAAAACTTCCTGATCGATATACATATTAGTGATCTAATTGTTTACTAGGGGCAAGTTTGGGGGGGCACCGTCGTCGTTATTGATCGGGTGCGCCTTGTAAATAGCAATAATTGTGGTAAAACAGTGGAGTTCGCTCCTTCGTGGCACGTGTAGGTCTAGGGAAGTCTCGTGCAATCCCTTGGGGGCAAGATGAGTTGGAGCGAGAGAATGTTTCGCTTTCCAGCGCGACATGCCGAAGGAACAGAAGAATGGAAGAACGGAAGGAAGGAAGGAAGGCAGGAAGGCAGGAAGGAAGGGAAGCAGGCAGGCAGGCAGGCAGGCAGGCAGGCAGGCAGACCAGCAGGAAGGAAAACAGAGAGAGAGAGAGAGAGCAAGCAGGCAGGAGGAAGCGAGAGTCGCACAGGTGAGGCTGATATCGACCTGGCGCCAGAAATACCGTGCAGCATCGACCGCGTCCGTTCTACCTGGCGTGCCTCCCCTGCCCTCTGCCCCGGGCCCCGGGAGCCCTGCCAGCCCGGAGGAGCTCGACAATCGAGGTTCGGAAGAGAGAAGCGCGAACGCCGCGTCCAGGAAGAGTGGAGAGGGTCGGTGGGGTGGGGTGGGGTGCGGCGCGGAGAGGGTGAGAGCCGGGGGTTGAGCGGCCGACGGTTGCGCAGGGGTAGTGCGGGGGTTGCGGCTAGTTTGAACGATGGTGGAGGGTTGAGGGGCTGACGCACGGTCACACCACCGCCAATCCCTGGATCCTGGAAACCGCGGCTGCGCTTAGTCTCGTGCCTTCCTCCTCGGCTGCGAGATCGTCGGCTGGCGTCGCGACGCGTCGCACCGGGAAGAGGGCACCGCGACGCACGGTGGCGGGGAGGACTTCGAGGGCAGACGTTCCAAAGCCACCCCGACGGAGAGACACGCCGAGACGCCCCTGCCATCGGGAGCCCTTCGGTCTCAGTAAGTAGACTATCCTCGATCGCTCTTTCTCCTTTATTCCATCCTTCTAACAGCCCACCTATTCTACTCATTCTACCTGTTCTACTTTTCTCGCCTCCTTCGTTCCACTTCCTTTGCCCTATACTACTTGTACTCTTCCCCTACAGCCTCTATCCTAGGCCCTGTCTTCGAACAAGCATTGAACGGGATCCATCGAAAGCTATTCCCACATTGGCTATCATTTTGCAAGATTTATTTTATACACGGCAAAGAATAGGGAAGGCGGCGAAGAGAGAGAAAGAGAGAGAAAGAGAGGGAGAGAGAGAGAGGGAGAGAGAGAGAGAAAGAGAGGGCCGGTATACGTGGGGAGCCTGGTGGTGCAGCTTAGATAGCTCACGTCGAAAGGGTTGCCGGGTGGTTGTTGAAGGTATTGATCGAAAAACTCTTTTATCGGTATCTGCCATCATAAAGTGTCAATGTAATTATTGTCCGAAAGACAAAGGAGAATTCTTACTCGTGTTAGCGCAAAAACTTTGAGTATCGCTCGACCGTGTGTCATTTGATCGGGAAGGACTTTTTATCTGGATGATTATATTGAATCGAATGACTTGGTTGACGGTGGGGCATGTCGTTATTGTTAAACGAAACCGTGGAACGGCAAGTTATACGTGGTAGACTATATTTGACTGCAGTGAGGAATAAAAAGTGGCTTGGGAAGGGATGCAGATGTGTGTTGGCAACTCCTCTTGAAGAATGAGCTATAGAGGGTAGAGATCGTTATATATAGAGCGATGATGACTAAATACAAATAGTACACCGATGAGCAGTGCATAGGATAATAGAAGGATTAAAAAATACTATCGGTCTTGAAAAATCTAGTTGGATATAGCCTGACTGCTATGTACTTCTGCTATCGCTGCGATGTAGTGCAAGATAAACTGCAAGCTTAGAATTATCATTGCTAGGATAGGGAGGGGAGGCGAAGCGAACGGTTGCAATCCTCGATTAGGATTGGGAGGTAAAGATTTGATTTGAAGTGAGATGAAAGAAATGGGTTGTTGTAGGTTCGGTTGTAGATTCGGTTGAAAAGGTGGAGGGCCCGGGGACACAAGGAGCGAAGGAGTCGGTGAACGACTCGAAGGCCGAGGAAGGAACGGACGTGGCATCAACGCTGAGCGGATTCCTCGCGGGAGTTCCGGGTTTGGCGGCGGGTCCCCAACGCCTCGCCAATTCCCTCCGGCAGAAGTTTGCCACCAATTCTGGTGAGTAGACACACGACATTTTCCTTCGAATCTCCGGCTTTCCCCTCGCGACCTACCCGCGCCCTTCTACACGGAGGCTAGGCTCGTTACCATCCTTGACGAAGTTATGCTCTCCCCTCTGCGTAGATCAGTCACCGTAATTAATAAACGAGGGTGGCGACAAGCCTCGACGAGCGTCCGAAGGGATGTTAGCTCGTGTGGGCACAGGTGTCGCATAAGCAATCGTTGACATGGCATGTGCGACGTCCGTATAGTTTACTGGCTTATGCCTTAACTGGCCAAATACTTGTACTCTGGTCTGAGCTACGTTTTACCTTGAGAAGTCACTTGTAACAAAATTAGTATTTCCTCTTGGGCTTCGTGTCAAATGTCTGCCAGCGCTTGACTTTGCTGATAGACTGAAAGTTGGCAACCAATTAGGAAGTAAGGGGCGCAGTGGTACTGGTAAAGCGTACCACTTTATCGTCGCCATGTCGAGCTTTAGCCTTGCTTGTACGAGAGGAGAGAACCCTTTGTTTTTATCTGGTGTAACTTGATGCGCGACACCAGCCAGCCAGCCAGCCAGCCAGCTCTAGCTAGCTAGGTAGCGATCGTGCCGTCTTATCGAGGGGGAGCCTCCACCCGGTGTCATGTTCGGTTTCATACCCATCAAGAGCTATCGAGACAGCAACAACCCAGCCGGTTGTTGACAGGCAGGGTGAAAGCCTTCATCAAATGAAGACGAACTTGTCGACATGGTGGAGGATGGCGAGAGGTCGAGTTCGGGGTTGGAAGAAGTCGAAGCGGTATGTGCATAACAGGCCGGGTCAGGGCTCCCCTTTTTTTCCTCTCTTTCCAAGCATTGGAGTGGACTTGGCAATTGTAACGTTATCGAAAGCTGATTGTGCCGAGAGAGAGAGAGAGAGAGAGGGAGCGGAGTAACGTGGCGTTGAGAAAGTTGAGAGACTGAGAGGCGTGTTTCGCGTTATGAGGAGATCTCGGGAGCTAACCGTGCCAACTCGGTGATCTGTTGTAGGTTATCCCCGGCCCGGCCTGATGCGCGTCGTCCCAATCGCGACGATCTCTTCGCCCCGCTTCCACCCAAGGTCGCACCAACTGATCGCGTTTAGTTCGACTTGCTAAACCTTGGCATCGACGATCCTGACACTCTTAAGGCCACCGACACATTAGGATCATCATGACATCGATACCGGTATTAAACATGGAGTCGCTCGGCAACCTCAGAGAGGTTGTCTGGAACAGGCTGCAGGAGCCGAAAGCCCAGCGCAAGCTCGTCCTGGTCATCGTCTCGATAGCTCTTCTACTGGACAACATGCTCTACATGGTGATTGTGCCGATTATACCCGATTACCTCAAATACATCGGTGCATTTGCACTTGAGGAGGAGAGCAATGCAACTAGAGCACCGGGCCATCATGGCCAGGACTCGGCGACGGGGGTCCTCTTTGCCTCGAAAGCCATCGTCCAACTGATGGTCAACCCGTTCTCCGGCGCACTGATAGACAGGATTGGCTATGATCTACCTATGATGATAGGGCTCAGCATTATGTTCCTCTCAACGGCGGTCTTCGCTTGTGGAAAGAGTTACGGTGTGCTCTTCTTCGCTCGCAGTCTCCAGGGTGTCGGATCTGCGTTTGCGGACACGTCCGGCCTGGCAATGATTGCTGATCGTTTCACCGAGGAATCGGAACGCTCGAAAGCTCTTGGAATCGCATTGGCCTTTATTAGTTTCGGATGTCTGGTAGCGCCGCCGTTTGGCGGTGCCCTTTATCAATTCGCCGGCAAGGAAGTCCCGTTCCTCATTCTGGCATTCATCAGTCTTGCCGATGGTTTTATGCTACTACTGGTTATGAAACCATTGAAGGAACAATTAAAGGAAAGTCGTCGGGAGCATACACCGAGCATCCCGATCTGGCGATTACTCATGGATCCGTACATCGCGGTTTGCGCTGGTGCTCTCATGATGTCGAACGTCGCCCTGGCCTTCCTCGAGCCGACCATCTCCTTGTGGATGGAGGATGAAAACATAACGCAAGATAACTGGAAAATGGGTATGATCTGGCTGCCAGCCTTCTTCCCCCATGTAGTTGGTGTGATGGTCACTGTCAAGATGGCCAAGCAGTATCCACAGCATCAGTGGCTGATGGCCGCTGGTGGACTCGCGCTCGAAGGTTTATGCTGCTTCATCATACCGTTCTGCAATTCGTACAAGGGCCTCATGATTCCCATCTGTGGCATTTGTTTCGGTATAGCCTTGATTGACACCGCTCTACTGCCGACACTGGGCTATCTGGTGGACGTGAGATATGTCTCGGTATACGGGAGTATCTACGCTATAGCCGACATCTCCTATAGTGTCGCTTACGCAGTAGGGCCTATTATTGCCGGGGGTGTCGTCGAAGCGATCGGGTTCACGGCCCTCAATGTCGGCATAGCATTCTCGAACCTTCTCTACGCACCTGTCCTCTATTATCTAAGGCACATCTACGACTTCAAGCCCTTCCAAGACGAAGCGAACATTCTCATGGAGGACCCGCCTGCCAAAGAATATCAAACGTACGTACTGCAGGAGCAAAGGCCGATTTCGGGCGATGTTGGTAATCACCTGAACCAAACGCGTATGGAGACCAATCTTGATCAGGGTTACGATCAGAATTATCAGAGCGGACAGAGTTACGATCAGGGCGGATATTCGCAGAATATTAATGCCTCCGGATACAATCAGGCCGGAGGGTACGAGCAACAGCCAATGTACGAGCAGCCGGCCAATTACAGCCAGCAGCAGCAGCATCAGCAGCACCAGCAGCAGCCGCCGCAGCACCAGCACCAGCACCAGCACCAGCAGCAACAGCCGATGCCGGGCTATGGTCAGCAGAGAGGATACGCTCAGGAAGCGCAGGGTGGTCAGGGAGGTCAGGGAGGTCAGGGAGGTCAGGGAGGTCAGGGAGGTGATGCCAATCCCTTCAGACGTCCCGAAGCCGATCAAAGATCCAGCGGAGATAGCAACCCGTTTAGACAAGGAATGTACTAAAATTAACTTCCGAACTTGAATCCCGTGATATTTATGATCGCCCTAAACCAATCGCCAGATATCCTTCGAACCTACAAACCGCAAACTGGCTCGGGCGATCTTAATATCCAAGAATAGTCTTCGAGACATGCTTCCAGTAATCAGAGGAACGCGATATCGCGTGCCATAGGCAAATCGGCGGCACTTTCGGAATCACAATCATCGAGACGTTCCATCTCCCCTTCGGTGATTGTCAGTGGCATCGATAATGTATACGCATTGTGATTATGAGTTATCGAAGGAGGAGATAAACGACTTCCAAGACGATTATTTTCAAGTTCTACGGATTCCTTGTGTGAGAGTATGTCGTGAAGCTATGTAATCAGTTCCAGCGACGGTCTTGGGATCAGTTCAAGTGGTAGTGCGGAAGGATCAGATTTTTCGACGGTCCTACGAACTTGTGACTTTTGATTGATCATCGCTACTTAAGTTAAGGGAAATTCAAGAACGAGGATATATCACGCATCGACTCTGGGACAATGAGGTACAAAAAGTATATTCAGTAAGTATTTCACCAGGTGGGCCAACTGCGCTAGCCAGTAATAGCAATGTCGAGTCAAGAGTCCCAAAAATCGGAGTTAGAAGAGTTTGAAAATTTCGTAGAGTCAGTGTATCGCCAAGTAATGTACGCCGTGTCACAGAGATCGTCAGCCGTGTTAGCGCGTCTAGAGCATTACATCGAATCGAAAAGTGAAGTCCGCAGCCCTCTCGATCTTCCGATCTACATCGAGATCAGAAGGCAACCGGTACTTCAACGTAACTAAACTACGATTAAAATTCAAAAGAAACATCGCAGAATATTAACACCGAAGAATCTCGGATTTAAAGTCTTTAAAGTATCGGAGGAGTTAAAATTATCCGCGACGAAGGCTTCCATTCAGCAAGGACCTGCGTGCGCGGATTGCCACTGGCAACTTTTCTGTTTTTATCCATTTCTTTACAAGCGTTTTCATTGCTGAACCAAAATATCACATCATATCACTAATTAAGGCGTCAAAACTTTAGCTGCTAAGGCTTATACTGTAGGTGATTGTATAGAAATCTACGGCCAAGGGATCATTTATTTCCCGGTCGTAGTTCGATATCAAGCTCGATATTGGCAAAGTACTCAAACTGTCGAGGACAATTCAACCCGGACAATGTTCCGCTGCCACCCTATCAATTTAACAGAAAGATCCAACTATTGCGCGGATGTATCAGAGTTTAGATCTTGCAGTACTTTGCCAGTATTCGCGAGCAATATTAGATAGTCGTACTCCAAGCCGGATACGTCGGAATAAATACATATCTGTATTTTTATGCGCTTACATTTCTATCTAGGAGAGCATTCCGTTCGGGTCTTTGTAACTTGGTTCATCACACAATGAGAATTCGACAATATTTGATTTGTAGGCACACCATTCTATACTATACTATATGTACATACACCTGTTAGGCATTATATGACGTGCCAGTGACTCGTACGTAAAGCTTTATGAGTCTTTCTTAAGCCAACTTACCAACTTCGTCACACAGCTCGCAGCCTGAACGTTCTTTCACAATAATTTCTCACTTATTCGAGAAATTTTATCCCAATGAAATGTGACTTGATTTCCTCGTTGTGATAGATGTTCCATCGTCAACCCTCGAGCTTTTAGTAATAAAATCTACATTCAGTACAAATGGATATAAGCTTTCCGCCTTTAAATATTGGTGTCAGTATAGTGTAAATGGATCTTACGAATTATACTTTGAAAGTTCCCTGTTACGAAACCTATCTAAACCGTCTCTCGATCGAGTGGACGCGCTTTCGAGACGCGCGTTACTATCTCATTAGCAGAAGTACGGTTAACGCAAGTACGATGGAAGGCCGCGACAATGACATCAGGAAATCATTTGTCCAGGCCTTGAGAATCGCCGCGAGTGCTTTGAGTTGACAGTGCCTGAACTTACAAGTTTCTAACCCCACCCCCGTTAGCGTTGTCGTCGTCGTCGTCGTCGTCGTCGAGACGCTCGTAGCGTATGTATCGCGAATGTACCTTCGTCCCGACCTAAAACTGTATGTATCCCCCGTGAGACAGAGAGAAAGAGAGAGAAAGCTAGGACAGAGTAAAGCAAATGTTAGATAAACACTCTCCACTAGACATATCTATACATACATATACTACATACGGGTAGTCGATGAGTACACTTTTTCATAGTTGTCGGATACAGAACGATGTGTCTATTCAACTGGTATCTCATTTCTGTGAGCTGGCCTCGAGGAATCGATCTCACAAGAAAACTATCAGGCCTGCTATACCGAAATTTCCCTCGATCTTTTTTATTTATTTCGGCAAAGTATTATGTTACACTGGTATAGAATTTTGCGTGTACAACCAATGCTCCAAGATCGAAAAGTGATCAAGGTTGCAATTCCGGCCTAGAATTCCCTGCTTCACGGATCTCAACCGAATTCCTTTTGCTCTTTCTTTGCCACGAATTCCCAATCCAGTCTTGCGCGCAAAATTCCGCATAATTATTACGTATCAGCCCAGCTGACATTTCAAACGAGATGAAAAATCTCGGCATCGCAAGCCTTCGAGATTCCCCGGTAGCATCGACACATTGTATCACCAGTGCTCTACCTACTTGCCGATGCTTATCGTATCTGCGTAACCGAGAATTGTTGTTCGTTTCTTTATTACGACTACTGTAAATTTTATTGGCGATAAGTCGACTGCGAGCGAGGATAGTTTTCGTTGATGTTTTATACATATATGTATACTATATTATCGTGAGGATCTTTCTATGGTGACGATACACCCGGTGGATTATGAGAGACCATTATAGGCGTATGCTTTGTCTTACGTTGTCTTCTAGTTTTACACAATATTACATAGGATTGCGTACTTATCGTGTATATAACATATAATATTATATGAACGGTTCAGAGAATATATTGTGTATATTGCGAACGAGCAAATCGGCCATGGTGAGTGCTCGTATCATCGACGGCATATCCTTTGAAATTTAAATGAACAAATTAGATATTTCAATTCTCCAGAAGAAGAACACTTATAACTTGCTTGTGCTCGGAGGTACGAAAAGAGATTACTCTTCAAAGGAGGAGTATCGACATCCTGTAGTAGGAAATTGGCGAGTGAACAGATTGCTAAAGTTATGGAGTTTCGGTCTAAGCCGCTTGCCATAATAGAGATAAGGAAGTTAAGTAATAGCAGCGCGATCAGGATCGGGATCAGGATCGGGGCCGGGATCGGATTATAGCAGGCGGCACGCGGCGCGACGCGACGCGCTGTAGATTGGTCCAGTGAGAGAGATAACTATCGAGCAAGACGCTCTGTGTACCAGTTACGTCACGATTATATACATACACCTAAACACACAGGACACACATTGCGTAAAAGACACCGGTAGCTTGGTTCGTCTCTTGTAAATACATAAGTCGCGCGATTCGGAGGAAAAAGAAGGAAGGAGGCGAGAAGGAAGGAGATCCAGCTTTTACGTCTATGAACTAGGGACCCGCGTTAGGCCTTGCGCATATGACATAAGTGTCCGTTGACATCCCTTGCCTATTCAAAAAAATGATTGCATTGATTTGAAGAGGTAAGAGAGAATGCGAGGCGAAGGATATGAACGTTGCTGTAGTGTGAATGGTACTTTAGCTACTTATATTTGACCCTAAAAATATAGAGAATTATTGTATACTATAATAATACGTGGGTAGTAGATTATTTTCAGGTAGTTCCTTCGTTCCTCTAGAGGAAGTGAAAGAAGTCATGTGCGCACGGCCCTAGAATTATATCTTGCCTACTGTATCATATCGTTTTGGCGTGCTATGTTGTTCAGAGCGGTGTGGGGAATGAATTTCGGTGTAAAGCCAGAGAAAAAGTGAAGTTGGATGCGGTTCGTAACCCGTACGGAAGTGGCGCTCGATGAAGGTCATGCAACTATGTGAGTGAGGAACCAACGGTTACTTTCACGACGCCGGCGCCGGTTTTCCGAGTTGCGAGCCAGGGGCGATAGGTGCTTGGATCGTTGTTCTATTACGAATCTCTTTATTACTTTGAACGAAATTTGTTTTATTTTTTGGATAGTAAAGTCTCGGTAGAGACTCACGTACTCTTCCATCACCATGAGAGCGCAGGTAGGACCCGCAATAGCGGCCAAGTTCCTCGAGCGATGCATCGGGTTATCTTGTATGGAAGATCCTGTATTTGAGTGGAGAACAATTCTAGGAATCGGCCCTTCCATGCACAACAATCTGATGTTTATCAGTTTATTATTCGTAAAAGCAGATTATTAGGCTGTTAGAAAAGATTTGGAGCCTCTTTGAAAGCAAAAACGTTGAAAAGTCTAACAGTCTAATGGAATATGAAATTACCGAATGGGAAGAGCTGGAGTATATCATCAGTGGGAAAATGAGAGTGTCAGTATTACAGGGGACCTGATGAATCACGTACATATCGTAACGATCTATCGGGGGCCGCTTGCGTTGCAGAGGTCTGCGGGACTCCCGTCGGGGATTATTATCTATCCGTGCGTAATCTATATACATATATACATATACATATATATATATATACATATAGTCGTGCGCAATAATTCGGTCGTTGCATTTCGAGATTATCCTACATATCCGTAGCAAATGCAATACATCTGCACTTTCAGCGTGAATATACACTGAACGGCACGCACTTACACACACCTACACACGCCTACACATAGAACCAGGGTGAGGGAACTGAATGAGAATTTAAAATGAAGGATTCAATCGTTCTACTTCTCGATTCTTAAGTTATTGCTCTCCTCAGAGTTAACGTAATGATAATGATGTTGTGATCCATTTCCAGTTCCCACGGTTTATTCCTCGTCTTTCCAAGAGAACTTCTACTTAAAATCGTCGAAGATGCTAGATAAATGTATCTTAAAATTCCGTAGCACAAGTGGTTTTACCTAGCTAGTGGCAGAACTGAATCCCCTTGTAGCAGGGAGTGTCCAGTGCACATTTACCCTTAGGAATATCGAGAACTATAGTTCCCCCACCCTAGAATAAACGGTGCGGTACTCTCACGGCTCGCACCAGGTGCCAGGAGTACCTAACACGACCACAACACAACAGACACATGTATGTATGTATATTTTAAAAAAAAACTAAGTATCGAACTACGTATGTACTTGAAACGTATAATATTGTAATGTTGTTGAACCGGTTATTAAAGATGTCATTGTTACCGAAGAATATCTTGTGTTGGACTCAATGTAAGTTTGCATTACCCCTATGAATCGGCAAGCCGAATAATATTCAATAGCTGTCGAACTGGTACGACGGAAATATTGTTTCCTGTACCCGATCAACTTTCACATCCCGAAGAGCTGTGGACTAGCAGGGATGCCGGAGAAAAAAGGTTGAAGGAGTTTAAGCCCTTAAGAAGATAGTGGGTATGGCACGCGCCGCGCAGGCCGGAATTCGGGCCTAATGAAAAAGCGAGTATAAAAGCGGACAGGCGTGGAGCGAGCGGCGGGCGAGGGCTTGGGGGAGAAGGCCTTGCTGGAGGACTGAGGGCTTGAGGGGTGAAAAAGCATTGATGGGATGTCTGCGGGGCCCAGTGTCAACCTAACCCCATCAAAGTGTAATAATATTTATATTAGGGCGCGTCTGTGTCGAAGGGGGGAGCGTGCGGCTCAGCCTAGGGGACGATCGACGAGCCGACCAAGCGTAGAGGCTCTCGGTCTGCTCGGCCGGTTGGGAGAATACATCGCGTGGTATCCTTGGAATCGGACTGTGTCACACGCGCTCCTCTTGCCAGATATTGATCTGCTTCACTGGAAAGCTAAATATCGATGAGTGCATGACTAAATTACCACTTGCTCCACCTGGAATACCTGCCAACCCCACTTAACCCACAATGCATCCCCGGAATAAGAATGACACGAGTGAAAAGCATGAAATCACACAAGAGTGGTAAAAAGGGGCCGCGATTCTTCCAAAACAGAAATTCCATTAGCTATTTCACCAGTTGTCGCGCTGATTCTATAGACCAATTGCGTTGGACTTTCATATATGTGTAAATTTTTTAATATCATCGGTTATTTCAAGTGCGATCGCGTGTTGACCTAGATTAAAATTGTAATGGTCCCCGTGCGCCCATAATCCAGCCATATTGATCCCGTTCTATTTTAATCCAGCAATTTTGACCGCGTTTTAAATATCGCTCGACTTGCCACACATTCCTTCTTAATCAGGAGAGTGTAGCTGTTAACTTTTGCACGTCTCTCAGTGATTGACATCGATTATTTCCACTCCACAACCAGCAAAAATCAGCCAAGCATCTTGTTAAAAGTACTCTTATACGTTCGACATGCAGTTAGTTGTGCCTGAAACTTGGAAAGTTTGCACTACGAGTCTCTTGACAGATGATTTCCCAGAGATTTCAACTAATGAGCGATTCCTATAGAGATTTCGACGACGAGTCGAGCTACCAACAACAGTCGAAACGTCTCGTTCGACCCTTGCCATTTACAAATGAAACTTTAACGAGAGGTTGAGCGAAATTTGCTCATATTTTCCAAGCTCTATCCTAACGCTTGTTTACTCGCATGATCATGATTTGATAGTGCGTAATTGTGCTATCATTAAAGATTAAAGCAATTAGCATAGGAGACTTAGTAATAGCATTAGAGATCTCTGGAATCGATGAACGTGTAGCAACAAGAGAACGATGTGGCGTGCGCGCGGCTGGTGCGAAGAGCGTCTGGTAATCCCCAAATCCGATTATTCGCCTCATCGGTCCTCGACAACAGGAACCTGCGACCCTCTGTGTTCAATCAATGTTTCTTTTGCCATCGTAGATCTACCCTACCCTCGGTAGCCTTTTTCCTTTCCACGCCAGCCGGCCGCTTCACCTGTCAAGTGCTTGTTGAACTTAGCCTTTGCATCCGTCACTTCTGTCTAAGGCAATTCTCAACGAGAACATCTCACAGGAAGGTAGCTCGCGATCTTTTTTAATCCATTAAGAACTCTCAACCCAACAGTAGTCAGGATAATTATCAGTGAAAGGGTTATTATTTTAAGAAGAATTGATATAACCAAGACTCCTCGATCAGTACTGAAATATAAATATTTTCTTTTGAATTCCAATTCGGGTTTCAGTGAGTTATACGGAAAAATAGAGAGAAATCTGAAAGAGCGTCATAAAGAATGTTTAGCGTCCCTGACTGGTTGCTCGCATTAACCAATGACAAGACTAATTAGGTAATAGGGAGTTATGGGAATGGAGGGCGACGCTGAAGATGTTACTAGAGAACAAGACGTAATTCGAAGTGAGAGAGATCTGACACGGATCTGTGGGTAATATGAGGGTGGAATGGGTATGGCGAGGGATCCCAAGGAATTCCTAGCTGCCGGTTCGAATCTCGCGCAAGAGTCTCGAAGGGCCTAGCGTCAATTAATCGTGCTCGGCCAATCTCAAAGGGTCGCGATTTCGATAAGAAGAGCGAGGAGGAGAGGAGGCGTCCAGGGCGTCAAAACCTAATCGAGTCCCCGGTTGGATCTCTTCCCAAGCATCCCAGTCTCCTTTCTAATGTCCGGCACCCCGTGAATCTGATTTGTCGGCTCGTTTACCCCTCAGATACACACTTCGGATACGGCTCGTTGAAGTTTTACGAGTCCATCGGAAAATTTGTGCCACTCGACATCCTCTCAATCACCAAAACCCTTTCCTCTACATAGAAAATTTCAAATTTCTTCCCTGTAATAGTAAAAGCATTTACTCGTCATATCGTGTTCCTCAACTATCCATAATTTGCAAATAACATAAACATTGTATGTTATCTTTGTCGTATCGGTATATCGATTTTCCTGGGCTAGAAGAGCAGGGGTCGGCACAATTTCGATAATGATTCTGGCCTATCGAGCGATTTATCAAACAGGAGCTTATCGATATGTCCTGTACCCATATGTGGACGGTAAGGGGACACCGAAGATGGTGCGATATGTAGATGTAAGCTTCAGCAAGATGACAAATTGCCGATATATCACGCGTTCGCTTATTCTTCCCCTCATCTTTTTCCTGCAGCAGCATATTTATCCTGCCTTAACAATAAACGAACTACTCATTTCTGTAGAATTGTGTACATAGTTGTTACATAAGACGACCAGCCAGCAATACATTAATCGAGCGAAGTGCACGGAAGTAACGTTGCAATAGCCAAGAAATAGTTTTCCCAAGTTGTGACCATCAGAAAGACATAACAATAAGTTTCTCGGACCTAGGAAAGGCGTGTGGTTTCGAGACAAGGGTGGAAGAGTAATGAGCTCTCGCTCTCGATAATGACGGTGGTGTATCGTGCGATTTATCAAGAACGCTCTTGGAAAAGCGTCATCTAGGCGTGGGAGTTTGGGGTGTGGGGTGTTACGATGTCGACTACTCGCGGATCTGACAAATTGTCAGTCGGCAAGAAGGGTGAGCCCTAGACGCACTGGTCCACGCCTACATCTGTTTCCGCGCTAATACCTTGTATAACTCTTATGGCTCGGTGGGAAGGGAGGCTGGGGGAAAACTTGGTCGGCCACGAGAGCACAGAGTACATCAGCCGCAAAACAGAAAGGGTCTGTGTTCTCCTCAAGATATATGGCAGTTTTCACGGTGCAGTCTGCGAGCTCGGTGACGCAAACAGAGGGGCTCTTCCTCATTTCCCCAGCTCTGCCCTTTACTTTTCTCCCAAAGTGCAAAGGTGTATTGCATACGTATATCTTGACTTCCTTTGCAGAGCTTTCTCTCTGCGATTCTGTACTTTTCATTTATGAATTCTTGAGTGACGCTTTATGCAGAGAAAGGAATGATATCTGCAGAGGTAACGTCAGAAACTGAACAGATTTTCCTTCCATTCTTGGAAGCTCGCTTCGAGCGTAGTGTGTACCTGACGTAAGCTTGATCGAAGGCTGGCGTGCGCCGCATTGGAGAGAAAACGTTAGCCCCGTTAAAGAGAGAATCCACTTATAAGCGATGCGCCCTGTCCAAGTATCCCCTTGAGCAGTAGAATTCGCGTGCCCTATCTGGCGTTGCTCCTCGTGCCTGGTACCCTGGCCGCCCTGGCCGCCCTCGAAGAATCGAACAAACCACGAGGACGAGGGTGAGTAGCGTCAGCTGAAGTAGCCAAGGGCGAGAACGTAACTCTCTCTGCAGGACTGTGCCAGACAAGGCGGGAAGAAGGTGGTGCGAGCAGAAGAGAAAGAGAGGGATGGTCGGATAGAAGGACCAGCGAGGGATAGAGCGATAGAGGCCGAAGAGGGAGAGGGAGAGGGAGATGGAAGTGTGCGAGAGCGGAACGAGGGGTTAATAGTGGTGGCATGGTGGTCTTGAGGTTGGGGAGGCCGTAACAAACGCGGATCGTGTAAGGGGTCGAGGAGATAAAATGAGATCGTGTCTCGGAGCTAGCTCTACGAGGGGTGGAAATGGAAGACGCAGGAGAAAAGAAATTGGTACATCGCGTAGGAAGAATGGCCCGATGGACCGCAGCCTCGACCTTCAAATGCTCACTCAGCTTTCACACTTTTTGTTATTTGGAAATTTACCGTAAAAACTTTCCTGTCTTTTTAATAAACCCGATAGCAGTTATTAAGTAGTATTTCCATATGTCTTAAGACTTTTACTTATATCAATTTCATTTAATGATTTTCTATTTGTCGACTTAAAAAAGGCAGGATTCTAAAGGGGAGCGAGGGGGCGAGGTGGGAAAGGTCCTTTTATCTAAAAATGCGAATCTACTGCAATTACAAGCGGCCTCAAGTTGAAAGGGCTTTTGGTTTGCGCCGCTGGGACGTCGTAAAAGAAAGTGTAGGAGTGGAAAAAGAAGGGTGGTGCAGTGGGAGACCTGAGAGAAAGGAGAACTCAAGTGAGATTTTCAGACAAAGGCTGGTGCTTGAGTGGTTGCTCACGGCATTGTCGCCCTTTACCCTCCACATCCACCTACGGGAGGCAAAGGGCCTCGAACATCACCTTCCCTTCCCCGAACCTTCAGGAAACGGCTGCACGTACCAACGGAAGTGCGGCAGTTTGACGATTTCCGACCGATTCAATCCCACGCGACTCCTTAGTTGCCTTGGTTATTCTTAGGTCACCAATTCACCGATAGGTATAAGTTAAAAGGCAATCGCTCCGGGATCTCATCCGATTTGCCTTTCGTTCAGAAAGTAACTAGGAAAATTGCAGCTATATAGATGAAACTTAAAAGTTGCAAATAGGATATAATGTGACCCAGTGGGAAAGAAGTTTAATAGGTGGTCGAGCAAAGACTCTTCAGTTTCCTTTAAAATCACGTCACTCGAGACTAAGGACGCTAAAGTTTTGTCGAACTCTACGTGCCACTTCTAGTGCGCGTGAAAGTTGGCAAAGCCTCAATATCGACATATGCAAAGCGAGGGAGTTGGTAGAACTTTTCTTAGGCTTTCCGAAGCGTCTCGGTGTGTTAGAAGGGAGCGACGAGGAAGGTGTCCCGTGACACTGGAAACATGGCTTTATTCTTCTCCGGTAACCGAGTCCTCCCTCTACATATAAAGGCTGCGGCCACGTTATGAATAAGGTAAGAAGTTCTGGCGTACACATGCATCGAAGGCCATCCTTCTTACCCACTTGGCAGCTCCATTCCCCACCAGCATTCAGGCTGTCATGGTATTCTCCCCAACGCCTTGCCCCATCGTCGCGTCGCGTCCCACCGCGTCGTCTGTCGACTCTCCCCGTTCTGTTCGGTGTACCATGTTGCGTTATGGCCATCAGCCTGGCCATAAAACGGTATTAGCGCTTCCCCCCATATGCCCATCCGAGGCCCTGAATTTATTCGGGCATAAGGAAGGAGAGACCCGCTGAAACTTGCTTGGGTCCCGTCTTTCTTCCGAAATAGTCGCTAGGCTGAGGAAAGATCCTATGAAATAAAGGAAGACGAGGGTTCCGTTTGAGTTTATCGGTTAATCCGGCTGTGGTACGTGAGCTAAATTAATCAAATCATCCAGGGCCGCCCAACCTCCGCAGCCTCAGATTCGACACGAGATTCTTTTCTCTAGGAGTTGTTTAAACTCCTGCCAAGACTGAATTTGGCATGAGACACAGAACTAGTTTGAAACTAATCATCTCACTGCATTGGACGTGATTGAAAAATGCAAACTGAATGCTACGCAGAGGAGCAATAGGAAGATTAAGACGATAACTGTTGAAGGAATCTCATCTTGCAGGAGGTCGACATATACTAAGCGAGAGTAAAGAAGTTCGTGAAGCAAATTGCTCGCAGTGATGTGCAGGCAGTGCTATCCCGCTATTCAGGTACTGATCAAAGAAGCCTATTCCCTTTTTCAAGGACGATGCATTCTCATTGAACACGGAGGCGAAGCCCTGCGAGTAGACGCGCATGTCGAAAAGGTAGAGAGGGGGAGAGAAAGGAGAGCGATGCGGTAGGGTACGGGCAGTATGGGCGCGTTGGGTCTGCGGGAGCTTTTTATCAAGCGTAAAGAAAAACCGCGGACGTGATCGTGCAAAGGCGAATAAAGGGCAAAAAAGGGAATGAATGCCCCCGCCTCTATTTTCTCCTATTGCCCGAGGCACCCTTCGACCGTTCCTCCAGCCCTTGCCTTGCCTTGCCACTGCTAATACTTGACTGGAACTTGTGCCGGACCTTCGGCCGGACCCACCCCGACTAACGCAGTAACGACACGTCCTCAGTTAATCAAGCCATTTCGTCTCCGTCCGCCAAACCGAATGAGGATTCCGACCCGAACGACCATCGATTCTCCCTTCTTTCCTCCGAGTCTGTCAGTAGACTTTTCTTACACTGCCAATCTCGGCGAACGCCATCTTCTCCGGTAATCTTAGTGCCTGTCAGCCTCGGGATAGAGAGCGATCCCCTTCAATCCTTTATCGCTGCATTCGTCTTTTCGCATTGGAACACCACTCTTATTCACAAAGCACATTCTTTCTCACTGTCCGGTTCTACTTCCCTTTTTCCTAACTCTATTACATGTTCGAATTCGTAGAATCCCATATACTTCAAGTATCAATGTAATAGTTCTTTTAAAATATAATATATTAAACGTTGAAATTTAGGAGTCGTGCAATTCCGCGAGTGTCCAGTGGGGAATTGCACGGTGCGTCGAAGGCGTGGAAAGAGTTAATGAAAATACTTTAATTAAAAGGCCAAGCAGTTTATCCGTTTGAAAAGCTGCGGTACTGTGCGCTAAAAAGATTAATTCCCAGGACAGTCTGGTTACCGAGTGAAACGCTGAAAGGCCAGGTTTTCCGGAGTTTTGCCCAGTTTTCCTGGCGCCCCAGGCGTACTGTAATTAAAGTACTCAGTCGTGCCGAAAATTAGTTAATAGAGGATCGGAGGGGCGGGCAAATCCTCGGGTTGGAGTGCTCGATGGTCGGCGCAGCTCGTTTAGAAAGCAGGAGTTTCGCAAGTGACTGGTGCTAGCCACCTACGATAAGTAGTCGGCTCGTGTGACACCTATTGTAGTATCGGCTCGCTGCCAAGCACGGTTTCACTCTGATGCATCGCAAATACCATAAATTACTGTAATGCGGCGCTCCTGGTGGGAGCGTCAGGCTTTGAGGTAACTCTTATTAATTTCTCTCACACACCGCACCAGGAAAGACTACGCTATTATTTTACTAATGAAAGTAATTGCGCGAGCGTACAAGTATACGTACACCAAGCTGATTTGACGTGGCGTAACGGCACTGGGGATTAATTCTTTTTTACTATCTAAGGCTGGGGCTACTTATGGAAGTATCAAAACTACTTGTGGAAATTGAGGCTGCTTGCGAAAAACTCGCAAAAGGAGTGAAAGATGTACCGAGGGCCAACGAAGGTCCTCCTAACAAGTATAAAAAGTAGAAAAACGCAATGATTCTCCAAGGCCATTGGCACACAAAGAGCTACAGTCGATCCATGTGAAATAGATGGAATATTTCGAGTGGCGAGCATAAAATATCAAAGGGAAAGATCAGAGAACAAGGAGCGGAAGTCCTTAACAAAGCGTCTGATCCGATTTTGTGGGAGGTCAAGTGACCGGAAGAGACGGGCGGTCACTCGGAGGTCGAGAAGGGCCATTGCTGGTCAGCGCGCTCGAGGAAGTCCTCGAGGAGTTATGCCTCTATCGGGTTTCATTGTCATTGAAATTCCCGGAGGCCGTGCTCTCCTCTCGCAACGACCGAGGAAGGAAACAGCCACTACAATTTCCGCCGAGCCACCCGGGAACCCGGGCCACTTCACCAGCCACGCGCATTTCAGTTCAGAGTTCAGAGCCAGGCAGACGCACGCAAAGAGAAAGAGAGCGACGTCGCGGCGCAGCGCGGTGCGGCACGATGGCTCAAAGCAAAGGGACGAAGGGAGCGCGCACAGCCCCCTAATCCGACGGCTGAAAGCCTCGTTTAATATTTATGATTTATTTCGGTTTAATTCGACGTGCAAGCGGGAGACGTATTTGCAGGCTACGCTCGCTGCCCCCTTCCTTCCGCCCTTCCTTCCTTCTACCAATCTATCCCACACCTATCTCTGATACAATGCTCTCCCGTTCCGCCACCTTTTATTCCTTTGAGTAAAATATTGCCATTCCTAAAATAATTACATTTTGTATAACCTGTGTCACTATGTACACATAGCATTGCATAGCTGAAGCTAGTTTTTGTAGATTTCCATAAATATGTATGTAGAAATGAGGGGGTAGCCTATTCAAATGCAGAGGCGGTGATTAAAAAAAGTCGATGCACGCTCTACTATCTAAATGTAGTAACCGCCCGGTGTGCTAAGCCCATTAACGAAGCCAGAGAACGCTTATCGTCAAACAGGGATAACTGTAAGGATCGCGGCCAAGCAGTTTACAAGCGATGGCAATTCCTGCAGAATTGTCAGCGTCATTGTTCCAGGAACAATGCCTGGTGGAAATGCTTTCACCCTCGTATCCGGTACCTCCCCACCACCCACCCTTTCACCAAGCCTAGGGGAGAGAATTGCCCCCTGCATTAACTCGCGTAATTGAGATTTATTAAACCGGCCACCACCACCACCACCACCACCACCACCACCAGTCCCACCCCCGCCTACTTCCCGGTTTATGTCACACTTTTATTGTTACTACTCAAAGAAATATGAATTTATGTTTACAATTTCGGACGGACCCGGAAGGCAAGCATCGTAAATCTGAATCATGATATCATGGTTTAACCCTGCCTGGCCATTTTCTTTTTATATATCTCGATGGACATTTCTAAATTTCTCTATTTATCCTTGTGGTATATAACATACCCTAATGTATTTTTTGTATATATGTATATACAATTTTGCAAAACGTTATCTCTATTTTTGAATAAGCTGTTAATATCATCTACGAAAGAAAAGGCATTTTGGTACCCTCGTATCCAACATCACGCACTTCATTTTCACCTACGCGACCCCAAGTAAGCCTGTTCTTTGGTATTACCATAATATTCACATTAAGCTAAAGCATTGACTGTACTTAGGCTTGTTATACTGGTCGGTAGATTCGCCTATACATAAATAGAAGGAGAACATAACTTCTGACAGTAAGAGATAATCGTAAGAGATTATCGGCTAACGGAATGAGGTGTAGCAACGAGATTTTCCACGATTAAATCTGGTCTCATCGGCGCGCGTAATGGGAGTCGGACAGAGCGATCCGTCATCGAGCCGCTTAATGAAAGTTGCGACCATAACTTAGGCCCTTTCGGCTTAAGACAAAATATACCGGGTGCCGGCTATTCGAAGAGAGAGACAGAGAGAGACAGAGAGAGAGAGAGAGAGAGAGAGAGAGAGAGAGAACGAGCGAGCGAGAGAGGAACGAAGAGGAAGGTGATGGGGACAAACTTGGAGGCGCAAGTTCAACACTTAATCCAGCAATATGAAACTCCCCTGTGGCTTCGTCCGATACTTGCTCCCCTTACAAGATTATTCCGCGATCTTATGTATCTTACGTGCTACCCAGTCGGATCTTTAATGGTACTAAAGAGAGTCTTTTAAGCCAAAAGACTTTAAATGGAGGCCCACAAATTCTGAATTCTCTTCTGGGAACCTTCCGATTATTTATGGACAACAGAAACCGCTCGGATATCTTATATCTAGCATTTATTAATAAATTCTACATGTTCAAATAGTTAAATTATTTGTTCACTTTCATACTTTAAGAACACTTCTTGCTGAAGGTTTAACAAAAGGTTTACTAGGTCTGAGCGGATCGAGAGTGCGGATCTGTATTTATTAGATGCTGTATTTTGATATGGGATCAAGACACATGGGCGAAATTTGTCGGGCGTATATAAAAGGCCGATGGTCGAACGTATGTTACATTAGGCAGGCAGTAAAGACTAGGAGAACTAGTAAATAAAGGAGACTTGGCGTTTATTGTTGCAGAGGGATGGCGAGACTCGGTGTTGGGGGCTCCGCGTCGCTTATTGGTGACTCTCGGCAGTCTCTCCAGGGACAGCTCGCCATGTCCAGCCACGGTAAGTCAACGATTCCTCCTTTGTCCTTTATAAACAGAGCTCCGGCGATCCACGTACTTTCTATTTGCCCTGTTCGTTCTCCTGTTGACTTGTTTGGCGAGATGCACTGTCCCCACAAAGAGCCGAACGAGACTTAGAATTTCTCTTAATTCGATGGTGACATCGTTTGCGTTTCATCGGGGGATCCTTGGGGACAACGGTTGCGTCACTCTTCTCTCTGAAGCTTGCGAGCATTTCCCCTTTGAGTGCTTAATTCATTAAGGCTTAACTTAATTGGTAATTGATCCGGTTGGAATTCAAATTTATATCTATATAGAATAGTCTTTATTATTTAATGGATAGATAGCAGAATTCTGTTATCGTAGAGATCGAACAGTGTAAATTCAATAGAAACATTCGATCGAGAAGAGAATCATTCATCTATTATTCATCATATTGTGGTTGCTCTATTATCCAAGCACTCGGTATTCCCGTCGATTTGGCATTGCAGAGTTTCTCACCTCAGGCTACGAGGGTCTTGCATTCTCCCTTTCCAACTCATTCTCTCTGTGTTTCTCTCTCTCTCTCTCTCTCTCCTCTCAGTTTTGCAGATGTAAATCGGGGCGAAGTCCTCGACCCTCGCGCACGCCTCACGCGGCCTCAGCCTCGGGGGCGGTTTGCCAAAAGCGAGCCCGGCTTCGGGCAAAATATGCAAATGACACGCAAAACCCGTCGGATACGATCTCCTCCCGTTGCCACGCGACACCAGCTGCCAGTGGGCGGGCAACGGGGATGGAATTTGTTAGGAAAAGATTGCTATTTGAAAATCTTTTCTGATCGGGATCGCTCTCACGCCCACGTGGACTGCGGCTTTGCCCGGATGATCGATTTCGATGATTCGTCTTCCTTAATGCGGATCATTTGCGCCAACGCGAGCGTGAGAAACGATCTGCATGCGAAAAGATGGCATTACTATAGATATTCTTGCCAGCAACATCAAATAAAATATAACGACCGGCTCTATTATCAAGTTCCAATTCTATCCGAATGACTAGAGTGGAAGGAAGCGAGGAAATAGAAGTTTAGTGTCCAGAGTGGGGTGTCGCAATGGGGGAAAGTCCATGATGGGATTTCCACGGGGAAAGTTTGGACAAACTTTGCTCAAATGTGGTTTCTTCTAACGAGCTTTTCATACGCTTGAAGGCGGATGCAGTTTGCGAGTTTATTTCATATTGATCTACTCGTTCTAAACAAACAGTGCCGACAATCGTTTTAATTACAACACCAGGAATCTGTAAAGTTTAGTTAACGAGAGGCAATCAACGCGGAGGCCACGATATACTTTCCAATTAATTACGTGGCATTCTCGAGGCTTAGGTATCAGTCCGCAATGTTTGAGTAATGATCACCCTAAAAAGGGAGCAAGAAGGGTATGAGGAGATCGATAATACCGTAACGTAAAAGGTAGGTCATAGGTCTCCGGCTTAATTCCAGTAAATGCATTTTAATTAATTACACCCCTGACATTCGACCCTCTTTTGTGTGATGAGCGGGTGACGAATGACTGGCATTATCTCTTGCTTGTTGAAATATTCTTCAATAACGATAGAATATAGAATTTTACATTTATCTATTATAAAAAAATGTAACCATGATTGTGAATGTTAGTTGCATCGAAGGAAATTTTTCATATAGGAGGTTTACATTGGTGTTAATTGATAGGAGGGCGTGGTACACCTGGTTTGCTAATCAATACCAAAAGCCCCTACGGTCACGTATTCTACCCTCCGTTCGCTGTTCACCCCGGGCTACTATCCGCTTCTCTTTCGTCCTGAGCGTTCTTCGCCACTCTTTCCCGAAAAAAAGGAAAAGCCTGCTTCGTGTTACACGTTCGAAATCAAAGAGAGCACTAGGTTACCTCTCGTCTTCAACGGAAGAAGACCGAAAATCCAATATAAAACCAATATCTCAAGTGACACCCCCAACGAATATATTTCCTTCGGTGCGTCTTTTCCCACCCTCCTCTAGTTCCCCGTGAAAGTAATTTTCTTATGGATGCCTGGAGTGCCAGCCACTCATTGTTGCTTTCCTTCTGAATTGACGCAAACCATCGATTCCCAGGCCCAACTTACCAAATAACTAATTTCTTAAAAATACTCTGTCAAACAGAAACCAGCAGCAGTGGATATTATTTATTTATTTGCCAAGTATTCGATGGATCAACAGGGCAATTTATTCTCAGGCTGAGCCTGCAGAAAATCCGGAACCCAAATTGAAAGTACTAACTATTAGTAGCTAAGAGATTATGAGGGTCTTCTCGCGCGTCACGATTTCCGAAGTGATGGAAGAAAGAAGTAGCGAAGTCACGAGACACAATAGAGGAATATAGTCTGGTGCGATAATAGAGTGGCAGATGGCACGTGACTCACGCGTGGAGGGAAAAGCAACCCCATAACATATAAACGGAGCAGCGCGGCGCAACGGTGATATAAGCTGGTCCGTCGCCGCCGGTGCGGTGGTTTCGAGTTTCGACCCCCTCTGTGGGCCAGCGGCGATTCTTAAATAAATTAGCCGCTATCGGATCTAGGGAGATAAGGCTTTATTTATGGTAGGACCGTGACAAGGCACCTTTTCCTTCAGGTACACGCTGCAGAAATGCCTGAATTAATTGCGCTCTGAATATACGCGTGGTTAAGTAAGTGACTTTCGAAGTTGAATGAGTTGAGTCCAAGTAAAGCTGATCGGTCGGCTTCGCTTAATGCACCGCGAGGGATTTAAGCCACTCTCGCGTGTTACTAGTTCGCTCGTCTGGAATAAATTGGCTTGCGGACTCTGGTTTTAAAACTTACCATCTTAAGTCTTGCGAGTTAGTCGCCACTTTTCGTATCATCTATTATTTCATCGGGTGAATAACATAAACTATGAATTGGACAAATTGAAATGAAACTTGCTGGAAGGCGCAACCACTCGTATTAATTTTTGACATTGGAAAAGTTAAGTAGAATAATTCGCACGTGTCTAACAAGAGGTTTGGATGAAGGTAATAAGAAAGGCAGGGTGAGCCAAGATTGAACTCGGTTTCGGAGCTTTTGTGAGAGTGCAGGAAGGGGAAGTCATTCTCGTAACGAGCCCCAGAAACGCATAGCACACAGTGGGAAAGATCTCGAGGAGTCAGTCATGAAAGGGAATTGCACAAAGGGAGGCCGAGCATTAACACTCTAATTCACATGTGTGCTGGACACGCACTCGTCATTAAAAGCTCGAGTACTGAACACGCACTACTTGAGCTCCTCTTAGACTTTTGGCCAAGAGAGCGGGCAATGCTTTGTGCTCACACAAAGAAAAGTTATTCTTTGATTGATTCGAATCGCCAAAGCTTCTTGCAACGAGCTATACGTGTATGTATACTCTCATATTATAATCAATTAGCAAAGTAGCAGGAGTTTCGAATGGTAATTGATTAGGTGCAATTTTCCAATTCAAGAGAATCCTGGTCGAGGAGGCGCGGTGTTTTGTCGGCTCGGCTAGGCGCTCGGTCCATTTTCGTTAATAGGCATGATCAGGAGAGTAGGGGCTTGGATGGCGGAAAGGGGAAGAGCAGTAAAGCTGGTTCAACTTCAAAGAGAGGCACAGTGTCACTAACTAAACTCTAAACGCGCACATTGCACAGTGGCGAGGGGTCCAACGAGTTTGCCCGTTTCCAATCCACGCCACTCCATTTCGTGATTAAGCGTAAACTTGTGAAGTTTCCCTCGGGCATCCAGGCAAACATACTCGCAACACATCCCATTTCACTTCCCTCTCACGCAAACTGAACAGTCTTTCCTTACTATTTTTGTTTAACTATAGATATCCATAATTCGAACACAAATGTAACATCAAAATTAATATAAATTACTGGTGGAAAATGCTGTTGAACCAGAATTCAATTCCTTTCAAAAACAATCCTTTATTCCACTATATTATTTCCATATTGATCCGGTCCTTCTTAAGAAATGTTGAGTAGAAATAGATTGAACAAGATATAAATGGCGCAAATCTTTAATAGCTGGATTGCGTGTTAAAGTGGACGTTCAGAGTGGAAACGACGAAAGGCGAGGGAAAAATAGAGGGGAAGAAAGTTGGGAGCCGAAAGGCGAAAAGCGAAAGGTGAAAATAAGAAAGAGAAGCGGAAGGAGAGTTGTGGTCGGTGGGCGATATCAAGTTGCTAATGGCGTAAACCAAGAGCTTCCACGTAAAAACGGCAGCGAGGCATAATTGAAGGGAAGAGACGAAGCCCTCTATTATTTAGCCGCTCGCCCAGGCCCATTCCTCTTGCTACTACCTTCCTAATTGCTTGCCAAATTGCTTTCTGCTACCGTTATACTGAGAACTCTTCCCAAATTTATGCCCGCCTCCGATCCACACCGGATGTACTCTCGCAACCTTCCGAATTCGAGCAATTAAGACTTCGAGCTTGTTGTATCGTGTTAATTATATGGGAAGAGTAGATATGGGATAATGTAGACGTATTATTGGATAAGCGACCAAAAACAAATAATAAAATAATAATAGTTATTTTCCTGACAATGTATACAAGTATAGATAGAGACTTAATATAAGATAAAAATAAGATTGCTCCTGTTGAAAGGGAGATTTATCACGGTAGTAAAGATGAAGCGAGAGAAATTGGAGCATTGGTAGAAGTAGAGTTTCGCCAGGGTCAAGTTCTCGGTCGCCTCATTAGAAACGCGAGCGTAATCATCCCCCCTGGTAGCGTGGCGGGTTCCTCTCCAATTACTGCTCTCGTCCGTTTCTGCTTCCTGGTTCAGGCAAGCTTCGCCCGCAAACGCAACGGCGTAGGCAAACCCTCTCTCTTTCTTCTTCCCGTCTTAACATAGAAACACAGCCTCTCAACTCTACAGCTAATAAAGCCTGTTTAGCTGCAAATCTCCTCCTGTAATTTCAGTAGTACAAAAGAGGGATTTTTGGCAATGACAAGTATTGGAAAGTTCTTATTCTGGCATGCAATAGTTATGTCTTTACATTATTTTTACTTTCGTCATATAGATATGTTTGTATAATATACTCCTGTCATTCTGACATTAGTGTTAGCGTGAAGGATATGAAGACGCGTTTATCCAAAGTCCAAAGTGACTGGATAGCTCGCACGTGTTCTATTAAATCCTTTTAGTACGCTACCTTTCGAATTAGAATGGTATACGCGGAGGTAATTACGGGAGTCGACCGCACAATTATCGTGGGAACTATGATATTTTGCAGTGTAAATGTTTATTCCTGCTTAGAGGGTGCTGTTGCAACGCTCGAGAAATTTAATCCAGTTTCGCGACTAGTATACGGCCGAAACCACAAAATCCAAGCGAGATTGGATTGCAGGCTGGTGCGGACGCTGGCTCACGTTTCCAGGCCGCACATCGCAAAATTAATTAACGTACACATAAACGAACTAGTATACTTTATGAATACTCTGGAAAATACTTGAGGCACATCTGTTCGAGCTAACTATTGTAGGATAATGATGCTTAACTACATGATACTTTAATGGTAGTAAATCATTTCCCAGGGATTAACTCTGCAAGGAAATATTGCTACTGTTTACGTGTTTCTTCAGAATTGCATAAAACATTTAAGATGCGCATCGGCAGAGTTATGATTTAGAATTTAATAGTAATTTAGAATAAAGAATAATAGTGCAGTGGAGTCTATCTTCGGGTTAAATTCTACAGGATTAAAGAAGGATGTCCACGTTACGCCACTGTAGACCACTAGGCAGAGGGTGAACGCAAAATTTTCGACGCCCTTCTCACCATGGCAGGCAGGCAGGCAGGCATGCAAAGAGTTTGCACGCGTCATTCCCGCAAAATCCATAATTGCTTCGCACGGCTGCACATCGGCCCACTGTTTGTCAATTTGCTCGGTTTTGTCGGTGTTTGCGTTGCCCGTTTTCGAGGGCTCGTTCTCGAGAGCCCGATCCTTCCAATCGACCCGTTCCAACTTCGTCCGCCACTCGTCCATGGGACTCACGGAATTCTTTTAGATTCTTAACCGAATTAAGTTATTCCTGGAACATTGCTTTAAGAATCAATCCAATCACGATAGATACGTATAGTTTGACGTACTGTCCTTTTATTTAATTAAGATACAGGGAAATGCTTGTCCTTTTTTTTAAAGAACACATTTTTGTATATTCGATACCAATTCAAAGTTTTTCCGTCAATAATTATATAATTTTGTGGACAAACTTGTTTCGAAAAGTTCTTTTATAAATTGTGCAAGTGAAAACACGTCAAGATCGGACGGAAAGAAAATTAAGGACTCCACTGCTGGCACTCGAAAGTCTGCTTAAACTCGTTAGCGTCGATGAAGCGTATTTTTCTCGGCTGCTTCTTGAAATTCTGCCATCAAATCTCGTTCTCGGAGATAGCAGGACTTTGATCATCCTTAGGTGAACTTTGGTACTTCCTCTGTGAAGGGGCCTCCTTACTTTCCTCGCTCTTTCGAATATTTTTATTACAGGAGGAGACACTTATTTTTCCTTGACTCGAGAAGAATTCTCTGACAATTTGAATACAGAATCACTTGCCTTTGAATGAGAAAGGTCAAAGCACTCTCACGAGGGAGTAATAAGGGAGTCAAGCAATTGTAACTTGCATTATTCCAAGCTAACTAAGGCTGAACCTAATAAAAGTTTGAAACAAGGATTCTAGAGCAGATCTAGGATACGTATGATTCTTAAGACTTTCGTTTATTATGCGCAGCGTGCAAATTGCACAGCGCATATCAAAGGAGAAGATGCAGAGGAGGAAAGAGAGATGCTGCGGAATGTCAGTGAGAGAAGGAGGTCTATCGATCAAAGGGGCAATTGAGCAGAGACCGTGGAACGAAACAAAAGTCCTGTAGGAGTGGCTGGTACTCCTTATCGATGCAAAACAGTACCGAGGGTTCCAGCAATTAAGAGATAACAAGGTTTCCCCCCTTTCCAGCGGCCTCGTCACCCCTCCAATTAGTAACACCCAGCACCCCACGAACCAAGAACAACCCCCGCGGCTACTTCCCTCTCTCCTACTCTACTCCAACGTCACAGCTCTGATCGCCTTCTTCTTGTTTTTTCTAATTCCTCTGCTTTCCCATTATGAATTTCTCATTTCACTCTAAAGTGCCGTACAATAGTTTAGTTTCATTGCTGATCAATGATGTCGCACTATTCTACTTGGAAAATCAGTAGTATAAGTCTTCTCCTACACTATTCATCATGACCTCTTTCTACTTTTTGCTATTGCGCGAAATTTTCATACGATTTCTCATTCATTCACTCGCTGCTTCTGACTATTGTCACGAATACAGTCGTAGCCTGTTATCTTTTTGTCCTGCTGGTCGTTACGTTTCGATCTCTGGGCCGTCCTACCCTCGCGTTCATGTTCCCTCCAGCCCTGTTTGCATAGTGGCGTTACTCCCCAGGGAGTTCTCAGTAAGGGATTGCAAGGCGCCACTCCCGATGGAAGGTACACATTACACATACACCCTCTAGCTACTTATATGTGTCTGACAGCCTGTACATACGTATACTAGCCTGACAGTGGTGTTGTGGATTTCGAGGAAATTGAGCGTATGCAAAAGTTCCGCTGGCAGGAAATAGAGTATTTCAAACGAGAGGTTTGATCATTACCGGCTTCAACCTACGATGCCCCCCCCCAAATAGCCAAAGGAAAAGGGAATACTTAATGGGAATCCTCGAGAGAAATATTCGATGGAAAGACAATGTTTTTAAAAAACTTTGGATTTTGTGTTGGAAATAATTAGAAGCGTGTAACATTTCATCAATTTTCAACTGATACTAAACTAAAGGTATGACTAAGGATGTTTAATTCAAAGTCAACTACAGTGTTGAGGAAATATGAGAGTTCCGGGGTACAACATTTACTCAGGCAGACAGGCAGACAGGCAGGCAGCAGACGAGACCTGCCAATGAAAACATAGACAGAAGCGACAGACATTGCTGGAACGAGCACATATTTGTACAAGATATGTAATTCCATGTGGGGACGATGCGGCGCGGCGCGGCGCAGCGGCCACTGTGACAGGGGGCTGCAGATGCCAAGGGGGAAATGAATCGAGGCTAGAGGGAAGGAAGGGAAGGTACCGAAGAGCAGGACAATTATTTCGAATTCAGTGCGCTCGAATGGTAGCCACGTCCGATTGATTATTATCGAATTGGACAAACGAGGGCGCTTGATCGAAACCATTCAGGCATTCGCCTACACCCCGACAGGTTACCATTATAATAATGTAGTGCTACTTCCACCCAATCATTAGGCGCCAACACTCTCAGGATAAGCATCGAGGTATTCCATGAATTCGCTGTGTATTAAATTTTCACTAAACAAAAAAATTAAATAATGCAACGAACTTACCTATGTATAAGCGAAGTTCGATTGTACTGTGAACGAGACTAGTCTTGCAGTCTGTCATTGTAGAGGACGAGATAACAGTGCATAATTGCCATTATGTAAAATTGGCAATTAAAAGTCATATCTATACGAGGCGGACCAATATTGATGGCAGAACAAAGGTGTAACAGCGGTTGATAAGTTCTGGCTAGTGAAAGGACGTATATATGCGAGAACGGTCGGTGCGTTGAAGTCAAAGTGTTAAAATTCGACGGGCGACACGACAAGTAATCCGTCTGGTTTCATTGGTAGAGAAGCGTGGTTATTTCCCAGTGCGATCTAGGATCGAAGGATTCAAATCCCTGAAAGGGGGATAGGCGGGGGATCATTCTCCAGTCGCATTTCGGCTAGAAAAGTCGGGGGCGGCGGAGCCGTCGCACGTATAAAGGTCGTTAGCGGGGTAGCTAGCGGTGCATAGCAATGAGCCTTGAAAAAGGGGGACAGGAAAGCTCCTGGGAATCGAGACACCCGTTATACCGACGACGACGACGCCAGCAGCAGCAGCAGCAGCAGCAGCAGCAGCAGCAGCACCAGAGTGGACTATGCTACACTCTCGCAAGGGTGACGATCTCCCGATATTCACCGAGAGAAGTAAGAGAGGGACAGAAAAGAGAAGACTCACTCCTGCCAAAGGAGCGTAATCGAACTCGTTACGGGCATTCGACGGATTCGTTTCGTGCGTCGAATAGCAGATGAACTGGTTTGAACTTGCCTTGCCCCATACAAGGACTCCTCCTGACACCTGGCTCATAAACAAACCGAACGAACTTCGTTAAACCACTCTATACCAGGCTCCAACATTCTGCTCGCTTACATTCCTTCACGTGATTTTCCATGGGAAGTACTTACTTGAATACCAAAACTAGTCAACTTCTACCTTTGCAATATTACTGACGATTTTCAATCATTCTGCCATTCTAAATCAAGCTCTATTTTAAATAACTCCTTTCCCTTGAAAGATAAAGTTTAGGTTGGCTACTTGATAATATAGAAATGGAATACCATGTTGTTTCCACCGCTATATCAAGTTCCACTTGGAAAAACCATTGGTAATAGAGCATTGAGCATATAACGAAACAGGAGGAGTGCGATTCCCATAAAATTGTTGGACCAAGTTTCATATTTCACGAGAGGGCGAGCACAGTGCTATAGGAAATTGTTTATCAGCGTTGTATCGAGTGGCAGAAGCCCGCTCAATTAGCGAGACCAAATAGAAAAGCAAGCATAGTGAGAGCAGAGGTAGAGTCCATTAGCGAGGGCCAGGGAATCTCTGTTGCCGAGCCTTCGCTGCATTTTATTCTTATCCCTGTTCCACTTTGGTGCAAGAGGGTTCGTTTCGTCCAGCAGGAAAGGGATGGCTGGTCGTTCGGCTTGCAAAGTTCGTCTTGTTAGGAGGAAAAGGGGATACGGTCCAACCAAGCGCAGCGACCTTAAGGGCCCTTACTCTCCCTCAGACACGCTTCGTTTCTCAATTGATTCTTTATTCTACATCCTACTACGAGTGTAAAGCGCCCGACGAAGGGACAGTGCGTCCACAGCTTGTCCTCGCGAATGATTCCTCTTAAATCCTCTCTCTATCATATACAAATATTCTTCCCTTCGGTAATGTCAATGGTGTAAAATTTTCATTTCAGAAGGAGGAAATCCTCCCTCGACTGCCAGTACCGAATCTCGAGACGACCTTACAAAAATATTTGGCCCAGGTGGAGATAATCGCACCAAATCATTTGGATCGAACTCGAAATTTGGTGCGAGCCTTCCTTTCTGGGCCTGGACCGAAACTACAACAACGGCTCCTGGAACGTCGACAGAAGGTCACCAATTGGGTGAGTCAAAATTCACCACTTCATTTTCATTATGCCGATGTTCTGGGTGAAACTTGTCGCTTCGAATCTAATTTGCGGACTTTGATAATCAGGAGTTAGCGTAGGTTGAAGCCACCTGATTACAAATGTAGATCAATCCTAGTGAAACTAGGGCACACAGCAGTTCTATTCTAGACTGAAATTTGCCGGAATAACAACGGAATAACGAGACTCTGAAATCCACGAATTACGCTACAACTGTTCAGAGATAAATTTGCATTAAGTGGAAACTGCGGTGGTGCATTATTTAGAGCAATTACATTGGCAGGTCTGGTCCACTGCGCTCCGAATGCTAACAGGATTAACTTTTGCATAATAAAAGTATACCCAAGACCATTTATTCATTGTTAAATCATTCAGAGGATTCATAATATAAAGTGGAGGTGGAAAAAAGGAAATTAAGTGGAAGTTGCGAAAGATAAGAAAATAAGAAGTACACAACGTTAAAAAGCGATCGAAGGGAAGCGAGCGAGAAACTAAAGAGAAAAAGAGTGTGGATTATTGACGGTGAGTGACATTGAGGCTTCTATTCTTACCAGAGGGAGTCGTCTGATAGACGACAGGAGTTATAGACATAGACATGCTATATATAAGCCTGTACAGTGCAAATATGCTCTAAACTCGTCCGTGGACGTGGATAGGTATTCCACGTATAGCCGGAATTCGCATCTGTTCGTTCTCATCATCAAATTCTCATGTTTCTTCGTGCCTGAAGCCCTGCACATCGAGTTTCGCCAGGCCAGAAATATAAGCGATGGACTACGGGTCACAAATATCCGGGGAAACTGTCATTAAAACTTGTACGTGCGAATCTTGCCTTTGCCAAACTTTAATTGAAACCAATTTTATACGTCCCTGTGTATTTCCAAGCCCTACTAGAATCGTTATTCCAGATAGAGAAATACATCTGGAATAATCTTGGCGCGTATATGATAAACTCGGGGGGGGGGGGGTTATCTTAAATTTATTCCTCGACGAAATCTCTCGTAAAGCTGGCCGTTAAATATTCAAGGCGTAAAAGCATATCTTTGCTGGGTTGGGAGTAGGATGGCCTTCGGCGGGGGTACATTCGAGGGGGGTCAGTAAATCGGTGAGAGGATGGTGGTGCGGGATGGCAGGCGAGTTGTTGGCTTTTTCGAGGGCAACAGCATTTTCGTTTCAAGCCACGTTGCCTCAGGAGAATTTACTTCTCGTCGCAGTTGCCTAGTTCGAGCGAGGAATATCGGGAGGACCTGCTGCTCTCTCGTTCTCCATGACTTTTGCGATCCCGTCCCCATTCGGCTTTCGAAGCTCCCGCGGGACTGCATGCCCTCCCATAAGCCTCGATCCCCCTCGAACCGTACATGCTTCCTGCCTTTCCCAAACCCCCGTGGCACATAAATAAATAAATAAATGGATTTACGGGTGCGCTCCTGCCCGTAGCCTCCGTTATGCTCCAATGCCACATCCCAGACACCCACACGCGAACAAGATCCGCCTCCACAGAACCTACTATCTACGTGTATTCCTGGGATGCTTGCTGATACAATGCAAACATTGCGCACGAGATCATTCGAGCTCCAAGTCGAACGAAACCCAGGCTAATTAGTAATCCGCGTGTTCAACGCTTGCTCGATTTTCCCAAACTATAGGGACTTGTGTGAAAATGTGGGAAAACCTTGGGTGAAGACAATGCATTCCCTGTGTTGGACACCTGCGCTAATGAAACCGAAGGAGTACCATCGAAGGAGAAGCCGGGATCCGTAAGAACGGATCGCAATCAATCATTCCGCGTGATTGCCCCACGCATATTGTGTCAGAGGGGCCTTCGGTACGACCTAATATCGATTACCATTACGTAGGCAATGCCATTAGGAAAAAGGGCAAAGACACGCTGCAATTAGTCACACGCTGCCGCATAGCTAATTCTAGCCAAATGTCTCGCGTGTCGGCATAGTTTGCATCGTAATTTCCAAAGGGTCATAGGATTCGATTGCATTGGAAAATAAGCAACCTCACTACTGAGAAGCGATCAGTGTTTCAACGAAGCCGTTTCGTAAAGCAGCAGGGTTCCCTGCCAATTCTTCGTCGTTGAGTAACTTCTGCTAATTAGAGAACCTTTAATTATCCAATTAAAGGAAGATCCCACTAAAATATCACATCGGAGTCATGTATATAATGTACATCTATTTAAGTATCTGTTCTTTTAAAGAGCGTGTTTTCATTCCTAATAATAGAAAAAATCGGTGAAAGGCGGTGGCAGGTACGAAAGGTGAAGAAAGCACAATACATAGTTGCCGGTGACGGGAAAATAGCTTTCGGGAGGGTCTCGCGTTGAGAGCGGTGTTAAAGGCGAGGAAAGAAAATGTATTTCCGGATCTGTATACCGCTAAATCGACAACTCGTCGCTCGATTCACGGCGACCTTCTCTCCTTCCTTGCCACCCCCGCTGTTCAGGTTCAATAGTGTCATTGTGCTTGTGCCAGGAGCACAGCTACGCCTACACTCAAATGAAAACAGTTCGAGGGGGGCCGAGCTTTCAATCTCTTTTCCTAACGAGAAAGAAAAAACTACTTAGTTTCCTTGGCATCTTGTTTCTGCACTTTCAAAAGGTGCATGATTTCCAAGTTGAAGGATTTAAAAATTGCAAAATTCAGAAAGCTTTGTTAGTGAAAGGGCTTTGTTTGGAAATTCTGTCAGCTCTCGACGGTGTTGTCCTGTCATCTGATTGTTGGAGCACGTAGTCCATAATCGGATAGCAATAGAATAGCCGAATGAAAGGAGAGGTCGGTGTGAGGGAACGGAGGAGAATCGAAAGGGCGGCGGATTAATTCAACGCACTTGTAATTCGAATCGAATTTTGCGAGCGGGTAAGGTGGGTGCTGGACAACCACGGGGTGAGGTGGGCTTGGCCGGGAGTGGGAGAGATGGGGCTCCACGGATGAATAATGGAAGTTTCAATGAAATTTTCCAGTTCGCCGCGGGGCACCGTAATATTAGCTTACCCGACAACGAATGAACCTTCCAGCTTGGCCTCACCCACCACCATCATCGCTTCATACAGTCGGCCTTTTCCTCTCATCAGTTCACAGCTTTATCGCAAACGCAAAGCCCCACTAACTCCTAAACAAAGACTTCTCTCTGCATTACATATCAACAACCATTGTCAATCTCTACGAATTTTCATTTGCCTGCACTACCAAGGATCTATCACTTTTACGGATTCACAATTCATCTCATGATAAATTCTGCAAATTTCCACTATTGGGATTACTATTCGTACGAATAGTTAGCAAGAATTAGTGAAATACATAAGTGTAGATGGGCCATCGTGGGGGCGAACGACTGAAAACATAAATAAGTGCCGTGACGCTATCCCCATCTGAGACTATCCTATGTAAGTAGAAAGGGAGGGTGTTCTGGGTGGAATATTGCAGAGGGGCAGAGGGGCAGAGGGGAATAAAGAGATAGCGATGGGAAGGGGCCAGATGGACCTTTCTCCCGAGTCTCGAGTCTCGAGTCTCGAGAAATGTCGGAGGCACGTGCAAATGGCCCGTGTGCTTGGACTCAGGGTGGTTGTGCTAGCAGCAACAACATATCCAACAACACGCACTTCCCACATTTCTCTCCCTTCCCATGAGCTGCAGCCTCAACCGAGACAGAGTAAAGAAGCTGGGCGGAGAGAAGCGATAAACTTTTATGACCTTACTCGAGCTGCCTCGCGCCCAAGCTCGAATCCTCTTTCTAAACATTTCCTATGCCATGGTTATTTCCTCCTTCCTTATATCCTTCTACTACCATATTGCACACGTAAACTTATGCATTAAGTACTTACCTTCCAAGCTCTCATACTCTGCGCTTCAACTACCACAATCTACCTATTTCGATCGCTGCATTCTTTAACGCATCTTTCTATCCGCTCTTCACCCAATTCATCTACAATTTACGTGGATTATTCATTCTTTTCAGCCCCGTTTCGTCTATTGTTGCAATTTTTATTTTAGAAGAAGTTTGGTTGAAAATTGTAAAGAATTACTTTCTTTTATAATCGTATCTTCTCCATGGTTGTACTTTCTGCTCCTATTATTGCCGGGAACTTTACAGAATGGACGTGAGCCAGAAACAGAAATTAATGAAGGTTGAGGAAATTCATGAAGTTGGCAAACTTTGGAAGAACTATCGTTTCTATTCACTGAACGTACTGTAAGAGAATTATGGGTTCGGTGGGTTACTTAGAAAAGTAGATGGCAAGGTGCGAAGTAAAGAAGAAGAGAGAAGTTTGGTAAGGACGCGAGAGAAGTAGTTGATCCTATAACGGGAACGGCGATCGTTTACCAGCGACAATGAAAGGGAGACTAAAGTAGGGAGAGAACCCCCAAAGTACGTAACTTTTCTTATGAATCCCTGTGGACATCCAGAGAGAAAAAAGCAGCCACGGGAGAAAGCGGCGCAGGCTTTTCCAAGCTTTCCTCTGCGTTTAGGTTCTTAGACACAAGTGACTTTCTCTTGCACGGCTTTAAAAAAAGGAAGCTTATTCTTCCCACTAACTTGGAATCATTCCAGTTGGATTTGAATAATGATCTAATAACTGAAGGTGAGGATTTTTCTGTTAGTACCCTGTTATGCCGTGTAAGACGAATGAAGAGCACGATAGATCTCAATACACCAGCGATCTATCACCATTCGAGGATTCTCCATCATACGTAATGATGAATTGCGATTTATCATTCGAACCTGACAGCCATTAGCTCCTATTGCCGAAGACAATGCTTATTTATCAATGTCACTGCGTCGCATTAACTTGCAAATGGCACAGTAACAATTCCTAGCTTATTGCTGGAATTCCATCCTTTTTGCCCTCGAGATAAAATGATTATATGTCGAAATCCTTTACTTTCTACAATTAGAATTATACTGGTTACTTTAATTACATTAAAGTTTAATTCGAAAGGAGCGTAGTTCTAACAGGGCTGTGGCGTGTAAAGCTTCGTCGCTAATAGCTTTACAAGCAAACGAGATCTCAAGCGAATTATCGCAGCCTCCTCTCTGGTGATGGGATGTCTTTGATCTCGAAGGAGATACGTATTTTAACCGTTCGTAAAGCTGACACGAGATAGAGAGCCTTGCCTCTTTTGCGGCTTGATCTCAGGAGCAAACACTGGCCCTCGAACCCTTCGATCCAGGATGTTCGAGGAGCAACCACCGCTACCCTCCAAAAGCGACTCTTCGTAAAATGAATATTTCACATTCTAAAACCGAGCAAGAAATTCAACCTAAAATCTTTGAATGATCAACTTGTTATTATAATCCTACCTGCAACTATTGACAACTTAAATTTATAATTAGAAAGCGTCTTCGTGTAGATTAACTTATTTAGAAAGTGTAAAACGTAACATAACCGATGATTTTTAGCAGAGTTGCGAATGGAAAGTAGTGTCAAGTTGATGTTAAACTATTATCAGATGGATTGTTGCGAAACGAAACGATACTGGCTGGAATCGCCTTAGTAGTGTCAAAGTAGGTGGCAGCTAATCTTGGCAATTTAAATGTTTGGCCGGAGTGTGGGTCCGCGGGATCGCGTATCGCTTTAGTTGGGGATCCTGTAATCCCTTGTTGAAACAGAACTAAGCCCTCGCGGATTGTCTCTGGGATTGCAACGATACCGCCAAAGGATAGGGAAAGGGGAAGGATGGAAAGGGCTGGATGACAGCCCTATCCGTGGTTTACAGTTTTCTCTGGAGCGCTCTCCCCGCAATTCTTCCTCGCCTAAAATAACATCCCTTTTATTTGCGCCCGCATTTTGTCCTCGGCCATTCCTCACAGAATCTTATGGACCAAGTTCCGGCTTGCGAATCTTGCCAGCGTAAATTGCCTAGCAGTGAAACTCGTAGCAAGGAATTTATTGCTTCCTACTCGTCTCGGTGTGAATGCTCCATCTTCTGTTATGTGAGACCGCACGCATAAAAAGTACGATAAGTTCGCGATATGCTAGCTTTCGTGCGGGTAAAAACTACGTGTCGCTTACATATTTCGAAGTAATAATTAACGAGTGCAATATTATTCCAGTTAGTTTATAGGTGTTGATAAATTTAGCTACGAGGAAACTAAAAATACGATGTTTCATGTTAAAAGGCCAAAGGCTTTCGATATCCGATTTGATCCGGAGAGATTTTTCAAAGGGTGAAGGGTCGAGAGGGATGCGTGAGCGAGGGTTAGCTGGGACAATCGGTGAAATCCGGGAGACACGCTTGTCCAGGAGAGACAGGATGAGTGTCGTTTGCGAAATTGCCCGATACATTCGATAGCCTGCGTTGCGTCGCATCGCGTCGCGTCGGCCCGGTAAATCGTTGCCGCGTGAACAAGGGAGCTCCGGCTCAAAGCCAATCTCACCCTGGAGATTTGGACGTTTTGGACCCTCGGCTGATCAAGCGGGATCCCCGGCTAATTCAGAGGGGCCTCTTCTTACACACACTCGCACAACAAACTGAACAAAAGCCACCGCGGTAGATGAAGAGATGAGGAATCGAAAGAAACTTACAGTTGCCTACATTCGTTTAAATAAAATACCAACGCGTCAAACAATTCTTCATATCAATAAGTATGCTACCAAAGACAACACGAATGTTACAAACTTTCATAATAATTGAAAGAACCAGTTGCAAAATGGTTGGACTTTCTGAAAGTAAAGTAATCACGGAAGAGAAAGATCGGGCAAGACGAGAGGACTCGAGGAGGCAGAGAGGGCTGCTCGTATATTCACGGTGGCACTTAAGTGCGCAAATATTTATGGTATCTTTGAGTCTCGACTGAAAAACAAAGCATCCTGAGGAGGGAGTCGCGAGTCAAGGAGGAAAGAAGCGAGGAAAATCCGTCGTCAGACTCTTCCCCACTCCTTTCCATCCCCTGGCAAGGCAACATCTCCGAATACCCCGTGGGATTAACCTTTAATTCTATCCGGGCTTGACAGGCCCTTCATTCTCCGAGAAGCCTCCTCCACGTGCGCCTGAAATGTTCTTCAAGTTTCGACATCGAGCAACAACACGATCCGAATGAGATAGAAATGGAATTCTGATAGAAATAACATCTTACTCGGCCGAAGGTTGGGTGCTTCAATGGCGAGGAAGATGCAAAGAAATTCTAACTTGGTAAACTACACAAGTACGACACACCCCAATTTTACTTTCATATTGTTTCATCGGCATAAATGCAATTTATCCATACAATCAACTATACCATATAGATCTTCAACACGTTCTTTACATAGGTCGCGCGACATTAACTTTTAAACATTTGAATCCATTTTTGAGCTACAGAATTTACAATGTTTCTACTATTGCTGAATTGAATTATTATAAATTGCAAGAATGATTTGGAAATAGCTGAATTGGAGAAAGAGGGTAGAAAAGCGGTAAAGGAGTGGAGTCGGAACATAGGAGTAAGTGCGCAGAATCCAAGGTAACGATTGCAGGAGCAAAGGCAGCAGCAGCAGCAGCAGCAGCAGCAGCAGCACCACCACCACCACCACCACCACCACCACCAGCAGCACCAGCCATGGTACGCACAGGTAAGGTGAGAGACAGACCGTAGTCGATCTGGGTCAACGCGACCTCGTCCTAAAGGCCGGACCTACTAGAGGTTACGACCCGCTTAAACCGAGAACCGCTCGATTCGCCATCGATCCACCCCTTCCCAACCACCATTTGCCTTTTTCCAGCCTCAAAACTCCTCTCACTAGTACTCCCTCTAAATACCCTCCATTCTCTCTAAGTTCCTTCTTTATTACAAGAAATCCATTGACTCGAATTTTTCCAGGGAAATTCAAAACTTTTCCCAATCTTAGAAAGACATTCCAACTACATAAAAATATCGAGGGACATAAGTTTTCTATGATTTATGGTAGAAGTGTTAATTCTGTAGGTTTAAGGATAACTGGGTACGTCCGTCTAGCGCGCATAAGACTAGTAAATCTCATATGAGGAGAAAGCGAGAGCATAAAAGTAAAAGGCGACAAGGATAGGGTTTTACAGGGTGAGAAAATGAATTGGCGATTGGCGAAGGCCGTAGGGCTCACCGAGATTGAAGGCACGCTTAGTTAATCCGCGCGGATACGAGCCGCCAGCTGAAACGAGCAACTTCCTGATCCCGTTTTCCTCGCGGATCACCGGTTACCCCGACTCAAACCTCCGTCGAACTCTCCCCGTCGAGCTCTCCACAAACCGTCTGCCACTGTGCCTTAACAGAACGCTCCTCCATCGTTACACTCACACTATCATCCCTTTAACACTTTTCCTCTATTAAATCCTTTCACTCAACTTTCAAATTATACAAGCTTATCTTAACAAAGATTCTCCATATTAAACAATAACTCCCTTGGCAATGCCTCGGTGGATAGCGTAGGGTTTGTGGTTTGCAGTTCTAATAGAATAGCAAGAGCGATAAATTATTTCGCGGTCCAATATCGTTGCAGTTCGAGCAGTATTGCTCGTCGAGTTTAATGGATTGAATTCGACAGTTAACCTGGAGCAGCATCAGCTAACCCTTCCTTGGCAATGGCTTCCCTGTCTCTCGCTCTCCACTCGCTATATCCCATACGCGATATCGAATTTCGAATTTAACCCGATACTTCATTAGCCCCCGGCAAAATTGTAGACGCAACTTGTATCATCCTAAACCCTCGCTCTTCCCATTTCCAATTAATCTCTCGTATTTTTCATTAGTCCAACGTATAAATACAAATAGAATTATGGAACGGAATCGAAAAATGAGTTTTTTAAAATCTCCAACCACCAACCTTTTATCTCTGTACCTGTGGAATTAAAGAGCAATTAAAACACGGTCGCCAGTTGTTAGGTTTTCAATCCAATTATATACGAAGCACTGCGGCTCTCTCTAAAAGCCTTTCAACTTCAACTTTGATATTTATAACAAATTTTACATTCCAAACAAATATTTATATTGCTTTAGCAACACAATTATCCAGTTTCGTCGCTCATGCACTATAAATAATATAACTATGAAAGCAGGTGGGGGGCATCCATTTTAAGGTGTATTTTCCAGTGCGAGAAAGTAGAGATGCAAACGCTTTAAAAAAACAGTACTCCGGCAAAATACTAGAGCCGACAAGGTGCTGGTGTCGCGGCGTGTGGTCGATAACACCGAGCTTGCGCTGACAGAAACGCAGAGAGCAAGCTCAACCGGCCGAATCACGGGCATTATTTATTTTCAGCATTTACTACTGTCAACTCTCTAAATACAGCAACACAGGGAAACAACGATAAGAGATAGCCCCAATACAAATATTTCACGATTAAATGTTTCGGACCAGCATACTCAAGAATACAGCAGCTTTTATTTCAAGAGACGCGAGATTTACAGTGCACAGCTGTGCAGCCATAAAACTTGATAAAAAAAAACAATAAAATTATGCTACGAATATACAGAACTAAACTTCTTAACTTTTGCAGAACAGAGTGTGAATCTCTTTGATACTTAACTGCAAGTTTCTTCAATTAAAGAAAGAAAAGAATTCTAATAGACGAAATATAGTACGAAAAGAAGAAAGAGGAAAAGGGATGGAAATGAAATGGTGAATAGTATAGAGAGAGGGAGTGTCGTGTTCTCCTGTCTGTTGAAGTCTCCGTAACTTGGCTACCCGAGAACGCGTCACATCTCTCTCTCCCTCTCTTTCTCTCTTTCAGACTTGCACTAGTATTCTTGGCTAGGTTGAAAATCCCATTGATCAATAGTTAATACGAGCGGCTCTCGAAATCGTAGCCGCCCCTGTTACCATTGACACACGACACACACCTGTCTCGAGAGTCTTCTCGATGACACCCAGCTTTTCAAAGCGTGCATTTCCCTTCATCCTTTAGATCAGCTTCATCCTACACTCGACTTTCCGGACTAGTGTATTTCTTTTTAGTCCATGTTCCTAATTTACATTGCAATGATGTATGTATACGTCTAGTCTAAACCTTCTCCCGAGATATTCACGGCGATTATGCAATAATTAGACTAATTAATGGGATAATAAACGTGTAGCTTTGAAATTTACATGCACTTTGTCCACAATGCAATGCTAATTGTTGTGCAATTTCGAAGTAAGCTCGGTTTACGTTGCAATGCTATTAATATTAGTGATTACGTTACTACTGACTAAAATAAAGTTCTATTACGACTGGCATTCATCCTTGAACTAACATTAGCAGTGGTTGCGCCCCTATTTACTTACTAATCCAGCGCAGATGAAGTCCAAAAGAAGAAGGTATTACATCATTCTTTATCAATGGATGAATCAATCTGTTCATCCGGGTTATGGATATCCCAACTGAAGGCAGTATTGTGTCTCCCGCTGCTAATAATTACAGAACAATACTTCTGTCATAAGAAACCCTTTGGAATCATATAAACGTACCTTTGAGAAAGCGAATAAAATGAAAATGTACATGCACCATAAGAATTATTGAGGAAAAACATATAATCTTGATATTTTCAAGCGTGGCAAATGCAGGATAGAGAATAGTTACTTAAATGAACCCGGATAGACCTGAATGATGAGCAGCCATTGATTTCATTTGAACACGTGCAATGGTCTTTTCTTCTCTGGCTGGGCGACGCGATTGACCAAGCCATTACCTAAGTACTGATGGGAATTGGAGTCTGATTACTAATGACAGTCCAATTAATCTCTGGCTGGAATGCATTGTAATGTATTACGATTGCAAGTTGAGTAGAAAATGATGTCGGTGGAAGAGACTAAGAAGATTTGCATGTCTTTTTGAAGGACATACTTTTTCCTCTATCTGACGCGCCGAAGCGTTAATGATATTCCATCGGTAAAGATCAGACGTTATTAGTATAGGATGACGAAATGGTGAAGGCAATGAAGAGGGAGAAAAGTGGCCCGAACCTATTGCGAGGATAATGCGAGCAAGCTAATCGACAGAACGCGAGGAGGATGCTTTAATGTATCGGTCACGTGTCTCATTAAAGCGCGGTTACTTGTAAGTCTCTGTCGGAGAAGACAGAGGATTTTGCAATGCTAGTACCGCTCGCCCTACATCTCTCGACGACAACCAACCAACCAACCGCGCCATCCTACCTCGACGGAGTCGAACACCTCGAGTTTCTAGCCTTCCTTCGAATAGAGAAAGATTCCTTGAAAAAGGAGATCTGCCATGTAATGGGCATAGCTAACGAAGGGAATTTTTGGAGTGGCTAGTATAGTTGCTGTGGGCGCTTCAATTAGCCGACGGTAACAAGAGGTAACGAGCCATTGTTATTATCCTCGATACGATCTGATGCAGTGATCATGCCGGGATTGCATTTGGCACCTGGATATCCGTGCACACGTATCTCCACAAACCTACACATATAGAACTACTAATCACACGTTCCTCGAGCACTAACGTGTTATACGTGCTCCGAATGATGCAAGCCGCGTACCGCAAAATATGTATCTTCATGCTGGTTGCATCCCTGCAACATGTGGCAATTTAATTACATTAGCAAAAAACCTTTGGCCCCGACTTACGAGAGAACCCCTTTGTCGATATATATCTCATATTCCTTAAGGCTTATCGTCAAAGGAGGGTTGCGTACTTCCATATAAAAGTGAATTTCCTCATCCCCCGCCTCTCCGCCCTTCCGCGAGGAGACCGCTCGCAGAGCATTGACTGCGCGATGAGCAAAGATCCTGCTAACAGCGTGTGGTAGACACAGCGCGCTCGTTTAACGAGCGCACCAGAAATTACGAGAAGGAATTCTGAGCGTCCGTGCCATCTCGATGCCAGGGGAAGGAGATCGCTTTCGAAATACTAACGCAATAATTGCCTGATGCGTTTCGAAGCGCATCAATTGCATATCACGCGAATACCTTCCAAGCAGCGAGAACACAGTGGTCGCAAGAATATTCTATAGCTGGTGAGGATAGTGTATATTTTCGAGAAGATCTATCTTAAATTTAGCACATCCCGCGCACCAGGTAACGAGGAGCTAATGAGGAATGTGATTTGCGTCGCTTGTGTGGCTAGGAACACGTGAATGCGACTCTAGAAGCGATCACATGTGTATCTGACAGAATCCGAGTGCACGTGCACTCCTCTGGCGCAATGTACGTGACGCTGGGGGTGCGACAATAGTTTTGCAGCGGCGTCTCTTCCCGCTTGAAAGCCAATCCAGGGGGACAAAGGTAACCCGTCAGCGAAGGTTTCGACCGTATTTGCGTGAGTTGCGTTCAGCCGTGCTGGAATTGTGGATATACAAAGCGAGTGCAGGTTGCACATGTGCTCACGGCTTTTGCGTAATTCAGCGCGCTGCGCGATGCTTCGCCGAGCGTGTGCCTCTACCGTCTGCCCCCTTTGCCACTAGTCTTTCTTACCAAACTCCCTCTCTCATCTCCGATTCACCAACAAGATACACGGCTCATCTTTCCCTCGAATCTAGAACAATTTTTGGCCCTCGTAATATCCATCAGCGTAATATCAGCCAATCCAAAGCTAATGATGCAAATGAAATTGAAGTTAGAAACTTATCATTCTCATCCTCTCGCAACTTACTCTCCCAGTTATGGAATACTTGGAATAATAGTATCAAGCAGGAAATTCTCCAAGAGTCCTAGAGTAAAAATAAGCAAGCTAGTGGTAGGCTCGGGCCGAGATTAAAGTGGCATAAAACGGGAGTATAAAAGAAGCGAAGCTCGCGAAGGTTGAGACTCTTAAGAAGCCGAGGAAAGGAATTATTGCATTCACCAATCTACTTGTCTTTTTAATATTACATCCAAGATCCATAGACTGGCGACGACCGGCTGATTAAAAGAGATAATAGAATCGGTCGAAAGGACTTTAAAAAGGAACTGGGTCAAAGCATCTGCTGCTGCTGCTGCTGCTGCTGCTGCTTCGCTTCACTGACTGCTCGTAATCACTGGCGATTTATTCAATCAGTTATTTCTGCATTGCGATTTGAGTGGTCGGCACTATTAACTACGCGACTGCTACGCTCAACTCGAGGATATCGATTTAGTTGATTGAAATATACGATGATGCCAAATATTAAAACAAGAGTGGCTTGGCCACTCGAGTGTGCAATTCGCATTAAATTCACAATGAAGAAGAAGGAGAGGTATTGCATCATCGAAATTATTGATTGATTCTATATTATTACCGTTTGCAATTGCAAATTCCCATGTAACGTGAATGAATTACATTTTCTTTTAAATTTAACTTTCAATCGAAAATTGTCCCTATACTAGAATATCGAAAGTGTGCACGGAAACGATAGTTCTAACTTTCAAAGCGAATTCCTGTATAAATAGTATCGGGGTCATACTATTCCCGGACGATTCCGAGAAGAAGTCAATTCGTCGCTCAAATGTAAAGTCGATCCTCATAAAAAATTCACACCGTATTCCGAGTTCCTCGCCGCGTGACCCAGAATCGTTTTTAAAAAAAGCTCGTACTCCGCTCGTGTAACTTTGTCTCTTGGAAATCGCCCTGATATCACCGAGATCTCAATATCGTTAGAGGATTGTGTTGTTTCCGATAGAAATTCAACATCGCTTCAACCAATTCTAAAAAATTAGGATAAACTATTCAATAAAATGAAATAAAAGAAAAGTAGAATTTATAAATAAAAGCATGTAAATTCGAAGGGAGAACGTTGATTGGCGACGATCACGTAATTGCGTGAGATTTTTAAATGGGTGTCGAGGATTACAGTGACGTTGACAGCTCATTAAATAAGGATTAAACAAGGAAATTTCATTCAGCCAGCAGCGGGTGAACGTCCTTTCGTTCACTACAGTTTCCGGCGACGGCCGAATAAAGGGATTAAATCTGTAATCTGGCGAGAGAACGGTACAAAAATTTGTAATACATTTTAGGCAAAATCCAAATAACGCAATATGAATATTTATAAATAATACTGTGGAAAGGAAAGTAGCATCGAACTACCTGGTGTACAAACTGTCGATCTTTATTGGATAAGTGCTCGTTGTCGAGTAGATGTTAACAAGTATTTATCGTTTCTATTTCAGGCAACAGATTGGTGGCTCCAGGATATGTACCTTTCTGTACCGTTGGCATTGCCAATTAACAGTAACCCGGGTTTGGCAACAAGGCCAAAGAGATTCTCCGGCCAACAGGAAGCAGCGGTCTATTTGTCGAGATTCATTACGGAACTGCTTAACTACCAAGAAATTCTGGACACGTAAGTCAGTTATAAAGTTTTTTAAAAACAATAAAAAAAGACGTTATATTTGCAATGTTCATTTGACTTGAAATTGACTTGAGAATCCCTGTATAAATGATGAAAAACTCGAGCCCTCCTTCGACTGATCCTTTAATTCCGTTTTGTACCGGCAAAAAGTGGAAGCCTCGAAAGATCCACAGGGTGTTCCAATTTTGCGACGCCCCAAGGTTTTTCCTCGCATTAGAAGAAAGAAAGCTGAGACCTCGATGGCTGGTAGTAGTAGTAGAGGCTCGTAAGCTAATCGGCAACGGGAGGAAGCTTAGATTCGACCGGGAAAGGAAGCACTGTCAGCCGAGGACAAAAAGAAGCCGCGTCGAAATCAATTTAGCGCTTCTCTGCTCCGACGGTGGCTCGGCGGAGTCCTGGTAGTCTGTGAGGAAATCCGGCTCTCCCACCAGCCATAGAACTCGAGGCATACACAGAGGGAGAGCGGCGACATCCTTATCCTTAAGGAGACATCCTTATCCCCGAGGATGTTCCCGGATGGAGAAAGTCTCAAAGAGGGACGATCCTCGCATCCGGTTCTCGAATGAGCGACCTCCCGCTAGGACTTCCAATTTTCCTCGCTACTAACAATCGTACCACTAATTTTCAAGCCGGTGCAAGTTCAATCTTTCAAGAGACATTGAACGAGAGACTCAATGGGGGCCTCGCCGGAACTCGATGGCTCGTCGCCGGTAGTAATATCATTTAAAGAGTCTACCATTTATGTTCTAGAAATAAGCTAGAAGTCGAGAGAGTCAAATCGAAAGATGGCAAGAGCATGCAACCAATGTGTATGGCACAGCATTACCAAATGTTCCGGTTATATCGGAAACCGGGTGTCAATATCGATGAACACATTATGTTGGACAGAGCTGTCTCCGGTGATCACATTATTATCGCACATCATAACGAAGTAACGATCTGTCCATTATCTAACTTCAATTTATCATCGAATTAATAATAGATTACTGGATTAAAGATTTGGCTTTCCTCCGGTAGTTTTATAGTGTGCCAGTGAGAGCTTTGGATCGCGGCCGTATTACAGAAACTGAACTAATGCAGCAAATTTTACGAATCATGGATACAAGAGCGAACCCCAGAGCACCGCCTATTGGAATACTAACCACTGCAAAGAGACCCGTGTGGGCAAAAGCTCGAGAAGAACTTCTTAAAAGTATGTTGTATTTTTTAATTAGGTAGATGGGGAAGTTTTAGTTTAATTTTGCAAGGTTGGTAAATCCAGAGAGAGGGCGATGCGAGCAACTTTAGCAGACCGTGTCCTAACTATCCTTTCACGCCCTGCCCACCAATATTCTTCATATTCTCATTATCACCCTAAACCCGAACCTTACCCAACGGTTGCCGGCGACCTAGAAAATTCGATAAAGTGTAGTAACAAGCTACTAACCGGCTAATACACCCAGTTAACACGATTACTTCATAAACCGTGTTTCTCCACTTATGCAATCTCTGTAATTGACACTTTAATAAGAAAATACTATAACATTTACACCGTTTTATGAAAATTCTTTAAAAACAACAGCATGATTAACTTGATAGATGAACGAAATCGGCGCAGTTTGGAACTGCTAGAACGCTGCCTTTGCGTGGTATGTATTGACGATGACGTCTTACCTGGGACATTCAACAACCCTTTAAAGAAAGAGGACCGCTGGATCGGTGACCGTGATTATGCAAACATCTTACACCACTGCCTCCATGGGGGTGGATCGAGACACATGGGTGCTAACCGTTGGTTCGATAAGACCTTCCATGCTATACTTGGCAAGGTATTCCAAAAGTATTTTATACCTTCATTCTTAATACTATAAAAGTATTATTTCAGTTTTTACTTATTTCACTTGTCAATTTGTTAAATATGGATATTTTAAAGGAAAATATTTGTTCCATGTGCTATGAAAGGATGGCATGTGGGGAATGACCTATGAACATTCTGCTGGCGAGGCACCAGCTATTTTCAAGGCCTTCGAGGAATTGACAGAGAAGGTAGACGCTATGCCACCACCGGAAGAGAAAGCTGTCACCTCTCACCTTCCTGCCCCAGAAAAATTGGAGTGGTCCCTCTCGGAACAGAGTATGAATGACATAAGGGAAGCTATGACCGCCTTCGACACGTAAGTCCCCTCAGTTAATTCTCATAGACTTTATTTCGTCTACAAACATGTCCCTGCCAAAGTATTATGTCGAAAGGTAGGAAACATGTACTTACACATTTCTATTATAAATACTGAATAAATGATACAGCCTGGTGGAAGATTTGGACCTTTGCATCCTGTGGTTCGAGGATTATTCGAAGGAGTTCATCAAGATCTGCAAAGTCAGCCCGGATGCTTACATTCAACTTGTTTTGCAGCTGACCTACTTCAGGTTCGCCTTTCACAGCCATACTAATTAATAGCGGGTGATATTACAATACCCTAACAAAGACGTGCTACTCCTTTAAGGAAGCAACTTGCTCTTCTTACTGCACGGAATTAATATTTGTAAATGTGTGTTTAAGAAATGATTGAATTAATTCTACTTGTAAACGTTGATTGAATCTTGCGCAGATTACACGGGAAGTTAGTGGCAACGTACGAAAGCGCAGGAATTCGAAGATTTGCTTTTGGAAGGGTTGATTGCATCCGAGCTGCGAGTCCGGAAGCTTTGGAGTGGGCGAAGGCGATGTGCCAGGGTGATCCGGAGGGTCAAATCGCAAGCCAGCAGGCCAACAATCAAGAGGAAGGCGCCAAAAGAGTTCAGTTCACCATTTACAGTGTAACTGAAACTTGGCTTTTTTCTCTCTCTCTCACTCTCCCGATTGTCGTTTCATCTCACCCGGCTTGAGTTGCCAGCATTGCTGAGTCTCAACTCGTAACAGCGACAGGAGCTTTCATTGCATCACATCACTGCACAAGTATTTTCATTGATTTTTTATATCTTTCTCATTAGTCTCTTATTTCTAATAATTTTAATGATTTTTAATAATAGTCCCCCGTTGACGTGCCCTTAATTCTTCGTTATAGCTATTGGCATTAACAAATATGAAAAATATCAGAAAGATATCATAAATGTTAATGTGAAGAAGTTCTCGGCATATCCATTCATGGTAATCAAACGATTGACCTCATTAATTTGCTGATATCAAAGGGGTGTCCTTAGAAAAGGGGGTCAGTCATTCCTCTCGGATCGTAGGAAAGTAGAACTACCGAGCAAAGTATGAAGTACGATCATTGCGAGATAGATTTCGAATGAAAAGCATCAAAGACAGTGAATGAGCCGGCGGAAAAAGGTTGGAGGGAAAAAGGCAATCAATTAGAGGAAGAGCTGCCTTCTGCTTTTCCCTTGGAGTATTTGGGGATAGGTTCGAGTTGGAGAGGCCTCCGGCAAGTTTCACGAGGGTTTTTCCGTTTGCTTTCCTCTCGCTCCTCCCTCGCATCCAGACCTGGACCCTCGTCTCTCTCGTGAACGACGCTCACCTCCTGTTGTTTCTCGTTTACCGCACTGTTGTTTCAGCCGCTCATTCCTCCACCGTTATTACCATGAAGACGTTCAGTCGTGGCTTATAATAATGAAAGAGTGTCTACCTTTTAACAGACGCCTTGCATTAAGGTTCCTTTGACAGGTCTATCAGTTTGAATGACATCGATACCAATTACGTCAATACTAGACACTACCGATACGGGTATTCAATAATCCTATTATTACTATTATCAGTAATAAACAATTTTGCTACGATAAAACATTCATTTTAACCGTCGGCTGATGCTCTTCTATCTTTATCCAAATTAATATCTTTAAAATTAAATGTTGCACGTAACTATTCATTGGGATTGATGTTGGCACGTTTAATCTTTACGATCTTCTGTGTATGTTAAACGAATCAATGTGAAATTAAATGTTCTTCCTTACGCCTTGCATTTAAAGAAACTATAATATGTATTTAACTGAAACATTAGTTAAATAGTCATTATTTGACACCGTAGCCAGAAGTAATGAGTTCAATTTACTTATTGGAATATAAGTGAATGTCTGTGCTACTGGTTGTATTTAAATGCACTTTAAATAGATGTTATATTAAGTGAAAGACATGGCAAGTATGATAGAAGTGAACTTGTATTGCAGAAGGAGCGCATAAAGGAACTGTTCGACTTGGCAGTACAAAGGCAGACCAAGGAGATGAACGACAATATCATGGGACAAGGGATTGACAACCACCTGATGGGTTTGCGTTATGCCGCGAAGGAGGCCGGCGAACCGATCCCGGATATCTTCCAGGATGAGGCTTACGAGATCGTTAATCACTTTGCCCTCTCCACCTCCCAGGTCAGTGATTATCCCCAAGCAGTTGGCCCGCGGCAATTGCACCAGCTCTCGCGGACGTCATAATGCTTATACTGATATTTATGTAGTCACGCCACCGATGATTTCATGCCTCCGGATTTCTGCGAACCTGCACAAATCCGACTCATGCAATCCCAGCCGTCATATTCCTACATATACCGCTTCCAGGCATTCCTTTATACCTCTCTTCTCTTACACCCCAACTCCCTTATTCCACCCTGCACCGTTACAATGGAATAAAAATAGCCACTCTTTTCTTCGATTAGAAATCTATCGTAAATTAGCTTCGTACTTTGATATAAGTGCGATGAAACAGTGTTAATCGAGATTTGCCAACGACATGCTCAGGTAACGACGAAAAATGACGCGATCGTTGGATACGGGCCTGTTGTGCCGGACGGTTACGGCTGTGGCTACAACATCCGGAGCAACGGTATCATCTTCGCAGTCTCAGCTTTCCACAGTGATGGGAGGACGAACGCCATGAGATTCGCACAAACCCTCGAGCAGAGCTTGAGGGATATGGCGTCGATGTTGAAGGCCGTAACACAAAGATAAGCTACTTAGTTAATTAAAGGGGAATGAATTAATATTGAAACTAAGGAAGCCTGAAGCAGGCCTTGGGCCGTCGCCACCGGGATGTGGTGGGGAGCCAGTCTTAGCAAGGGTTCACTCATTCTTGGATCTTTGGTTTTTTTTATAAAGAGTGAAGTTATTGTTCCTAAATACTTATATACTATAATTGGATAGTATAGCAGTAGTGTTAAGGATGAATTAAGAGTGTAGGCTAGACTAATCGCATTCCGTGATATTAAGTTTTAAACTTTAAAAATAAGAAATTGTTTGTAAAGCAGTGTTATTACTTCGAATTCTATGATCGATTCCTGCTACGTTAGTTGACAATTAGTCCCATGTAAAATATATTGTTTTACAATTAGTTGGCCATATAATGGGGGAAGGAATATAGCTGAAGGAAAGAAATTAGCTGTTAAAGATAGAAGGGGATTAGTGTGAATTTCGTGCAATTTAAGAAACATATCAACCAACATATCAAGAATACATGAATCCCCACCACATCCCCGCATTAATTATAAGATAAACATAAAGTTCATACCGATAAGAATCGTGTTTGTTTATGAAAATATATTTAATATAATGTGGATTATACAAGAAAGTGTAATTCAATTATACTCGCAAATAATAGCTAAATTAGATTCTTTTGACCTGGAGATTGTACACACTTGTTTGCACTATTAAGCATTCTTTGAAAGAACGATTTTCTATATTTTTGAGCATTGAATGTAAATTTCTTTGAATCCACAGAATAATATCTATCTTCACACTGTAAGTTTCGCACTGTTTGCATTTAGGAATAGTTAGACCAATTCTAAATGTACTTTCGAGCTCGCGCGGCTTGCTGGATAACGCTGATTTGATATCGCAACAATTACAGTACGAGTTACCGTATCTAGATATTAGATGAAAAAAGGAGGTGGAAAGTTCTCATCGAAAGCTGTCGTATCTCTTAAGGCCATCACAGTCACGTAAAAATTCGATCTCGGTCGTCACTTGGACCGAGTGATTTTTCCTGCACTTCACCAGTAGTCGCTGCGTGTAGTAGGCAATATAGAAGCGATCGGTCGCTGTAAAACTTTAGTCCATTTATAGAAAACGTTTCGAGCGCTCGACTGCTGGAAATTATTTTTTCCACCCTCGACAATCACCTTCTTTAACTAATTCCTAAGATTATTATTATTGCGCTTCCTGGCGGAGCGACGTTCATCGTTGATTCATATTTATTTAGTTTATATCTATTATCCTTTGAAACTTAGGCGTCGCAATGTATAGTTTCCTTGTGAAACAGTATTATTAATTTTTTAATATTATCAGGCTGGTCCTACAAAGGAGGTTGTTGGGAAAAGTGGCAATGACTTAAAGCTATGGAACTTTCAAGTCGAAGATCATGCTATAATATAGGACTTTTTTGTTCAGGAGTAGGTTTGAAATGAGTAAAGGGCGGTAACGGGAGTCCCCACTAAGAATAAAACATTGCAAGTCTGTTAATAATTAGAATAATGGGAGGAGGAAAAAATGATTTCCAGCGCGCAGACCCAGTCTGTTGACCGGCAAAGTGTGAAACGTGGCCAATCGCTCGTGGTTTGGCGCCCGCACAGTAAACTCTTGTCCAATTCTTAGGTAGGCTGGCCATTTGCTGTGTCTAGAAACTAATCATAAGGATCGACCAGCGGATGCCAGCAGTATAGCTCTATCTGTCTATCACAAGCTAATCTTTCGCGAAGTCTACGAGGATTAAAACATCTCACAACTTTTCCCTTGGCGACCTCGGAGAACTCGAGTAGAAAGTTGAACCACTCTTAAACAATTTAACTTTACCATTTAGATGCTAAACTCCTTTTTTTACCATCTTATAAAGAAGGAAAATAAAATGATAATATAGTTGTTGGATTGCTTCTTAACGTCACATACCTCGAGTTATGGGAGAAGTCGGGAGACGGATTGGTCCTGTCCGACATATAGGCAGTCTTTTACTGTTTATGTAACTATTTCTAACACATGCTAAAATCCCTCCTGCACTTTAACGTCACTAATTTACGGCTGCGAAAAATCAATACTCTAAAATAAAATCACACACACCCAGGCACACCTATCCAAGTTGCAACTGCAACTATGCCCACCTGTAAAATAGTCTAGATTCTAACTGTTTAGAGGAACTAGGTATTCGTTGAAGTTATTGATATTTTATGTAAATCTAGAAGTTAGTTAGATTTGTTCAAGGTTCAGTCTATATTTCTGTACAGATACGTGCAGCATTAAGGTGTTAGCATCGAAGTTCCCGATGCAAAACCGAATTTAATCTAAATCCTTGTTAGAGCTATCGGTTTGTTGAATGCTAGATTAATCGTAAGTTTTCTATTCAGAGTCTAAAACGTATCGCTTGCCAGCTTAACTAATTGTCACAATTCATACGTATAATTAACTGTATATCTGAGTGTGTACAGGGTTCCCTGTTATTGTTAAGATGTGAAAACGTGATTCAAACTGAAAGTATAACATATAGTAGGTCTCTCTGCATATCTGCAATATATGAGATACGTGCTTTTGCGAGTGTGTCTATGTAGCACGAAGGTGTTCTAATGTGTTAGACCTAAGCAACAAATACTTATATACATTTAGGGATAACAATGCATATCGCGAAACTATTGTGATCGCGCTTTTGCGGCCAAGAATATCGCACGCATATCAGGCGAAAGCCAAACCTAGCTACTAATTTGTCTCCTACTAAGGAAGCACCACCGTGAGGATTTTTTTAGACGAAAATTCGTCTAACTAAAGGCGTATTTATTGCGTAATGAATAGTTATTCTATTATAGAGTAGTGAGCATCTGTCGTTGTGAAAAATGATGGATGTAAAACATGAAACGACGAGAATCTATAAAGATTATCCTTTACGTCGCGGAGATATGTATGGCTACTGTAATTCCACGGGACATCGACGTTGGTCCTTTCCATAGGAACATTAGGATTCTCATAATTCAGCTAGTGTAATCTAATTAGTAATTTTCATACACAAGTTCCGTGCAATATCTTGCAATCATCCTACTTACATCGTATTTCTCTGAATTTGATCATTCATAGTGAGTGGAACTTTTACCAACAAACCATAAAAGAACTAAATTCGGAAAGTATCTGCGTCAAGTCCCTAGTTGTTAAGTAAGTGTAACTTGTACGGAGGGTACAGTCGTAAATCAACAATTACAAGAGTGCAATATACTATTATGCTAATATATGTAATGGTACTAAAGGTGGACTGTCACTTTCGTTCTTTTTAACGATTAAGCGCGAGTTAGTTGATAAGCATTAAAGATGTAAGTGCAGTCGACTTTCCTCCGGGTGGAAAGTATACACAGCATACCTCTGTAAGTAATTAATCCAAGTATGTTGTACTAATATGTGTGCGTTTCGTTGTGCAAAAATAAATCTCCCTTGCAACATCGTGAACCACAGTTTTATTCGACCTTCTTATGAAATCGGAACAGAAAAAAAGGGATTCTCTATAGCATAAAATCTATATTCTGTAGTTATTTGATAAAATACACAACCTGATACAGGTAATAACAATGATAACATAGGATTCTCAATTTCATTCCTAACATGCATTAGGATATCTTTCGTATTATACTTAGTAACGTGGTACTAATAAGTCTGCATTAATGTCTTCGTATGCCCGGGCGAATGGAAGCGTAAGTAATGTGTTTGCAGTTAGTCTTCTCTTAGGATCGTGTTGCAAGCACTTCTTTATGAAATCTATAACTTCTGCGGAGAGGTTCTTAGGTACTGCTGGTGTTTCTCCCATTCCGACCTAGAATATAAATGTACAAAATGATTTATAGAACAATGCCTCATAAATCTGTTTGTATATATTCAGTTCTAAATCATATTAATGCGGTATGAACCTTAAACATAATTTGGTAGTTGGAGTCATAATCTGACCATGGTCTCCTGCCACTGGCCATTTCTATAATACAACACCCGACAGACCAAATATCAGCTGCTCTTCCATGCCCTCCACTCTCGGACTTCATGAATACTTCAGGTGCCATATATGCTACAACACAATAATACCATCATCAGTTTTAATAGACTGAGTGTGAGTGTGTGAACTGTTATACACCAGAATATATACCTTGGGTTCCAACAAAACCTTGCAGTTCACCAGGCATTGTAGTATGGGCCTTAATTTGTACTGCACATCCAAAATCGCCGAGTTTCAAGCAGTTACCTTCGTCGGTTAGAAAAATATTTGCAGCTGTAAAGGAAAGATATATACATTGAATAACTTAGTAATACTATAATCCTATCGAATAATGAGGTTTTGTATTCTTTAAAAAGTCATACTTTTAATGTCGCGATGCACAATACCATGTGTATGCAAAGCAGCAACAGCAAGCAACAATTGGTGCGTGTATTTTCTAACTAAGGATTCGGGTAGTCCATTCCCACTACCAGCTACTAAGCTTTCCAAAGTTCCTTCCGCGCAGAACTCCATAAATATTAACATCTCCTCCTGGATTATAACATCCAGTATTATAGTATTCAGTGTACATTTGCTAGGATACTCGAAATTAATATTTATTAACTTACCCGATGAACTTCAAGACCATAATACCGAACTAAATGTTTGTGTTGTATCCCTTCGAAGATTTGTAGCTCTTCAGCAACTCGTCGAATTGCTCGATGATCACCAGGCTGTAACTGAACTTCTTTCATAGCCAACAGTTCTCCAGTCTGATTGTTAACAACTGTATAGACCTTGCCAAATCTGCCTTGGCCTATTTTAATACCACGCTGCCAGGTGAATGTAACTCGCCTAGCTTTTATTCGAACTCTGTCGACTCCTTTCCTATCAGTAACCTGGCCAATAAGTTCCCGACTCCTGAGTCTATCATCCAGTTCTCCTTCAATTCTTTGAATGGCACGAACAACCCTGTCTTTTTTTGCCAAACTGTAATCCGGTGGACTGACGGTCACGATGGGAGTACCATCGACCACACTCGAGGAAATAACTTTTCGTGGATTTCCTGTCATTTCTGGGGATTTGAGAGCCTCTCTTGATTTCTGAGAAAGACTCAAGCTGGCTGTTCGACTTCTCGTATGGCTAGGTGACGAAGCTCTTGAACGAGATAATCTTCGAATGTCTTGAAAAAACAAATGATAATGTCAGAGGATAAAAATGGTAAAAACATTATGACAAACCGATAAAGAAACTTACTTTCCGTTTCCGAATTTGGAGCCGTAACACTAGCACTACCAACTACGTGAGAAATGCACCGATCCATACAAGTCTTGAGTTCCTCGAATTCTTGATCAGTCAAATGTTTGGTATTGTAAGGTTCGCATACTGTTATTAGGAATTCTAAACCCTGATTCGCCCAACGGGGCCTCAGACCTCTGCCACGTTCACATCTCGTTCTCACAAATTCCATCCACAGCAATGCGAAAGAAACTAAACCTCGTGCGAGTATAGCTTTTTCTTCAGGACAGAATAGTCTACACATTTCTTTATGGTAATCGAATCCCATCTTATAAGCCTGGTGAAGAATCTCCCGTATTCGAGAACGCATTGCAAAACGATCGCTTTCTGAATTAGGCTCCTCAATCTCGTCGATATCGTTTTGGAAATTTTCTATGACTAGTGTAATTTGGTGTCTTAAATCCATAATAGTCTCCTGTATTGAGATATAATTATATAAGTGTGAAACACTGCAGTGCATTACAAAAAACAATTGGTAATTTAGTGTTTGAATGGTACCTTTAATAATACTAAAGATTCCTCTAACTCATCACTGGAATGAGGCCATTTCTCCACATCACGTCTCAAACATTTTGCGAGATTAATACTCTTCACGAGCTTCTCCCGTGCTTCAACGAACATTCCTTGCCACTCACGACCCAGGGACATCAAATGGAGCTTATTTGACAATTCATCATCCGTTTTATCCTCTGCACTCTCTCTAATTTCACGAGGTCTTTCACTCAAGAATTCCTTCACTTGTTTAATCATCGTCCTCGCAATCTGACTGAAAATGGGCTTCACATAACAAAAGGCATAACATTTGACGGTAAGGGGCTTTCGTCCAAGACAAAAGTACTTACTAAAACTTCACCCCAGCTATTTTATACCCATCACTTATATTTCCAGCAATTGATTTCACAAACATCCATTCATCCATGATTAAATTTTTGTGAAAACTATCATGTTGAACCATGTCGACCCATTGCTGTACATAATCTAAGTAAACCTCGAATACGGCTTGCAAACTGTCGTCGAAGTCTTTCACATCTTCTTGGAATAGGTATTCAGTGGTGCCGTCACCACTGGCAACAGCTGCACGAGAATGAGCTGCAAATCTATCTCGATGCACACATGCAATCCTGAGTCCCTCTCGCAGTTCACGCATCAGCTGCCGAACTGACAATGGACTTGGCTGGTCAGGCTTCTGTTCTAATCGCATCCTTAGGAACTCGTGCACGACATCCAAAGGCACACGAGAGAGGAATACAAACGCAGCCCTACACGGAACCACATCATTGCAAATAATAAAAGTTAAAGAATCTCTCAAGATATGTACCTTATTAGAAATTAAAAGAACCTCTATTATATTTCTTGCTTTTACCTGTATGATGGAAGATTCAATTCTCTTGCTTCAGAACTCCATACACCATACCGTCGTAATTCTCTATCACCCTCGTACTCCTCATTCGCGCTGGTGTCTAATGCATTCACCTCTCCCTTCTCCAGAGTCAGTCTTGCTTTTCTCAGGACAGAAGTATGCAATCTCTCAAGAAAATTTAAGCTCTTCCTCAAGCCTCGTGTTTTTAATACATCCTCAATATATTTTCTAAAAGTACAACATTGTTATAAATCAAACACAATCTTAAACTCACGCGTCGCTCTTTCACTATACCTGTAAGCATGTCTGTCAAACTCCACCAAATAAAAATCCAGTCGTTCGATTTTTTCGTCCTCTATACACTGGAAATGTGCTTCGGGGGTGGGTGGCCACGATTGTACAAAAGACAACCCTGCCGACGAATTAGTACTATTATTACTATCTGAAGGACTTGTACTATCGTCTTGTTGGTAGCCTTCAAATCGTACTAGTGACTGCCGAGGCTCCAAAGAATCATAAGTATCTGATGACCGGGAACTGCATAAGAGTGTTAAGTTAAGAACTATGCAATAAGCTAATATGGATATTTCACTGTGATTTGTATTACCTTATACCGGAATCAGTAGTTTCATCATGTTTCTTCTTAGTGTGCAACATCATGAGTAATTTGCCCAATATCTGCAGCTTTAATCGATGATGTTTTGTCATGTTATACCAAAGACACATAGCTTTAACTCTACCAGTAAACTCTGGACTCTTGTACAAAGGATAATGTACGCCGAAACCTTGGGAGGACGGATATAGCGCTTCTGCCGCTTCCAATCTTGCCAATAATCCTTCAATTTGCTGTAGAGCTTCGCCCTGTGCTCGTGCACAGGCTCTGCAGTACATCGAAAGACAACCTGGACAAATACCTAATTCAATGTTTGGACTGGATCCAGGATTGGTAATTCGATGGTTCATATTGTCAGTTGGAGTAGTCCAAGAGATGTTAGTTTCATTCATACTGGCAATAGGATCGTATCTGCAAGCGTAGTAATAGTTTCCTATCTTTATGTTCTCTTTTATAGCCAGCAAGTATCTCTGTAACACACCTGTATTGCATTATTTCATTGAGCAGGCCTTCGACTGCTTCGCGCTGTCTGCATAAGTACTCGTCCTGAGCCATTGTCGTGCGATCAGCATGATACGCTTGTAACTCCAACCATACCAAATCCTTAAGTTCATTTTGCCACCTTGTCTCCTCGTGACTTATTTGTCGTCGACAATTGCGTTCAGTGCTGCCCTATTATTACAATTAAGTAACAATTAATAATTATATTGGTATACATTAACAGAATAAGGAACTGTCTAAGTATATGTACTTACCAGTCTTATAAGAAAAGAAAAAGTATCATGAAAGATTTCACGCTCTTTAAGACTCTGGGCTTTCGGCGATTGAACGTGCGTTTCCTCATTACTCAGGCACAAGTTTTGATCGATCAAGTCCTCCTGAGCTCTCTTTTCTTCGACGTCCACAGGCTTCGACCTCAAGCTGCGAAACCTATTTCGAGTTTCGATCTGTAAACAATGACAATTAGTTCTAATTCAAGAATGCCAGTCGGATATACGCGCGCGTGATTCCGAGGAAATATATCCGAGCGTCAAAACATCTGATACCTTTATGTGATTTGGAGTGGAGACTTGAAAGTGATCGCCTTTCTCTTGGTAATGATAGGCCGCATCCACGTCTAGCTTCAAATCTCTTTCTGTACCACGGAGCAACTTTAGGCTCCTCTTCGATTTCCGATTGCTCTCCTTCACTACTTCGTCCTTCACTTCCTTCTCATTGTCTCTATCCGCTTTGTCGCACATTTCGTTGAATATTATACTGTCGAGTGTGTTGCGTCTACATATTGTGGGTTTCGACCGGCTTTCCTTCTCTACCACCTTGACGTCTCTGCAAACCATCGATAATAATCTATATATTCTAATCCCAAAGAGGACATAGAGTCCCGGTTGATGGAAATAGCATATTGGTGAAATATTAAATAAAATCGAGTGCCAGGCATAGTAGTTTACCAACTGTGTCGAGCATGTCTATGCGGGAAACGCATGAAATACCAATTACAGTGTTTTGAGCAAGTTTGCGCGGAACTTGAGGCGGGAAATAAGAGCGTGCGCAGATTTATTCTTTATAGAAATAAAGAAAGTGAAAGAGAAGTAGATTCAACTCACCCTCCCGTAAGCCTTTGCTTCATGTGCCTCTTCTTTCGATTCAAGCGGGTTCTAGGTGGTGTCTGGCCATAAATATCGCACATCTCCTGTATCGATTCTTCAAATTCATTGGTCGGGCTAGAGCACCCCTTTCTATTGTATAAATGCAACACAATACTCGGTAAGAAAGAAGCTAGCGAACGGTATTCCGTTACTCAGCAGTGCCACAAATAGCCACACAGATTCACAAAGTGTAAAACGTAAATAAATTTATCGTTGATCGCAATCTGGTATTAAGAATGCACGAGACATACAACGTCAGTAGCACTTTGCCCTTCACATTAATCTCTATGAAAGATCTCGATAGTACTTCCGTATAAATTTTCGAATGAAGTAGAGCTCCCAACATCTGAATTCGTCGGACCATATACATTATTTAATAAGAAAGAGCTACATAATTTCAATATAGAAAAAAGATACTGGAACATATCCGCCACGTATTTATCAAACTCTTATCGATGATGCTAATTTTTGCCATCATTCCTGTGTGCACGATAAATTCATTCGTTAGATCAGATTATATCAAACGATCCAACACTCAAGTCGAAATTCGCCCAAAAAGTTCGATAATAATCGTGTAACAGTGCGTCAGAGAAAAAGGCAGTGGAAAAGCTCTACATAATGCTTATACAGGTGCAGCCACTTTATTTACATTTCCATAAATAACCGAGAAACGGTATACAATACGAAAAATTATGTCTCCACATTATTTATGCCCAAGAATTTGCCTTTGAAAGTGTGAACTGAGTCAAGTCTTTAGGTGCAGTAATGAGTAAATTTCTAAGATATTGATTAATGCATGATCGGGGTCAATCAACCGTTTTCTTCCGCGCAACAATTTCTCCTGATCGGTCAGGAGATTGAATATCGACAGTGAGTGAAGATTAACATAAGTTTCAGACGAACGGATGTACCGATTTGGTTGGCAGAGTGTTAATAACCCACTGTGTGGATGCAGCGGAGAAAGAGACGGACGAAGCTACGGAACTTCAGTCGCATTATACTATAATCGGACGGTGGGACTGTCGCTTCAATAATTAATCCAATTTAATACAACGCGAAGGTGAATCGATAATAAGGAGAGCACGCGCGAATTACGGGCGCTCCCGTGATCTTGTGTCAACAAGAGTAAAGATAGTCCTCCTCTATTTGCGATACTCATTGGAAATTCATTAGATTCCTCAACGCCGAAAACAGTGGTCAATCGTCACCTTCAGTACTCATTAAACATCTGATGACGCAAACGATATCAAGCGGTTTTTCTTTTTAAATATGCGTTCAGCTATATAATAATTCGACTAATCGTCGTTCATCATATATTATATAAGCTTAGAATTATGTTTATCTATCTTTTGTTGGAAGTGATTGATACTATTGTTAGATTACATCATTATTGCGCCAAATCTGCACACGCAATACATTCAATCAGAAATTCCTCTGGGATGCGTATGAAGTATTTCGTTCACAAATTAATACACACCCGACACACAAGGCTTAGGAGTTAAATCGTCGTATGAGCACTGCACTCCAAAATCTCGAACATTACGCTGATAAAGCTCTCTCTCCCGTTCTTCCAGAAAATATTACATCCTTATTAGCGGAACAACGAAAAGGCACAAAAAGCACAGAAGTGTCATAAAGAGTTAAAAAGAAGGAATTATATGAAAGGCTGCGCGCATCCCAAGAGAGTGGTTAGGTCGACTGACAGTTTTGTCAGTACGGAAGCCCGGAGGCCAGCTGTGTCGAATTCTCTTTCGGGAGTAAATCCAAGAAAGAAAAGATAGAGGTGCCAGTGGCGGGCCTAGAGGCACGTGCTTCCGTCTGGCGTGAGTCTGTGTGCATTTGTAAAATCTTGGTAAACGCTCCACGCGACATGTAAACAAAGTGGCGATGTGTCGGCGCAATGGTAAGAGAAAGAGCGTGGGGTCGGGGGTCGGGGCGATAAAGAGCGAGAGAGAGATCGACCGGTCCTATTTCGGGAGGTCGAGTTTTCGCAATTACGTAAAGCACGTGCCTGCCGTGCGCAAGCAGACCCACCTGACGTTCCAATTGTCATTGTCGGAGGAGTCCGGCGACTGATTCTCACTGGGATTCAAACTGTGCCTACCAGTACGATACATTCTACTCGTAACCACTCGCGCACTCCGAGCGACTCTTGTCGCTTCTATGCCGATCACCTACGAACGCTACGAACACGAAGAACGATGCGCTCTATAGATATCCGCACTCATTTCCTGCCTCTACCGTCGCCGCCGCTGCTGCGGCTGACTCTGGCCGACTCTACTGCCCAAAGATACAGTTTGCCGCGCAGGTGCGATGCACTTTCTACCATCGGGTGTCGCTCTAACGAGGAGAACGAAGAACGAGTGCGAACGGTGCCAGTGGGAACAGGTGTGCTCGTTGGGATGGCCACGACTGACCGCGGGTCATTTCGAAATCATCTACAGAAGGATGTTAGGCTCCCATTGCTCCATCTCGATTTTATGTGCAGATCTTTCGCCGGGAGATGGGTCTGGAACATGATATCACTTATGTAATAAAGTTTATCTTCTCGAATATGCTAATACGAATCCTCGGCTTCTTTGTACTCGTCGCTGCTTAGCATTGGACTGCTTAGTAATCGGCGGCCTGTCGGAATTAGAAACATTCTTCTCGAGCCGCGAATAGTCCCGCATGACTCGTTTTACAAATAAATGATACCGCATGAGATGAGCAATCCAGCAGAGAAATATCAGCTGCCACTATATATAAACTATACTGTATTAATACTTTAATTATTCCGAAATTGAAGGCTGATTTTATTCTTTTTTTGTGCTTCTTAACAATAAAATACTGTAAAGCCTTTATAGCTCCTATATGCAGTATAAGAAGTGTTAAAGTTTTATTAAAATTTATCATATCAGTAAAGAAAAGAAAAATAAGAACAGAAATAGAGATAGATGTATACAATAATATACTTGCTTTCTAGCAGAGAATACTTTCTCATAAAGACAGCATCTACGAATTTCACTCTAACGAACATCTCGCATATCACTTCTGTAGCAGTTATACGTATCTTCGAGAATTTACAAAAGTAAACATTGCAATCTATATTTACTTTGCAGCAAGATAGAAGGAGGAGTCGGAAAGTGGTGTAATAATGCCCTTCGCATGGCTATGATATGATTCGTTTTTTATTTAAACAATCTCTAGCATCCTCAGAAAAAAAGTACAAGTAGTTTCTCAATATATTCCTCGCACCAACAAATAATATTGTTCCGCTCTCTTTTGCTCCACGGTAAAATACAAATGTCTATGCGTCTCGTGTCCGCTCGTACCTTGTGTGTCTCGCGTGTGTGTCTCCGGTTTCGAGTCTGCATTTCGTAACAGATTATCCTCGATAATACACCTACAATGATCCTTATGCTTTTTCTATGCGATGCGTTTGTGTGTGTAATAATTTGTTAGGCGGAATTGGAGGGAAAATTTCGCTGAAGTACAATACGGTATCAAAAGACATGAAATTCCGTGAGGCTGATTCCGGCTCAAGTAGAACAAGGGGCCCAAAAGTCGCCACCAAGTATAAGATGCATTTTCCATTCCCCTACCTTGTTCTCTACACGCATAGGGAACTAGCCGTAGCACCGACACTTTGACGCACCATTCGGCGTGTGTGTATGTGATTGCATGTGTATACGTACGTGTCTTTCATTTTACATTTAGCATGGATAAACGTTTTCCCATATCCTTATGAAACAACACCTCATGATGGTAAAGCAATACTAGTCTACGTTCATATTCGCCTATGCGAGCTCCCAAGGCAAGACAAGAAAAAATTCTAAAAAGTTCAATTTACATATGTACAACTAGCCCTCTCGTAGTGCAAAATGGGCAAAAAGTGGTTCAAGAGCCCTGTTATATATCCGTGACCCTCATAAGGAGTGTAAACTGCGCGTGTATTCACGCCAGGGCGATCTGTCGTACAATCGAAAAGCTTATTTCCAAACTACTTGTGATTCGACAAAATTTCAAGCAAATACTTGTATGTCCGTATACTACCAATGTTCGCACACGATCAGCCACTTTCAAAAAAATACTTTGATAAATATAAGAAACTTTTACTACATAATATTCATAACTGTAAAAAGAGACAAGACAGTTTGGAAAAAAAGCTCCACTATTGTCCATCATACAAATAGTTCTGTGAAATACAATAAATCGCATTGTCGAAAGTGAATATTCTAGTTGCATGAGTGTGTGTGTATCTGTATGTTTAACACCATTAGTTTTATTAAGTACAGCATATGTATATTGACTTGCGCGTTGGAGAAAAAATGCACTCGTCTTTAACAAGGAGGTACATCTGACTGAGACCCCTAAGTAGACGGTGGAAAAAAGGGGGAAAATACGACTTAATGTCCAATTTCGGTGGAATGTCTGTGATAGAAGCTCTTTCAAGCGCTTAATTAGAAGGTTTCGGTGAAGTTTAACAGTGCAAGGACGAATTGCTCTCTTGCAAGCACTGATTCTCGGGATCTAAGTCGATTATTGTGTATGCACGTTTGATACTCGCTTCCTTACATGTACAAATAGACGACTATAAAATGCTTTGCTTTAGTTCTCATTTAATATTATCTCAATAATAATAATAATAATAATTATATAATAATAATAATTATAATGCTACTAAATTGTAAATATTATCATTAATAATATAATAATACTACCAATTTGTAAATCGTATTATTAAATATGATCAAAAAATATCTATTGTTATTACTCCTGTACTTTTTCCCATCTTGTTTTTTCTTCCTCCCTTTCTCTTTGAATGCATATGACGATGATAATGTTAGGCCATCCCATTTTGATTAAATGATCCGATTGCTATTATGAATGCTCCCCAGCTTCTCAATTGTAATTATCAATGTGTCAGTGTTATTCATGTTAGCGCTGTTTGCATTCCATTAATAAATTGGCAGCATTTCAAGATTATGTATATTTCAGAATTGATTCATCTCGTTCGATATACTCAGTTGTATGTACCTCACTTATAAAAAGAAAGAAGAACAAAAGAAATAAAGGGCGAGGAAGAAGTGTGCCAAAAAGGTACGGCGTGTACCAGACTGCCGTACATAGTTTACAGATCCTCCCTTGACATTCGTACTTATACTCATTGTAACATGTTCTCACTCACACATACGCATTCACACCGAAGCCGCTCTCTCTGAATTCTTACATAGAGCCTTTTCATTTCACGGAAACCGTGCGCGCAGTTTTCTTCTATATCTTGCTTTCAAGGTATACAATACAAAGAGTCTCTCTTGCTCTCACTTTTACGTTTTCTCTCTCTCTCTCTCTCTCTCTCTCTCTCTCTCGCGATATCCCTACGTCACCCTATTAATAGTATATTGTATATTAGTATTATCTCAAATATATATAATATGTATATGAATAAAGGCCACGAGTGTGTTCAATATAAAACCGCTAAACAGCTATAATTGAAAATTCGTTCGCACAAAACGTGTAGTTGGACACGTGTGTAGTTATTGTAAATAGTCGACTGCTTCTACTGGACTAACAATTTTATTAATCGTTATTGGGCAAAAGTTGTTGGTGAAACATTATTGCTTCATTCGCATTGAATGCTCTTCGACATAAAGTTGGCTTTTGCGAGAAGGTCTATGTCGTGTTTCTTCGCAATTATGGATGTACACATGAATTACTAGTAATCTGATATCTCCCGTTTTCAAAGAGGTGCTTGCAGAAGCACCCTTTGCGATATTCTGCATTCTCGTAGGAACCTGGTTGTGGTGTTGGGTTTAACGTAGTGCCAACTAATCAACATCGAGCTCGGAACACCGACGACTTTCGGATACTCCACTCAAGTAATTCGAATTCTTTAACAACAAACGCGAAAGATTACGGAAGCGAGAATGCAGTGCAAAAATGCTTTCTCCGGCGAATCCTTATCAAGGACAAAGAAGACATACGACAACCTGATAAGGATCGCGACGAATAGGTAACCAGTGGAAGTAAAAAAGGAAAAGAGAGGGAAACTCAACAACTATGGCATTAGATTACCGCCGTGATATTAATACTTAAAAGTGACCGATAATAATACTTGTCTCTCTCGTTGTATAAGGAAATAGTGGCGCATTGGGGTACGCAACTCGTGTCTCTAACGTTACAGGCGGAAGATCAAGCCTTATAAAGACCATATGTAACAGGTTTTCTTGTTATTTTAGCACAAAGAGAATGACTATCCTTACGAGAAACAACAGTAGCTAAAGATCATAGCTAAAATAACGAATAGCACGAGTGCAAACGAGAAATATCGCCAGGCTAAAACAGCAAGAAAAATCACTTCCCCTTAGTTCATTTTTTATGGTTGACTCTGTAAAGTACGTAACATTCTGCATTCGTGGATAATAATTAATGTGTCTATGTGGAGAATATAAGTGTAGTATGGAAGCATATGTGGAAGACGGCACACAAGCTGCTCACTCGTCGCGTTCCTCGCTTATTACGAAAGTTCTTTTTTTCTTTCTCCATTCGGCCGTACTCGAGAGTATAGAATTAGCATCAAAAATATATATATGGAGTTGGCTTTACATCACTGTGTCTCATCGTCTCGTGGATGTGTCAGTCGCTCGTCACTTTAAAACCGATCAAAAAATCAGCTATAAACGACCCTTTCGAAAAAGGTAGCAAAATTCATTCCTATATATTGCTCAGAAAATCTATACCGCTCAATCCCTCGCTTTCGCTCTGTCTGCCCCTTTCTCTCGCTGTTTCTTTCTCACATGTGTCATAGAGTTTCACGGTGTTCTGCGTTTACAAGGAATCGAGGAAATTTATCGCTTGGACAGGCAGACGGATTAAAGAAGGCACTTAATTTACATGTTCTCGAACTGATCGACTCGGCGCTTAGTGTTGCCCTTACGAATCTCACGAAGTGTCTTATACTTGTCACGTCCTTGACGTACGTTTTCCCTGTGGATCTTATCCATCACTGTTTCCTTTGTTTCATCGCGTGACTGGGCGAGATCTTGCTTAAGAGCCTGAGAGCAAATAGCGTTTATGCCAATTACAGTATAGAAACACCTTTTTTAATTAGTAATTCTGCTCTAGTGATGTATACCTTGAGCTGATCATGTAAACGTTCGTTCCTCTCGGCTAGCGTGCGTCGTTCCTCGACTGGGTCAATTATCGATTCGTCTGTTGCGAGATCCTTGGTAATGTCACCGTGAGGTGTTTCGTCCTCACCCTCCTCCTCGCCTTCCTCGTTTTCTTCAACGTGATGATGGTGTGGAGTTGTACTCGCCTGATATGCTCGGTCAGCTTCCTCTTGCCTCAATCTGGAAACGCTTATTATCAAATTGTGCAGGTACAAATAAAATTCGGAATTAATAGATTGTATTCTTTTAGTACATGCGATCGTACTTGGCAGCCTCGAATTCCTCCTGCAATCTTCTTGCTTCAGCGTCCTTTGCTTCAACCTCAGATTGTATGCGCATGACCTCTTCCTGCTTGAGCTTGATCTCTTGTTCAAGCTTAGCACGTTCCGCCGCCTCCATTTCATGCGAGAGTTCCAGTTTCTCCATCATGACCGTGAGTTCCTGGAAAAGAGAATTTTTGTGTTGCTTTCATTCCTGTAACTATTTAATATTTCAATAAGTGTTCCTCGAAGTATAATTGTTAAGCCTGAATGTATAAACTATACATTTTGCCTAAATAAAGAGAATTAAGATACAAAACTGCCACGGAACAGCAGAATGAATGTAATTAACAACCTAAAATTATGTGGGTTAAATCCAGTGAATGAGAAAATCCAATTATTCGCGCTAAGCCGACTGCCAAGTGTGTGGCTGAAGGTAGAAGACTCTCAATGAAACCTGGTATAGGCATACATACCTTCTGGCGATCTTCTAATTCCTCCTTAGCGGCCTGCAACTGCTTAAGCTGTTCCTCCAAGCGCCGAATCATTTCTTGAGCTTCCATCAATTCTGCTTGCCGCCTCTCCATTTCCTCCGCCATATTCTTAAGCCTCTCTTCGTACTCTTGTTGTTTCTTCTCGGCCCGTTCCCTTGCTGCGATCTCCAATTGCAGTTTCTCCCGCTGCTGCTGCTTAGCTATCTTTTCCTCTCTTGCTTGAGCCTTTGAAGCACAGACAATTATGATAATATGAACTTACATACAATCAATGCCGCATAAACATTTGTTGTTAGTACGGTTTGAACCCTCATTAAAGTTACTTTTTATATCATGGCACTCAAAGTAGCAAATAACAAGAAAAATCATAGGGTAAACAACATAAGTGTCACAATCATTAATGTACATATCATTCTTCCTTATGCTATCTGTATCCATTTACCTTCATCTGTTGCACGTCGATAGTGTCAGGCTTGCGTCTACGCATGTACAATTCATGGTTACCCATGCACAGTGCTAAAATCCTCTTATTTATCTTGACTCTAGCCGCAAAGAAGACGAAATCCGGCGCCTTTTTATCGATGGGTTTTATGATGAACTTCTTGTCGTTAAATGAAATATTCCTGATTTCGGACCATGGAAAACCGATCTTTGGAGTAAGCTTATCGTCTTTCTCGTAAATGTTGAGACCAAGAGCGTCTACGCCTAACCACAGGTCTGTGCCTTTCTTGTTTCTGATTTCGAAGTAATTAACTCCGTACATCTCCAGATCCTAATCCATGGGCAAAACATTATGATGCCTTAATATCATTTTTAACAATTAACCTATCGAGATATTTAAGTACATGGATACTGATGTACCTGAGCAATTTTAAGATATTCCATCATGGCATCTTCGCGCAGCATACCACGGTGTTCTTGCCACCAATTGGTAATCGAGCTCTCCCATTCCTCTTTACTCATTTTGTGTTGATCCACAACACGCTGTGGCAGTAGGCGATCGTTTATCAGGAAGCCGGCGGTATGCGTTCCTTTCTGATAATCACCGTGTCTCGCTTGCACCGCGTACGAGGCAAGCAAGACAGACGTTTCCGGTGGGCAGTAAATTTCGTCTGTGAGTATGCCATTCTTCACCTATTATTTAAATAAATTTCAGATCGAACAAACATATAGAACAAGCTCCGCTCTCGATCACTTACACATATATCAGATTAGTAATAAAGAAAATCAGTGAAATCTAAATGGGAAAATAATGAAATTACTAATCACGTAAGAATGAACATGACACATCACACAGAACACGGAATATCAGCAGTTTTTTTAACCTGAAGATAAAACAGCCGTAGAGTAATATCCTGTATAAGTTCTTCGGCTACGTCCTCTGGATAGAATTTGGCCCGGAATTTGAACTGCAATGGTGTCTCCTTCTTCACATCCTGGCTCATCACCTACAATGCAAAAATTCAATTAAAACGATCGTCTTTCTCAAAGTACAATTACTATTAGAACAGGGGTGAAGTCCACAGAATTTTCACAGTAACATTTCAAAACCGTGCGACACATAGGTCATGGAAGTAGTTCGTGGGTATGTACATATGTAGGCGGGCCTTACGTCTCATGCACTCTAATTCAAGGAAAATCTCAATGACATAATTCGTGGATCTCCGATCGCACTGACCAATAACATTGCCCTTATCTGTGTTATCAGTAATCGCTACAGCGTCATCGTTTCGGTATCTCACGTCACGCATTGGTAATCGCTTTGATTAAGCGTCTGTAGTCGACAACCCGATTTAGTACACGTCTCAAGACCGATCGATAAAGTAAGAAATGTAATGCAACTGCAGCAATACCAATGTTGTCGTATGACCAGTAAATTTTATCACACGAAACAACTATTTCATATTACTTTCACGAGTTGCTCCCTGATTTCGAAACAAGAACAGCTTTAGTCCATAACATTCTTTGAAGTTCTATAATTCACATTTGTAACCATTTGTAAGTATAATAAGCAATTCTCCCTAAGAAAAATATTATTTCTTGTATTGTACAATACGTTTCAAAGGGTTAAGCTTTGAATAAAGTGAGCTAATCCGACTAAGTGGCACAAGAATAGCTCAGAGTCATGAATCCCTTGAACTCACAATCCATCATGCTATCTTATCACCCGGTAATATCTACCAGGGAATCTCGGTTAGGGGGTAAAGCGCGGTGAGCGAAAGTGTACCCGGCCAAGTGTGTACGCACTGCGGCTCTCGACTTACCGTTATCGGAAGCTATCAAGAGTCCCTGTGCTATTGTTTTAACCTGTAACTACTGCCAACCATAAGTTCCAATTCCAAAAGCTCCAATGCTTCGAAACATCCATGTCTGCCCAAATTTTAATATGAAACACGCGGTAAAGGGATGCGCACTCATCAATAGTATTTCGCGGGAAAATTGCAATAAATAAAATGCTGATACTGAATCTAATCAGTAGAATGTGCAATTCCGATACAAGTTGATGTTATTAAAATAATGCTGCAATGATAAATAAGTATTATCGTTTAATTTCTAAGTCGAACAAAACTTGGCATATCATTATGCTATCATCATACACAAAGCAACTTGACATCCTATACGTTATAGAATCTTTTCTCATGGACCACTCTTCGACAGGTACACGGAAGTGCTGAGCAAGCCCGCCTTGACCATGCATGACATCTCGACTCAATGTCAACGGGCCGCTTTTTCCAATTGTCACCGGCCTCTACCTGTTTATGTACAGTTATGTAATCTATCGCTACTTCTTGCACTGTCACTTGCAACTTGTAAGTGTACTAGCCCTGAAGGTCCTTAGGCGGGCCAGACCAATATATCTAAGCATCAAAACTAAAATCTCCATTTACTTGGCTGTGATTACATTCCCAATTCCATTTTACATTTGCATATTAAAGATATGTGCAATAGTCTCCCATAATAAGTCTCTCAAAGGCATCCGCCTCATGAGGAATGCAATATCTTTAATACAGCCACTTGTTCACCTTTCCAAGTGGAAAGGAAGTGCGTCTAATGTTACGCGCACTTCGGAGAATTTCTGCTTACACCGAATCCCCGGTAACACTAGACTCGAAAGTGAAAAATCCGTACGAACTGTTAGAATCGACCTCGTTGACGATCGACTCATCCATCAACGTCGTACACTACTCACTCGATAGTTTAACTTGGCTTTATTCGCCTGAAAATTCACACAATGTAGAAAAAATACTCTATAATACCCTGCACTATATACTCAGAATAAATTTATAATACTAAAGCAGAACGATCTCTCCAATATAACGGAGAAAAGGGAGAACTGTAAGAGAATGCGACTAGAGTGGCTCATTTCCCTTAAACGGTAGAAATAAGAGGTTGATCGAGAGAACGAAGTAACAAACGGCTTATCGACGTAAGATGCTGCTCCGAAGCGCGTCCTTGCAATTCACGGCGATACCATGAATACTCGAGGGGCTACTTAGACACGAAAGAAAAAAGATGGAATGAAGAGCGGACAAAAGAAGTAGCGGTGGAACAGCCGCTGGTTGTGTCAACTACTGAGGAGCCTGCAATTTAATATTACGTAAAAGTACAGAGTCCGCAGGCGAGAAGTACGAGCAGACAGCACCTGGGTGTCACCTAACTCATTCGGATTTGCACGTGCGATATAGAAAACTCGTAGGAATGCCATCATAGCTAACGCCGAATTTACATAGACGAAATACTTAATTGCATCTTAAATGTATACCTAATTGTAGAAAGTCTTTTATAATCTAATGAAGCTATTAGATATACACTCATTATAATATAAATAGAAAAAAGAACTTGGAACAACACCAAGACTCTGAGGAATGGTATGGAACTAAGGCTTTCGTATAATTCTTGAGGGAAAAGAGTATTTGCTGAGCGATCAAGATGAGGGCACAGCGTGAGTTAAATGCGTACGATCGTCAGCCGACCTCTCTTAAAGGGGTTAACGAGAATGAAAGAGAAAGGGATGAGACTCCTAGAAATATTTTCGTGAAAGACGCGCTCGGAATTGTCGAGGCTGCTTGAATTAGAAGCGTGCAACTTGTTCTGTCACGCGGCAACAAGATTATCCCAGCTATACCCAACCGTACAAAAGGACAAATGTAAAAGGTGTGATCGACCTTTAATACGTTCGCTAACCAACGTTTAATCTATGTATTCTAGTGGCAGTTCAATTGATTAATTCTACCAATAAAAGAAACTGGTAGCAAACGTCTCAATTGCTGTATAAGACATTATCTGGCTGGCACTAATTTTGTAGAATCGATGCAAAAAAAATGGTGAACTTTGTCGAATCGGTCAGGGCTGAGATGAAAATCTATGGAGTGCAAAGGGGTGAAAAGTTCCTGAGCAGCGGGAGCGGGTGACTGCTGTTCGCATTAAGTGTATTTTTAGAATGCGAGAAACGCTTTTCACGGGGCCGCCCCGGGATTCCTTAAACGGCAGAACGACTAATGAGTCATCGTAGGATATTCTCATGCAACTGACGCAACATCCCCAACAGCTTTGATTAATAAACGCCGGCATTGCCTTGTCGGATAATGCAGAAAACACTCGGCTTTTTCTATCGTTTTCTCCTTGGACATCTCCCCGCCAGGAATATCTCGTCTACTTATATATTCACTGTATACTCAAGTGCCTCTTAAATGCAAAAAGTCTAGCCGACATAGAACACTGCCCTATTATCGTAAAACTTCACCTTTAAAACCTTGCGTCAAGGCTTCTCGATTACAAACAGCTAGCAACCTTATGTAATTGGCAATTTAACTACCAATAAATTCGTATCTACTAATCAGTTGAAATTGATCGATTTTCATTACAAAGAGGAAGGCCGTCCAGTCGATCTGCATTCAAGACTGAAGCTAATTATTGATACATCATAATCAACGAAGATATTCGTAGAGGATTTAACGTCAAATAGTTATATATCTGTGTCGAGAATTGATAATGAACTTTGCGCGGCTTTCTTGGTGAACTTGGGAATCATTTGCGGCGAAGTGAGGGTAAGGAAAAGTGGTAAGTATTACGAGGATAAAGAAGGTCATCAATACTAGCTCGAATTCGGTCGAAAGAACGAGTCTTTGCTCGGCATTAGCATAACAGTGGTCAGCCTTCGCTTCCGACATTGTGAAGAAGCCTCGAGAACTCTGTACTTGGATATTACGGGGGAATACCCAAAATGGAAGAAGCTAACATGTCCTTGAGCCATGGCTTTCCTACCAAGAGCAAGAATTAAGTGGAAGAATATCGAGTATAACGATACAACATATTCCTGGCATAGGAATCTGGCTAAAGGGCATAAATTGTGGTGGAATATATTGAGTATATTTAAGATTGGTGCAATTGAATATAGCGTAGAAAGACTATACTGTAAGAAGACTGAATCCCACATGTCTCGAATGCCGGTGTGCTAGAATCCCCCTATGGGAAAAGCTATTATCCGAGCTCGAGAAAGGAGCCAGAGGCAGAGGCAGAGGCAGAGCCCTTCGTGCATGCGGCCAGTGCGGCGCGCACACGCGACATCTGAAACGTGAGAGAAGCGAGTCCCTCGCTTTCTGTTCGTGAGCTGTCTGGTCTCGGGGGGCTTACCAGGTCGTCGTCGAACTCGTCGTCGTCGGTGTCGGAGTCCGAGTAGCCGCGCAGCTTTCGAACTTTCTTTTTCACCTCCTTCTTCACCACCCTCGCGATCGGGTTTTCCGGCTGCGAGTAATCGTTTCAATGGTAAGAACATACCGACCAGAGAGACAAGTACTATGCCAGCTAGCTATGTACGCGGACTCTTACTGCGTGGGCTGCGTGGGCTGCGTGCGCTGCGCCTGCAGGGCTCAATATCAGGGGCTACGGTATTTAAGTACTTTCTGGCCGATCTACAGACCTTCCTCACGCATCTCTACACCACTTGGATAATTCTGTCTGGCTCAGTACCTCCTTTTAGCATAGCCTCGCGAGAACAATACTCTACGGAATACTCAGTGGTTACTTAACTGGAATACACAACTATTTACTGAAATGTTCAGTGAAACTTCGATGAAATATTAAGTATGTTGGCGCAATTCATTCTACAAACTAATTGAAAGCCAGCCATCAATTGTTCACTGAACCCTTCTTCCGTATCACAGTCGGTGGGGGGGGGGGGGGGGGGGGGCATAAGGGCTTTTCTACCGAGGGCTACTTAATGACACACAGGGGAGCCAGCTGCTGGCAGACAAAATAGGCAGCATTTATCTTACAATGCCGGATAACATAATAACGATATCTAATCTCGGCTTCTCTTAAGAACGTATTAAGTGATATAGATGTACTTACTCTATCATTAAAGACTTAGCGCCTATTAAGGAGAGAGCATGCTACAATACGCATTTATTGCACGCAGCCAATATTATCTGCCACTTTATAATAAACTACCGCTAAATACGCGTTTACTACAATACAGAGTGAGGGGAAACATCGGGTTTTCACTATCAATCAGTATTGCAACGCTAATGCACATTCGTCTGACTAAACGACTCATCCGATAACATTTTCTTTCCTTTAGCAATATAATTGCTTCCTATTCGGTTCGATTTTCCGGGAAACCGTTAGTCATCGACCCATGCAGCTCGCTGCAGCGGTTTTCACCTGGCGCGCACCTGTTCCCTGGGCTCTTCCGCCAGTTGGATTTCCCTTCGGCAGGAATTTCCAGAAACCCCATCGAGGAAGAAAGCGCCGCACAAAAGGCTGCAGCAACGTCCTAAAACGGGTTGCGCGTATTTACAGGGCTTGCTGCGACGAGGAGAAGTCAAGAGCGGCTATAGGTATAGGTATAGCGCCATCGAGGCGACTGTGTCAAGGTGAAGGCGCGTCGTCTACAACTTTAGGCGCTCGCTCGGTGAAAGCTCGGAGGAAATCTCTGCCAGACATACGAGCTCGGTCGCGTCCTCTCGATATCTGATATCGCTCTGCCAATAATGTGATTTTCAATACAGCACTCTCGGGGCTACACTTTCGATACGCCATTGAGATTACATCGCGCTCCTATAATGTACTTTTCATGTTTCAATATCCTAGTATTTTTACCAACACTTTAAACCTGTGCGGTCCTATATTTACCGCCTGCGCTATGGCGCTTCATGCGAATGTAAAGGAAACAATTAATATTGGAGTGTATTGTAATTAAGAATAGTTTGAGGTAGTGGAAAAACGTACACTAAATGAGAGTTAACGGCTATTCATTTCTTTGGTAATAATTCATTGTCACAGCCAATGGATCAATCACAGAGTCACCCTAAACAGTTATTCGGATACTTATGAATCAGGGCAGGCCGACTAGCTTCCCAAGCATTTTTAAACGACCTTTACTCGCGTGCTCCTTGTTGTTAGAGATCTTGTAAGCTTGGTTGTGAAGTTCGCCGGTCATAACAGAACTGCGTCGCTTACTGACAAGTAAAAATAGGGAGGGAGGGGTCGCCTTCGTTCGACACACGTTCACAGCGAGGACAATGTGGAAAAAAAAGAACACGAGACACCGAGCGGATCGCAGAACGATCAAACAAGTGTACCGTGCGTGAAAGTCGATGACATCAGCGCCGTCGTCGACGTCCCTCTTTCTCCGTTGGCCCGGGACCGAGATCTCGAACGCGCAGCGCACGTCTATTTACTTCCATCTCGCTCTCCCACACTCGTAATCCTGTGCTCTTTTTATCGGGGTGACATAAGCAGCGGAATTACAAATCATCCTGGCGCACAGCGAACGCACATGCTGCCGTCGCTCGAGAAGAAGCTCCAATGGCCCGACTGCCGAAATCCAGTAGACTCTCATAAGCATCGGACGATAATGTACTTACTATCCCTCGAGAGTCTAGGTTCTAGATGCTCTAGATCTAGATCTGGAGAAAATGTGAGGGTCGTTTGATTCGCGTGCACGCGAATGCGCATAATTCTATGTAGCTCATCTGCATTGTTCCATATTATCCGCGCGACAGCCTGCTCGCTCTGTACACTAGCACTAGATAGTATAATGATACTTTGCTTGCCTCTATGTCGCTACGTAGAATCAAAGAAGCGCTGCGGTAAACTAATGAGAAGGCACGCTACAAGAGTTTTAAACTACAAGTACACTAGATAATACAACATCATTTTAATTACGCTCTGTAGAAATGAATATGTATAGTTCTAGATAGGGTGCTAATGCATTATGCTACACCGGCCAATTTCACATAGAACTCCAACGATTTTCTAATGTGTTCACAAGTAAGTCATATCATTGAAACAATTTGCTAAAAATAGTCGGTAAGTACATGAGTAAAAGTTTCTGGAAAAACGTGCAAAGTTGACTGGTAAATTGCAATGCAAAAGTGCCCCGTAATGATAGATGAATAAAAAGCATCAAATGAACCTGTGGCACCTTACCTTTCGATACAGTTTAATCCAAGTAAGGTCACCCTTACTATCGGTGTACTGAAGTCCGAAGAACCAGACTTCGCGCAACCCGATGGTCTTGACCACCTGATCGAAGAGTTGCTTGCCGGTGGTAGTCGCCTGGATGGAGAACTCCAACTCCGCATCCATCGTCGTCACCCTCACGTTCATCTTCACCGAACAAGAACAAAAAGGCAAACTATCAAATGACAGAATCACAGCCGACAGACAATTGTGCGTAGGAATGGCGACATTTCAAATAGAGTGATGCGAATTAATGGCCACCCGGTAGACGCGCGAGGACGCCACCCCAGCCGGTTCTTCAAAGTGTGTGTACTCTCCCTCTACATTCTTGTATGTAGCACTGTGCGTCGAATAACGAACTATGCGTGTACGTTGCGAGTAACACTAGTATCGAAGAGGCACTACTCGTTTGATCGAGTTTTCCGGCGGACATATAACAATGCGCCCGTATATCGTGGATCCTTACCACTTTCGCCCCGGCGACCATGGCTGCTGGAGTGTCGAGCGGCCGAAGAAAGCACGAGGAAGGAAGCACCGAGATTTCAAGCCGTACGAGGAGAGATTGATTGTGACCGAGCACAGGAAGGCGTTGAAACCGCGATCACAGCGAGGAGAAAAGGAGTGCGTGCGGAGAGCGAAGTCACTACTGTGCTGGAATGCCGAGGTTACTGGCTGCCGTTGAAATTTCGTGGATCGGCGTTTGCCGGTCTTCGGTGGGACAATGGGCCGAGGGGCAAGTGCAGCCGGCAGAGCGTCTTTACCCCTCCCGACTTCCCGTGCATCCGATCCACCCTCTTTCTCGCTCTCACACAACTCCTCACTCAGTTAGAGGAAGAAGGCAGAACGGCGCAAGGTGGTCACGTGAGGAAGCCGGTCGACTCCAGCGCGACCAATCAGCACTCGCTGGGGATACCCGGCGTACGGAAGGAAACGGATCTTTGTGAATAAACCCTCCAAATTCCAGCACAGGACCGAGCACTACAAATCCCTCTAAACTCTAAACGCTGTTAGTTCCACGCTTCAACCCTCAAGCGTGAAACGTCCAACTCCAAGATAGAATCGCAAATCTTGGAAATTCTAATCGTACAATGTTCCCAATGAATCATATACATTTCGACATCGACATTTGCATAATACCACAAGGTTGACTTCCAATGATAATGGATTGTTTAATAATTAGGCAGTATGACACGTTTCAGACAAAGATGCAGAGTGCATCTACTGGTGAGAATCATGTTGTAAGTATAATGTGCCAACGTTACGTATTTCCTTATGATGCAACCGGCAAATTACAGGGAACGGTGTAACCCCGTAAGCTGCAGGTACTATATGTTTCCCGTTTCATCGAGAGTATCGTCACAAGATGCAGAAAAAGCACGACTCTCGTACTCGCAGTCCTAATTATCGCCAGCCATACGCACGAATGATCGTGCAAATATGCAGAAACGAAAATGGAACTTTGTCCTCGTTGTGATTATGTTTTATTTAAGAAAATTAAAGGTACGTGCGGTTACTTACGGATTTCGGCATGGTGGCTGCTACGTGTGTCCCTCAAGTAATGAAATTATCCCTCTGTAAACAAAAATCCATACTAATTAGAACGCATGAAGTAGTAAAATAGTTGAAATTTCACAATTAAAACACATAAATGAATCTTGCAGGCCAACTGGTTATTCGCAGTGGTCGACTCAACAAGTGCTCGTTACTTTTATAGTGCCACCTTGTGCATACAGATTCAGGCATTAAAACTAGCGCTTCGCGACTAAGTTCTCGTAAGTCTATTTTGCGGACTCGAGAGCTGTGCAGAACGGGTTTGTGATTATCGATTAATAGTCTAATTATGTTGAGCTAAGCACATTACGAGGATCCAGACAATATCTTAACATTAGCAAATCACGGGAATCGCTAATACTAAAACGTCACGAAACGGGCGAGTCAGAGGTAATACACTTTGTATTTGAATACGTTGGCCAACTGAATAGAACAGCTTGTGGGAATAGTTGGAAATCCCAGTAGATAAATCCAATCGGAAATTGCAAACATTTTAATATCCGGTACAACTTTTATTTCATTACAACTTCATTCGAGCAATCGTTCTTAAAAGACTGAGTGTTTGGGCGGAAGAACATTCTCGTTGCTTGCATAAATATCATTTGTTCAAAGCTTTGGACAATAGTCTTGCAATACTTAATTGCACTTATAGCATAAGTGACCGTAGATTTACATTGAATATGATACGCGTATATCTACTAATGCAGATAACGGTACATAATACAAGCGATAATGCGCACGAGTTTTCCAATAAAATCATAAAGGAAAAGGTGACATTCGATTGCGGCAGAGAATTCCCAGTAGTCAAGGATTGAGTAAGAGTCAGAGTAGTGCTCGGCGAAGGTTAAGAAGTGGCACATATGTGTGTCCGGTGGATCGGAGAGGCACCGGTGTCTCCATGTTGGAAGAGGAGACAGGTTATAATGCAAATCCGCCTGACCGACATACGCCACGGTGTAGAGACGAGCACTGGCTGCACACTCTGGTGGTGCTCTCGCTGCTACACCCCCTTTATCTAGGACCGCCTAGATAAAGGGGCTGCTCGTTCATTGAACCCTTCCTATCGCATGACTTCTCTCGACATCGGAAAACTCCGTATCCGTTGGATACTTTTTCGCGATAGAACGCACCTCTATTAATAGAGTCTGCCCACATGAGCGTGCTAATGGAATATGTCACTAGCGCTACATCGTGAATAATCATATAGAAACATTTCAACCACTCTACCTCCAATAACACGAAACTCTATATAAAATTTCATATATTCTTAAATCGATAGATCGCTGCTTCTCAAACTCATTTACGAAATGTTGCAAAACATATCCTAACATATGAAACTTGCACAGTGTAAGACTTAAAGAATGAGCATGCAAAGATGACTAGAAAAGTGGAACGGATTTGTCCGAAGTACATTATTTCAACAGCACTGAAAGATTATTGATAAAAGACTAAGAATCATAGTAAGAAGTACAATAGTCAAGGTTTCCATATTAAGATTCGACGAATATTTATTATTCTGTATTGTAGGAGTGCGTTACTCCTACATACTAAATGGTATATGAGATTTGGTATCGGCTGGATGGATCTCTAGGATCGCACGCCAGCAATTTAAGATCGTAATACCGTGCGGTGGTTACGAACGATATCGCGGTTGCAACAGAGGCTTGATAAGGTAGAAAAATCCGGTTACATTGCTTTCGATCACCTCTGCTATATCGTGGATCGGAGCGACAAGCTTGTGTGTGACTGGCTATGTCAAAATGTGTGAGTAAGAGGGATTGAGAAATGATATAAGCATCCTCCGTGTAGGATGAGGTGTAACTGCTTCAACGTCGGAATCATGTGACGTCCCGCACATCTTCGATCTAGAGACCGCTGCCCGTTACTTATGCAAATCCTGGGAAAAAGCTCTGTCGTACGTGAATGGGTGTGAACACTCAAGAGCAACTGAATTTCGAGTCTGGTCACTCGCGCCAGTTGAAAATCTCCTCAAGTAAAATGCCACGAAGAATAAGGCCCGGAATGGACTTGAGATGCTAGGAATGCTTGATGTCCCTTAGTGGGACGTGGGACGGAGTAGTCGGAGAATTCCAAGTAAATGACTGGTAAAGGATAGTGCGTTCAATGCAGAATTGGGGCCGACAGATTTCGAAGTATTGTCGGAGACTACCAATGGGATATCGATTGGTGTGTACGGAATATCGGCGTACATCCTACTGATGTATTTACGCGAGCAGCAAGCTCATAAAAAGCGGTAGAGCAGCACAATATCACTGGCTGATGTTGGATGAATGAAATGGTCCGCGTTAGGTGAATAGGGAGGTGAAAAATCACGTGAGATCGGGCGAGATCGAGGTACGGTTTGCTTAATGAGGAATCCTCCGGATCTAATCTGTTAATTGCCTAAGGCCGTTGGGAGAGGCAAGTATCCGGCTGGTTCCAAGTAAGCCAGCACGATCTAGGTTAGTTATGTTCCATAGGCAGTAATATTAAAATACACTTAGCAGGCAAAATTGGTAGGAGCCGCGAAATTAGAAGAGGTAGAACGCAATATTGGAAGTCAATGTAATTCAGGATCGAAGTGCAACAAGGGGTTTGCGTGCTGAGATTTCCGAGGTTTCTAACCGCACTGCCAAGCGAGGTGCGCGGAGCAATAATATAATTCATGTCAGGAAAAACTCACTTTATCTGCCCTGGTATGATATAGATCCCGTAACACGTGCGCCACACACATCCACGGGAGGCCGGCCTGGCACCTCTTGCACTTGCACTATACTCGCGCGGCGAACCAACCGACAGGAAATCGTGCGATCCACACCCAAAAATCCCGTCACGTTCGGACAATACTGACACCTCACTGATAATATGGCTGCCCGCCCGCGGCGCCGCTTGCCAAGCTTCAGGCTTCGGCCTCAACTTCCACGCACAGTCTGCCAGCTGTCAGCTCTTTCTTCCTTACCGCACCGGACTCCGACCAAGCCCAAGACCGAGTTACACTTAGCCCTATTATCCACCCTCACGCATCAAACCGTACTTTAAACTCTCTAAACCGAGTATTTCATATTAGATGGATAGATAGATAGATGCCTGTGTAGTACCTGCCATTATGCTTTGTACACAGGAAAACTTCATACTCAAACCGAAAGATGGAGTCAGTTTAACCGAACACTCCGCTGCCCGTCTTATTCTACGCCTGAACGCACTTTTCCACTTCCGGTTGCTCATCATCATGATTTGCTCATCTGTCGCCATTTTCAGTAGCGAAATTTCGTGCGTTCAGCCCGAACAAGCTGAAGCATCGCAAACAATAAATCGATCTCGCTTTATATACCGGACATAAACTTCGGATCGGCGGCAAAGTTAAATATCAACTGAATTAGACCGAAAGAAGAATGATATAATATTCTTTTTTTGCTACTAAATGTCAGCATTTTATCTAATATCTTCTTTCGTACGCGAAGAACAAACCGCATTGCATTCTGCAAACTATATAATATGTCACAGTCGCTTTCGGCAACTTGAATGAATAATGCTGAAAGGATAAAAATCTGCTCTTTATTGGATTGAACTCTGCGATGCAGTGTTAGTGCGCTGCTAAAATTAAGTGAATTTAATTTGTAAGAATCCCGGGCGAACAATACTGTCCGCGCCTGCATACATACATATGTAGTAGTTAAAAAGTGGTGCATGGCTATGTAAAGGCAGACACGGTACGGCACATATTACGCTTTTGCAAAGGAGTGTCGTGTATGGTTGAACTTAATTGTCGTTCTTTCAGAGATCATATTGCTATCTACTGGATCCGATTCTCGAGGATGGAGCTCGAGAGGGCGAGTAAGCCGAGCACTCATTCTAAAGGATGTAAGTAAACTCGGTGGAAAATGAGGGGAAAAAGTCAGTGAAAAGTAGGCAGAATCTCAAAAGCTTTCGAAATCACTCGTTACATCGTACTGTCATTTGCACACACAAGCAATCGATCGTATCGAAATTCACGCGAGACAGAGAAAGACATGCAGCCGAGAATGAATCTGTGAGAGTATGCTGAAATTCATCGTTATCGCTGTTAAGCCAGTGTCATGCATAAATTCCGAGGACAGTTGATGTAAGAGTGATAAATTCCCGAGGAAATGTATAAATCCCTCGAAGTGAGAAGATGTTGAGAGGCCCGCATCATCGAGCCTTTTTGTCTTGCGATATTTGCGCACTGTCATCCTCTTCCCAAGTTAGTCATGCGAAAGCTCGCCAATGACAGTTAACGAGAGCAATCCCCTGTGCCCCTGCCTGTCTTGTGGGCAGCAAGAGTCAGCAGTACGGTTCTCGCTTATATTTCAATTCGGCCGTCAGACCTTTCGAGAAATAAGAATTCCTTGTCAACAGACACGCCTCTGAGTTCTCCTCGCTCGGTGGTTAGATTTGATATTTATAAACTTGGTTCGGCTTTATCGGTGCGTCTCGCACCTTCGCGTGGATATCCAACAGGATTGAATATACGGCGGATTTCTTCCACTTTCCAAGAACATACTCGCACTTCGAATCACAGCTTGGCAAACGAGATATTTAGACGGTAAATCGCTTCGGGGATAGGTACATACATTCACACATTCTTCCGTTAATCATGTATATTTTTCCTCCGATCTGATTGTAGGTGAGAGAACTCTAAAGAATGTTATTTTTAGGAGACCCACCACATGTTTTCTCATAAATAACATGTCTCATCCGCATTTCTGACGCTTTCACTATGAGACTGAAAGCTATGGTTAGTCATTGATACCTGTTTATCCATCATTGTGTTTCTTACAACTAGCATGTAATATTAGTTAAGTAATCATAGATGCGAAACAAACACAAAAACGATAAATAGAGACAAAAAGTATACAATCAGATACGTTATACAGTGAACTTCTGCCTCTACTTACAAGTTAGAAGTTCTTGTAAGTATATCTAAGGCATATAATCTGTATCCTAAGCTGTCATAAGCATGCGTTTATTAACCACACAAAGACTGGAGAAGGTCAATTACTGTGCAATATTCTCTGTATATGTTGTTGCCTTTTTTTCTTATTCATTGCATCCGACTACCAATAAATTAGGATGAAGTTACTAATTTGTTCTCTTTTCTCGCACTATGCAAGCGTATTTATATTGCTTTTACCTTAAGCTAAGGTGATTGACTTATAATGTTAACTCAGTATGTATTTAAACTATCAGTATGAAAATGATTTATGAAGCTAAAAGATGCTGTTTATAAATGCGAGCTACCGTAAACCATTGTGGAATCATTTAGTATAAGTTGCAGTTTGCAACAGAATGTATAAGTCAAACAGAATCAATGTTGTTTTATACAGGCTAGTCAGTGCAAAAGGAGATGTTTGGCGCATGAGCCTCATATAGCAATACAAGACTCTCTTTTAGAGGACCATAAAACTATGTTTTGCTGGGGTAGTAGTATACACGGAGAATTAGGTTTGGGTGGCATCGAGGATGAGACCATTCTTGTTCCTCAAGAAGTGAATTTCTCAAAGGCCACTGAAGTTGACCAAAGTAAGCCTGTTTCTTATATAATTTCATTTAACAAAACATATTCTTTAAATGATATTTCATACAGTTGCATGTGGAGAAAGTCATTCTGTGGTAGTGACAAATGATGGTCAAGTGCATTCTTGTGGCAATAACGATTATGGCCAACTTGGCCATGATATAGGAAGAAAAAGATTCCGTAAGTATACTAAGAAGACAAAACAACATTGTTGTACAATATTGAAAATTCTGCTCAATACATTTTTATTGCTTATGCAGAATTAATACCGGGCCTAGAAGCATTTGTATTTAAGAAAGTATCATGTGGAGCCTGCCACACAATGGCTGTGAATGAATGGGGTCAACTGTTTAGTTGGGGTTCAAACACAGATGGTCAACTAGGTACATCTTTTAAGCCTGAATTTTTTAAATTTATTCTTCTGTTGCGCTAAAAATCGCTGAATTTACTACTGGAATTAGTTTAATCAATTGCAGGTCTTAATTCCAATAGCATTAGTGAACACTCTCCGCGAATGGTAAAAGCCCTGGGTACCAGAGTCATTGTACAAATATCCTGTGGTAGAAAACATGTACTTGCCCTTACTAATAACGGAGAATTGTATGCTTGGGGGTCGAATAGCGATGGTCAGCTTGGTTTAGGATCAGGCATTCAAAGCGAATCTAAACCATGTCTCATACCCAGCTTAGCGGCTATACCCATTGGATTTATCGCCTGTGGTGGATACCATAGCATAGCTATATCGAAATCAGGTATTGTAAAAGTTTCATTATCAATCTTCGAGTCATGAAACATTCCGTCTAATTTGGCCTTCTTGCAGGAGCTGTCTTTGGTTTTGGCAAAAATACTTTTGGCCAACTAGGTTTAAACAACACTCATAATACCAATGTCCCTTGCCAATTAAGAACCCTTCGAAATGCGAAAGTATGCTATGCAGCATGTGGCGAGGAATTCTCAGTTTTTCTGACACTGGTAATACTCTAAGAATCTTTGATATACATATGACGATCAATTCTTAGCATGCCAGTTACTTTTAGGATGGAGGAGTATTCACATGTGGTGCTGGCATGTATGGTCAATTGGGCCATGGAAATAATACAAACGAAATTCTACCTCGCCAAGTCATGGAATTGATGGGTAGTACAGTTACACAGGTAATTGTGAGGATGAATATGTACCAGTTGTTCTGAATTTTCAAAATGAAAACAGCTGTTTATCGTTTACCGAAGATATCATGCGGAAAAAGGCACACGCTAGCATTAGTCCCATCTCGCGGTCGAATATACGCTTGGGGACTTGGAGGTGCAGGACAATTAGGAAATAGAGTAGCTTGTAGTGTACCAACTCCGCAAGTTGTACATGGTCCATGGGTTGCACCGAATGGTACAGTAATGATGGAACTAAACGCACCGCTCAGTCCTAATACCATAGACTGCATTGTTCGACATATTTTTGCTGGCGGTGATCACTGTTTTGCAACGGTTGTTCCGAGAAAAGTAAGACTTGCTGTTAATTCAGTATAAAATGGCAAAATCCGAAGACAAATACTTATAGTATTGCTCGGTTATTTATAGGAGGATACAGGACCAGATGACTGTAGAATGCTGGGGCCATCTTATCAAATATTGACTGTGACAGAGGAACAATTAGCTGCCTGTCAAAATGTACCTTCGGGATCACCTATCGACCACGACCTTATAACGTGAGTAGAAAAGTTAGTACCTAATGCTGACCTTGTGTCCCATCTCTTTAGCCTGTAGAAACCTATACAACTAGCCATCCATCAACTCTGCTTCTCAATCTAATGAGAATAGTATTTCCTCAACTTATACAATTTCAAGGAACGCTTTGATTGTTTGTTTAAGGTACTTAGAAACAGTCTTCAAAAGTCAAGCATGTATCAATGCCTCATTCTTGCTGATGAACGATGCTCACTATGCCTGTTCAAGTAGACATCATGGTGTGGATCTGGATTGTGCAACAAAATCTTTTGGCATTATTTCGGAGTTTGATAACACCTCTATTCAAGAACTAGTACGTTGTAGAATTAATAACATGAATCAAGCACTGCCAAGAATTGGGAATAGAAAGAATTTTTGTTTGCAGATATTTACGTGTATATCCGAGAGTTTGATTCCCTCTTTTGCCAGTTCACCGCCCGATGTAGAAACTTTGCGGGTATACTTAACACTACCCCTCTATCACGGTTTCGCGAACCCTGGTAATTGTCACACTTTGCACAAGCCTTTCTGTAGAGCGGTTCTTTGTTTGAAGCCAGAGGCTCTGAAAGTTGTAAGCATGTGGTGGAGCAAAGTGCCAGCTCGTTACTTTGAAAGACTAGTTAGAATCAATAAAGCTGTTGTTTTACAGTTCGTGAAACAGCCGAAACCCGACAGGGTAATTATCTCTCCTTCCGGTACTTTAATAGGAATTTTTATCAATCAGGACGTTCACCAGTCTTATTGTTGCAGACTGTAGCATGGGCTATGACACTCCAACTTGTTTTGGATTTATTACGATTGTTGTACAAACTCTACAATGGAATGGATGAGAATAATAAAGTACCGTACTCGACATTCTACCTGCCAGAACTCGTCGATTATATTGACGTGAAGAACGCTTATCTTAAATGGCTCTTGGAGAAGAAAGATTCATTCCCAGTACGCATTTTTATCTTAAATGTTACTTTTATATATTTCAAATGAAAGATTTACTCTTCCAATATATGATTCATCTTTTCAGACACGAAAAATATACTTCTGTGATTATCCGTTCCTGTTCGATGCTCAAGCTAAAACAATATTGCTTGAAACAGACCAAGCCATCCAGGTATGACTGTTTCTTTATATTTATACAGCACTCTTATCTTTTATGATCTAGAATTTTGCCAATGAAATTTGTGATTTCAGATGCAATCAGCTATGAATGAAGCTGCTACCCGTACGATCACACATATGTTTTTCAATTCTTTCACGGGGGAGGCAGCACGACACCATAATCAATTTGTGATGCTAAACGTTTCACGTGAAAATATAGTGCAGGATACTTTGCGCGAATTATCTCATTACAGTTCCAGTGACCTAAAGAAGCCACTAAGGGTAACTTGACTGTCGGAAGTTTGCGAGGTTTCGATAGATTGCTTTTGTGTCTAATTAATCTCTTTTGATTAGGTGAAATTCCATGGTGAAGAGGCTGAAGACGCGGGTGGTGTCAAGAAGGAATTTTTTATGCTCTTACTTAAAGAAATCCTGGACCCCAAGTATGGAATGTTTAAAGAATACGAGGAAACTCGAACGATTTGGTTCAGCGAGGATTCATTCGAGGACGAAGTTGTATACTTCCTGATTGGAGTGATCTGTGGACTTGTTATATATAATTTTATTATCATAGATTTACCATTCCCATTAGCTCTCTACAAGAAGTTATTACACGAGTCTGTTGGACTGAGTGACGTTAAAGACATGTCGCCAACTATCGCCAAGTACGTCATTTGATATTAAATATTTAAATAAATAATAAATATCTGCTTTATTACTTCTTTCATTGTTTTGATCTATTTTTTAATTGTAGGAGCATGCAAAGTATACTTGACTATAACGAATCCGATTTCGAGGAGGTATTTATGTTGAACTTTGAAGTTTCGAGGGAAGCGTTTGGAGAAAAGAAGATACACGAGTTGATACCGGATGGCAGCAAAGTTCCTGTTACACTAGAAAATAAGTATGCGCTTGTGGAATATTTAGTAGTTTCATTCTTTCTCCGTGTAAGGTTTCTAATTTATAATTTTCACTGCAGAAAGCAGTTTGTTGATTTGTATGTAGATTATATATTGAACAAATCCATGGAGTCCCATTTCCAAGAGTTTCACAAAGGCTTCCACAAAGTGTGCGGGGGCCGAGTACTAGAACTATTTCGTAGCGACGAACTAATGGCTGTGGTGGTCGGGAATGAAGACTACGACTGGGAATTGCTCGAGAAGAGCACTGCGTATAAGGAAGGCTATACAAAGGACGACCCAACTATTATCCTTTTCTGGCAAGTATTCCGTGAACTGACACTAGAAGAGAAAAAAAGATTTTTGCTTTTCCTCACGGGCAGTGACAGAATACCTATACAAGGAATGAAGGCAATTCAGGTAAGACTTGTATAACTCTTCAGCGTCGATATACCATTGATTAGCGATATACATGTTTAAAAGTTTCTTGTGATTCTTCCAGATTACAATACAACCACTGAACGACGAACGGTTCCTACCTGTTGCGCATACGTGCTTTAATTTGCTCGATCTGCCACGTTATCAGACTCGCGAGAGGCTAAGATACAAGTTACTGCAAGCTATACAGCAAACACATGGCTTCTCACTTGTATAGATTACTTTCCGCAATCTTTGTTTAATGCCCGCGTAATGTTGGGAGTCGCTGTGCGCCCCAATGATTTGATAAAATTCTTAAGATTTTGCACTTTTGTGTACCACTCGCATTAAACGTCTCGAGTCTGTATTATGATTTGCGATAGGTGTTATACCGGGGCTTCGACTTTATCTTGCCCCACACCTGATTGTATAATGTAATTCAAATAAGGAACAAAAACTTATCGATGTTTGTTTCTAAGATTGAGCTCTTCTTAGAACGATCAAATTAATGAATTGCCTATAATCGATTTCGTTGAAATTTTGTAATATATTCACCCTTTGATGGGAGTAACTAACTCAGGGAAACCTGTTTAGAATGAACCCAACCTGTCGAGTCCCTTTTTCGAAGTATATGTGTACATGCTACGATGGATTAACTTTTTATAGTGGCTGACAAATAAAAATGGTGTGACTTTCGATGCTTTTTCTCTGCACACTGTGTGTATCTTTGCTTTCAAAACACAGAAAGGAAAGAGAGGGAGAAGGTTTTTTATGGGATACTGGAACAGTATATTACGTCTTGAGGGTTCGGTAGTTGGAGAATGTGCATTTATTTATTAACCGAAAAGACTATTTTCTTCTACTGTTGATACCACCGTGCGATGAATAAAGTGTGATTTTAGATTTCTGCAAATCATTTGATGGATCGAGCAATGAATATAGGTTCAATACATATATTGTAGATGGTTACCGTACCGATAGGTCCTGTGCGACGAAATGTTTCGAAGAATCAAAACCACGATGTGACGTACCAGTTAACAGTATATTGAAATAAATTCTTTTCTAGTGGAGTGGCTTCGTAAATACAATATTTATTTGTACACATCCATATGTTACATCATTAAAAATGTCTCATTAGTAATTCGCGGGCAGGTGATAGCTGATGTTTTAAAAAAGAAAAGAAACAATGACTTTTAGCATCGAGCTAATAAAATTGTGTTTCGTCATTCGTTAAATTCGTTGTTCGTCGGTCGAGAAAAACTTGCCCTGACCATATAGTTTTACTTATTGGCGCGCGCATATGCTTGTTGATTATTATCTTCCGCCGGTGGGGGGGTAGATTGGTGACATAAGCTCACGTGTTCCTATTGTGTTATTCCACTTACGGTAAGTTCGTGGGGAAGCGTTAGTCCTCGCGTATCACTGCACGATATACAAATGATATGTTTCTCTGATACACCAATTGCACGATCATATCGTTTACTGCTCTGTTGACCCTTTGGTGCCAGCATTTCAAGAGTCACGATTGCATTTTATAACTTTCCTCGAGGGCGATTGTGCTGAATACGTGTATAAAAGGGTATGACGCTATTTCAAAGGAAGCAGTAATACAGTTGTCGGTAATAGTTCTAAATAATTTAAGTTCTTGATAAAATAAATAGTAGAAGTAAATATGTATATATCACGTTTGGCATCGAAAGGGTCGAGCTACTTGCTTTACCGGGAATAACAGCGACGAGCGGCAATTGCTTCATCAGTCTCAGTATATATACAAGTTTCCTGAAATTCGGTATTCCGGTGGAAATATCCTGGAATTATCTTCAATCCTTGTATCACAACGAATGCCTCCCTTGAATGGGATTGAAGTCGATTAAGAACTGGAAAAGCGGTTGCATGACTTCGATATGCATGCGCAGTTCTTAATCCGAATCTGAGGGTTCGATCCTCTGTCCTCCTTAATAATTCTTCCAACCATGAATTTCGAAGTTTCGCGAGCGTGATCCTGAACGATTTTTTAAAGTCGATTACGATTGAAATTTGTTACTTGCTTTTCGATTATGTCCTTAATCCTGCACTGTACAATTATGTCTTTATACAGGTGAATTCATTAATTCTTTAAATAGTTTATTTTTCTACCACAATGAAAACTTTGATTTGCTTAATTATTTCTGTTGAATCAAGTAATGGACTTCTGAAATTTCAATTAACTGTTAATGAAAGTAGGCAAATTGGGCAGTGCAGGATTGAAGAAAGCGAATGTCTTCGTAGGTGAAGGAAAAATCGACTTCAGGGCAACGTCTCGGTAGGAAATAGAGAGTTAAAAGGGTGGATAAGGTAAGATTCGCTAGCGCTGATAGGTGGGAGTGAAGTATTGAGTGCCTGGCGGAGCTCTATAGCCTGGGTAGGTGCTGTTGAGAGCGTGTTGAGCAAAGAAACCACTGTAGTCCTTGTTGATGCGCCTGGGTCTGACAGCAGGTCCTTTCGCCAGGTCCAATCTAGCTTGGTTCTCAGCCTCGGTTTGAGCTTTCACCGATGCCGGTGGCCACTTCATATCTCCCCTCATGTTGCCGCTGACTGGAGCTTTCGTTGCCGCGGGTTGCGCCTGATATACCGGTGCTGGTACCTGAGTAACATCAACCAAAGAGACCACACTGCACATTAGGGGACCGATTTTAACAAGAAAATAGAACATTGCGTCGACTAATTCTCTACATTCTATTAACGAGCCGAGTCCAAGGGGAGCAAAATGCGCGTGGGCCGGATACACAGAGTGCGACTTTGCTGGCCTCGCTAATAATAGTGTGCCGCGTCTGATACTCTCGAAACTCAGTCGAAACACATGAATTACAGCGGTCCAACGTCGCCACTATAAATGCCTGCCGCGACTACGACTTCGCACATTCGTATTTCACGCTATTATTTTCATCAGGCCGCGACGCGTGAATCGAGTTCATTTTCAAGTTTAAAATTACTTTCATCCCCGAACTATTAATAGACACGGAGACGGATTATTTCGTGACACTCGCGGAAACCGGAGATCTGACGTTTGCAGGAAACTTGGATGATACAGACAATCCCAAAACATCGACAAGCAAGTATAAAATGATATGCAATTTTGCAGTTAGAAATGCCGAAAACATCATGAAATATAAACTGTATGTTTGTCAGACATATTTATTAGAGGTTTAGTTTGAAATAATAAGGCAAACCTGTGAAATCGGTGGCTCCGGACGAAGAGTGATAGTGGAGGGTGGTGGTGTGGCCGGCGCTTGTTGGTTCTGGGCTCGTGGTGCCGCGTAGTAGTCCTGTTGGGGCAGCTGAAATCAAGTAGAAATCCACATTAATTAATAAGTGTGATCGCAAGATCGTGTGAGGAGTGAACGCTAAGCCTGGTCAAAGACTTTGGCTCGAAAACTGTGATATAAGATACAGATACGCAGGTAAACCTGGGACAGGTCCTCTTCCACAGCATCCCTTATCTGCTGCGAAATGATCCAACGCCCAAAGTACTAAGGTTTAAGCGTCGACTTTCAAATCTGGTTTCTCGTTTATTTCAAATGCATCGAGTTCAGTTGAAGTAAATACATTAGTTGTATGTGAACGGCGTTATTTCTTGAGAAAGTCGACACCTAAGCTCGCAAGACTTACCTGCGGAGGCTGTGTCTTTAGCTGTTGTTGAAGTTGTTGCTGTTGTTGTTGCTGTTGTTGTTGGGGTGCAGCCCAGGAAGGCTGAAGCGGCGGCTGAGAGACAGGAGAGCTAGCCGGTGGCGTAACCGGCGCCCAAGGCTTCGGTACCGCTTGCTGCTGTTGAAAATGCGAGGGTTGCCGGAGGGTGCCGCCGGGACTCGCCGGTGACGGAGAGGAGAGGCTGCGGGGAGGCTGCGGTGACGCACCTGACGAGGGACTGCTCTGGTACGAGGCGAATTCACCGATTCCACGGGTCTTTCCAGCAAGGAAACAAAATTTTTCGCTCTCAGTTCGGATCTTCCACATGTCTTTCGCTCTCGAAAGAATTTTCCTTCAATTTGTCAGTTAACTTTGGAGATGGAGTTCACCCTCGAGCAGTACGTCACGAGCACCGGTTGACTTGGAGTTTTTCATTAAAGTTCCATTTAAGTCGACACTCAAGTCGACGAGTGAGAATTAAGGGTTAAAGCATCATCGCATAATGTAGACACAGAACGGGGCAAACAAACATTCATGAACAAACACGGAGGGTGAAGACACCGGTTTCGCTGGATTCACGCATTACAAGATGCAAGACATCGATCCATCAATACGAGATGCATCTAACATTCCACTAAATCAAACTGTACACATAATATTCTATGGATGCACTTTGCATATCTAAAGAAACATTCGACAAGAAATGTTATCAATTGTACTTTCTACTACTTTCCAGGCAATACAGACAAACGCGTGTACTTGAAGAGAAACTAGTGTAGAATGTCAAATTTATCTAATATAAGTAATATACCTTTGCTTGAACAGGTCCTTGTTCAATGAAGTCGAAGTCCTGGTCCTCAGGGGGTGGAGGCCAAGCTACTCGTTTCAAGCCTGAAATCCAATCAAATCAATATAAGTCCTAACAGTGCAAAGAAAGAAGAAAAAGGGCACTTTTTAGTTGTTGTATACGATGGATTGAATGACAGGAGGAAAAGTTCCCGAAATAGAGGCATGATAGGCGGCGCAAAAATACTGCGCATTGTTTTAGTACAAAAATAGCTCTGGAGCGGCGTAAAGATGCGAGGGAAGGCGCGAAGAGTTCTCCGCTTCGCAGAAACTATCAGCCCCCGCTAATAAAGAGCCACTCGTCTGCCTGACACATGTTGAGACAGCACAGCTTGACTCAGACAAGTTTATTTAGATTACCAACACAATAGCCGATCTATACTTCAATGGAGCCTGCCGATCCTCGCACCAAGATTGGCACATGTCGCACGGATAAGTAAGTGTCAGAGAACTTGGATGGGATGCAACAAGTTTTATTCTATTATTTTTGATGCTGCACTCGAGGATATATCCATTCAGCCAAGTTGAGCTGTTATATTTATGCGATTATTGCCGTCGAATCCCACGGATTCTCGCCTCGGCCTCGCACTGTGTATTCTTAGGTTCTTTCGGTATCGAATACACCAGGACCTTGGCCAGGCACTTTTCCACGGATCATCCAAAGAATTGCAATAAATTTCGCACACTCAAAAGTTTAGTGCTCCATGACTTTGAAGGTAGAAAGATAAAGGGGTTTCCGAAAAAAAGAGGTGAATGTTAGGCTGGCTTATTTATCGCACTCTATTTATTCTTTGACCACGAGGCTCGCTCCAAGTATATTTTTGTATTATATTTATTACTTATGTTTATCTAAATACGCAGTATATCCTTATGCCTTTAGATAAGTCTCTCTACCGTGATATATTTTTAATCTCCGAAAAACTGAGGCAACTCATTCGGTTCGTAAGATTTTTGTTTATAAAAATAAGACCTAGGATCACTCAAGGATCCCGAGATAAAAATAATCTTTTGAAACTTTTAACAAGGGTACAATTATTTCTTCTTATATTGTGGTTGAAAGGGTTAATAAAAGCATAGTGAAGCACGTAACTAGATGTTGATTTGTTCAGGCAAGAAACACACCGTAAGCATACACAGAAACACGCGCGACTGTTCTCCTTAAGTAGACAGGCTCGCATCAATTATTGGGCGATAATAGGCTGGCAGCTATATGAAATCTGGAGCAAATACATATATCCTATCCCTGATACAAAGCGTACCGTTGTGTTCGTCTCCTAGGCACCGACGTTCTCCCGCAAGATCGACGATGGACGTAGCTACCCGACTTTGCCAAAACGGACACTGGCTAGCGACTAATGTTAAATCGCCGCTCACCTGTGTAACCCTCTCATTATTGTAGAAACTTAGCCCGGCCACTGATTTTAGATCATTCTTGGTCAGCGGCCAATGGGTGGGGATGCACCGTACGCCACCCCACCCCGATCAGGGCGGGAACCAAGTACATTTTGGAAAACCCTGTCATTGACAGTTGACAATGACTAATTCACTTCGAGGTTTGTTAGACGCGATCGCACGCTGCCATTATTATATGTGTACAGGAAATATATTAAGGACACAACACGTAATCAAAACTATTTTGACATTGCCCTACGAATAGAAATATGAGTTATTAACTGACCGAATCGTCGAGGAGGGGCTTACGACTAGTCACTCTTTAAATCAGGATCAAATTTGTTCACCGAGGAAACAAGATTGCATTTGAATGTCAGCCAAACATCTGATACTACCAACATCCAATCTGCACCTCTTCGTGTTATAAATGGTTACTGTATTGTTCTACATAAAACGGTATCGATTAAAGGAGAGACAAATTTAGCGAAAAATAGCCATAATCCTACAATCGGATTGTCTACAAAGTCTAAGCGAGATTAGCATTTGGCACGATCACTGCCAAATTATCTAGTGGCCACATGTGCCAGTAATCCTTTCTACCCCAGAGTCGAGGATCTGTCACATGCGCTACGCAAACAGCAAATGTAGTTTTTGGCATAGATGGTGGAGGGTTCGCACGTTAGTCAGACTTTTATGACATCACTCGCCGCTTATTGTCGCAAAGAGGAAGAGGAAGAAGAGAAGAGAAAAGGGTGAAGAGAGGATGAGAGTTATCTGTACTTACTCGGCTGTCCACCCCGCTGTCTCGCCTCCTCTTCCTCGAGCATTCGCAGAACCGCGCTGTTCTGGAGGTTCGTCGGCTTGGCCAATTGGTTGAAGTCGATTCTGCAACACACATAAACGCTTTATGTCAGTTATACGGCTTGTCCAGACGTTTCAAGGCACCCAAGTGAAATTATGCCGCCCGCAACCAAGTGAATGATGGAGTACTTCCATGTTTTATCCCTACTAATAACATAGTGATTGATTTTGGTGGTTTACATTGTGACAATTAGGACCGTCATATCTACTGTCAGATCAGATTTCAATAATCTGCTTCCAGTAAGTGTACAAATATCTTTGAAGGAAGAGAACACTTTTTCAAGTTTGTACTTATAAGATAATCGGCACACAATACGAATTATGAGAAATCTCAACTGGTGTCACTATATTTGCAATTGCGGGGGTGCGATGGGTAATAGGGGGTGTGTAGTTCTAGCGGAAATACCACCTTCTTTGTGCGATCATCCTTGAATTCGGAGTGGGGCCAACGGAACGGCAGGGTTAGTCTATCGAGGTGAAAGCCGCGCGATACTGAGGATCGTAGGCGACGGAGGGCCAAACCGAGGGCCAACAAACGAAAGCGAAACTAAGTCAAGTACGAGCAGGCGTTCGGGCCTTTGCGCAACTTCGCGGACTCTGCCTTCGCGCCGCTGGCAGGTTTATTTCTAACCCGCTCCCTCTCTCTTTCTCCCGCCACCCTCTGATTCGACCCTCTGAAAATATAACCGCACTACCCGCCAATGACGGTTCGTGAATCCGCTGCTGATTCATCGGCCACTTCGCTCGCCCGCCTCACGCGCCACCCCTCATCCTCCCAAAGTCCTCGCCAACCCCTCGAGCACTCCTCAGGATCAGCTTATCGATATATTGGCACGCGTCAAACTCTCGGCCACCTCTTCGCTGCTTCTATTGACGCAAGGTGGTTGCTCTCCCAATTCCTCTTGCGTCGATGACGCGTCTTCTTTGATGAAATTTTCAGTCCAACGATCATGTACTATTTATGCAACCATCTCTATTGTTCTCTTTTTGGCAGTCACGCTTTTCGCATCGGAATCTAATAGCCAATTAAGTGCCCAATCAAAACTACATAGGAAACGTTCTATTTCTCATTTGAAAATAGTTTCGATTGTCAGTTACACTATATTTTTACCGTCTCAGGGAGAATGCTGTAATGTATAGTTTATTCAAGGTACAAATAAGGTTAATGAGAAGAGAATCAACATACCCGACTGCACCATTAGCCAGAACGTGCGACTGTCTCTCTAAAGTCTCTTGTATCGCCTGAGGCGAGTACAAATTGATTGGAGAGTTGAACTGTTTGTTCACCATTTTTCCCCTTGGAACAGACATTCTGCTGCTTTCTTCTCGAGAACGCTATTTAACAGTTAGCTGATCTGAAAATATAAAACATGTTTTATTTTAATATGCCTTAAGGAAATTCTTCTTAGAAAACAATAACACGACAGAAAATAGAAGTCGTACAGTTCAGTTGGGCTAAACGAGATATTAATTTTGATCCGTAAACCTAATTAATTTCGTCACCGATTTAGCGAATCCCTTGTAAATCTCCTGCGCAATAGATCTTTCTTCGATTGTACCACTGCCAAATACTAATTGGACATATTTGTTATATGCTGGCTGATATAATATATCGCGTCAGATCCGAAATTTATCGTCCGCTCATAATATTGCAATTCTGACGGCTGATTTAATTTGGTTTGGCTTCAGCGATACCACTGCATTAAATAACTTATTACTAAATCACAAATTATATACACCGCGTGTAATATCCGTTGGATTTTTTTTCAAAACGATATTGCATTAAAATCGATGAAAAACATAAACGATACACTTTTCGAAAAGTCATTTGTTATGCCAAAAATTGACGCATGACTTCGTCAGAACTGGCATCTATTTACATACATCGAGTGCGTGTAGCAAGTGTAAGTGACACATGTCTGGCTGAAGATGAGTCACCGATCGCAAATTGAGCCGGGTCTCAAGAACAAACAATTTTGCGAGCGTCCAAGAGAGAGAGAGAGAGGAGACTAACTGTGCGCGAATGAGAGGGATAGAGATAAGTGGGTCACTCGAATCATCGTGTCTCGATGCGTGTGCCTTGAAGATCGTTCGGCAATGTTTGGATATTTGATCGCGAGACGATCATTCCGCGGTTTCCCCCTGTTATTCTGATTCTCGTGCCAACGAACATGCACATACGTCTGCATTTATGCACGCGCAAGTGCAGTCTCGCCTCTGCTCAGGAAGTATTAAGGAAGTACTTTGAATACGAGAATTCCATCTACACTTATAACTATGTTTGACTAACGAAAATCGGGCGCTAAATATCATTCAAGTCCTTGAGTCTTATATCTTTTTAATTAATCAGCCATATTTCTATGATGCAATCAAACGAAAACTAGATGAAGAGGGAAACGCAAAGCCGGGGAAGAATGCAGCCACGTATACAGAGTATAACTCGTTTCGTAACAAGTATCCGCGGATTCAGCGGTCGAAAATAGTTCCAGCTGGAAGTGCTCGCCCGGAATGCGTACGTATGTATGTGCCACTGCGTACCTCGCTTCTTGAAAAACGAGCACTTCCGCCATACAAAGAAAGATATGAGGATAGTCTTACGACTCGCTTTGGCCTTAAACTTAACTTATTTATCGTTACTATACGTTCACTACTTCTACTATCTCAACACAGTGTTAAGTTGTAAACTAAGTGTGTATGTATATTATGCAAGACGATCGGCCCTCGTGTTTCTTCAATGTTGGAAATGAGTTTTGAGGACAACTGGAGCTTCCAGGTTGAAAGAGACTGTTCCCCACCCCATGTGCGCTCTGTCAGATAGTGAGGGAGCTATTAACGACCGGAAACTGTAGTAGGAAACGTGGGAGTAGGCCAGCTGGGATAGAAAAAAGTCCAGTGGAGCGTTCTTGCTCTGTGTGTTATCTTCCGAAAATCTTGGATTCTCCCCGGCACCCGGCTGCTTCCGAGAGGAGAGCGCGAGAGCACACACTGGGCTACACCGCAGTTATTTTTGCTACAAAATTCCTCCGAATATATCTACATCGTCCGCAAAATCTCCCTCATGTGCTCTCTCTCTCTCTCTCTCTCTCTCTCTCTCTCTCTCTCTCTCTCTCGCACACTCTGCTTTGCGCTTTGCGTGTGCCGCTACCCCTTCCTCAGCATCTTTTCCTCGTGACCCGCGCGAGTAGGACCGCTGCTCCCTTTCCGCCTCTCCGGTATTGGATTACAGCGCCATAGCAAAATTTATACAACCCATCTCTATTGGATGAGCCGATACTCTTTCTTACGCCATTCCCCAGAAAATGCACATCTCATTAATGCACCATACACTTTGTGCGACGTTAGTGGAAAGCCGGCCAAAACCAGTCGGAAGATCTCACCAGACAATCAGACTACTTAGCTACGTTAGCTATTTATTCCCGACATTTCTTCCGGATCATCTGATTCTTTCGGGACTGTTCCTAATATTAGTCTACGATTGGTTATTTTTAAAATGATGTACAGCCAATTTATAAAAACTTTAAAATGTTGACTGTACAAAGTGAGAAATTACAAATGTACGCTGCTTTAAAAGGAGACAGGGAATAGTGCCGACGACTCCCGTTAATTACTTCTCGCAGATGTAATAAAATGTTACGATTCACACGGATTCGATCAGGATGCAATAAATCCTGACAATTGGGACATGATCTTGTTTACGAAATAATACTGATATCGCTGGCCAGTTGGGAATCTATAACGCGATCTATTTTAGGATCTCTATACTATAGCACTGCTGTTTGCACAAATTTTTGGCCTCGTTTAATGTTATGACAAGCATTTTTGAGAGGCTGGTGACGCAAATAATGTTACACAGTGTTCGGCACGACCGAATCTCCCATGTAGTTTGGAATTTCTGCTCTTGCAAAACTTGAACTTTACATGAAACACTGTCACGAAACCTTGACACTCAAAGAATCAATATTTCACCGATCAGTGCACTTCCGAACACGTTCCAAATAATTAAACCGTGAAATTACAATTCTATAGTTAGTACTATAAAACCAAATCTGCCACACTCACAAGGATATGTCGAAACTAAAGTTATTCGGTTAATATTTCCCTGTTAAAAGCACAAATATTGACACAGTTCACCAATACTTTGTATTAAATATTAAATCTTCGACAGCAGATAATTAACAAGGTTAAGCAAAAGTGGATGAACTGAACTGTACGGCGGGCAACACCAATTTCTCTGCTGTTTGTTCAAGTACATGTCATTTATGCCAGCCGCGTTTCTTATCGAATGTGCAAAGACCCTGAATACCACACGCGTGTCCGTGAAATGTGAAATACATACTTTTTCGTTGATCCGAAAGAAAAACACTAATTCATTGATTAATAACATGTATAATAAAGTCTGGCATAAGTTAATAATAGGTCAGTGCTAATCGCGTTCTTCAATCGCTTGCTCAATTACAAGAGCCATGCAATTTCACTCAAAAACGGAATTCTATTGAGCTAGCGGCGGATCAGCCACAATTCCCGTTATCATAATCAGCCGCAAGCTATTACGAGTTCGTTTCGCATATGCAGGCATAACACGTCATCTGCGATAAGACTGGGGCGTCCTTGCGCAAACTGCAAGGTGAGAGCAGAGGGAGAGAGAGAGAGAGAGAGAGAGAGAGAGAGAGAGAGAGAGAGAGAGAGAGAGAGAGAGAGAGAGAGAGAGAGAGAGAGAGAGAGAGAGAGAGAGAGAGAGAGAGAGAGAGAGAGAGGACAAGGGAAGGCGAGGAAGAAGAGAGAGGGTAGCGAGAGTGAGCAGACGAAAAAGAAAACAATGGGTTGGAGACATTTGGAGCGGGTGTATGTGCAGATCCACTGACAGAGGCAGGGACACCTACCTTCCCGTTAAAATGTGTAGAGGCACGCAGGTTCTTCAACTGGCGAAACACACTGGACTCGTAAAAGCGAAAGCACGGGAAGTAAGGCATAGTCTGTCGTCCGTCTCGGGTGCCACCACCCCCTCTCTCTGCCATCAGGAAGCACCAAATTGCCTCCCCGCCGTTTATTTTCGACACCCCCCGCGCGCGCCCTTCCTACCAATCTCCTGGCAACGTTTTCGAGATTATGCTAGGCCTTCTGCATGCGTACAATGTCTGGTATTCACGAGAGTATTGGAATTCCACCCAGTTCTTATTTCCTCAAAGGGATGCGAGTCTTATTTTCCGACTCGTGACACTTGAAAGTCTCCTTGAGGATTCATTCTTGTTCATATTCATATTCTTGATGCACAAATTTATAATATTCATAAACTTGCAATTTGATAAGATTAGTTTTATAAGAAATAAAGTGTCAGACAGTCTGTTAACAACAGCGGATACAAGTTAATTACTTGTATTTCTAACTTGCTCTAATTGAATTTCTGTAATATTAATTGAAATCTGTGCAAGAATGTCAGTAATTACGATGGGTTCCAATCGATGTTTTAAATGCAAATGTCATTGAAAATATCGGATTTTCAGAGCACGCCAAATTTAATCAAGCTTCTAATGTCTCAGGGTCATTGGGCCACGAACCACTCGCACGTGGCACAATAGAATTTTTACGTTTCACTCTCGGAGAGTATGAAAGCTTATTTTTAGAAGCTTATACTACCCCAATACGTATATATAGGCCTAACTCGTGCTGGAAACACAGATTGAACGAGTATTTCCTTTTGGACTTCCAGAAACATTCTAACCATTCCGTTTGAAAGTATAGTAGGGATTAGTATGAAATTAGTAATGATTGCAATAATACATACAGCGCTCGGAATGTACGATCACGCAAGCTTGCGCAAATGGAACAAGTGTTAGGATTATAAATTTGTGTTTTCGAGCGGTGCGCAATACCCATAACTATAAGTAAGAAATGCATCTGTAACAAGAGGCCGCGAATACATCTCGATCTCAAGATTAATAGTATAGCTGCGCACTCGAAAACAAACTTCAAGTGACGAAAACATTTACTGCAGTAATAAAAAGTAATGATGGTTATAATTTAGTGGTTTTTACAAGGGGCGCGCTATAAAATATTCTCCCTGACACTGTCCTCGATTGCAAAATGACGAATTGCCAAGCAGGAGTGCATTCGATATAGTAGTCGAAGTTATTCTAGAATGTCTCGAATGTCTAGAATAGATACAGTATAATGCCATTATGCCAGTATACTTAATGCACATTAGCCATTGAAACCATACATCTACGGTGGATAAAATGTTGAGATAAGACAGATCTATGAGCCCGAGCTATTTGTTATAATTCAACTAGTTATTAGTCATGAAACATTCTAGATTCTCGAAGATTTATCTGTAGCTATAATTATCCAGGTGTTAACACTTTGCCAGCAGAATAGGCACATTTACTCGCAAATTTGTTAGTATATTGACGGAAGAGTGTTGAAAGGAGAATGAATTATTACTAAAAAAGATTGAAAATTGTGTAGTTATGTTCGGTCGATGGGTAAAGTTTCAACAAAACATAGATAATAAATGGAGCTCTGCTCAATAGTCAAACGCAGCCAGCATAAGCAGTTACAGACTTATTGAACGGTCGATACTCCGCCTCTCTGTACAAAAGGATATCTCCCAATTATTTACCCGTGTAATTTGGTGCACCTCGATGCAGTGACCGATGGAAGCAGAGTAGAGGTCCGATTTATCCGACTTCCCCTTCTCGGATACCGAGCATGCGGCTTCATCCCTCTTAACCCCGACTAGTGGACAGTCGATTTGTCAATCGGCACCGATGATACTTCATTACCATGCAATCATATTATTGTCAGAAATTATATATCAGTACAATATATATGTGAATGATGAATAATTGTTTACATGCAATCATGTTAAAGATTCATGGACATTTGTGTGAGAAGAAAGTTGGTTCTTTGAGAATTCTGACAAGCTATAAAACTACGCGATATCCTTATGGAGTTACAGAATCAGCACACAATTGGGTTATGGAACATGAATTTGGTTCATTATTTACTCAATCACTATAAGTTGTTCTAGGAATATGTAGACGGATAAGAATGGTCGCAACAATGGATATCGAAATGGGTCTAGAACCGACTGCAGAGATCTCCGATTTCTGCACGCGTTTCCCTTCCTGCGTTAGTGCTTCGACCGAAAACTGGGTTAGATTTGGTCAATGGGCGGAGAATACGGAGAAATTGGTAGTACTCGATCGCATAATAATAGGATTGAGAATGCGTGAAGGTTAAAGGCAAGTGGGAACGACTTACCAACCCTCTGATGAGCGAGGAAAAGGCAGGGAGGTGGGATTCAAATGCGGCGCAAAGGTGAGCGGCGTCTTTCGGTTTCCCGCCGTAGGGAAGAATGGGAAATCAATAGCACTCGCCTTTACCGACTTGGGAAAGGGTATCTCTCACGGTGAGTGGGTCTGTCCTCGTCGAACGCGAAGGCTGGCCTGGTTGGTCTCGTTCTAACTAGAGGGATTTCGTGGCGAGGCCGGACGCCATGTTGGCTGGTACAAAGGCGAACGCGATTGGCCATAGGCCGACGGTACCGTGGCGGACGCGTCGCTCTCTCGCCTCGCCACCGACGCCAGACGCCACCATTATAGATTCCGTTGTGAGTGACTGAGTCTCGGTGTATCCTCTCGGCTCTCGGCTCTCGGTGCCAGCAGCCCGAGAATCCAGCGTTGATTTTCCCAGAGAAGACGGTGCGATTGGCAAAGAAATATCGTGTGGGTGCGTGCAAGGCCAGTTGACGCGAAATAGCGGCAATGAAAACGTACAGCAGGAAAAAGGGCGATAGCCCGAGCAACGTGATCATTCATGTGAACGAGCTGTGCCGACTGTGCCTGGCAAAGGAGGAGGAGATGGTGCCGATTTACGACGACGAGACAATACCACTCTCACTCCGAATTATGGCCTGCGTCAACCTCGAGGTGGGTCCACCAGCATCTCAAGACACTCTACGCTCACCAGCCACCATTCTAAACCCCCTAGCAGCCCATAGACGCTCTAATTAACGCTGCATTTCGACTTATCGAAAAATAGGAATCTAGTTTATCTCTGACGCTCGAAGCTTCCTTGCGTGCTCCATTATGGCCTGTGTGTGTACGCCTACCTACACCGTCACAGGGTGATACAGTCAGGAGAGAAAGGGGCAGGGAGGGAGAGGGCCCGATTGTAGCTTGGTACTATCTAGCTGCGCAAAGAAATTACCAGCTTTACCGAGTTATCGACTTTGCGGTGTATACCTTTGCGCGAACTAAGCAGCTCCGCCTCTCTCGTTACAGGGATCTAGAGCGGGCATGATCGCCCTCAATGACCGGCCTCGGTCTTTACCCAACGAATTTATAGAAATCTGTAGTATTAGATTACGATTGTTACTCCGATAACTCGGCCACTTATCATTGCGCCAGGTGTATCGAGGTCTAGAGTTTCCCTCGCTCAATTCCAACGTAACGTCGATTACCCGAACACCTTTGTCACCTTACTACCTTTGCTGCTCAAGTTTTTGCATTTCTTGCTCCTCATCTACTACGAATCTTGTTTTGATATTATACGGGGCGATTCGTATGTTAGAATAAATGCGAGCAGCCTTCAACTTATCTCTTAGAAAACGATCATTTCCGCTTTTCATCCATGATTCAAATATTGCTTCCCTATATATAGCATAAGAATATTTTGTATTCATGAACATTATACTCCAATTAGGTATATGAGGAAGATGGACTACCCAATATGATCTGCCACCCATGCAAGTACCAGCTGGAGAAATCCTATCAGTTCAAAAAGAAGTGTGAAGCAGCTGATACCAAGCTTAGGAAGCATATGAAACTGATTCAACAATTAACCGGGGATGATGAAGATGAGAATGAAGAAAGTAATAGGGATGACAAAGATTCCTCGAGTACTGGCAAATCCAAACAAGTCAAACAGTTGTTGGCAGACTTGGTTTCAACGAAAGGTAACAGTGGAGAGGCAGATGGGGATCCCATTGAAGTTACCGAAGAGGAACTTGTTGGTGGCTATATTCTTGGTACATTAAAACTTTATTTTTCAAATATATAACTCTACCATTCATTTAATGCTTGTTTAATAATTGAGATGTTATTTGAAATTCAGGCATGAACTCGGAAAACATTGAGATGGAAGAAACAATGTCCGAAGACCCAGAGAACATCACCCTAGGACCTGCTGAAGAAAGATCAGCAAAAGCACGATGTACAATTCGTACAACACGTATCAAACAAGAACAAGAATCGGATGATGAAACAGAAGAGGTGCAACGGGCTATTGCAAATGCTGAACATAAAAACGTTTACATGATGGAAGTTACAAGTAACAACACTACCCAGGGAGAACAACTCAAGTTGCAACCAATGACTGACACTATTGGTTAGTCTGTTTGAGATCTGTGTGAGAATTGTTTCCATGAAATTTCTGCATGTACTAATATTACGATTTTTATTTTCAGTCGAGGCAACTGAAGAACTGAAGGTATTCCAGTGTGACAAATGTCCAAAGGCATTCACCAGAAGAATAATGTTGAAGAGCCATCAGTCTGTACACTCTACTCAGAGAGGGTTCACTTGCCAGGCTTGTGAAAAATGGTTCCCCACGCGCTCCGCCTTAGTTCGACATGAGCGCACCCACACAGGTGAATACACGTATTAACTATTATATATTTTAGTATCGCAGCACATAAAGCTCCTAAGCGGGGACTGCAACGACTGAATAATAATACAATTTTGTTACGATTGCAGGAGAAAAACCATTCGGCTGTAATATCTGTCACCGTGCCTTCGCGCAGAAAGAAATCCTGCTGCGACATCTAATGACACATTCTGGTCAAAAACCATTCCAGTGCCAACACTGTGAGAAGAGCTTTACACAGAGGGAAGCTTTGAAAGTACACATGCGACGGCATCAGAAATTGGACCCCAATGACATTCAACTACACCATTGCCAACTGTGTCCAAAGGCTTTCTGCCATGCCTCTGGGCTGAGCAGACATTTGGTTACGCACACCGGTAGAACGTACAAATGCGTCGAATGCGAGAAATCCTTTACGGATAAGAGTTCTTTGTTGAGGCATAGCCGCATCCATGCACCGAAGAAGCACATAACAAATTAGATACATGTGCGAGAGTATATATGGACCGACTTTGCTTACAGACTTCACTTTAAGATAGTTTTTCACGTATCTCTTTTTTTAGTGTATAGTTTCAAATTTTAAAACGCATTTTTACACAATCCTTAGAATAAGTTACGATCGAGAAGCTGCGGTCATTTAATCAATCGAAACTCTGCGCAAATATGTCTTGGATATTTGGATACTTGAATGTAATTCTGGCATCGACGAGAAAAGTAAGTTCGCGAACGAGTATAATACGATTGGAATTCAAGATGTATATATGGTACCAAATAGCAATTGGTGATTCAGTGTAAATTTCCGAGATAAGAATCGCGTTGCTGGTATTTGTACAATTATATTTGATCAGTTTTATCAAACTCATTGTAGCACATCACACATTCTATCTATTCATAACAGTATTCTATTAACGAAAAATGTTTGATAAAAAATTAGTTCTTCCCGTATATTTTCACTATGTTTCAATGTACGATATACAATTCTCTGTATATATCACTTTACAAGATATAAATAATAATAGTACATAATCTATACAAGTCTGTCTCCTCCAACCACCCTTAGTCGTTGCTCGTTTCTTAATGCGTAGGGTTTTTATAGCAATAGACGGTGTTGGTTTCAATGAACGCCGAGACAATTTCAATAGTTACATTAACACATAGTAAAACATCTTGTAACGGTGATTGATATGCGACTTCGTGACAATTGTTTCCAAATTTTTGGACATATCGAACGATCATTATTATTACTTTATCAAAAAAGAGAGTTGACTTTGCTGAAGTGTGAGAGCAACTGGGCGGGAAGCAAGTCCAAAAAGAAAGATTTTACAGAATCGCACAGTCAGGAAGTTGGAAGTCGATATGTACAATTTCCTGTGTTGTTGGGTGTAATATATGGTGTAACACACTTGATGCCGTTCTACAATTAATCGGTATTAGTATCAGGAACCTCAAAATTATTTGCTCTAATAGTTTGCAAGTGCTCTGTCTGCATCTACAATACGTCTTTCATAAATAATATGCTCCTAAGGCAGTGCACTGAAATACCGCTAGCTTAAATGAAGACCGTTGATCAGTGTATCCCACTATTCCTACATGAAAACTGATAAAATCAATAGAGTCCCTCCGATGATATATAGGCACAGGCTGTGGATCTAAAGCAGCGTAATCGCAACTGGGTTTAACTTTATACACGTTATGAAAACAATGGAATCAAAATTTTTTACAAAAAGCATTTCATATGCCTTAGATAGGTGTTTTAGTTGAAACTTTAGATTTCAGACTAACTTTTCATCGATGGTTCGGTAGAGCACGAAATAAAAGACAGTGACTGTTAATGTTTTATTAAAAAGATCTTTTTATTATGACTTGCATATGGTGATCTTGTGCATCTTTACACTGCCAATGCCATTATAAGATAGCTTGTACACCGACATGACAACGGAAAGACTCTGAGAATTCGTCTTGTTCGCGTATTTTTTGTAGTCGCTGTTTAAAATAGTTCTAGTGACAATAGACTTTACGAGAAGGAAATTGAACAAGTTCAATGGATTCTATGAGCTCCGCCACAAGATATCTGCTAAACATTTAAAAAAGGAAGGCGTTTCAACGGCGAATCCTTGCGAGAGCCGAATGATTCCTTTGTTCAACAGAGCAAAGTGGTACATGTCATGAGTGATAATAACACTTGAGAAAGAAAGAGAAAACAACTTAACAGCAACTTTCGTTACATAAGTTGGATTCAGTATTGAACAATAGCAATGGTACCACTTATAAGTCAGGCTTGTACAACATAACGTGTCATGATTGGTTTTTACCTTTATCACTTAAATATATAGCTAGGGCGATGCATTGTAACTGAACTCGATCATACCGAATTTGATTAGCTTCCCACTTCATCACAAGAGAACTGTAATCAGTATCACCTTATACTTGCATTCGAACAACTGACAATACTAATTGAGGAAACGTACGCGAATGCACCCACGCCATCACATCTTTCTATCGGGAATTTGTACATATATATATATATATTTTAAAATCGAATTGAATAAACATCTTGGAAATAGTTTTCCCGTACGTTCTTCAAACTACTAATACCGTTAAAATCTATGAGATGTCAGTTTTATCTCAAGCTTTACTTTAGGGACAACTTGGCAAAAATGCGAATCGTCATTCGTCCTATGCGTCGGTGTTATTTTTTCTCATTACTTCACCACTTGCGTTTAAAGTTCCAGCACGTACCACCTACAGTAAAATCCGTAATAATGAGTCGCCGCAACAAAACTACTGCTACTATCTCCTAATGCAATCGCGAGAACGCGTGCGAGATGACGGACTCATTCTAGGCTTGCTTCATCTTCTTCCTTGATAACGTTTTTCTTCTCATCGAATATGATCATTCACGATTAAGCGTGGGAAGAAACAATAGCGTGTGTGTATGTTTATGTGTGTGTCCAGTGTCGATCACATGCTGGATTTTCGAACCGAATTTGTACTATGCCGCGTAACAACACCCAGTATCTCATGGTGTGGACAAAATCTAGGTTTATGACTCTCCTTGGCTAGTACTAGTTTTCTTTTTGGCGAAAGGAATCGATGGAGTTGGTGAATGTAGCGTGGAGGTCGGAAAATTTCTGGCAACGATTAGTTAGTCTCTCATCAATCGAGCTTTAGGGTCTTTGGCTGCTCCCAGGTGAAGCCCTCCCGCCCGAAATGCCCGTACGTACTAGTCTGTTGGTAAATAGGGTTTCGGAGGGTCAACTCCCTGGAAAAGACAAAAACAAAAACACAATGCCAGATTAGTCATTCGGTCGGACAAGGTTCCTTTTCCAATTAAAATTCATAAATCAAATCTTATACGTACTTGACGATTTTTCCAGGCCGCAAGTCGAAATTCTTATTTACTATGTCTAAAAGTTCATTCTGTGAGAGTTTTGACGTGCCATAATCAAAGACCGTGATTGAGAGGGGCTCTGCCACGCCTATAGCGTATGAAACCTGAGAGAGGGAAAGAGAACAATAGATTTATAGAATTTTTTGTAACATCACAATGCGTGATGCGAAAACGAACCTGTACAAGGCAGCGCCTGCAAAGACCAGCTTTTACAAGAGATTTAGCGACCCATCTAGCAGCATACGCGGCAGATCTATCGACTTTTGTAAAGTCCTTGCCAGAGAATGCACCACCACCGTGAGCACCCCAGCCACCATATGTGTCCACTATAATTTTACGTCCAGTAAGACCAGCGTCACTCTGTAAAATCAACATCACGTGTGATAAGATTGGTGAATCATTGTTCGTGATAACCGATAAAATCTTACGTAGAGAGTTTAAAATACCTGAGGACCGCCGATAATAAACAATCCACAAGGGTTGACGTGGAAGACGGTTCTATCATCAAGATATCTCGCTGGGATCACTTCCTTGATGACTTTCTCCATTACCGCCTTGCGCAGTTCCTCCAGACCAATTTTCTCACTATGTTGCAAAGACACTACTACTGTGTGCACTCTTATGGGAACGCAGGCTCCATGGTCCATAACATACTCACAGGTCACCTATACAAATCCATTTACTGTTTATAATCATATTGAGTTATATTAAATAAAGGTATATCCGATAATGTTTAACAGTTGGTAATTATTCTCAGTTTTGTTGTTCACATCATGGCAATCAAGAGTAGCAAATACAAGTAGCATCATTGAATAATCAAAGTCTGTTGATTTATGACGTCGGGAGTGTTCGGTACCTGATAAAATAACGCACCTGCGTTTTGGAATCTGGTCTAGCCCACCAAAATTCACCGCTACGTCTGAGCTCAGCTATCTTCTGATTCAGCCTGTGTGCCAGAACCACTGTCAGTGGCATACATTCATCCGTCTCGTCTGTCGCATAACCGAACATCAGACCCTGATGAAACAACATTTATTATTCCAGCTGAACTATCTAGTCCAAAAAAAAAACGTACAAACAAGCAAAGATGCAAAATCGTGCGCTTCTCGTTAATGTACACCACCTCTTTTACAAGCATATATTAGCAATTGAGTAATACACGTATTACTGTAATAGCTTGAATGAAGCTGTTAATTCAAGCCTTTCTCTTAGTCACAACATTATTACAAGTGGTTGTGTAAGATTACTGAATGCGAAAGTTTTAAAAATATAAACTATAAAGGATATAGTGCGACACAGAGCAGAGTTTTCGTGAGAATGATGGAGAGTAATGCAATCGATTACCGGGGAAAGACCATATCTTACCCGGTTATCGATTAAGTTATCTACTATTTACTTCCGCTGTGACTTTTCATTTTGCGTTACAGTGATAATGTGTCGATTGATGTTACGTCGAATTCAGCTGATTAACGTATAATGTGTGTTGTGCATGAGTGGCATTAAAGGCTACACTACAAAACCAAACGGACACTAATCAACTTCAACCTGTTAAATACGTGATGTGTTAAGTTGTCATATATTATGAATGAATGGAGATAAGCCTTTATGTATTGCAATTTTTTGAAATAGATAGGGATAAAGAGTGGAATAAATGAGTTTTTGTTTCACGTATTTGTCTTCGACGAAGGCAATGTAAATATGTTGCAATAACGCTGCGAGCGGGTGAAATCAATTGAAACTCGTACGAAAACAATTTTGAAATGAGATCATACAGTCGAAAAAACTCGAGACTCGCAAAATAAAGAAGAAAAAATGGCCACGACCAATCGAATTATGTACACAGAGATTATCCAGCACAATTGCAGGCTGGTGAGAATGATAATACGATTCTCAAAATGTTGGGTACCAAGTACTAGCTACAGGATGCCACTAGGTCTAAGTCTAACTACTGGGAATGCGCAGGAAGCGCTGGCATACTGGGAGCATACTGAAGAAGATGAAGAAAAGGGAAAAGAAGAATATTATTTATAAAGCTAGCACAGAGTAGCTGGAGGTAGCATAAACGGACAAGAGGATAAAAGGAAGAAGAATCGGCTTGTCAACGATCAGAACACTGAATGACCTGGTCTCCTGCGCCCACTTCTTCGTCACTGCGGTTTTCGTGAACGCCCGCAGCGATATTTGGTGACTGTGCATCAAGCGCCAAGAGAACATTGCACAGCTTGTAGTCAAAACCTGTAGAAATGACATGTGTAAGATAATGACTATCCACCGCTCATCAGAATAAAAATCTAGTTTCGCCTTTCTGATCCTCCGAGATCCATTGGAATCCCGGGGCACTGGCTTTCTCTGTCTTTCGACTATTCTCCCACATATTCTTGCATCATATTAATCCTTTAATCGAGACTGACGCCATTATGATTTTATTTAAGACCAGACTTCCTACATAACTATAATACGTGTCACGCATACGCATAACGAGTACCACAATTGAAATTCCTATAAATTCAGGGTCCCTGATATGCTGCTTTAAATGACTGATTATTCAATGAGGGCATCCTTACTTATTTCTAAATGTAAACCCCTTCTTAAGGGTATGTGTGGCTCATAAGTTCTCTTAAACCTAATTGTGATTCTTAAAAGATAAGTTTGTTGTTTCTGTTAAGAAGCATTCACATACACAGAAGTCAGGTAGTACATGTATGCTTTTGTTCAGGACACGAAAGACACGCACAGTAGATAGACACATACACACACGATCGGAGAAATGTTCCATGGTAAAGGTAGGTGTATGCGCACGTGTGTGTATACATAGAAGGAACAGGTAGAGAAAGAGGAATGAGAGTACAAATTAAGAGGGACAGAAAGAGTTATTTGAGACATTGAATTATATATGGCTGCTCTGCGGCACGGGCTGAGAATGGGTTATGTACCTGATCACCTGCACCCACGTCCTTCTCTTCCCTGTCCACATGAACACCATCAGCGATATTTGGAGATTGTTGTTCGATCGCCACCAAAAGGTTCAACGTACGCCAATCGAATCCTGCCACGACCATGATAGGCTTACGTTACATATTCAGAAGTGTTCTTTACTTTAAAGTTTTGTTGTTGTTTTTGGCTGGTTTGTTTTTCTCCCGAAAGATAACGAGCAGGATGTATATTGGTCATCAAAAGCGATCGAGTCATGGAATTTCCCGACGTCCAACATCTCTCTTTCGTTATTTTGTTTCGTTAGAGCGTACCGCATCGGGTAGAATTAGTTACGACCATTTTCTCCAGCGAATTAATAACAATTCAGCAATAGGGAGACGATGTTTGGCATTGGAATTATTCGTGCCATGATTCGACCGTGTATTTGGTACATTGATTCTGGAGAACCAAGTGAGGCGAATTGGCTCTTTTACGGGGAGGACAAGGTTTTAATTTACGCTTTCATCCGGCCACAGGGCATGCGTTGGTTAAAAATACAGTATAAAGATAGAGATGTATGCATGTAAGATTCTATATACAATGGGCTGTTGTCTAGTGTTAGTACTGGCAGATAAAAAGTACTTTTAGCTTAGTCAATTAGAAATCAAAAAGAAACCAAACAAGAGAAAGAGATAGCGAGATCTTGGAGTGAACATCAAGGGGAGTTTGGATTGTCAACAAACATACACTACATGTGATGTTCCTTTTGTCAGTCTTATTTTAATTTACCTTTGGAGGAGTCATCGTAGCCAATGTGTTTGACAGTGTCACGAACAATTTTTTGATAGTCCACCACAGCCTTCGATGTGATCTCACCACAGAGCAGGATCATCCCAGTTTTTGTCACGGTTTCTATCAGCAGAGAAATCATTCTTGTTACATTTGCATCCAATGTTTATCTTCTTTTTGAAGTATACATACAATTTATCAAAGAGTAACTGCATCATAGATATTAAAATTAGTTAATGTTACAGAAGCCTTTGTAAAGAGTGGCAAGAATGTTTAACACTATCAATTAATTGAGGGTATTTCTTTCTACTCACCACATGCTACTTTAGCGTCTGGGTCCTGCTTCAGGTGGGCGTCCAGGATAGCATCGCTTATCTGGTCGCACATTTTATCTGCAACATTGATATACCGGAGAAGCGTAAATTCCCATTCTGACGATAATAACGTTTCCGCGATGTTTGCATTATTTAACAATTAGCCGCCTTAGCCGCCTTTGCGAGAGTGAAGAAGAGAGAGGGACTGATTCTCGGCAGTATCGATCTAATACTAAGTATAAACAGCAGGCGAAAATATAACTTTGGCATACTAGCACGTGCTACCATCTTCGGAACCGTGCGTCTGCTTGTTAAAATCATTGTTGCAAAAATAAGTTTGAATGAAACTTAATTAATTTAGTTAGTAAACAGTCTAAGTACTTGAACGTTACTTGCAAATAATTTTTTCGAAAACATTTTGGAACCATTTAGTAAAAAAATTGCTTAAGGTAATATATTATATCTGTTTCTTTGTATAATTTTGCATGGCATTTTTAAAGTATCATCTCATGTCGATCTGTGAATAATTAACTATGCTGTGAACTAAAAAATACGAATGACTCATGATAAAAATTCAGATTAGGAAGGATAGGAAATGGTAGCGGAAACGTGTTCGGCCAGGACCGCGTGGATCTTTGTTCATATGTGCTGCTATCGATAAATCGAATCGAAGTGCTCAGACGATAAGACAGTGTTAGTAACACCGATTATACACTGTCGGCATTCCGTGCCGGCATGGCCAAATCTAATGAAATAATTTGTTGGGTGTTCGCAAGAATATTCTGCGAAAGGTTTACTTCATCATCAAAGTAGGGAATACATGGTGTAATATTGGCGAGGAGCTAACAGCTCTAACGTAAAAGCATGGTGGGTTGAGTAAGAAAATCGTGTGGGCGAACGAAGAGCACATGGCGGCACACCGGGAGAACTATCGGAGTTCAGGAACTCCGTGTTTGGCGGGCAACGTGCTCGAAAACCGCGTGGTGCTATACGAGCAAGCCGATTGAATCGATATCAATTGCTGATGAATTTGGGAAAAGTATGAGCTAATGATGCAGTGGGATGATCGACTGGTACTCTAGTTGGCGCCAGGTGATCCCTAGGGCCAAGTTCGCTTGGCCTAGGTGTATTTTCGGCGGAAAGCGAAGGCTTAACAATGCGCGGAGGCCCAGCCAGTATGCGTGAGGCACTATTTAGTCTCTCTCTCAACTCGAATCTTTTAAGGCGAGAGCAAGAAATCCGAGAGACAGTATGAAAATCCGTGTAGGAGAGGAAGGTGGATGAGCGGCTCTGGCTGTATATGTATAGCGGGGGTATGTGCGTCCCGAAAGGGTGGTGAGCGTTCATGGCGGCATGCATTGGCCGCCGAGAAGGAACACATGATATAACATGACTGGCAGGAGGATTGGCTCAGCTGTCCAGAGAATAAGTAATGGTGAATAATGGTTGTATACCTGGGTGGCCTTCTCCAACGGACTCCGAGGTGAATAGGAAACTGGTGTCCTGTTGGAGTTCGGGCGGCGCGTGCCCGTTCGCGTATCCGTTCATGTGGTGCGCGGTCTCCGGCATTTTCCTTTTCTTCGCGACACTACTCGTCGTTGTCGTCCTGGACGTCGTGCTGCTGGCTTCCGTCTTCGCTCCCGTGGTAGTCTCTTCCGCCACGTGCACACGGGCTTCTTACTCACGACTGCGGAGTACTACTCGTCTCTCTCACTCGAGCGTTCGCTGCTGTTATTCTAGCAACTAGCCTCGATCTAGTCCGCTCTAGTCGGCAATAACTTGCAACGAGACTCTGTCTCTCCCTCTTTCTTTCTCTCTCTCTCTCTCTCACTCTCTCACCCTCGAGTGGCGCAGCTAGATGAGAGGCGGTCTTCGCTTGGCGCTTCTCTGCACGCTTGTTGCTGCCTACTATGCCTTCGGCTTCGGCACGAGGAGAGCGAGAGCTCCGCACAAAAGCACAGCACACAACGTAATGCTCTCGGCTCACGAGCGGATGTGAACCCACGACCACCGTGTGTGGAAAGTGAAAGAGGCTCCCCGCTAGCTGCGACCCGCTATTTATAACCTCGGTCGCCTCGATTCACTTCGGCTAATCCCGCCGATCACGTGGTTACCGGTCACCCCGGACCTCCTTCGACCCGCGCCTTTCGAATTTGCCGCGGCTTCCCTCTCGACGTCTTGACGCACCAGATCTTTCCGCTCAGCCACTCCTCTTTGCCAACCCTGATAACAGTTCCATATCCAACATTAACATTCTTTTATTTGACAAATAATCGAATGCTACTGCTCATATTCTTAAATCGTTATTCTATTTAAATTTCAGTATCTTTTGTTTTCTATACGGATTCTAAGAATGAGATACAGCTACAAAGAACAGTTGTCTATCCTATAACAACTCGTTGTGTAGAAACTCTATACAGTTTATAATAGTGGTTATGCTTCATATTTTTTAGAATAAGTAGATGCGGAAGGCAATAAATATTGCCGTTCTTGTAATATCGCTATCGCTATCGCTATTTATCACTAGTTCAGAGTTTAAGATAGTATAACTTCTATGTTACTAAGTTTCTCATAAACTAACAGTTGCAATTTCAAGTAAAACAATTCAAATGAGTAGGGTAAGCAACAATTTACCTTTAGAGCTTTCTGTGACGATTCTGCTGTAGTCTGACTAAGAACGTCTGACTCCACTTCACTGGACACTGTACTTTTATTAAAAATACTAGTATCACATCCGCACTTACGGGTGATTATGGTGTCAGATAAGAACTTATTCAATGAACAAACTTTGCTTCCAAGAATTAAACAACTGATAGCAGACGATTGCAATGTTCCTCTCACGGAAATCCCAATCGTACTGAGTGGATTCTCTCGATCAGAGAGACTTTTATATACGGTGCGCCACACGACTTCCCGATTTTCTTGAGCGAGTGGGGTGGGATTCCGGCCGCGAGACAAGATTCCTGAAACAACTATAATTGTATCAAAAAGAACATACCATTCATATCGTAACTTTGTTCTCTTACTTTAATTTTTATTTTAATTAATAGTAAAGAGCGGAATTAAAGGAAAATACTCGACAAGTAGTCTAAACGTAAGATGTCAGTGACACAGGAGTCATGCGTGCTACCGCCTTCTATACTCGTCTGTAGACGCTGACTGACGCAATAGCAAGCCTTCCGATCGATTCATTCTCCGATCTACACAAAACTTCAATTCTGCCGATTACTTTCCCTCCATTACACCACTCCCCCCTATGTAATATCACCTAGAGCATGTTGTAACTCTTTGATTTGGGCTATCGATCCACACGAGAATTATCAGACAGGCGTGTTTTACTTGGCCGCCAATTGGTGAGACGAATTCAATCGTGCCAAAGGATTTATCGGTTTACGAGGATAGCCGTATCAATACATATGTTATTCACCCGGTACTCATGTACTAACACTTTACAATTTTAGCGTCACCAGTTTTATATTATATCTTATGCTGTATTTCTTCTGTCAAAAATCTGCATTTATAATTCATTCTATTTCCTTAATTTGAAGAATGCTCTCGTCTCTTCGGTGACAAAGTTCTATGCAAGGATAGGATTACTGCTGATTCAGGATATGTATGTTAGATTATACTATCAGTATCCAGGATTGCATTAGGGGCTCCGAATTTTCTTGAATTTCATGAAATCAGCAGTTGGCAGAGGGAGTATAATATTCCATTGAATGGAATGATAAACAGGGGTAATGTAATATCGGCAGGCGTCTTGTGAATACTCGGGCAAAATCACGCGCTCGCCTGCCTGCTGGTTGAAAGACGACCCTCACAATAGTTCGGCTCTATTGCATCATGGGAATCAAAGCTGGCCAAGCCCCGATAACACTTTATAATTGATACCGACGTTTCACTACCAACGAATCATCCAAGGATGCCTAATTAAGTGTACACAGAGTTTGCCATTTCGTAATAAATGATAACCAGATCGTGCACATATACACGTGTTTACTCATTAGGTAATCGCTCAGTTTGACATTCAAAGAATCTCCTTCCAAATTTTGCGATAGTTGCCAACTACCAAAAAACCATTAACGACTGGATTTTTCTGTCACTTTTCCATTCTTATTAATTTGGGTAATTTCGGAGAAATCGCTGGAAATTTTGTGGCGCTTCTTCCTGGAGTGAACCAATCTCTTGCGGAGATATTCATATGGAGAGTCTAGAGCTTAAAGTTCATTAGCCTCTCTATGGATCCCCCAGCGACAGTAACTATCGCTATAAAGTGTCGGCTATCGTTACTAATATTAGCCCCGAAGACTCCGAAAAGGCGGAAATAACTAATATGTTACGCTGGCACGTGCGAGGAAAACAAGCCCGACAATGGTTCATTGTGCTGCAGCAACAGAAATTAGTTATTACATACTTCGTTTGATCGTTCATCATTTCTATCGGATCAGCAATTTTGTCGAATGATGCAATGAAATGAATTTCTGATGGGATTTGCTTTTGACTTGGTAACTTTCTCCATGGAATTCCTTGGGTGGTCTGTAGATTTATTTATATATTCTATTGTTAATCTACTACATTGTCTATGTATATCTTTTCAATCCTATTATCTATACTCCTTAATTCTTGGACAATCTCATTCCTTAGCTGATCATACTCCTATCTTTTATCAATGAATGCTCGGTCATTGGCTATACGAATATACAGCGTGTTCCTACAATTCTGTAGTGTCATTCCCAATGATGTGTCAGCAGAATCAAATCGGAAGGCAAACATTAAGATTACATAGCCTTCGAAATTATTCTGTACCTGGGTAGAATTTTTCTATATGCTGCCTTACTGAAAAATTGAAGAATCGCTAGAGAGTTGAGCGCGTTAAGAATCTTCAGGCCACTGTGTGTATTTCAATTCTTGGAAGGCGATATGACGCTTGGAGTATCGAGTATCACGCGTCTCGAACAATTATGTACAAGCAACAAACAATTTCACAAATGTATGTAATAATCCTGGCCAGTTGCCGTAAGGCTATCGGAGAAAATACTTTACAAATCTACCAAATGCAAATTCATTTATGCAATTAAAAATTAAAAGCATATCTAACCAAGTTTGATTTAAAAAAGAGTATAATTGAGATAAAAAGCGAAGCTTTCCAGACTTAAATATTTGTATAATGATTTGAAAGCATGTTGAATATTAAAATTGCTCTAGTTTGCAAGAGAATGGTTCGCTGCTATCTGCCCCTAATTAATTGCTTGTCCTCGATAAAACTACTGGTCCTTCTAATCATCGAGTACCAAGAAGACTGACGATCTTGAACGTTGTATCGGAACAATTATCTCCTGCTTTGCTGCCGGACCGCGACTATCCATCTCAGTCACTATCACTCGGAAGTGCAGACTCATGCTCGAGAAAATGTTACGCTACAAATTTCTGTTTCAATCTTCAGTTAGTTGCATCAGTCGAGCGTGATTTACATAGACCGATAGTTTTTCGCGTGCCCCATCTTTATCTCTCAGCTGGGATGATAAACTTGCCTTTCAAGTGCTTCATGTGTGTTTAATGATGCTGAACGAATGGACTATTCCGTTAAAGGACCCGTGTTAAACAGGCCCCCGGGGTTAATGGCTTCTTCGTTAATCGATAACAGCTGATAACCGATCCTTGTAATGCTAACAGAATTAATTAAGATTCCTGTAAGTACAATTCTCATATGATCATACTTTCATACTGGAATTCGTATAAAAGAAATGAAGACATTCTATCTCTTTTATCCAAAAGAATTATACACCCTAAAATAGTTAAGGAACGGCTGAATGCTTGCAACAATGCGCTTTTGTAAGGAAATAAGAATATGCCTGTTGAAACTTTAATACTTAGATGTTAGAGTTGGCCTGAAAGGAATGAAATCGGGTCTTTCCGAGCTGTTTGACTTTTTCACCCAGTGGCCCTATTTTAGTCGAAGCGATCTTGGATTGCGAGAGGGGGTCATGATTGGCGGAAAGTCGGGCCGACTGATTTCATAGACAGCAAGCGGTCCAATCTGGTCAGATATAGTAAATGCTGTGTCACGGAGTGGGGCAAGGGACTACGGAATCCCGGCATTGTGCTTCTGCCTCTTCGCATCATATACTTTCGACGAAAATCACGAAATCACCATCTCTCGTGGGCAAAGGTCATGGAACTTCTTCTCGCAGCATTGCCGCTTATCTGGCTCTTTTGCCGATCAACTAATAATGCAATTGCGAGGGAAAAAAAAGCGAAAAGAGCTTCACCGTGTTGCAATGAGAGGCGGTCTTATTCGATGGTACCAAATCAGTATTGTTTTGGTAAAGTCAAATATCGCAATTCACATATTTGTGCAAACTTATTCTCCGGCACCGAAGCGAATGCGAATCTTCCTGCAGGGCTTTTTAAATATAGCCTGCTTATCGTAGAGGGTTATCGTTGCGGGTTGTATAATATAATATTTATAAGATATACCGCCTAGATAAAATACGTAGTGGGCGTGTTATGGTGGACCGTAGACTATTATACATATTATTATTATTATTATTAATGGGTGTCGTTGTACCGAGCGAGAGAACAAATTTAATCCGACCGTGACTACTGCCAAGTATCGGATTTTAACCCCTCGCACTGCTGGGGTGTCATGCACCCCACTTGACTCACTTCTCCCTCGCCCTCTGCCTCCTGGATTAGCCACTACTCACCAGAATACTCTCTCCCAGTTAGTCTCTTTCAAGTTTCCTCCCTAATTAGTGACTAGCATTACCGTGGAATCACAACTGGACCAAGGTCCGAAGCGTTTATGTTTCATTAGAGTAGAAAGCGAGGAAGGCATTTATCAGAATGTATAAATACTTTAACGAAGTCACTCGTTCGATATATGATGCGATTACTCGACTTTAACGAATTTAGTCATACTTGAAGTTGACTCACGGTTCTAATCTACTAATCTGCCGAAATGGTGTAGCGGCGCAGTGGAATAAACCGGCCGGCGCCCGCGAACGGGGACGCGCTATCGCCAGGGAATCTCCCTATCTCGACCTTGAAACAGCCAGCTCTCGTCTAAGCAGAAAAAGTTCAGTGACCCTTGACACCGTGCTACTCACGTGTGCATACGTAGATACATATACAATTGGCAGGAGGAGGAGGAGGAGGTGGAGGAGGAGAGAAAGGAGGGAAAAAGTTGGCGAAAAAGATGGGGAAAAAGAGGGGAAAAGAGGGAGGAAGGGAAGAGCGGCTTGCCTTAACCTTGACCCCGGAGACCCGCCACCCCCTGGCACCTCTCTCGCCCCTTGAACCCTCCGGCAAACGTTTTGTTCCTCCGCACCGCTCCCTTCCCCGCTTGAGCCAGCCAGCCAGCCAGCCAGCCAGCCAACCAGCCAGCCAGCCAGCCAGCCAGTCAGCCAGCCAGTCAGCCAGCCAGTCCAGCCTTTCGTCACCGGCACGCTCTCTCAATCTCTTGCTCTCCTCTGCTCCGGACGTCGCGGCGTCGCTCGCTCTGCTCTCCGGGGCTTCGGCATTCGGCATTCAACTTCGGCTTCGGCTTCGGCACCGACTAGCAGGGCTGCTCTCTTGTCTTGTTTGCTCTATGTGTATGTAGCACACAGGTAGGCGGAAAATGCCGTGGCGCCGATCGATTTTCGCGAGGGTGAGAGGAGAGAGAGAGAGAGAGAGAGAGAGAGAGAGAGAGAGAGAGAGAGGGCTGTGGGAGAGCCAGCTGCTCGAAATAGACGGGACTCCTCTGGTGTGGAGCGGCGCGGCGCGGCGCGCGCGGAGTCTACTCCTTAATATTAGAGGAAGCCTTTGCTCTCTAGTCCCCCTCTAGTCGGCCCACTTGACCCACAGTGACTTGGATTCACTCTCGGAGGAGAGCGCACCGATCTCGCGAATCGCCAGTCGGCCGAGAATACCGACGCTAACTTCTTACCGGAGGAAAGCTCCGCAGCACCTTCTCAATAAAACATTCTCCAAATAGTCAAATACTTAGAACCAATTATTAGCAGGATATTCCATTTCATATTGCACGATATTTGTCCCCGTCTTCAACGATCGAGCATTCCAGCAGAGATAACGCAGCACGTGTCGCAATATCGTTCCAATTCCAGTGTTTGCAATTAAAAATGACGCTGCCAGGACAAAAGTAGACCGCTCAAAGGTCATCTATCTATATACAGGGATTTCCTTTATTATGTTACGCGATAGGTGTATATATAAAAGCGGGCCGACAGGAAAATAGAAAATTGTATAAAAATAGGGGCGCCCGGTATCGAAAGTATCGAGGAAAGTTTATGACAACAAAACACGAGGAACTTTCAAAACACTATGTAGTAATAATGCTCTACTATTACTATATCGACATTAAGGATTAGATTGTTTATAATATAAAATAAAGGGAAGACGACGATTTGCAGGAATTGGCGTAAATTCAATTATTCCAAAAGAGTAGTGTCAGTAGTTTTCCTAAGATTGGATTATCGCCTAATAGAGATCAGCGTTCCTCGTCTAGTAGCACAATGGAGATAGCGGCACGTGTGCTATTCGAAAAGGCAGGCATACCAGAGAAATCCGGCATTACGAGTGCCAGCTTGACGATGACGAGAGGAATCATCAAGAATTCTGCTATGCTCGCCCCATTATCTTTCACGAATATGTCGAACTCCGTGGTTGATAACAGGGCAAGTTTTATTGCACGTGCTCGGGCCACGATAAAAGTGACGTTGTGTCACAATACCGCTCGTATGATTGCGTTTGTTTTGTTTGTACCGCAGATCGCTTGTTTTGCCAGTAATAACAAACAAGATACAGATACAAATTTATTTAGTAAGAAGCTTGGATAACCCATGAACCACTGGACTAGAAAAAATCATTAAGTCTCTGCTATTACTAGTTCAATATCAGTCTTTTGTATGCCTCCTCTTGTATTCTCCATTGAATCAGGTATTCGATTTTTATAAACTGAATAGTTTCTGTTATAATATTGTATACCGCTATACGATATGCTCTCTTTGGAGAACAGGAGAGAATTCTGTAATAGTATTACGGAACTCTGAACGCAATTGTTGAATTGCTTTACACGCTTCTGTAACAGTTGGTAAGTAGATTGAGTAGCGAAGGCTCGCTCGCGCTACCGCGATCGTGCGGCCACCGGCTCCGGCTGTTCATCAACGTAATTGTTGCGATGGTAAAGGCTATTGTCAATTGAGAAGTATGCTGCAGGGGTTGGAAGAGTCAGGAAAACCCGACACCAGATGGTGTAACATGTACTTTCCACAGAAATTCAAAACAATAAACTGGATATTCCACTAGTGCGAAGCAGTTTATCATTAAGAATTTCGATTGCGTCACATGATGATCTGATAGAAGTGCGTGCAATTATGCAAAATGGTGCAGAGAAGTTAAAATCAAAGTACAACAGGTATGTTAAGTTTACTAGTATTCTTGCATAAACTTTAAGTTTCTACCAGGAATACTTTTACATATTGTAATCCTTTAATATCTTGAGTATATTGATATTAAGTTTCATGGAAGACTAGCAATACAGTACAGTACAAAACCTAAATCAATCATTTGTCTTTCACTGTTTGTATCAATGATTAACTTCGCAACGTTTTACCAGAAAAAACACCCGACGTGTTTCCACGTCGTACGCACGAAAGGATTAAAAGGACTAAAAAGAAGAGCGAAGGTTGCTACTCAGGGCAAACAGGATTCGATTCATTCTCAAGTCTAACAAATTTGAAGTGTGAAACGAATGGCCCATGCACTTTATTACCACCGGGAGAAAAGGACGACAAATTTCAAAGTAACATGCGTCTGGAATGATGCTACAAGAAATTTAGGTGAGGAATGCATTTAGAACAGGCGTTTCTAAACCTTTAAATCTGATTGTAATGTACAAGGTGAGTCACTTGCCTTTTAATCATCTCCTTCACACTCGAGTTCCAATTATTTCCATTATTGGTACAATTTGATGTTATAAATAAATGTCAATGTGTGGAAAGGACTCGGGGTAAATACTTCTTTATATTAAAATTACTCAACACCGTATAATCATACCATTTTCAACAACGTATATCCATCATTGGCGATTCAAAGGCAAGCGGATCACCCTGTACATACAACATACTACTTATCTACATATTTATATCTATGTAATTATGGTTTACACTAAATATGTTTTTTCCTAGCGATGTTTTCCCCTTCCCGAATTAGAGACAAGGAACTAGCGTGGCCGGAATAATCAATAAGGAAGGCGACATTATTGACTAGATGCTTTTACGCTATTACAAGCTCCTATCTTGTATACTATCGACGTACATCGACATACCGCTAGCATGGATCTCGATGAGGACGAGAGCATCACGGAAACTCGTAGGACAGTTGTGACGCAGAGGAGGAATCTCTCGCGATTGATATGCGAGAGGTGCGTTTCCTGGTAACGTTACCGTTCCGAGAATGATAAGTTTTCGTTCCTCCACGTTCGCCCTCCTTTGTCATGTCTGCGACGTCGTATCTCACTCTTTCTCTCTCATCTGCCTCGTTTCGTCCCGTCTCATCTTTTGCCGACAATCGGATGCTTGTTGAATGAAGATTTACTTTTGTATTGACGTTCGCACCTGATTCACAGTAGCAGCATCCCTGCCTGTTAAGACGGAATGTACCGGAAAGTCGCTTTGTGTTGGCACTTTGTTTTTTCTGTTTCATTTGTATGCACGGTCATTTATATCCGAGACTCTAATCCTAAAATGCCTAAGAACAACATACTACGAGGGTTCTAGCATCTTTTTGTTGACTTTAGCACGTTTATCTGTTATGGCATCTTTGTAGTGGATTAGCTATTCTTCTGTTATCAATGGGATCATCATTATCTTTTAATATTAGTAATAGGGCAATGTAGATCTTGTCTGCTAGGAATAGTAATTAGCGATCAGAGATTTTTTTTACCCCGTCAGGCAAGAAACTAAAGTGGTTAATAACGCCTGACAAGACCAATAGAGTTTCCATCTCTTCGAGTTTATGTAATGCAATTATATAGGAATTGTACAGCATATTTACTACGGAGAGCAAATCATATTCATACAGAAAAAGTACCCTGCTCTTGTCTGTCATCTATCGTATTCCTCAGGTGATCAACTGAAAATTACCATAGTTCAGTTATAAATGCATCATCGACTTGTTAATTTCATTACACTTAGACTTGCTACTCGTAGTTCAATTATACTAGATTAATATCTGACGGTTTTTTCTCCTTTCTAATTTGAAGGAATTCTCCCAAACCTTGAGAGTTCATTGATCCAAATCACTTCACGTGAACAAATACTTAAAGTTCAAGGTCATTGACCGAACCTTCCATCTTGAATATCCATATCTTCGAGCACTAAGTATTTTTGCCACGTTTGACTTTCTATATATATATTGACTTGGTTCAAGTCGATATTAATATAAATATTCATTAAGTATTATTAGAAAAGTCTCGACTCTGCTGTTTTAAATAAAAATCTCTCCCTTCAGCTCTTTAAATTTAGTATCCAGGTATTTATTACTGTGTTACAAGTCGTAAATTCGAATCACCTTGACTAATACAACCACGCGTATTAAATATTGCTTAATTAAAAAGAAATATCGATTACACTATATCTTGTTCTGTTTAAAAATAGCTTCTTCCCTGGATGCCTAGTGCAAGCAAAATTACAGAGCTGCGGTTGGAAATTTGGAGAAGTTTCAACGGAATTATTGATTGCTTGAGTTATTAGAGATACTATTTACAAGGGGAAGGAACTCACGTGGGATTCAGGTGCATCACGTGTGCGGTAGCATACCGGTAGCCAGAATGTTGCTCGCCCTCGAGGTTGGATCGAAGTGCGAAGGAGATCGGATGAGCCGAAAGAGGAGGCAGAGAAGATCATTGAAACCCAGAACACAACGAGGTGGGCCGTGTACCGTCGACTCCAAGACCGGCGTCGCTGTTCTCTGATCAAGGTCACTGATACTCGAGGACGCATCATCAGCCAGCAGGTTTCCTTGCTTTATCTCGCCCGGAGGGATTCGATTGGCAGATTGACCGAAGACGCGGAGACGCCAAGACGTTTGAAACCGGGGACAGAAGACTCGATCGCCTACGATCTCGATCAGATCGAACGGAAGACGCGAGTTACCCCTGTGCAATTGATCCATCAATTCCCGGAGTCTATCGTTAGTGCTTTCTTCTCGTTATTCGAATATTCGTTGAAATCAGAACGAGATGCGTTTAACATACATTTCCTGTGTGTTATTGCAAATGTGCGTCTTGGTCATTGCACAGAGGACCGTCCTCGACACTTCTCCATTTCTGGAACTCTATCGCAACATCCGTAAGACGATCTTCCAGACATTTGGTATGTTTACTAATTACAATAAAAAAAAATTCGCTATATTATCTCCTTTTTCGATTTTAATTCAATCTATTGATCGAGCGATTGAATCTTTCCTTTTAGGAGAACAATCCTCAAATGGGGCGCGATTCTTGAAGTCTGCGAAGGAGCAGCAGAAAATACAAGAGCTCGTTTCGGATAGTGTGCCTTTTCCATGCGATTTAAAACGTAAGAACATTACTCTTGTTGGGACGACGAGAGTGAAAGGAGATTAAATTACAATGTTATAGGTGCAAGATCAATAGAAGTGCCGACATCAGTTCATCGATTGAGACCCGGTGACATTGACGTGATAGCCGCGATGGGTGATTCATTGACAGCGGGTGTTGGGATTTTAAGTACCGAGGTTCTGCAAGTGCCAGTTGAAAACAGGGGTCTCAGTGCGGGCGGCGGTGGCGAAGGCACGTGGCGACAGTATATCACACTTCCTAATATTTTAAAGGTACACCGCTGCTGTTACATAATAGTTCTAATTTATCAGTTTTGGAAGTACAAGTAACAGAGAAGAGAGCTGTTACTTAAATGTACAGTATGTACAAACGATTCTAGCAGAGAGTGGAGAGAATAGTTTGTAGGTGCTGTTGCTCCATTGGGATTAAAAGAGACGGGTTTTAAAGCAGAAGGTTTGTTGATATGTAGGAGTTTAATCCAGGGTTGATAGGCTATGCCCATGGGGACTCGTTGACTGCAGAGGAAGACTCGCAGTTAAATGTCGGTGAGACTGGGGCAATGACAGAGGACATGCCTTACATGGCAGAGACATTAATCAAAAGGATAAAAAAGGATCCGAGAATCAATGTTAAAACTCATTGGAAGGTTCGTTTATATTTCTTTAATGTAACATGTAATTTGGATAAATGTTTCTAACACATTCCCAATTATGTAACTCACAGCTGATCGTTCTAAATATCGGCAGCAATGACTTTTGTGTTAACGTCTGCGATCGGCCTTCGCCGTCGTCCATTCTCGAGGAGCACAAACGTAATCTCCTTAAGGTTCTTCGACTTCTCAGGGATAACTTGCCGCGTACACTCGTTGTCATCGCTTCGCCACCACGTATACAAAATCTAGTGGCAACTAATCCGCAAAGCCGATCTTTCTTGTGTTATGTTATGACAATGGTAGAGTGTTCCTGCATGTTCGCTTTGAAATATCGCCAGATGAGGCCAACATACTTCGAGATTGAGAACAAGTGAGTAATGATTAGGAAATTTCCTCATTCCAGTTTCATCTTCTATCTTATTAATCATTTTTATTGTCTTGGATGTAATGATCGAAATAGATGGTACGAATTAGAGACAGATGTCATAGGGTATCCTGAATTCCATAGCAAAGATTTTGAGGTGGTCTCAGCACCCTGTTTACGGAACAGCGAGATACCCCAGGAATCAAATGGGCAAACCGATACATCCTACTTCGCTGCTGATTGTTTTCACATTTCTCAACAAGGCAACGCTCGATGTAAGTTTGCAATAATCAAAGATGGAAACTCCTAAAGTTTCTAGAATATGTATGTTTTATCGCAGATGGTAATTGTCTATGGAACAATCTACTGGAGCCGATTGGCAAGCGAACGGTCCGATGGACACCGCTTTTTCAAAAATTCTTGTGCCCCACTGAGAAAATGCCTTACTTGGTTACACACGGAAACACGCCCGAGTGAAATAAATCATTTTTGTAGAACTTTCGTAGTTCAATTCATAGTAATTCATCAAGGATTAGTTGAATTCTTGTTGCAACATTCAAGTGAGAATAGTATCAACCGGCTGTTTCAGTTATCGGCTTTACTATTCTAGACTCTTTCATTTATCGAAAAATTGAAAGTTCCACCAAATGGATTGCACCTTTGTCAAATGAATAGAAGCGAATGCAAGATTCGTGAAGAATTTGACAATTGAAGACGTAAAATCTGTAAAGGTAATGCAGTTGCGATGACTGAAAGCTCTCTGTCCTTTTTATTGAAGGTATAATAGTGAGTGCCATTGACAGAGAAAGAAGGTTACCTTGGGCAATTCTTGTTTGCATTGATCTCAATTACATCACTGGTAGTGAATGTATTTAAACTCGGGGCTATTATCGATTCGCAAAATAAAAGTTTCTTGCCTGTCTTTGTGATGTGCAGCCATTTATGGAAATATGACATGAAAAAAGTGGTATAATTTTCTTTTTTTCTATTATATTGCTTTCATTGGCAGCGCCTCTAGTGAAGGTATACTTATTCACTGTCAGTAAGGACGATTTAGCATCGCAGTAATATACCAACTGATGAAAGCAAGAAAAGGAGTTTCAGGATTTTATAACTAGAGGTCTCTTAAAAGAACGTCAGACTGTTTGCTTCCTTTTCAACGAATCGGATATTTGTAGATACATACATATAAATGTACATATTATAAATTAATTATCATAGAATAGCTTACCATTTGATGGAACTATTTATTACAACAGTAATTATTAATTAAAGTGTAACTAGAACTTAAAAACAATACAACGAATGAAACAGAATGTACAAATTTGTCTATTTGATCCTGACTCTAGATATTCTTCATTTCACACATATTGAAATACCTTTTCATTGCATGCAAATATTCACGGAGTCGTTATGTAAATTGGGAAGGCGTAAATTAATCGTTAAAGTAATTACAGGACATCTAAATCCTGGGAAACAATGAGCCTTGAATGAGGAGAAGCTCGAGTAGCGAGAAGTGCGGCAATTTTGCCAAGGATAATGTTGGTGGTTGACTGGTGATATTCGTAGAGAGGTAGTGAAATTGCGGGGCCGGCGAAATGGGGATGCGCAATACTAGTTGGGAATTGCGGCGCTGGTGACAAGTAGTTTCGGTAATAGTCGCGCACAACATTATGCCTATTTTCGAAAGGTCTCTCAAAATGCTTTGCTTGAGCAATGCGGCCGAAAGTTAGCACCGAATTTGCCAGTGGATTTGGATAATTAACATAACAATTGCTCGACTGGTGTATCGGTAAATGTACTATGATACAATGACCAATAGAATATAAGAAGAAAGGACGGAGGGTCTTGTTTAAACATGGAGTGATGAATGCAGGAGGAATATGATCTATTAACATAATCGACAGAGGGAAAGATGTGTCGTGATGGGAGGAAGCAACGTGCCACTCTTACTCACGTACGCCGCGCCGCGACGCGCCGCGCCGCGCTGGGCCTTGCGACCATGCTTGCATACCAAGGGAGGCCAAGCATGCCCCATTCTTTCACCAAGAAAGAAACGGGGTGGGGGATGGGCCCACTTCTGGATAAGAGGACATTTTTCTTTCGCCACTTCATTCATGTGCCATACCGTATAGCCCCTCTTGCTTTTATCATAGTACGAGTCACTTTTTCTTAACTACCCGAGTCATAGAAAAGTCTCCTGTCCTCTGAAGAACTATGTTTGCGTGAGCACTCTTCGCGGATTCGATTATGCAGTGAAACTGTGCCAACGGAGAATTTCAGTGTAAATCTCGTAGCGAGTAAAGTGAATGTAAAAATGTGATATAAGATGAACTGCTTAATTAGTGGAGAAAGGGGAATTTGTAATATGTAATTAAAAATATTTGTCTTATAAATGTAGTGTTAATCCAATATTAGTTAAAAATGATCCTCATGCGGTCACCCTCTTTCAAGTCAAAGAATTTCATCTTAGAGTTATGCTAAATATAATTTGTACTTCGAGAAGCACATGCGCTCATGTAAAGTTACAAGATAACTTGTCATCTTCACCTTTCTCTTTAAACATTTGTTCTGCCACTAGACAAACATAATAAAAATCAAGTGATTACCAAAAGTGACGCCCTACATTTTGAGTTTACATGGATTATGCAGTGAACCAGTGAACTTAATGATTGGAGACTGTGGAATAATTGAGTCCAAACTAAGTGCGAGATGTGCATTTATAATTACTCGATATTATTAATGAGTTACAAAGTGAATACTACCATTTCTTTCCAAAAACACGAAAGAACACCGAAAGAAGACAGAGCTAATGCACTTCTAAAGTGTCAGAGACGCGCAATTAGAAGGGAGTGGGATTTAGAAGATGAACTTTGTAATGAAGTAGTTAAAGAAGAACTCTAAGTGCCAACCAGCTAACATTACACCATGAGGACGAAAAAGATAGCGGTTCTGTTAGTTCTAAGTATATTAGCGAAAGTGGGAGCTGGCAGCTTCATAGACTTCTTTAAAACAATTTTAGAATCAGGAAGGGTAAGGATTCTCATTTTCTGTAAAGCGAAAGTTTCTACCTCGATATGTAAAATTGACAATTGGCCGATTTGCCAATCGGATTGACAATGAAATCCTTTGGGAGATAGTGAACGAAAAAATGCTTTGGCATGCAGGCTGAGCGATTTCTTGCCAGTGGTACATGATCAGCCGAACGTGAGTCGGAAGTCAATCTTAACCGGCCTTTATCCGAATTCCTCGCGATTTCTCGGCCAATCTTTAAGAGCAGTCTGTTTCTACTCACATACAGACAAGTTTCTGTGCAGAAACTTAAAAAATGCAAGTAAAATTACAAGTTCACATAAATCAAGCAAGTTGTAAAAAAATAGTTTAACATGCCAGCGATTTGAAAACCTTGCTGTCTTAAATCACCGTGGGAGTAGTTTTTTCGAAACTGGCCCGAGAACGCATATGAAACAGCATTGTTTTGCATAATAGCTGGATCTTGAGTCACGTATGTAGGGGAATCCAATTAAGTCAAGAATATTCTTGTGGATATTAAGAAGTTTGTGCGTGCTTCTCCTTTGACATTAGAAAGCGTAATTGTAATGCATTCCGATAGTTTTCCTTGCATCTTACATTTTAAAATGCAATTAATAATAGCAGAGACGACATGAACTTAAGTGCAAAAGGAAATTGACAATTGAAGAATGAATTATCAATTATAATTACCTATACAGGATAATTAATAATTGGTATTAGTGAAACCAAGTACTTAATATTTATTGTATCAACTTATTTATTCCGATATATTTTTTCTGTGCCATTGGCATCATGCGTTTCACAGTTTCGCAATTTCAAAATGATGTAACAAAATACTATTTCACGAATAGTAATGTCATCCATTAGGGTCACGAGTTTTCGAAATCAACTTGAGATGAGAAGACAGGGTGCTTGATTGACGTAATTGAAAGGTTGAAATAGATGTACCAGCTGTAAAATAAACCTGTCGAACTTATTAAACGGTGGCTCGATAAGTGTGTCTATTAGAGCGACTGACTTGCTTCGCATGCGGCTCACGTTGGTACTTTTGCTTTCTTCCATTTGCATTTAGCCGCTCTGTCCAGCTGACTTAAATGCTTAGCTACTTATAAATAATTTAACGACACCCAAACGTGTGCCGACGAAACGTAATGATCGAATGCCGGCGAAAAGAAAAGCCACCTGGCCTTTCTCCAATTGTTCCGCGCATGCAAAGCGATCACCGCATCAATGTCGACTTCCGCTTTTATGTAACTGTTACTGGCCAAACAAATCTTGGCTACCTTGATCGAACACGATCATTCAATTTTATTAGGACTGGCAAACAATTACCCATGAAATAAACCTTGATACTAAAAATATAACAAGATATTCATATGGAAGTGATTTTATTTCTTTGCAGAACGATGTTAATAACAATGGAATTACGTATCCTATAACGTTTTCCGGGATAAGAATACAACCTAGGATACCAGACCACTTTCCTTTTCCATGTGACATTCGAAATGGCAGGTAGAATCATCAATTGAATAGTGCCACTTGTTGAGATCACTTGTTGGCTCAAGCAGGTCGTCCCAGTTATTAAACTTTCAACGATACATTTGTTTGTAGGTCATTATCAGTGCCAGACAGTGTTCATCGTCTGAGGCCAGGGGACATCGACGTAATCGGTGCACTGGGAGATTCTTTAATTGCGGCAAGCGGTGCCTTAGAAGAATTCGCAGTGGGTGCTTTCATAGAATCAAGGGGAATAAGCTGGTGCGCTGGAGGCGAAGGAGATTGGAGGCGATTCTTCACTATACCCAATCTACTTAAGGTAGTGAATCTCGACCACTCCAGCCCAGCCCTTTTCTACTGCAATTCTCTCATTTCGACCTCCTCTGCTTCTTGACTTTTTCTTACTTTATTATATTTACACGAAAGGTTTTCAACCCGAATTTAATTGGTTACTCGACGGGCACCGGGGAATTCATATCTCAACATGCAAAATTAAACATCGCCTTTCCGGTGGCTGCAACCGAAGATGCATTACACCAGGCGCGCATTCTCGTACAGAAAATTAAGAGCGATCCTGCTATTAACGTGAGAAAGCATTGGAAGGTAAAGTACTGTATTATTGCCTTATATTTCATTCGTTTCTCAAATTTAGAAACAAATGCCAATATTCACTAGTTCCTTTTGTATTGCAGTTCATCACAATCTTCTTTGGAGCGAATGACATTTGTTCAGGACAATGTTACAGTCCCGAGAACTTCTCTCCTGTACGGCATGCTCTGCACTTGAGAAGAACACTGGACTTTCTCAAGCTCGCTTTACCACGCACTATAGTCAATCTCGTACCAGCAATAGGTAAGTTATGAAAGTCAGATCCTGAGACCTTCTAAATACATTGGATAGATGGAACTGCTTGATGTTAATGCGCACAAAATATGAAAAGCACGTGTCATTTCTGTATTGCGATGGTTTTTTGAACGATGTTACGAAACAAGTTCAGCATTTATTATTGATGACTATTCGGTATCAAGAGCATAAAAATGATTTGAAATGAAATATATATTAATATGTTTAAAGTTAATTATTCTTGCAGATGTTACAGTATCGTTAAGAGTGCGACAGACAGCCGCTTGCAGAATCCTGCATCCACTTTATTGCGCCTGTTTGCACAGAGGACGACGACCGGATCTCGCGCTCTCGAGAATGTCTCGCCTTTATCAGCAAGCAGCGGAAGCATTAATTCACTCGGGAAGGTTCGCCTGCACATTAACCCCTTGATCACTTCGATTAATTGCTACACAGATAGTACTTTCACGCACATATCTCTTACTGTCATGAGAAATGAATAATATTACTTTGATTCGGAAATGTTTTAGATATGATAGCTCGCCGGATTTTACAGTGGTACTTCAACCCTTTATGAAGTTATTTAATTCGCAAAATGGAGATCCGAGTCACAGCTTCCCAGTGGATTCCACTTGGATTACACATGACTGTTTTCATTTCAGTCAAAAGGGACATGCCCTTGGTAATAATTTTAGCAGATTTAGCAGTATTTTATATTTTCTTATGAATTATCAGTCACATTACTATTATTTATTCTATTTTTGCGTTATAGGTGCTAATCTACATTGGAATAATATGTTTGAACCGGTGGGCAACAAAACTGAGGAAGGTGTCCCACAAGTGTTTGAGAAAATACTTTGTCCAACACAAAGGGCGCCTTACATATTCACCAATGTGAACACTCGCAATTTCCGATTAACTGGATGGCAGGATGGAATAGTACCAAGATGATTAATGCTCAAGAAATCTTATTATTAATGAAATAGGATGGTAATTTTGCTTGAGCACAGTTGAAATTATGGAGCAAGATTAAAAGCTCATAGACTTAATGGTAAATCGTGTTCTAGCTGGTCAGGCGTGCTTTAAGATCTTCATATTAAAATGTGAAAATGATGTTTGTATTTGCATTCTCCTTATTATACAACGTGCATATCTATATATTTATGCAACGCTTTGCGAAACAGTTTGCAATCTATCGTATTGATGTTTGAAGCGCCTCGTGACTCTCAGCGAAGATAGAACGGGTCAATCCGAAAATAGAAGCAGGAAAATCAATTTCCTCCCAGAAAAATCAGATACCATAAGTGATCTGTATTCGTAGTTGACACTCAACAGAAGTATACTTGCGCTCTTCCTTTAATTGGTGCGTATATTGCTCCATAATTAGATGCATGTCAGTATTTTCCGCATTTGTTAAAACCGGAAATTGAATTCATTTTCCATCAGTGCACTACTTATAATTAACGAATGAATAGATAATTAAGATAGATATCTGCTATTTAATGTCAGGCATACTGCATCTCTTTCCATAATTCCATTTCACCCGCTCCTAAGCATTATAACATCTTCTTAAAGAAGAAGTGTGCCATGCAGAATTATCGATCACTTACATAACATTGTTACGTAATATTGCATTGAAATAATAATAATTGGGAACGGGAACAAATTCCAAATGTGGTAGGTAGAACGGTTTGTTAGCAACTTGTTCGCCTGGCATTGTTCCCAAAGGTACTCTCAAAGCTGAACTCATTGCACCGGGTTTTTGTTACTTCAAACTGTGTTTATATTTATGCTAATTTATTACATAACTTGTCCTATGAATTATCACAAGTTCTTAGACATCCACGTACCTATCAGCTCGTGTTACGAGTTACGATTTTGCTAGTTTTATGTCTTTTTCACGAGAGAATCGGCAGAGGTTTCGGCACGTGGATCGAACAAATGCATAGTATTAGTGGGACACTTATGTAAGAACATTATACCTGCGGTTTTTTGCATCCGCCGGTATTTGATGTCATTCACGTAAAAACATCAACCGTGCCACTGTCTAGACAATCATGAAAAAGCTTTGTCTTTCTCTGGAATGATCGGCATTCACCTATTTTCACGATTTTTTGTCATGGTCCATGCGTGGGCGTACAAAGATATTTCAAACACATCATTCTTGAGATTCCAAGCGACTTTTCATATATTGAAAAGAAAATCATACACTTGGTTTCTAATTATCTGAAGAAATGAGTTTTATTTAATATACATTGCGTATAAAATTGTAATAGTTCCATAGCAATGAAATGATTCGTATGCTTTTTATAAGAGGTTTATTTTCGTTGGGGGGTCAAAAATGAGAGACGCGAATCAGAAGAATGAATAAGAATGAAGAGATGCGAGTGAGCGAGGGGAAAGAGTCGCGTGAGGCAATAAATCTGATCGACTGTGCCACCCCGCATTGACCTTATTGACAGTGACTTATCTCACAGCCTCTCTCTTCCTCTCATGCGCTGCCTGCCTCTTTCTCTTTCTCTCTCTCTGCCGAGAGACTTATTTTTAGTCCTCGAACCATTTATCTGCCGCGAAGTACGGCGCTTCTTCGGTTTAGTGCTCGAAGCACTACTTGGCAGCATAGAGTTATGCGAGAACCACTTTGCCAACCAGATGCCTTCTTCTATCCATATTTAATGAGTTTTAATGACTAAATCCTCATTGAGTGGTAAGACAGAAATCTTAATGCGGATACTCCATGATTAGATTCTGGCCAATTTCCGATGCCTCTTAACTTCCCATTCAGACTTTAACGAGAAGTTCATTCTTGTGCAAAAATATTCCAAACGCGGCATCATTACACCTTCGCAGCTTATAGAAATAGAAGGCTTAAATGATTGCTGGGAAATAGAATCATATCTTAAACATGCTTTCATGGAAAGGTGTCTCCGTCGAAAAATCATTAGATAATTAAATATAATGATTAAATACATGACACCTATTTATGTAAGTATTATTTATAAATTGCGCATAGAAATATACATAGGTGTGTAAGTATTTATGTATGTTACTTGTTGCATAAATGGTACCGCACATAATTATATATTGTTCCTTCCGCTATTTAGAAGGCTGAACAGTGTCTGAGGAAGTGCATCGACAAGTGACGCAATGTAATTTAGCGAGATTGTCGCTACTACAGAGTGAGAGAAGGAGAGAATATCGCGACAGCGCTCATTCTCTGCCGGCCACTAATTAACATGTTAAGTTGTGGAGGTCAGAGTAATGAGCCCAGCAAAAAACCTATCTGTATTAAAGCGTAACGAAAAATGCTTTAATAAATGCCAGATCGTACTATCATCGTTCTAATTTTAATCTCCAGTCCCTTCCAAATGCCATATACACGCATTTGTTGAATTACTATAGTTAGTAATTGAGTTATCATTAGAATGATGCCTAATATGCTGCACAGCCTAGAAAATTGCGCAAATCATCCAAGTGGAAAACATTAAATATCTTAAAATAGAAGAAAATAAATGCATGTCACTTTCAAGAGGGAAAGCTAAATTATTAATTCAAACATTTCAAAATTCAACAACAATTTGAAGATCTGTTCACTTATCGCGATTAATGACGTACGAAAACAAGTCGATTATTAAAAATTGATGTGAAAAACTGGACGTTTACGTTTCAAGCACTAACTTGTTTATCTTTTGTGCTTAAGAGCACAGACTACACCCCAATATCTAATAATAATGTCTTAAGAGTGCAAAGAATTCAAAGTCAGGACGAGGCCCTAAAATAATTGACAGAATAGTATCATCAGTTAATGCAAATTTAATCTTATAAGTCGAGAGCCTACAGTTGATTGTAATGAAATATAATAGCATTACCAGGTAAGATCTTGTCTTGATTGTATTGACTGTGTATTCACAGACAGGAAGCATTCGTGTCGGCGCCTGATAAATGGAAGAATCATAGAAAACGAACTAATCTAATCTGATAATTTCGATTATTTCAACGACCATGCATCCAAGCTTCATATTCAATTACTAGAATCCAGTTGAGCTATGCGTTAGACAGTTTGAGAAAGCTATTGTCAGTCATCGATAAATGATGAATTCTTTAATTCTAATTTTATTTGAATTATCAGTGCACTCTTAATGAAATCGAATAGTACCTGGAAATACTTAAAATTAGGAAGAGTAGGAGGATCAAAAAAAGGGTTTCAATAATAAATACGTATATTAATAAGCAACTGGTTGTACAAAATTCACAATAAATAAACGTACGTTCACAGATTCGCAAAGTGGAGTGTCGCCATTTAATACTGGCCTTTGACTAGTAATACAAAAGAGTCAGTCCCTCGAACACCACGGATGTTCAAAATCGCAAGGCGACACCCACTCGCGATCGCTCTCCAATCTCATCTCTAGGCAAGCGTGAGAAAGTTATCTCAAATTAGATCTTAATCGCTAAATGATTATGGCACTTGCAGTATGGCAGGCAGAATGCGAGCAATGACATTATACGATGCGCGAGATGAATAGCTAGTTCAATCTGGCTGGGGTCGAATCTTTGTAGGCTCTATTCAGAGAGTCGAGACATGAAAAGACAGACGCTCATTGAATTTAGGCGCAAGATGGGACCCCTTAATCTCCGTCCGTCGACCCCGATCAATTGTGAGCTCATGGGGATCGTTTGGTCGGACTTGATCAGTCGATATTCCTCCAAAAGACATGGGGAAAAGGCAGGGAGCCCCCCAGAAAGAGTTCTTCTTCAAGGGAAGACACTGGTGGAAGCTAGAGGCAAAAGCTTGCTCGACTGGAACCACGTGATTCCGAGGAAGAGTAGAACTGGTTTCTCCCTTGTAGGGACGTCCAGCCCTGGAATGCGAAGGGAAGGACGTCCGGATGCAGAGAAGAGCCAGTAGACGAGGAAAGTGTTAATTCTTCTGTCTGGCTGAAGATGCTGGTCTCTCATTTCCTCCCCCACTGAAGGATCCCTCGGCCTTGGTATGCTCGGCTCAAGGAACTCTCGCTGCCCTTCGAGGTACCGCTTCCGGAACTCGAGACACTCTCCGAGCGTCTGATAGGCTTCTTCGTTGGGTCCAGCAGACGATCCAGCATCTGGCGGATCGTGCTGTGCTTGCGGTTGAATGGATTGGTGTACATCTTTCTCACTTCGGGATTTCTAATCCTCGATGATACTCGGAAATTCCGAGTATTGGTCCTTGGAGATGTGGATAATCCCAAGGATGATGCTTGGTAATGCGAAGAGAGTGCTTCAGTGTGTCCGAGAAGAATGTACTTTCTTCCGACTGTCACGTGTAGTCACTTTTTTGCACTGTTATCACAAAACTAGCGTGTCTGCTCTCGTAAAGCTATTAGGCTCACGAGATATGGCTTTGAGTTTGCTGCGGACACGATCTGAGTCGCCAGCGCACGCTGCAATGATTGCGAAGTCCCGATTGTCGGCGCTTATATAGCCAGGGACACCGGGTAACCTTGCTCTTCGCTTGAGCGCGCACCGGCCCGCATTGACGTGCGCATCAAACCACGACACCACCAGCCGCGAGACACGCGTGCCATCCTACACCACAGCATCACCTCTTCCCTCCGCCCTCCTCCTGCATCACTCATCTCGAGACCGGCAATCCTGCGGGCCCCCAACGAGCCTCTAATCTCTAATCTCTAATCTAGTGCATTCTCCTCCCAAAATGCGTCAGACTCTTATTCCAGGAACGCATTCACATTCCTTCCGTAGGGATATTATCTTCTTCACTCTCACATTGAACAACTTTTGTATTTTATTTCATCAAGTGTTAATAATAATTACTAGTAAAAATTAGTGACTGCTATCGGAGCTCTTTGGAATTCTGCTTCAATGGAAAAGTACTAGATAAGTGGGCCAACATTTCCGGAAATGTTAACTGACCCTAACCGTAATCCGCTGTCAGTTTTTAATGGCTAGCCAAAGCTAGTGCGATCGTAGACATATTTTATTTACTGCTGTCTAGCCGCTGACGTACTGGTGGGCGAAAAAAAGTCCCACGTCACTTTGGTATCTGCTGAGCACACGTGTGTGTATACACGGCCCCGTGTGCTGTTCCAGTGAGTCTCGAGAGGAGCCAATGGACCCCAGCCGAGCAAGAGAGAATCACCCAGGCAACTTAGAGGATAAAGAAAAGGATAAAGAATGGCACAGAAACTAGTAGAATCTTTGGGACCTTTCTTCAAAGGTTCTCTTTTTGGGTTATTGGGTTTTAGCCATCCTGTCTTCTGATATCAATACTATATGCCCGGACATATCTTCCTAGATTTTGCTCGCGTCACTGATTTGCATTGCCGCCTGTCACACGTGTGTTTGCACGATTTATTAATCGACATTGATTAATTAGTTGGTCGAGTATACCTTCGCTCGAATATTCGCCAGCGACTCACATGCGTTATATGTTTTAAAATTAAAATGAGAGAATTAATCAATGAAGAAATTTAAGTGCTTCTTGCTGCATTATCTGGCAATATTTTGTTTCTCCAATTCTACATGGAAGTTCTCTTACTTTTTTTCTGTGGAAGTTGCGGTTTCGGAATACATTCTGAATGTCGAGAATATTTAATAGTAGCAAGTTTCAAACCGACAGCTGTTTATTTCGAATTTTATAATATTATAGAAATAATAGGTATTCTCAACATAGTAAAGAAATATCACTAGTAATGTTTATTTATTCGCGACGATCATTGATGATGACACTTCCAACTCCACTTGCCATCTAATAATCAAAGGTGTTTTGCAAGATATTATTGAAAATAATATCTTGCAAATACAGGCGAGAAGACGCAATTGCAAGCTGTGCGTCGTATTGCAACCGGGGCAGCCCCTACTCACGATCTTCCGGTTCCGAGTAAAGGTTTAAGCTTTACTTAACTTGAATCCGTAGCAAGATGCAAAACGCGATACTTAGCTTGTTTTCTTCCGGAATAAATTATCATTTAAAGTGCACGCATAATGGCAATCTTATTCTCTTCTCGATAGTAACGTTTCAATAATTTGAAGACTCTGAAGTGCACAGAGAACCACGATTCAATAGAAACAAGAACTAACATTAAATATAATTGAATAATTGAATAACTTAATATTTATAGTGTCAGATAAAAGTTGCTGGGAATGAGTCCGAAGTTAACCAGGGTACTATAATTTATACGTACTACCTTTGGACGATGTGTTAAATATCGCATTTCCATATTTTCGATGCGTCAACCATGTTTTTGACCTAGCACAGCATAATTCTTTAATGCCAGGCAAAATCTTATTCTTCGACTGAATCAGAGAAAACCAATGAACTTTGCGGGTACGTGTCTTCATCGACTATCTACGTCTACTATTTGCTTGAGTCGTTTCCCACTACTCGTGTAAACGGCACACTTTTCTGGCCCTCGTTACAAACAATCCACGACGAACTAATTGATTCCTCTAACGTCACTCGATCAAGTGAAAAAAGAATTACAAATTAAAGAAGCGACAGTATGAGTCTGCGATTGATTAATGCGGGGACTCTTTAACCGTAATTATTAGTCGTACAAGTGCTAGACATGACGTCTGAGCATCACACTGCATAACTCAATGCTCAAGAAGCGCGTCGCGATTTCTTCCGACTTCAGATAACGTTAATCAAGTGTATTCCAATTCAATGAATGCATAATATCGTAATTAACTCGTCTAGGTTTTTATTAGTGGACTAGTCTAATTATCCTTATCGGTCTGTACATTAGTGGTACCCATTATTGCATAAGAGATGGATGTTTCCGAGTCTTTGATATTGGAGCGTTCCCTGCTTGAATAGAAAATGAACGTTCAATCTACTAGTTTTGCCTTAGCGTGGCTAACTTTACGGAACAGCTGACTCGTTCCATCCAATGGAGAGCCTGCACTAGATAATAACTGTGTAATTTGAGCAGGCGATAACAGGGCATACAACAAACACGAGGACGATAAGTCCTAGGATTTCTCGGTTTCAGCACATTAAACCAATACGATAACGTAGCTACTGTCATATGCAAATAGCTATTTCCGTTCTAGTGTAAACCCTGGAATCCGCTAGTACACAACTATCAGACTTCTTTAATGCTTCTGAATTTTGAACAGGAAGAGAATCGCGGATCTTCTATCGAGATGATGCCAGACGATAATGATAGACCAACTAAAATTACGATAACAATGCACTGGTTATATTTGGCAGCTGCACGAGACAATGGCTATTTTTTTAGTTCAGCATGTATCAAATATGTATTCGCAATATTTAAAAATGTGTATTAAGATAAATGTGTGACAAATATGTGAATGGAATTAGAATTGCATCCGGAGAGAAGTTTTTCATGAGTCGAAGTTAAAATTGGCACGTATTGCCGTTCACGCAAGCCATTAAACCAATGAAGGAAGCTTATGAGGGTCAATAAGAATATAATACGCCTATTAACCCCATACTGATTCGCTCACATTTGACGACAATAGTGAAGATTTCTTGGAAATGTTGCGACCATGAGCTGCCACACCGGATGGTGGAATCTTACAGAATGACTTCTAAGAACAGTAAATAGTGACTAGCAGTTTGCTTCAAGTTCTGTTTGAAGTACATATTTGAACTTAAAGGTAAAGTATTCTTCGGAATTCCAAAGAATTCCAAAGAATTCGAAACTACGATAGCCAAAACTTTCCGGAACTTTCTTTCGCTCACTCTCCCTAATATTTCGTTCACAACTTTCACGAACATTTTCAGATAATTTCAGTATGAAAGTATTCCGAAATTTGCCTAATTCTGATAGCATGTGCTTCCGAAATGTTGCTTTCGCGGTGGCTAAATGACGATTATGTATGCAAGGATGTCAAGCGCATGTTTTAGTTGAAACTTTTTCCAACATTGGGAAGAAATGTAGTATAGCATGTATTTCATTCGCAAAAAGTGAAGTCATTGTCTTTTCTACTGGCGATATCAGATTTCAAATATTACGTATTCGAAAGACAGCCGATATCGAAGAATATTTTCGATTGGCAGCCAAGGAGAACGGGTATATCCGGTTCCGAATGTTGGTAGCACGAAAATAAGATCAGTACGTACAAAATCGCATGCAAACCAATCGAACCGGTCTCCCAATTTTCCTTGTGTACTTGCATTTGAGCTTGCTTTGTTCGAATATATTGTAAAACAAATGAAACCAACTTCTGTTGTCCGCATCCATAATAAATAAAGAGAAGTCAGTTCTGCGCAGATTTCAACGAAGTCTTTGATAAAAGAAGAAAAAGAAAAGAACATATTCGTATTTCATTTCAACCACAGATAAGCATATACCAATTCTTTCCCAAGAGAGTGTCATGTAGATTAAACAATTGATCGAACTTCGATCGCTTTGTGTTTCACAGTTAGACCCATTTACGAAATTAATTTGGTATTTTTACTGATACTTATTGATTTAAATTCATAATCTTTCGACATATCTAAAAGAATCACAGATAAGACGTACGTAGTTTTGGTAAATCAGACCAAATGGATTGCATTCTTGCTCTCGAGAATAGCTACAGGGGACACACTTAGCATAGTCAAACATGAGACAGCACATCCATTAGCAGATCTCTTATCGGAAGTGGAACTTCACAGAAAGTGGAACTTCACTGATCCACCGTCCAAGTATTATCAGTAGATTGATTCGCGCCACTTATATTTTGAAAGGAAAGGTTCCCAAAGGAGCGCACCGCAGAAAGCTGAAATTAGCGATAGCGATCGAACGTTCCCGTCCTTCCAATACCGATCTGACCAATGATGCATATGTAAATGCTCGTTAAGTCAAGGAACGTCCTTTAGAAAGTATTTCACAGCACTACAAATCTTCGGCAAGGACTTTGACCTCAGAGGCGGTGAGTCTCCTATATGCCATTGCTGGTAAGTCGCTTTAATAAATGGTCCTGGGCAGTAACAATTCGCAATGCGAATTAAATAACAGCCGTTATATTTGTGAATATAAACACTGTTCTATTGTGTTTTTATTACACTAATTCATAACGAGCATAAAAAATGATCTAAAAAGTAGAAACGCAATTTAATTGCCTTTGGAGATAATAGCATTATAAATAAGTATCTTAATGAAAAAGCACTGGAATTTGAATACATTTACCATGACCTATTGCTATTGTTTGACCTATTATTTGAAAAGTAGGACGCGTGCCTTGGGAAGCATCAAAATTACCGAGTCACGGTACTTAGATCGCTTGTCTGTTTAAGGTGGAGACCGGTACACGAGGTTAAAACTCCTTCGACTCGAAGGCCGCAGAGGCTGCGGCAACGAGTTCTGGCTGTTCTTGCCTCGAATGCGTATGTATTGCGTTCACAGGGATATTAACGGAATTACACGTGTGGCTAGAGTTTGTGTGTATAAGGCCGGGGAAGTCCAGGCAAGCGGGATCACCGGTGACGTTGGCCTTCCGTGGCCTCGTCGTATCGAGACATATCTCAAGTTGATCCAGTTTTGTAAATAAATGCTTATGCATATGGCCTGCACAACTTTATCACGTCATTCGAATGATTCCCGGTGTTAATTATTGAGTATCTTCATTATTATGCAACTACCTTACTCAGAACCTAATAGTTTCTAAAATTATATGTCTCGAAATGATTGAGTGTAAGAACTATCAAATATGCAATTTCGAATTTAGAACAAAAGAATCAGTAGTTTCATTTAGCAAGTTCAGTTAAATCAGACATGCATTTCCTTGCCGAGGGGGCATGGCAATACGCACACGCATTATGAGTAGGAGTAAAAACAGATATGCACGCGGAAGAGAAGCGCGCAATGCTGGCATCATTCACAAAAAAGAAAGATCGAAGTAAAAAAAAAGTTTAGACACTGAATCGAAGACTTCCCCATGCAAAGGTCACTGAAAGCGAAGATATCTTTATTCATTGCGTAAACTTGCATACTCTGTAAAGCAATAAACTTATTTCTGTCTTACGGTGCGTTTGAATTTGTTTTTCCTTCCCATTAGACTTGCATGAAATTGAAACCCTGCTACTGCAATTCTTAAAACACGACTTCAATGGAACATGTAGTACAATATCGAAGAGAAAATAATGGTACTTGGAATAAAGATCATATCATAGAACGAATAAGTCTGTGCTGACAAAAAATAATACCAAGTAAACTGAAACACTATTATACTAATTTATTACACTATTTATCTTCCGCGAAGTAATTTAGTTCCTTGGCCATGTTTCCTAATGGAGGATCTGCTTGGTACATTAGTGAATAAAAGACTGACATTCGCAGATACTACGGCAAATTGGATCACGTGCCTCTGATGAAGAACGTCATCGGTTATGTAGAGAATATAAAAGGGTTAATTGTTCCATTTGTCCCAGTGACGCAGTTAGTCCAAGTTGAATTTAAAGATCTTCATTGGTACAGCTGCTGGGATGTCTGTTTGCAAAAGATGCTCGAAATCATATTGTTCTGGCTTTGCTACTCTTGCATTAGGATGCGCTCTTCCCAACATCGCGTCACATCGGTCGAAGAATAATATAGCGAATGAGTCTAATATTTTCCTCATTGAATGGTATCCAGTGATAGAAAAAACAGTAAGGAAATACATGAGTGACAGACTCCTATGTAACCACAGCCAGTAACATTGAGAGGCACCTGCCACAGACTATGTTGCGAATAGCAGTAGTTTTTTTATGTACCTCGACGTCATGATGATACCGACGTAGATCTTCCGAGTAAATGAACACTTTATGTTCGCGTAGATTGAAATAGATACACTTCCAATCGGCAACAATATTTTGCTGTGGTTGGGGTGTGCCAATCAAACAAGAAAAAATTGACACGAATGTAAACACCGATTCATATCGATAAATTATCCCTGTCATAATTGTTGACAGATAATTTTCGAGACATCATCATTAGAATATTATTGCAGAATGTTCAGATCTTCCATCAACTTTTCCCGCGATTCTTACTAATTGGAATTAGCTTACACAGCTTACAAGTATCAATGATAAGTAAATCGGACATATTGCATAATCTGAGAAGAGATTGCACTCTTGAACTGTTATAAATAAAGAGGCAAACTCTAGACATAGCAAGATACATTTTTGCGCGCATGAAAATGGAAGTGAATAAAAAAGCTTTGTCTTTACTGAGAGTTCGCTCCCTCTCTACACTTTCAATCACTATATCAGAGAGTCGCTGACACCCAGAGGATATGCGTGGATAAAAAGTTTGTTTTGCCATTGGCATTTTTGCAGCTTTAGTCAAGAGGAAGTAGTCAACTTTAGGTTCATCTTATATTTCCAGTGTTGGCTGGAAAAGCCAACGTCTCAAAAGTTAGCAAGTTGGGCGCATTATTCCTGTCATTGATAAGCGCAGGAGAAGCCCATTGCGAAAGTCGATTAAGGCGTACTGGCTGGGGTTCGAAGGTCGCCGACATCCCACTCTCATCTTGGATGCACTTTTCACTGCTGACAGTGCTTGGCAGCGAGTGCGAATTTTTGTTTTCGCTCGTCCCTCGAGCACCCGTTTCCTGTCGCAACGCCAAACCTCTCCTTTTATTTAACCCTTGTCTCTTTAATTATTGCCGTCTGTGCGTGCAAAATCGCTAATGTCTGTCACGCTTCTCAGTTCTATCTTTCATTGATAGTGATCTTTCACTGATGCTTATAAAATGTTGGAATGGGAGTCATAACAACGGATTGCTAAACACAACTTTAATTTTGTTAATATCCCTTTCTTTGCCCGGCGCTGTGTTAATGCAAACCTAATATTTCAAGAATCCTTTGTTATCATTTAAAAGAAACTTCTTATAATTCAACTGGTACCACGTGGCACGTAAAGAGTAACAGCTACACTTTGCATTCGAGACGTTGAAATGAATTCAATAGTCGCTGGATTGGCATAATTTTAGCATAATACATATGCACTGTGATTTTATGGTGATGTATTACTGAGGAAAATTGATCGCGTTACCGACAGTAATTGTGTCATTATGCCGCCTCGCCAAATTATATCTTATAATGCGACACTTCCAGACAGTTCTAATAGCTTCTATAAGCACATTATCATTCAAACTACTGACGTTCGATAGATTGGAATTTAATCGAGTTACGCTGACACGCATCAGGATTAAAGAATGGGCGACAACCATAGAAGCCTAGCCTTCGTAGTTAATTAACTAAGTCTTTTTCCCGATTCCTCCAACTAATTGAATAGAATAATTGAAAGAATTCATCTCACCATTCATTCCTTTTTCATTGTACTACTTTCAATAGTTTTCAATACAATTCAATATGTATTGAATGTAGAGTTATATAATTAGTTGAGTGGCATAACCTGATTCGCCAATACAATTACATCAATTGCGACAAGATTAAATGTAATTTATATTGAAAGAAACCACGGGAGAATTCGCCCGTGGAAAGTGTTATTCTATTAGTATATACACGCATGTATTACTCTAAAATTACGATTGAATGCATCATCTAGCACAGATACGAAACATTCTCGTTCATCGTGTATAAAATGTAATACATATATGTATACACTTTGTAGTTGAGAAATGGCAGCATTCCGTACTTTGGAAATAAAGGCACTTATCGTGTAACTAAAACTGAAATTCTTGACGCGTAATTCAACTACAATCATATATTTGCACTTTTCCTCAAAAGATTCATTACTTATTAGAACAAGTACTTACATCTGCACATAATTTGAGTTCTCCAGGGAAGTTTTCGAGAAATCTTCTTGTAGTAGAAACAGAAACTCATTCTTCATCTGTAAGCATGGTCCTGCATGGGCCCATTTGAGATTCCGACAACCACCAAACTCATCTTCCTTGCGATGTCCAGATTTAACTCGGCAAGCATGGCGATTCTTAGTTTCCGAGAGATTGCGCACGAAAATTAAAAGGATATAATGTAACGTACAAATAATGAACGACGCAATCATTACACCATTCTAGCATGGACTAACAAGGACATCTAGCGTTTCAATGTTGCATTCGCAAGGTGCCGCACTCGTATGTAGGTATATATGCATACGGTTTGCTGCGAAGAAAACAACATGGAGTCCAAAAATTGAAAACTCCTGTCTTGTGCGACTTCTGCAAAATCTGTGCCAATTTCGGCCTATTCGCTCGTTGCCATGTGATCAACTAATTAAAACTGAGATACACATTCTCCTAAAAGGCCTAAACGACGTAAGACTGCGCCAAGAACTACTTAAAATGATCCAATTTCATAACTCTAATAAAGTTCGTAAAAATCCTGTGATACGTTGTGTCATTTGTGTAATGGATTGTTCATTTTCATATTAATTGTATTGTTTAATAAAGACCAATCGAGTAATACATTTTTTTTTGTAATAGTCGCTATTAAGTGTGTTAAGTATTACTTTCCGGAGCTTTTTATTATCGATAAACAATCATTTAAAGCAAATGACTGTGACTATTGTGACTGGCAAGCTACAATCACTCTTACGGAATTAAATCATCACCTTGGGAAAGTGAGAGTCGCTAAGGGACACAGTGTAGCACAGTTGGCTATAAATAATGTTCAGAACGTGCAAAAACCTGGCTTATATTTGGAACACTTTGACCACTGCCTTCTGGGTGGGATCTTCTAGTCTAAAGCAACACTAGTGAGCAAGATACATCTCTAAATCAACATATCCTACTAAATAAATCAATGAATGATTGACTTTTATATCCACTTTAATGTAATCGAGCTAACAATTGAGACATTCTTTGTAATTCAGATATTCTTTTACCATTTGTAAGACTGTGGATATTATAGTAATAATTAAAAACAGTTAGACTGAAATGATTTATATTGAAATCATCGGCTATGAAATCAGGCTGTTAAAGAACTGATTTGATAATTAAATTAAAAAATAGTAGGAAAGTTTACTTATGGGTGTAGCTAAGATGTTAAGGAGAATTTTATATGCAAACTTTGCTAAATGTGGCTCCAAAGCAATGGGTATACTGGCACCACTTACCATACCACCATTGCACATTGCATTTCTTTATTACTTCTGGCAAGAATACTCTAGAGATGTTGATAAACAGTATTGCTCCTGCTCCTGTTGGGATACAGTCTTTAAAGGTAAGGAGAATTGTTAGTGGATTATTATATCTTTTATATACTCCAAGTTTAAGTCGTAATCAATTAATGTTCTGATATTGCTTCAGGATCCTATGAGTCAGGAGTTGCTTCGTACAAGCATATGTACTTCAATGCAACTAGCAACATGCTGAAAATCTGGATGACTGTAGTAATTGGAGTGATAATCTTTTATGAAACAGTGAAATATCTCACATGGCTGGCATTTCAAAACAGACTGAGAGTGTGCATGGTCACCCTCTTCACAACAGCCATCTTTTCCCACTATTATTCTTGGTGGGTTTACATGAATTATTGGAACGACGATTTCTATTCCCAATGGTACCACCAATTGTTCTTTTCTGTGACTGAATTAATATCTACCGTCCTGGTGATTCATTTGGCTGACAACAAGAACCCAGTCACACACAGAAAAGCATTTGGAATAGCGGCAATCGCTATTTTACACATTCTAGCTGGCGGTTGGGATCAATTTGTCGCTAATGTTGTTAGAGGAGAAGGCTACGCTCATCAGGTAATAAATTTGAAGCTAATAAAATACTCAAACTCCGTCAAAAGTTGTTTCCAACAGCTTTGAACACAAATCTTGTGTATTTGAACTCGAATAAGTAAATGAATTCAAACTACGATCATAAGTCGCGTATCATAATTAAATTGGGAACCTCATAAAAAATCAATATATAAATGTAGCAACTAATCAAAATTAAAACAATCAAACGGGTAGTTTTAGCTGTTTGAAGTAAACTTACTTATTTGTCTCATAAAGTGTTGATTTGCAAAGGACAATCATAAAGTTGTATAAGGTTGTTACCACGTGTTTAACAATTGAATAGGTTGTACGCGATCTAGGCTTTATGATCCCAGACATCCTGCACGTAGCGGTCCCCTTATGGTCGATCAAATGGAAGAGTACTTACAATCTTCCAGGATCATCCGCGAGGGATCCCAGTATTAGAAGAGATCTAGCCTATATGTTAGGAATGATATTGATAGGATTGTGCATTTGCGCCATACTATAAAATCATATTGAGCCTGGGGCCTCTGGGCACAATATCGCCAAAGATAGCTTGGCTATTCGAATTGATTTATACTTTACGAAGAATCGTCGTGTCCATTACGGAAGGGAATAGGATTTATTCTTTTTGAAAGATAATGTTCTGGTCGCAATTGTGCAAAGAGTGACGGGCCGAAACTCCGATCAATTGAATTGGATATGCAGATTCAATATCAAAGTATAATGGGATTTTTTAAAACGCAGTATAGTGTTTATCTTTTAGACAGTCCCTTTTTAGTGGGTACCCGGCGTGAAGAAAATTAGTCTTTATACAAAACCATATTTGATACTTTTATTATGAGAACTGTAGGGCCGAATTGTCAAAGCCAAAGAGACTTACAAATACTTATAGTTAATTCGCAATTTGTTACCTGTACCGACTAGAGTTACCTCGCCTGAGCTATACCTGTAGAGTACAATTTCCTTTGCATATCTTACTTTCATCCGTCCCGCGTCAGACTAGAAAGATTCTTGTACCTTTCACAGCGAATTCCTCGTTTGTACGTGTATTAATTCACGTTACCTTTACCTGAATATGTATTAAATTTAGAGACGTTATATCACATAAATCCCGGTTGAACCCCGGTCATTATTGTTTCTATTATTATTTTAAATTTTCAGTGTTTTCCAATGAATCACTTTTGAATCCAGTGAAAATGTATGTTAGATTTTGATAATTTGTTTTATACTTTTGTTCTATAGTTTTGCGATATGCTGATATATCTTAATATTTATGTTTCGAAGGAAACTCTTTTATTCTTTCGGTTATATTGAATTCTCGATGCAACTGGTGCTCAGTTTGACAAGACGATTTTGATATTATATTCTTCCTTAATTCTTAAGTGCCTTCTACTTTTTCCCTTTATACATTTGAAAATAGAGAGTAGCCTCGACTTGGGGCTTGCATTTTAGAGCAAGCAGAGATTAAATAGATTTCCAAGTCGGCAGCTATCAGAGCTATCAGACGTACGATTACCAAAGTACTACTTAACAATGAATTGACTTGTGAGTTAGTGACATTTTGTAGACTAGTATATTACAAGCGCTATTTATACACTTCTAAGGGAGTTTCACTCCATGCCATTGTAATACTCCAATTACTAGCAAGTAGTATTTTTTGGCCTACTTACACGTAGCGAGATTTAGTAGAATTTGCTGAGCAATGTACTTTATTGGAACGGTACTAATGGTGATAGTTAGTGGGCCTTTTCCATGTGTTTTGTTTATTTCCACTGGATGGAAAAGGCTTCATTTCCTCTGGAACAACGCACAGACTTGACTACCGTTAATATTATTGCTGGAATCTGTGTTCCGTTAGTAGAGAACTTTAGATTCATCATGGGAATTATGAGATGTAAAGTAATCATGAATTTTACGAATGCTTTATTGCTTGCTAGGCTCGACGAGCTCGATGTATGTTGCATTGTCATTATAATTATCAAATCACGATGCATGGTTATTCGCCCTGCACTGACATAATTCGTGATTATCTAATATAACTATAAGAAATTTGTCAACCAGAAACATATCATACTCAACATATGAACGTTTATCATATTTGAGATCAGTGTAGTGAGTGTGTTTTACCGTTCGTAAGTATTGGCATTTGTTGTCATTGATGGTCGAGGAATCAATACTCTTATTATTGATATTCATTGAACATCCTTCAAAGATTTTCGGTTCTCTCTCACAATCGATTTTGGATTTCTCGATTGTTCTGATACTTGCGAACGGCAGGATTCGTATAATTATGAAGTCGAACGATGGTATGGAAATGGAGATTAGAAACATTGTTAACATGGAGCAAAGTCTCCTTGTTAATGACTCTAGGGCTACAACGAAGTGCCTATACATGCCGCGCGAATTACTTTTGTTTTTATTACGATGGAACCTTATCGAATGCCACAATAAACTGTATTCAATATATCCAGCGTTCTTCTTCCGAAACCTATAACTTTCTCCCGCCTTGTATCTTGTCAATTTCTACAAAAAGTACATCTAAATCGGCCGCGATTCCTCAGCTTCTAAATGAAATTTTGAGAATTAGGGAGTCTTCATAAAAACTTAACGAAGATATTATAAAATGGAAGCGCTGTAGATGATTATTTAAGAAATTCTCGGAAAGTCTAACGACTATCCATTAAGGGAAGAGAAAATAGTTGAGTTTGGAATGCGAGGGGTGGCTTTAAAGCCGCGAAAGAAAGCGCAGGCTTCGAATCGATCCTCGAGCCACCAGCGGAGCCTCCGGAGGTCTGGAGCGTCTGGAGGGCCAGCACTGCCGGCGCGAAGGCAAGCCTCGCCGAGGGAACTAAAGGAAAGCAAAGCCTCCTCGACGGTGTCCCGGAATCCCAAGGAAGGCATTCCACCCTGGGCAGAGAGTGGTGTGCACCGCTTGAAACGCATATCCGTCAGGCAAACATGGCGCTGGATTTTGCTGCCACTTACAAGGTGCTGGTGTTGGGCGACTCGAACGTCGGCAAGACTTGCATTGTGCATCGATATTGCGACGAGCGTTACTACGACACCTACATATCGACTATAGGTGAGAGACGCAGAGTTCATTCACTTTAATCACTCCTTCTCCAGCTTGATCACCCCTTTCATCTATTTATTCTGCTCATTATGAAGTGTGACCCGCCGTCTGGGTTGTCCATTCTAGGGTCACTGACTGATAATTCACTCTTCTCTCAATAATAGATGTAAACTCTTTAGCACTGAGAGCAATGGACGCATTAAGGGATTACTGTTGTTGTAGTGAAGTTATGCTAAGCTTTTTCGAAAGAAACATCCTATATTTATTGTTCTTCAATTGTAGGAATAGAAAGTTACCCTTGGTCAAATTGTTAAATTCATTAATTCTCTTATTAATTGTTTCATAGTGAATAACGTGATACTTTCAATCATTTTACTTCGTGATAGAGTAACATTTTCGATATAAATCATGATTGGGGGCAGAGACGCTTTAAAATAATTTATTACACTTTGAAAACAAATAAATTACCATACTATCCTTGGTGGGATGATATCAACAGGTATCGATTTCAAACAGAAGATCATTAATTTGGATGGAACACCTATCAAGCTTCAAATTTGGTGAGTATCGATTCTAATTACAAAAAATGGTGTAAAATATGACTTGCATTGGATTTTTTTTTTAAAAAGTCGGATTTTGCAATAAGTTGAATTCAAATTAAATGTGATAAAGGGACACTGCCGGTCAAGAACGATTTAGAACATTAACAACAGCCTATTACCGTGGTGCCATGGGAATTTTATTAATGTACGACGTTACGAGCCTGGAAAGCTTCAACCATTTATCCTACTGGCTGCGAAATATTGAGAAGGTATGTCCAAATATTTTCACGCGTTTATTATCATTCGATGGGTAATCCAAACTGAATGTTTGCATTAATTGTAACACTTTGTTGCAGAATGCCTCGCCAGACGTGGTAAAGGTACTTGTCGCAAATAAATGCGACGCAACCACGAAGAGAGCAGTCGACGCAGAAAGAGGGCAAAAGATTGCTGAGAACTTCGACATGCCTTTCTTCGAGGTTTCGTGTAAGGAGAACATCAACGTCGAAGAGGCATTCCTTACTCTGGCCAGAAGAATACGCAAGCAACGGGGACGAAAGGTATGTTTCTACAAAATATTACTGCATAATAACTATAAATTTAGGTAAAGGTTTTTTTAAGTAATTAATCTAATGGTTGCAGGCAAGTTTATTCGAGGCTGCTGAAGCCGAGAACGCTGACAGTGTGATCAAGGTGCAGTCACCATCTGAGCAGAGCGATGCCTGGAGATGCTCATGCTAATCTCTGCCGTCACGATTTTCATTCAGAAAAAGCAGCACCCTAAGTATTCGCAACGATGAAGTATTAATATCGTAATAAGACTAATCTCGTACTTTGGGAATTGCACGTCACGCACGAAAGCGCACGTGTCTCTTGTTGTAAATACATGTATACATACATACGATGGTCGGTTCAACTCGGTCGTTGAACCGGATTTGGTCCTAGCGAATTACCAAAGAGACTGTCAGTGTTTATGCAAATTAATTTTCGAAACAGTGCCGTTCATTATTGATCGAAATATGATCTCCTATTGCTGAAACTGAATTTATTATCACGGAATATATTAGATTTACTCTCTTTTGCATAGGCATTGGCGGTATAGTGAGAAAATATAATTAAGAAACGGTAGATCGGCGCGTTTTCTAATTTGAGATTTAGATGAATTGGTGCGACTCATTATTCAGAATATTCGTTGCAAGTATTGGTAATAGCCTACCGAATGTTTACACTTCCTTTTTAAATATTCGCATATCCTTTCGTTCCTAGTGTTTTATTTATTAGTCGATTCCTAATGCCAAGATCAATGCAAACGTAACTCGATTCGCTTGGGATTCAGGTAAGGCCTAAACAAGTATCTCCGTGCTACGTGCCACAGTACAGTTACTACTTGCCGCTTGATAAATGTTGTATATGGCCCTGTATGAACACTCAGAACATTATATATGCTCTTGTTAGCCCTAGGAAGCCCCTCATCAAGCACATTGTGATCGCAGTTTCAATTAAACGCAGGTGTATTTAAACGAGAGTCGCACGCGCGTGATTCTCAAACACAGGCGTAATATATATATTTGAGGACCACCGCTTTTCCACCCTTGGAGGAGCTTGATTAGTGACTGTTATGTTAAACATTGCCAACGTGCAGACTGATGGGTCATTGTGTGAACCGTGGCTCATTGGCTGTCCGTTAATTATGGTATTATGCGAAACGCGTAACTGTGACTTGCAATTAGAAGCGCTTTGATAATCATGAGAATCGGTTCCAACGAGAGCATACAAACTGGAACACTTATTTGGTACACATAAGAAATCTGCGCGAATAGTATGCGAAATGTTATTTCTCTTGACTGTGAACTGTATAGAATTCTATGGAATGGATACAAAGATAGTGAGCAAGTAATAACAAAACAAAGGGATGCATAATACAACAATTTTCTGCATCCTAGTTGACTTTGGACTTAATTAATAAGACATTGTTTAACATCACAATGCACGAAAATTGTACTGGGACTCAACGAGTCAGTTGCATGCAGCAGGTGAAGAATAAAAGTTAGGAAAATAAAAACTTAGAATGTGCGCGACAACTTCGAACAACGTATAAGTGTTTTAGAGGAAAATGTAACGTCAAATGTGTAGAGAACTGTCGCACAACATTGTGGTAGGGAATTTATGCCAATCGTTGCCGTTTCCAGCGCCAATTTGGTATTAAAACTTTGTGCCGAGACTCATCATTTTCTGCAAAACTGCAGCAAAATTAGAAGGTGCGATGGTAACGAGAAAACTGGTGTAACGACCCTATTTATATGCACACACTACTCAAAAACTGGTCGCAAGAAACTTTCAGACCACTTTTATTACTCTTGATTTAAGCTGGTAGAAATAAAGACGCCTTCATTGTGCCTGCCGATTATTAAAGCGAGAAAGCGAATGGCATATGGGAGCAAATTCGCTGCGCGATTATTAGTCGCTCTAATGAAACATGTCTATCTGTGAACTGAATTCAAACATAACACGAAAGTTACTCAAGATAAACATAATTACAGCGAAATAGTTATACCGTAGGCTTTGTACGATTTGCGCAAGATATGTAAATGCACAGGCAAATGCATAAGCGCGTTGTGTTTGTATACAGAGTCACGAACAATTTAATGCCGATTAATTTGTACTCCTGTAGACACTTATTGAGCTTTCCACAGTCGAAGAGCAAATTCTAATCCAGTAAGAATCGAAGGAAACAAGCGAGTACTAGAAAGATCAGGAGAAACGTAAGATAAAGTCAATTTATAAGTGGTGGATGCCGAGGAGTCGGTGGAGTATTGCTTGTATTGCTTTGAGGGTGCGCTGGATCGTTTACCTCGTTTCCCATGTTTCTCACAGACACCCTCTCGTTTCTGTACTACTCTCGAAGCTGGCCTTCGAGTGAAAGCTCTGTGGGAATGAGTTTTTATACGTCTTTGTTCGTGCATCCTTGAATCGCGCGATTAGGCACCTTAGTACCGGGGTTCTTATAAAAGTTCAGCTCAAAACTGCCCCCGTGTTAGTTCTCAATAACTTTAAGTTGACAATTTTCCTTATCGCAATATTGTTAAACACTTGTTCCTTTTTTCATACTAGTCACTATGAATCGAAGGAATAATAGTACTTCAATTAAGTGAACAGTTTATACATACAACTTATTTACGTTTGCATACAATAGAACATGCTCAACTCGATCACGGTGAACTTTTCTAAAGTGTTATCGTGCCTGTTACACCGATTACATTTTGCTACTTTAATATTGTTAATACGAATTTTCTCTTCCAGTCCAATTGAATGCTTCGTTCGGCAACGATCATAGCTCTATATACTTTTTGTATTTTATTACAGACTGTATTTTAATTATCGAAGCGAGCCTGCGTAGAACACCCTTCAGTTCGTAGAGAACAACTGTGTAACTCGATGTCAGACTCAATAATAAATAAAGATGCACACTTTTTATCTAGAAAAAAACCCCGTTATTCCTTGACTCTTGTAAGAATTTTTGAAACTTAATTCGGTATTCCGGAAATGAAGAGCAAGAATGTTTGCCGCGAGCGGAACTTTCACTAATTATGCTGTTATTCTATATCAAGACACATCAAGACTGTGGTATCAGAATATATAAAAGATACAATCGTACCTTTGATAGGATAAAGCCAGCTGCTCGGTATATTGCAATTATATATTAAATTTGCAAATACTCGGGACGATTTTCAAAAAATAGGTCAATAGCTACAGGTAAATGCGTCCCTCTCTATTTCAATGAGTAGGCGCGTCCATATGACGGTACTATTTATAGTTTGGCCCCATTAAACAAGAAAAACTTTTGTATGCCAAGCGCGTATGCGATATACGTGAGCCTCTTAGCGATAAGAGGAGACCCGCTGTCGATTACGGGAATGAATCAGCCGACTCAAAAACGGACGAGCACTCACGTTAGTGTGTACTTTACAACCCGAGTAGCTAGTTAAGTGACGGGCTCTCTCTACACTTTAAAGCTTAAAGTGCGACAGCACCAATAACTTGGCCACAGAATCAATGGTAGGTCCACACTCAATTCGCAAGAAGTATTGTGTGTCACTTGCCAGAAACAATTCTGCGTCTCACAATTGGTCGATTGACTCATAAAATATATGAACTCATATCTTAGAATTGCATATTGTAATATATGCAAGGAAAAAATCCACCACGCATATTGTGTGTGGTGCAATGTTGTGTGGTGAACTATGAACATTACACCTACATAAATATAAGCTTATGACTATACATACTTGCATATTTACCAGAAGAAAGCAGATCTTCCTGATACTTCAAGTATATTAAAGTGCGAAATACCGGCTGTTTGGTTTTCCAAATATCTCGTAGGAAATCTGAGAAAAGCCGAACAAAAAATGCTTCATTATCGCCCTATCTTTCGATTGACTATAGTTCTTGTGTGACATAACAAAAGTGAGAGAAAGAAAGTACAGACGTATATATACTTACATACCTATTGCTTTTTAGCGACTGTTTTCGGATTCTGTTTTAAGGAATACTTATTGTCGGCTCAGATATGTAAGGTTCATGAAATTGTGCCAGTAGTGAATTATTCATTTCTGTTCGGCTGAAGCTTGGAGTAATCTTTAAAGAATATAAAATCGATATATGAATCGTCATTGAATCGTGGATGAACGTCTGACAGTTGAATTGAGAAGCCGTGCATTCATGAAAACGTGGAGGAAAGCAACATGACTCACTATCAATGACCCGCAAACAAGTCGCGTTTGCCGCGATTTAGTCAGCACTCGTGTCAGTGTGGAGATATAGTCAGTAGTAGTATGGTATATATAGCACATACACAGCTATAGAGAGCTAATAGGTGAATCCTGGCTCGGGCACACATACTCCCAGTTCCGAGTGCAAGATGGCTACGCTGACAGATTTCCCGAACTGTCAACCGAATCTGGGATACGCCTAAAAACTTTCGTTCCTCGAGCCTTCGTCTTTCTAGACGCTCAAATACGATGAGCCTAGTAAGTTTCATTCAACACTCAAACTCGATTGCTCCGAGCCCCCGGCGACACCCAGACATTTTTCCTTTCACGCTTCATATGTATGCCACCTTTCCTTCTCCACCGTTTCTCCACCGATGTTTCTCCCGTTGCAATCCAACTTCCCGCACTGCTAAGATATTTGGATCGTCGTGTTCTTTAAATAATTTATGCTGAAGTATTGGCGGTCGACTGGCATCTCGTGCGTCGCGAATAAAGTAACTGCTATTGTTCACGAGTTCTTCGTGTTCCCTTTAACATCAAAAGGCGTGCAATACATTCTTGTGTCATTGTGTTCTCATTAAAGCGAGCTGTGTCTTCTGTTTCTCTAGATATAAGTGTCTGTTTCGAATGTGCCTGGCAAATTCTACTCAATTGGAGAGATAGAAAAATGGAGGCAATAGTGGAATACAATTATGTGGCTCAGGAGCCTGATGAATTGACACTAAGGAAAGGGGATATTATTACTGAGATCAGAGTACTCTTTGGTGGATGGTGGGAGGGCACACTAAGAGACAAACGGGGAATGTTTCCGGATAACTTTGTTAAAGTAATTTTCTATGCCTAATGACCTCAATCTTCAGTAGTGTTTGACTAAGAACTATATGTGTCATTAATTCGCTTAGGTATTGGAACCCTCGGCTGGCACAGGAACTACTGGATCAAACAGTGATGCAAGTTCCTCTGGGAGATCCGAAGAAGTGCCTCTAAGGAATAGCTCAGGGAGAAAGTGGTGCAAAGTTTTGTTCAGTTACGAGCCTTGCAATCCAGATGAGTTAACGCTGGTGCCTGGTGATTCCATAGAGTTCTTAGGAGAGGTCGAGCAAGGCTGGTGGAGAGGCCGGCTTAGAGGCAGAGTTGGTGTTTTCCCCTCAAACTTTGTCGCACAGCCTATGAACGATGAGCCGGAGAAGCACAAAGAACGTGATAAAAGGGAACTGTGCAGAGTGCTTTATCCTTATAAACCAGCCAATGAAGATGAACTTGCATTGGCTGAAGGAGATATCATAACAATCCTATCTAAAGATGCTCCGGATAAGGTATACAAGTTTACGAAGGAAAAGAATATTTTAACTCTCCCAAGATGTTGCATGAACGAGGAATGATTTGTAGGGTTGGTGGAAAGGTGAACTACGTGGCAAAATTGGTTTATTTCCTGATAACTTTGTTGATATGATTGGTGGAAAATGCGAATACCAAGAGCCTGAGCAAAGACATGATCTCGGCATTAAACCACCAACAAAGTATTCGCACCAAGTGGACAAGGTCGAAAAGGCGCACACTAGAAAGAACTTAGATGTACTAAACTTTCATTCTGGTACAGGAACTTTGACTACTAAACTTTGTTATTAATCAAAACCAATCAGTCAAGTGACAAATGTATAAAAATAATATATTTTATCACCATTAGATCATACTGCTGGCACAGAACCAACAAAGAAAAGCATATCGACTACACCATCCTCATTGGCACCTACAACATCACCTGGTGCCACAACAGGCAGTGGGGAGAAAAAGAGCATGGGAGGTCACTCTATCATATCCAGTTTTAAGCGGCTTGTCGGTGACGTGGGAACAAATAATGGTAATGGGAACAGCAGTGTAGCTTTGGGCGAAGAATTAGACGGCGTAGAACGTGGCGAGGGGGCACCGCTTTCGCACCTAACAGCTTCGCGAGCAAAAGCACCACGACGACGGCTGCCTTCTTCACAGCGGCTTCGAAGACACGCCAGTGGAACAGTACCGAGTTCCCAATCTATCGCATCTGTTAGTGTCCCCCTTATTAATATGACAATGCTAATAACAGATATGTACTAGAGAGAAACATGTGAAATAGTATGTAACTTGGTTATTTCTGTTATATTCAGGAGGATAGTTTGACAAATGGCAATACAGACAACGCAATGGAGCAGTTGCGTGAAGAAGACAGCGAAAGTCTAGCTGCCACAGCCAAGAGAAAAGCACCTTGGGTAATTATGCTTGCATTAAATTAGAAAGCATAAAACTTTCCCTGTAATAAGATATTCTTCTAATAACATATTTTACTTGTTGACAGGCACAGGAATTAAAGTTAAATCATCTTGAAAGGAGGAAGATGGCATCGATCGATCGCGTTGATAAATCGGAGATAAAGAAAGAACGAAGCTTTTCCCGGCAAGTACTATATACTTTGTGTTCATCGAACTCTGCATCTAAGTATATATTACTTATATATTGCTTGAATGTTTTCCTATACCCAGATTGTCATCGTCGAGTGGTGTTGAGTCTGTGATTAAATGTGAGCCCGAGCCCGAAGAGAGCAAACAGAAAGATAAAGACAAAGGACAGAAAAGTGATATCTCACCAACCAGTGACCAGGCACCAATCGGCCCCACCAGTCCTCCTGCTTATGTTCCCTATGCCCTGTACAGCCAACTACTGGAGAGGGTAAGTACACATAAAAGTTATACTTTATTTTCCATTGAACATAGGACTTTCCACTTGGAGATACTTATTTTCTTTAAGTAGTTCACAGTACTGAAAAGTAATAGTGAATATGTATAATGAAATGAAGAAGCTGAGTTTTGTTTCTATATCGTCACATATTCAATAAAGGTCACCGCGTTAGAGGAGACGCAAGCAGTATTGCAGCAAACAGTCGGCCAACTCTCTGACCAGCTGATTCCACTGCTGGCGAATGCTTCCTTAAGCAACAAAGATTAAATGCGCGCCTATATGTACATTTTAGATTACGAATGTTTTACACAACCATTGGCTAGCCTGTTCTGTATTCTTTAGTTGCGATTAATATTTGTAGTATTAGCATCTCTCTGGTAGAACCAATGGGTTCTATTAGAGCCTAGATTATTGTTATTTATTCGGTTCGGTGGTTGATTTTGATGCTTACACCACCAACGCTAGCAGTATTTCTCTGGTTCGGCTTAAAACGCAACATTCCATCAAAAACATTCTTCTATTTTATTTCTGGTTGCTAGATTTCGTGTGATCTCGCGTTAACTGCCAGATGTCTCGTGCATTTTTCTAGTTTTAAAGAAAAGAACTTCGGAAACAACGAAATAAGTGGAGATAACGAGATTGGATAATTAGAATTTGATTTTAAGATGTGTCCATGGTTTTATCGTTAGTAAGATAATTGTACTTAAAGCGGCAAGAAGTTTCGTCGGAGGTTTAATGCATTTTTCGTTTTAACTGTCGAACAGCAGCCTCGCAGCGTAACAATACGACAACGATAACTACTAAGTTACCGAACACAATCTCTGTGCCAATATATGCGACAATGCCTCATTCAATTACGCTATTGAACATTTCAATGAATTCCCTAACTTGCCTCTTGATTTCTGTCGACCTACCGACCACAAATCCCTTAGCGCACGACTATTAAATGGTGCTAAAGAACTGATATATATGTGATATACAATGATATCACGGTATGAGTAGGCAAATGAGGCAACATTATAGATGAGTAACGATGTTTTATCTATGAAACTGGAAGAAGGTAACGGTATGATAGAGACTAGAAACAATGGAGAGGCCACTTTCGAACCAGGTACCAATAGCTTCGCTCTGTATACTATCATGAAACTGTTGACTAATTGAGAATCCTTTTATTTTTTTATTAAAACGAAAAATTTTACGTGATGGGGTAGAGAGAGAGAGAGAGAATGAGAGAGGGGGTGGGGGGAGGTAGAGAAGGAGGTGATGGCGGGTGATAGGGGAGAGACATATACAGGCAAGACGACATTTAATTTTTTATATCAGTATTTGAGGTGAATACTTATAATGCTTTAGGGGTGCAGATACCTCACGCTATGTATTCCTGCAATCGTGATCACGTTACTTGCGAGTCTATTGCGATTAGTTACATACGCGAGCGTACTCTTGTAAATGGTTTTAAAGATACCGAAGGAGGAAGGTGTAAAGCTGTAAGCAGATATTGCAAGGGGAAATTCTAGTCTGCTGGTAAAAGAGGGTTGTTCGTGCCCAAGCGGTTTGTGCAGGCAGTTCTACGTAGTAGGATCGAAGTGCCAGAGCCAGTGACACTGACATTGTGTCCATGAATGTCGATTGTTGATGTGCAATATCCGTCAAAAAGTAATGATACTTGATTTTGCTCCAGCCATACATTTCAATAGCAACTGCATACACACTGATTTCTAATCTACTCCATATACTTAGCCATCTGCATTAATATGATATGTGATTAACGCTTCTAATAGCTTGATTCTAGGCGAAAACTGTATCTCATTGCATTTTGAGGGATATGTCCTGTGTATTATACATATAATATAGACAGTTAGTATTGTATAAAAAGGTTTTTACACAATTTCAGCTGAGTGTAACTTATTTAAACAAGTTGTACGCATAATTCAATGAGGCGAGCGCTAGAGCAATCTTTCCACATCGCAGTGGGGGAGTTTTAATGTTGCTAAACTTATAATTACATTTTACGCAGTTTTAGCGCGATCTTTTCAATTTCACGAATTTTCATTCGTGCGACTTATATTTTTTATCCTATTTTAGAGAAAGTTTCCAATACACATTGTTTCCTTCACACAAAACCAAAGCTTGAGTTTACTTCGAGCTTTTAATGGTCTACTTAAGCATTCCTTTGTGTTTAACTAAAACAATGTATAATTTTGACAATGAATTATAAGATAAATTGAATTTCTCTGATGTTGATAAGTTTGGCAATTTGTGTCGTTTATTTTAAATTAATTTAAATAAGTGGTTTAGTTAAAATAACAATAATATTTTGAGTGTCTCACGTAGCACGGCTACTTTTGGACATGTAACTTCAGTTGGAAGTTTGGTAAAACCATGTTTTTCTGTAGCATCCGTCCCCGGGTCGAGTAGGCGATGCACAAATTTGTTGCATAAACTAAATCCTACTGTAATCGCGATACGTTCTGGCCGCTCCGCAAGCTTTCAGACTGTTTTAGAGAGAGATGATTGTAGTCTATGTACACAGTTGTGTAGCCGGGGAAGACCTCCATTTACAAGTATAGCTATGTACTCGGCCGTCTTTGTGACTGTAAGCATTTACTCTGCATGCTGTATTATTGCAATGTACCATGCAATGCGTACTGTAATTTCGTTCCAAGTGCGACTTGGAGATTATATTGATAGCTCTAACGCTGGAGCAACGATTTTTTTTATCAGTATAGTAGAGTTTCAATTATAGAACTATTTTCCAAAGGCGTAATTTCAATACTTGTGTAGTTTAGTTTCTTAGCGAGACAGATTGGAATTAATGTCGTGACAGCTTAGTAAGTAGCTAAGTAACATGTCTCTTTGCAATACATTTTATCCTGGAATTGCGATATTCTAGTTGGCAATTGTTACGAGGATTTGTAATTTCCCGAATTAACAGTATGAGACACTGTAGTTTGCCAAAATTGTCGAACAATTGAGACTCTACTGCAATCAGCATAACCGTTGCAAATTAATTGCAAATTAGAAATGAGTGAGAATTCCTGGAAGCAACTGGGATCCCTATCGTAACGCCTGTTATGCTTCTAAAAGACTTTTCTAATTTTCTATGCGCCGATGTAATCCTTCTGTTTGGCATAGTAATCAAAGAGCGACTCTTCGAATTTAACGATCAATCAACTTCTCGCTAACGTGTATACAACGTATGTGTAAACCACACTCGTATGGTCCAAATACTTAATGCGATCGTGTCACACATACACACACGCGCGCACAAGAATACACTCACTCACCCACGTACACGTGTAGAGAGAATATTGCACTTTTAGTCGGAAACGGATCCTTTTGTACTTTTATATTTACCAGCGCACGAAGGACGCACTGTAACGTAAGATTTTTCTCCTAGACGAGTATGTTCACTTGTACGACCAGATTGGTTTCTCTCCTCAAAGATACGATGCGTGACAATAATAGTATTAAGAGGATTCACATTTCTTTCTTGAGGAAACAAAACATAATTCATTCTCTTCATTTACCGCATTTATAACTGCATTTAAACTGTACAATGATACAGGACTAAAAACCTTTCTCTGTGGGAAGCAATGTGCCATAACATCCACGCGATACTATTTCACCGAGTTACCTAAGTTCCAAGGTTCAAGAATAGAGAATTTTGCACCTAACACAATATATCTCTCGCACAATTATAGACCATTGTTTCTAGACGCAGGTTTTCTCATTAAAGCATCAAAGGAAAGATGAATCAAACAGTGTGATAGAAGTATAAGTCTGTGCCGTGACGAACGAGACTAATCAAATCCTTGTCACTTATTATTTTGTAAACACTGTACAAGTCCAGTGCAAGTTATTACTTCTAAATGCATGATGCAGTAATGAAAGTTATTTTCATTCATGCACTACGCATTGGGGCAATAGGAAATTGGACTATTTTACTGATACACGTTTAGGAACTCTTGTACACGTTAATTGGTGAAGATATGCGATCCGAGTTCAGACAAAGAAAGTTGGGGGAGTGATTGTACCCAGGTAGACATGCCTTCATATCTATTATACATAATTAACAAATGTTTTAATATGAAATGATAGCATAATTAATCAAAAATACGTGGAAAACTTGTATAATGTTGGCATGAAATACCCAAGTGTTGTTCAGGATGCTTTGCTAGCAGGAGGAAATCGTAGTGTAATCATGAAGATTAGCACGTACAATGGCTTTGCCTATCTGGGTGTAAGATGGCTAATATTGCTACTTACTGTATTCGATACTGTCATTGGTAAACAAGATGTGTATATACAGGAGATTTTGTACGCTTCTAATGACTGTCCGCGCGCCATGTGTATGTGTTGCCCCTCCCTGCAGAAATATCCTATCGTGGAAAGTGTTAATTTCGAAAAGAATTCTTATAACGCGGCATCGAGGTATCCGGCGAATCCTAAGAGTGTTGCTAAAAGATTTAGCTCGATTTAGAACGCTAATCTCGGTATAATCGTTAAGCGTTAGTTTTTAATGAACTAGCTGTACGACACCGTAGATTTAAGCAGGATGCCTGGAACACAAATCCTTACCGTAAAGCTACAGTGTACTGTACATAATCCGTTCGGTATTTTGGGACTACGAGGATATCGTGTTTTCCTTTCATCTCGCTCTCCTGGTGAAGTTTTGTGCATATACATATATATGGAGACTACAGAAATTTGCATTTTGGCGGTTTGTAAATAAGTCTATCTGGAGCGAATACTTTCTCTGCTCGTAACGTGGACGATACGTGTAATTCTACATTAAATCTCTGTACATAACTGATCCTCGCTTGCTTATTACTATTACATTCCTTCGATTTCTATCAATTTATTTCTTAAGTTGTAGTACAATTATATTTAAAGGTAAGTATGTCTTGTCAAAAAACATACCTATACCAGTTCATTGAAATTATTGTGTCTGTTCGAGTAACTATGCATGTGATTAAATGTATACGTTGGTGTGATTTCACAAATAAAAGGGAATTCTACGAAACACGGTACAACAGACCAGGAAGGAGGTGAATAGGCTTTGGAAGGTTGTACAAGGCCCACACATCCTTTCGAATGGGCTGGCTGTCCTTTACCCCATGCTCGATAATCGAAACAACTCAAAGGTTCATCTATAAATTTATATTCTTTTTAGAAGAGAACTTTTTGACATAATTATTCCACAATTATTACCGTATTCATTCTTCCAAATTCTCTCGCTATCCTGATTACTCAATCCAACGAAGACAGGTGCTTCGATAGGCACGAGTTTTGCCAATCCATTGGTTCTCTCTTCACTAGCAATGTGAGCTAGAGATCCGTTTACTTCCTGGCAAACTGCTCGCGCTTGGCTGTAGTTCATAGTCCTACTCGACATGATGAACAGGCCCACCTTTGGGATGCAAGTCGATATACCGATGCCTTGAAAGACGCACAATTTATGTCAGCTTCAATTGTAAGGTAATCTATTTTGAGGGAATTACCTGAAACGTTGAGGCTTGGATACATGCTGTAGTACTTGTAGTTCTTGTCCGGCACGAGGCTCGTGAAGTTTTCGGCTTCGGGACACTCGAGAACTTGGCACGAATGTCTAATAGAATTTCTCATGCTTGGATTAGAATGCATAGCACGACCTTCAGGAATAATAATTTAATTAATAATACGAAGAGTGTTCATATTTTGTATATTTTCCTTTATTCAATATAGTATCTACATTTTTTGTGATGTATTTAATGGATTAACTTTAGCAATTGTTTATTATATCGTACCTGTGTTCTTGTAATCAAATCCGTAATTAAATGCCAAGGCTTTTTTCGAAGAAGCAAACTTTTTACACTCACTTGGTGTCAGAACATTCTTTCGAGATATTACAACCTGATTCGATCGAGCGTTGCGATGAATTAATTCATACTGTGGTAACTCACGATAATTAATTTCGCAACAACGATCAGACAACGCAAAATTGCAAAGAATTGCTGAAAGTAATAGAATTCTGTACCGATTCATAGCTCCCAGATTCAGTTTGTGAAACGAACACTGTTAGCGATTGGAATAGAACAGTACCGATTTCGCAACTTGCCCAATTAGTATGACAGAGGGTCTTTATTTGCCTCTTTGAACGGAAACGGACATCAACGACGAATAGAACCATTGTCATTCGAAATTAACATATTACATAAGCAGTGAGAAAATGAAAGAGGTGGAGGAGATAAATGTCTCATAAAATGTTAACATTTTATTGATTTCAGGTAACAGTAGTATGATAAAATACAGCATAGTAGTAATTCTATTTAATTATAGCCTCGTGGTACCCTAAATAGAGTGGAAGTGTCTTCTGAATCTTTTGCTTTTTGTACACCTTGTGCTATAGAAAACAGGTACAGTAGTGTCATCTTTCCTTCATATTATCAACAATATGTTATTAAAACGCGCTCTTTATGCATATTCGACTTCCGAAATTACTCTTAGCTAAAGACCATTATTTCATTTATGAAAAGATCTTTTGAACCTTATCAATGATGAAGGTAAGCTATACGATAATAGTTTTGAAGGAGAAACTGTCACGTAAAATTTTTGATTAAGTCAAGCTTTGATGAAATTTGTGCAATGAGTTTAATATATAATTTGCAATAATGGTTTATTTAAGTATATTGTCGAGCGCCTTCGATACTTCGGCAAATATATCGTCCACAGCTCCTTCCGCGTTAATCTAAAAGCACATAAATATGTAAGTATTATCGCCACAGACGCTTATAAGACGGAATTAATATAATTAATTACCCTGACAACTTTGTCTTTATAATTTTCCAAGATCGGGCCATTCTTCTCGTTAAATATTTCGATCCGCTTCTTAATGGTCTCCTCGTTGTCATCCGCCCTTTGGGAAGCTGCCGCGCGTCCCATCAGTCTCGTCTTCAGCGTTTCGTTTTTCACATCGAAGAAGATTATTAGGTCAACCGGGCATACCTACAACAATCAGCATATATTGGTAAGTGAATTTTCTACACGTGTATTTACGATGATTTTATTATTTGTAACAACGATAATTACATTCTTCTCGAAGAGGATGCCCTGATCCAATTCGCGGGGATATCCATCGATGAGGAAACCTGTCTTGGTGGCGTTCTCCTGCTTAGCCTTGTTCATTCGCTCCCTTATCAGTTCGAGAACAATGTCCTACGTCATACGTGATATATGATTTGGATAAATCTATTAATCTCTCTTCGATTTTAAGCAGGTGAGTGAAAGGAGCGTTCCCTACCGTTGGCACAAATAAACCCTTGGACATAAGCTCTTGGAGCGAGGCACCTCTTTCACTACCACTAGTGACTTCCTCCCTAAGAAGATCACCACTGCTCAGGTGAACGAACCCGTACTTCTTGATAATGCGGTCACATTGGGTGCCCTTGCCACAACCCGGCCCGCCGATGATCCACACGGTTTTCATCCTTCTGCAATCTCCAAAATCCACTTCCACAGAATCAGTTCTGTACACCTTTCCTTCCCTTGCTTGATCTTCTTCCCTCTGTTGACAAGAGATTATATATCTTTACGAGTGGGCTTGGTACTCAGTGGAAATTATTTGCCTGCGCTTTCAGAGCGTAAACTCATACGATGATACACAACTGTGTTTTTTATGACAAAAGTTATATTTCAGGGGAAATGAAATGTGCTTTAACACATGTCTTCTTGGAACGTTTAGCTTTTAAAAGAAATACAGATGCCAATTTATTATAGCTTCGTACCGGTGCACTGTTGGCAAAGACTGTATGCAGGAGCACATGATATGTCAAACTTACGGCAGGGCGCACCTCGATCTGATTCGGTCAAGGGTCCGCACAAGACTGACACTGAGACCTCGAGGCCAAGAGACATGCCTTTTCGCCAGGAAAATTTCGGTTATATCGATTTGTCCCATTCTAGCTAAGCACAGTGCACACCCAGCAAGTTCTCGCTGAGAGAACATTACAGTTTTGCATTTGACGCATGTGCACGGCAACTTACCGTTTGGATGGTCTGATTGCACCGCCTGACTCATAATCGTTTCCGCATGATAAGTTTCAATGAGAATCATTTCAAATGGCTTCATCTATGTCGTTATTAAATCAAATGCCAACAAGCCCTTCAGTAGATAAATACCTAAGTCCTTATTAATGAATTAGAAACTGATTAAAGATGAAATAAATCCTGAAAGCTGTAGTTAATAGTTAAGACCGAGTACGTTGCCTTGAACTTTCGCAAGGTTCTGCCGTACGCCTACATTGACATCTGAATAATAACTAGGTCGTTCGCGAAATCGAATTGATGGACGTTTATATTAATAGCGCAAACGTGAAATTCCGAGGATACATGAATAAACTATTTGCAATGTTAGAACGGAATAAATGAATGCCTCACTAATGTTAATTTTTACATTTACTTTATGTGAAGCTATGTTTTACTGTGTAACGCTAAATTTATATCTCTGTGAAACGGTTGTCAGCTCGAAATGTTCAGTAATGAAAATCTTGGAAACCTTGTATCGCAGTTTAATAATAGAAACCCCTAGCTCTCTCGTTTCTATCGCGACCAAGCGTGGCTCTGTTATTATTATCTTTGGAAACGAATACATTATTAAGTATGGTCATAGATACTATTTTCTATTCAAACTCTACAATATTCTATTTGTCGATTCATAATAATTTTATGAATTAAAACAATAAAAACCCTCCATTTGTTTCAAGTACTTGTGCATTTGAAGATGATTCCATCACAATTTCGCTATGTTCCGTACTAAAACCGGTTTGTTTGTCTTCGAGTGAAAATCATATATGGAGTATGGAGTATCTCACCTCGATTATGTGATCTTCAGAGGAGCACACTAACACGGTACTACTCACAAAAGCACTTAACACCAGTAAGATGCTCACGTAACACAGAGTATACACCGTATACACTTTTACATGCGCGCGCGTGTGAGTCCGGTTAGCGGGTAAATGAAAGCGCTACTAAGGTAAATTCGGCGCTCCCACTATTCCACCCGGGGTGGGTGGTTGCCGATGACGATGACGTTCTTCAACGTATAAGCCAGAGTACGCTAAAGATATATACGCACTCGTCTAGCGCGTCTTTCCTTCCGAGCGATTAAAAATAAAGCGTGCGATCAATCCCGGTCACACGACCTACGTAACACCTCTCGGCCAAGTCTGAAAGCCTCTGTATTATTCTAAAGTAATGTTAGAAAAAGTCTCCCGCCGTCAACTATGTTCAATCTTTGCCAATAGTATGTTCTTATCTTTGAGACAGCGCCACCTTTTGCGAGTAGATTTGCGTTGATAAGGGAGGTCGATATCAGCGGGTGATACCAGTGGAGAGTTTGATTAGCTCGGTAACTATAATCTATTTTTTGTATAAGTTTTTATGTGTTATGATAATCAGATACACACTCCTATGTGTGTAAATGCGAATGGACTATTATTTTGTTAGATTATACCTTTGCATCGATGAATGAATGCCTAAATGCATTTCCTATTATAAAATAAACTATGCAAGACTGTAATCTTGGATCTAATAATTTATCCAGTAAACCATTGAAAGAGAAATCATGAAACAATGTTCTATCTTACACACAATGTTTGCTGGAGTGAAACATACTTGTTTGTTAAAATAATTATTAATCTCTAACTCGGAATGAATGAGTGGAGCCTGAAGACACACCTTTCGAAAGTTTCAAAGCCCCGCCGGCGCTGTAAGTCGTATGTACATTCCCATTTCCGGCGCGTGCAAAAGGCGTTGATGGCGTTGAGCGGTTGTGTCCTAGTCAGAATCATCTCGAATACTATTTACAGGTTATCGAAGTAACTCCACCTAAAGCACATTGACGTGATCTACGAAAGCCGGCTTGTTTTAACAAAACCACTCTCAAAATGGTGAGTATTCAAACACCCTACGTCGTTTCTTATCAACTATCGAATTCTTTCTCAAAAATCCTTCATTCTCCTGCCGCTAATTTCGTTGGGAGTTTGCGGCAAATATATTTAATACGCATCAACGTCGTTCAACAATTATTCTCTATTCTATTTTCCTGGATGAAGAAGTAGGGCGGTTATGGTGCCAATGCGTACTACATTAATGTTAAATTATGAAGCACAATTGCGGTAGATCGTGCAGGCTCAGCCTCTAACCTTATATGGAGATTAATTTCGGCTTACTCCCACACCAGAGAACCTCGAAGGATCACCGAGTTCCCTTGGGCACACATCGTAATTTCACTTATCAATTTTACGAATTCTCCGATTTACTTCATTTTCGGCTACTTGATTCGCCATGATTTACCACGGGATCGGCGTGTCCAACAAAACACGAGTGAACAATGAAAATCGGATTGCGAAAGCAATTGTTCTCGCGGTTGGCCGGGTGATTCTTCGAGGAAGGCGTGAGTGGCGTAGTTTGAGACTGAAATTCAGGATATAAGGGAAAATGGGCAAATATATGAGAGTACTGTTATTTCTAATCATTGAACATGATTATTTATATGATATTCTTAATTACGTCGTTTTCTATTGCAGCAACCTCAAATTATTTTGCTGAAAGAAGGCACTGATGCGTCACAGGGCAAGCAGCAGTTGATATCAAACATCAATGCCTGTCAAATAGTGGTAGATGCAGTGAGGACCACCCTTGGTCCTCGTGGTATGGACAAACTGATTGTCGACCAAAATGGCAAGGGCACAATTTCTAACGATGGTGCAACTATCCTGAAGCTCTTGGAAGTTGTACATCCAGCAGCTAAAACTCTAGTGGATATTGCTAAGTCACAGGATGCTGAAGTTAGTATTCATTCTATTTTATTTCTAATAAATAATTCTTACTCGTGTTTAAGTATTATTTGCTCCACTTTTGGCTCTGCAACTGATAGTAATGTATGAAGTAATATATTACTACAAATGTTGCAGAGATTAACATTATACCTGAACTTATAGACTGGTGATTTTATGGAGAGTTATAATTACCTCAAGAAGTTCAAACATTTCCTTGATTTACTTCAATAATTATATTATCAATTAGAGTATTGGTACATTTATTAATTCTGGGAAATGAATTAGGTAGGTGATGGCACAACCAGTGTTGTCCTCCTGGCAGGAGAATTCTTGAAACAGATGAAGCCATTCATCGAGGAAGGTGTTCACCCACGAATTATCATCAAAGCCCTGAGAAGTGCTCTTCAGATAGCAACATCTAAAATAAATGAACTCAGTGTAAAGACTGATACTTCTGAACAGGCCACACTTATACCCTTATTAGAGCAATGTGCAGCAACTTCCATGAGTTCAAAATTAATTCATCATCAAAAGAAATTCTTCAGTGAGTTGGTTGTCAAGGCTGTCTTAATGCTTGATGAGATGCTGCCTTTGAACATGATCGGTATTAAGAAGGTAAATAAGAAATATACTGAAACTTTGCAATACAAATTTTGGTATTTGAAATTACTAATTAATATGATATAGGTTTCTGGTGGTGCGCTAGAAGATTCTGAACTTGTCCAAGGCGTCGCGTTCAAGAAGACATTTTCTTATGCCGGTTTTGAAATGCAGCCGAAGAAATACAACGACTGCAAAATTGCTTTGTTGAACATTGAATTAGAACTTAAAGCTGAGAGGGACAATGCAGAAGTCCGCGTGAATAATGTAGCCGAATACCAGAAAATCGTCGATGCCGAATGGCAGATTCTGTACGAGAAACTCGAGAAACTTGCAAAGAGTGGAGCACAAGTTATCTTGTCAAAATTACCAATTGGTGATGTTGCGACACAATACTTCGCCGACAGAGACATGTTCTGTGCCGGCAGAGTACCCGATGAGGACTTGCAGAGAACAATGAAGTCCTGTGGTGGCACTATCTTGACAACAGTCAATGATATTAACCCATCAGTCCTTGGTAGCTGCAAAGTGTTCGAAGAGAAACAAATTGGAGGTGAAAGGTAAGTCTTATGCAAAGTATTAATTATCTAACAAAAAATACCCCATGTTTTCGTATTAATTTATGATGTATGTGCTTCCAGATTTAATTACTTCTATGAAGGAGCGCGAGCCAAAACTTGCACATTCATTCTGCGTGGTGGAGCAGAACAATTTTTGGAGGAAACAGAAAGATCTCTGCATGATGCGATCATGGTTGTTAGACGCCTGTTGAAGAGCAATGCTAGTGTTCCCGGTGGCGGAGCCATCGAGATGGAATTATCGAAAAAATTGCGTGATCATTCCCGAACCATAGCTGGAAAGGAGCAACTGCTTATCGGTGCAATTGCCCGTGCTTTAGAAGCTATCCCAAGGTATGTAATTTGGAGAAGGATTCCTCTGAGAAAAACTTTCAATTTACATGCTACTCCATTTTTAGGCAATTATGCGATAATGCTGGTTTCGATGCGACGAATATTTTGAACAAATTGCGCCAGTACCATCATAAAGGAAAGTACACGTACGGTGTGGATATAGTTGCTGAAGATATCGGTGATAACGTGGCTAATTATGTATTGGAGCCGGCAATAGTGAAAATCAACGCACTGACAGCGGCGATCGAAGCAGCATGCCTCATTCTCTCGGTAGACGAAACGATTAAAAATCCGAAGAGCAGTCATGAAGGTGGCGGTCCACAAGCGCCGATGGGGCGTGGCATGGGAAGACCAATGTAATAACTGCATTTCATTTGCTTTGACAGCAAAGAGTTAATTAATTAATTATTAATCATACGTGCGCAACACAGTAAGCATTTAAAAACAAAGAGCTGATCTTTTATATGCAAGGTTTCAAACAAATGTCACGATTCTGCGAATGAGTATGCGTGACGTCACCAATTTTGCACCCGTTTTTTCTTACTTTACATAACAAATAGGAACCATTATCCTGCTGAATTATACGCGAATGTTTCCAAGGATACCTTTTCTACTGGAGATTTTAATCAATCGAAGTTCATATTGTTCTCAACTATAGTTTTACATTGACATCATGCGTAAAGTATTGGAGAATAAAAACATTAAAGCATTATCTATTAAAACGTGTGCTACAATTATTTAGGTGTTCACAAAGCTAATAAAATTATTCATTCTATCATACACATGAATTTAATAATTTGGGCTTAGGAGTTTTCATCAAGTATTCATATTATTTTTTAATTATTTACCTTTTTGATCTGAATGTACATCAATTACGAATAAGTATAAGTTAGACAACAGTAATAAAGCAATCAGTTGTTTTGTTCACTGTCTCGTACATAGAAACTGCACGTGTGCAACGATAATCGGAAGTGTTTCTATGAGATTTAATCTCGACAAAGGAACTTGGAAAAATACGGTGTGTTTCACATCGTGCGTTACTTAAAAATTGGATATAAAAGGAATAGTCATTAAGTCTTGTCTTAGAGTTTCTTAAGAAAGGTTGATAGAGTCACAGCATGTCTCACTGTGTCCTTTACGCATCACTATTACTTTGTTTCATAGCAAAGTAGGCACTTTGGAGCTCTCTAAGATTGTCTTCTAGAGTGGCAACCTCATCGTACTTGCAGTCGGCTCTTGCCTGCTTAATATACGCTCGAAGGTTGCTCATTTGTTCGATTATAGGATCCATAGTTGTTGCCATCACAGGGGTAACTGTAGAGGGTCCCCAGCCTTGAGATTGATTCAAGACCATCTGAGGCTATCAATACATAAATTTGCATTATTAAAACATCAGCTTTTCTTTCAGATAATAATGAATTTATATTTCCTTCTGTATATCTACCTCAATTGATTTTACAGAAGGCCCACTCTCAAGATTCCAGACTTCCTTTTTACGCTGTTCTTTCCACCTCTCTTGTTGTTCTTCTTCTAACTGCCGCTCGTAAGCTATTCTAGCTTCTATTCTTTTCTGTCGTTCTTCTTGTAGTTGACCATATTCCTCGAGTGTAGGGAGCGCTTGAACGGTTAGCACTTCTTCCTTCAGAAATATCATAGCTGATGAACGAACCATTTGATGCAATCGGAGCTCTTGTCCTTGTGGAGGATTGTCCAAGTTACGTGTTCCGAGGACCAGGATTCTTTTGCTAATTAAGTCAATATTTTCGCCTAGCTTCGCGATCTTTACTCGTAAATCCTGGGCATCTTGTAAATCATAGGTAGATTCACCCTCCCTATACAAGATTAAATTCTGTTTCTGATACAAAATAATTAAACATGTGGCATTCATAGTTTCAGTAATAACACATACTTCAAAGACTCCCACATCTTATTATACATTTTCACATGTTGCGATGCTTCTTCCATGTAGCCTCGCATTTTCTCGTAAAATTGGCAAACGATAGGTTTATCGAATTGCGATGCCTTTTGCCTTTCTCGTGCTTCCAATAAATTTGCACAATGTGTGCACAATCTGAAGTGTTGTTCTCCACTTGACGAATCATTGACTAAGGATAGAACACTATTTAAGCTACCGCTGGAAGGTGTTCTCCCTAGTCTTGAGAGACCACGACCTGGACGATGCAAACGACCAGAAGCGGCCTGCTCCGAAGTTGAAGACACTACCGAATCGTCTTGTATAGATACGGGGCTTGTCATTTTTCCTAATCGACATGATGCCTTGTAAGAATTCTCAGTTTTTTAAGTTGATTGAGTGTAAGTAAACTTACGAGCTTCGTTGAGAGATAAGAATACAGTGCAATTATTGCACATTACAGCCCCGCATAGTCTGCAATGGTGTTTCCTTCTCGCAACGTGAAAGCTTTTGGCGCATGTCGGGCAAAGTCTTACATCTTTCTCGTCTATCCATGGCACGACCGTTCGTTCATGCACTATTACAAAAATGTAACAATTGTTTTCATGACTCCACAATGTTAAGTTTATGCAAGATAAATCACGGTGATCTAATATACACCTTTTCGATCAACGGGATCTGATGGCAAGTTGTACAATAGTTTGTCCAGTCTTATCAGGAGCTTGTTAGTTTCAGAAGAATAGCGATCCAGCCTCGCATTCCTTATCTCTTTAAAATACTGTGTGTGTTCTTTAGTTAAACCTGAAGTTAGATACATGTATAAATATTAACAGTAATAGTTTCAATCTTGATTTGTAATATATAGAAGTTGATTTCATATTCAATTGGTGCAATGTATCTTTCAACAAAGTAGAACATGCATGCTACTTTCACTTAATATTACTTTGGAGTGGAATACAGAGTCTCTTATTATCGATACCTATTTCCTGAGGTCCCCAATTTATTTCAGGGCTTCGCCTTCTCTCAGTAGGCATGTTATTCGTAATGATAGTGGTGACCTCGTCCTGTTTACGAATTTTCTTCATTGCTTTCCCAAATAAATCTGCAATTATCAAAATGAAAAATGTTATCCTACAGATTTGGTGACTCATTGTTTTATCTAACTATTAATGAACAGAAACTGTTAATGTACCTTTGAGAGATTTGAGGATTTCAGGATCGTCATTGTGAAATTCCTCAAAATGTTTAGTTAACTGATTGGGTGCTTTAAAGTCTGTCATGCAAATTGGGCAGATGAAGCCCTCCATCACTTCGCCACTTTCCTCCATCTTATTTTCTAATAATTACTACTAAGCATGAAATGGTACTTGATTGACCAATATCTATTACAGCTTTATCCGCTGCACTTGCCGCACCGATCAACTGTAGGCGTCTCGTTGAAGTGCCGAAAGAAAACGTGTTTTCCGTGCGGCCATTTTGAAACGTATCGCTGGTATCAGCTGATACAAATGTCAAACCCTTCTCCACCCTTTACGCAGTCTCGGCTGGTGGGGGAAGGCCAATATTCCTATGCGAATCTCTATACCGTTTATAATCGCCTTTTATTAATACTATACTTATCTCTACAGCCTTATCAGGCTGCTTTCGAGAAAATATTGGATTTCGATGATTGACCTGTTCGACGAATACGAGTTATAATCCAGCTCAAAGCAATTATATTAAAAATTATACTAAATCATTAAAGTTACTTTATTCTTTATTAATCATAGTCGCGGTTTTACAATCAGCAAGATCATTCGCTTGCACCGTAGCTGCTTCAAGCAATTTATCTGCGAGAAGTCTGAACTCATTGGAGGCTTCGCAATGGCTCAAGAGATTGCCATTAAATTTCTCTTCTCCGTAGAAAGCGCCTGCAATTGCACCTGTCATGCTCCCTATTGTGTCAGTATCACCGCCCAGGCTTATCTAATAAAAGTCAGATTTTAAAATGTAGTATTCCTTTAACATTTCATTGAAAAATAACTGTAGATCCTTACTGCATATTGAATAGCCCTCCTAAGTGGATTGTCAGTCTGTATGCCATTAATCGGCCTCTGTGCTCGCAGAAAACAGAAAATCGCTGTTGGCACAGAATACAGAGCAGCAACGCTATTCCCGAGCTTTTCTACTACTTTCTCTTCGTGTGGTCCATCATCTTCTTCCGATATCAGGGATTTTAGTATGTTTAATTGAATTTTATAAGGTTGAGCTTCAACCAATCCCAAGCTGTAAACGGAGTTCATTTATTATAGTACATATTACTCTGCCAGTTAATTATATACATACCCTTCATCATCCCTTTCTATACAGTCCATCTTCTTAATTAATTCGTCAACAAAATTCATCACATTCAATTCCTCACTTGGGTTCTGCTGTAGGCTTTGTAGTATTGCTATTGCCTGTATAATTCAATTAATGAAAAATCAAACATGTGACTTGAATTAACCAATTATTAAACAATTTTGGACAATTCATTTACTTGTAAAGTGGCACCATCAATTCCAACTTTATGCGTATGTGTGATTTCGGTTGCTTTTTTTACCATATCCACAAGTGTGTCAACATTTTGGTAACAGAATAATGCAAGAGGTGCAATTCTCATTGCTCCTCCATTACCCCAGGAACCCTGGCCATTAAATTGCTCCTTTGCTGGTGCAAGGATATCAGTAAACTTACTGGTACGCAATTTTTGGAATACCTAACAGTAATTATTACTATTAGTCTTTACTGTAACAAGTAGATTTAATCTAAGTTAGTTTAAAGAAGACATTAAATTAGTGTTATTATTTGTTATACCGTGACTACAGCTGGTCCATAGCCTCGATTAGGCTCTTTGTAATAGCTTTTGACAAATCTTTTGGCCACATCGAGCACATCCAGCTCTTTTTTGTCAGCCAGTGACTCAGCTATTGAGTGGGTCATTGCAGAATCATCTGTAAACTGCATAACAGGTGCTATACAGTCAAAAAAGTTCCTTGGATCAGTATCTCATGTTTAAACGAAACAAATTGTATATTACTAAATTGATTTGATACACCTAGTAATACAGATATGCTAACCTTTATACATTGGGCCTTCTAATTTGTCGAATGATCTTTGCAATATTATTTTTTGACCAGATGTAAGTAATTCTTCATTCTCATAGGGACTGCCCAAGCAATCACCAGCTAGTGCACCTAGCATGGAACCACGGAATTTCCCTCTTAATAATGCTAGTTCCATTTTGGTCATTGTTACACTCTTAATGTGTGCTGCAAAGAAAAGACAATTTTTTAATCTATTACCAGTTAATACACATACTTTATCTATCTCTTATGGGAAGCTGTCATCTACTCTCTCTCTTTGATACTTAAAAGTGGACTGAAAGATTATGAGTTTTTAAACATTTACGTATTAATGTAGTTGGGATGATTTGCGAAGTCGGAACAGAGGTAAAAAAAAGCTTATTTTGGGCGAGGAAGATAAATGTCTTACATAATACTGACATTGTAAAGTATTCGCGGTAAGACTAAAATGAAAACTTACTCCGACTCTTGTTTTTTTTATCATGTGACTCGCAAATGTTTGTCTTAGCACTAATAAAAAGACACAATATAAAATTCGTGCGATATTTAAACGATTAGAAACATATTAAAACATTTAAAATGCAGTCTTAGATGAAATGGAGTATGTAAATACTGTATTAAATGCCGGCGTAGTGCTATATTGCATATACATTATTAAACAGCTGGTCACGGTGCTGGAAATTTACCATGGGAAATCAGTGGTGGCATGGCAGTCGAATTCTAACAGTAGTGGCGGCAACGACGATCTACGCATCTCTTCCAGAAGTAACATTATGTGTTTAGAGCTTTCTTGTAAATAGTATAAACAAAATTAGAGGATAAACGTGAAGTGCACAGTGATATAACAATTCCAGTGTACGGATATAGGAGTACCGGTACTGATATAAATGGATATATAAATTCAGTGAAAGTGTGCAGGTTGGTAAAAATTATTTTGATATAATTCGTTATTTAGAATATTATTCTATCATCCATACAATACTTGCATAATAGTGGAATAAAAGGACGTTGTACATGCTTATTTGCGAACAAAGCAAACTAATTTATTTGCTTTCCTTCTTTATTGGTTTTATTGGTGCGTAGTTTACTATAACCTACGATTTCATTGTTAAGCTATGAGTTAGTTTTTAGTTCTGTATATATTGTATATCATCGTCAGTAGATAGTAATTCTGGTTGAAAAGGAGCTGTCATAAATAAGATGAAAGTATAATGCAATTTTTATTTGATTCCTTAGAAAGACCTGAACAACAACATGGCTTGGGATGATTGTACCCACGTGAAATTGAACGTGGATTAGTGCAGAAATCGATAAGGTAGTTGGAGCATATAGCAACAGAAAATGACGGTAAGCTAAGTTTTGGAGGAGAGTTCTATTCCTTTAATGTTCGAAGTTTCATGGAACGTGAGCGGTACGACGATTTGAGGGCTAATAGATAGTTGCAGAGGCTGATAGTCAGTACCAGAGCCAAAGGCAGAGGCAAAAACAGAGCTCCGGAGGTTGCTCGAGCTTGCAAGTGAACGGCGGGCTCCTGGTATATACAGGACAGCACACATACTACATATCTACTCCAAGTGTATCCAGAGGGAGCGGCAAAAGCTCGGTGCTTCGATTGGTTGGGAGCTTTGGCGAACCGGAGTCGAGGGAATGGATAGCCGGGTGTGCGGGTCGGAGAGTCAGTCGAACACACACGGCGGATCACACTCTGTCAGGGCCAGTATACCGGCGGACAGATACCCGTACGGTTCACTCTTCACTTTCTGTCTCTCCCTTTCTCTCTCTCTCTCTCTCTGTCTGTCTGTCTGTCTGTCTGTCTGTCTGTCTGTCTGTCTCTCTCTTTCTCTCTCTCACTCTCTGTTTCTCTCATCTCCACTCACTCTCTCACTCTTTCTCTTCCGTTTCCCGTATCGTCGCGTGTCTCTCACACCGGCAGTGCATCGGGATCATCCCCCAAGAAAGCCATGCACTCATCAGAGAGCCTGCGAGAAGAATCCTCGGCTCGATCGAGGAATTCCATCGTATAATCTGTACGACTGTGCGTCCAAAGACTCGCTCGGGAGCTTCGTCCTGCCCGAAAGGATACTATGGAGTTCTCCCGCCAGCATCAAGTCCTTCTGCCGGGCTTTGATTGACTGGGACAACTAATTAAATAGTTTGACTGGTCAATTGGTGGCTGCGGGGGCCTCGCCAGGAGTTTTCTTCTGTTGGGGCGAGTTGCGTTGCGGGTCGAATTTTTACGGGTGTCCTGGGTGAACGCGCCGTGCGACCTCCGTGGGGTCGTTGAATCCTGGCCGAGAGGGTTGCTAGACGCAGTTCCTTCCATCTCGGATCGTGAGTAGTCCTTTTGTCCAGGCTCCTTCGGCGTTTTATCTTGTTTTCTTGGGGCGGCTAGTGCACCCCGATTATAATCTCGAATGTTAGGATACTATTTTTCATTAGGACTCTTCTATCCAGCATATCCTTTTATTAAATAATCTATAAACGTAGTCATTATTGCAAACAAACAGTAATATCATTAATCAGTACATTAAATACCTGATTTTAAGAATTTACAAGGTATGTAAACAAACATAACTATATATGTTTTGTACTGGAAAACAGGATACAACTGTTGTAGGTAATGATAGTGTAGTTGTTAAACGTGTATGCCACCACTGTTTTCCAATCGCAAACACAAGCATGTGATCAAATTTATAATCTAGCAGTAATCCAAAGCATTCCGACAATAATTCATTGGAATCTCTCAAGAATCCTGTCAGCCTCAAATTTTAACTCTAATATTTAATATTTCTCAAAGCTAGCACTTTAAATTCCTTGTCGTTATGCAATGACATTAGTTTTCCTATTGGAAAAGCAAGCGAGACTTCGGGAAGGGGGTGGAAAGGATGAGTGGTACTCACGTTTATCCCTGAAATATCACAAATAATAACAAAAACTATGAAAGGCAAAAGAGCCTTTGCCAGTGTAAGATCAGGCGTGATTGAATTTCTGATAGAAGACGAAAACGTGGTGGGAAAATCCAGTTCTAAAATCCAGTTCTAAAATCCATTGCGTTGCTCGGCTTTTGCGAAATTGTGATTGATAGTGAATATGCACGCCACCAAGAGAGCTGGTTGTATAGCAGATATATATATATATATATATATATATATATATATATATATATGATAGTGTGGAGTGTTTTGGGGTAACCTTCCGAGGAGTCCAAGGGCTTCGGGCTATCAATGTATCATCCCATTCCCTCCTTTTTATTCTCACCCCGTGCTCCTGCTGACGAAGTACCCGGGCTCGAAGATGCCAGGAAAAAATGAATGCGATCAGGAGGCCGCCGCCACCGTGGAATATACCAATATGGAAAAACCATTTGTCTTGGGTCTCTGAGGAATGATGCCGATTCGTCCTTTATCCGTACGCGTTCTTATAAATGATAGAAATAATATAGAATTGGATCTTCAATTCTTTAATGTTAATATCAAAGGATAGATGTTTACATTGACACTTTCCACAGACCCAAAAAATTAGAATCACCCGGTAATAATTAATATCTTTAAAATCATACCAAAAAAAACACGGGCGATTTATAAAATCTGGAACTTGAATCGGGTATTGATGCTGCGATATTTCGAGGAATTAACTCAAGTATTCGCGCTGGAGAGAAAGGAAAGAGAGAGAAAGAGAGAGGGCTGGCTTTTCAAGTGGGGTTCCCATTGAAATCCCGGGGGTGGGTAGCGACGAGGATCCGCTCGCGTTGCTCGTACAAAACGCACTTGCTCTAGATTCCTCCGATAATGTGAAACGCGTACACTCTCCACACGCCTGGTGCTTTTTTTCCAGGCAGAGAGAGAGAGAGAGAGAGAGAGAGAAAACGAGAGAAAGAGGCACAGAAATTGTGTGTGTACGAAAGGGAGAGAGAGAAAGGGGTGGTGGGAATGGGGAATGGGGAATAGGGTGGCAAGGCGGGTAATTTGATGCGAGAACTCGATGCGAATCAGGGAGTCGTATTAGTGAGGCAGGAGGGCCCAGGGAGGACGATCAGTGTGGGTGTCCGATGAGAGGAGAGAAGGCAAGAGCAAGAGCAGGAGCAAAGGCAAGGGCAATAGCAGCATCAGCAGCAGCAGCAGCAGCAGTAGCAGCAGCAGCCAGAGGATGAAAGTGACGAAGAGTAACGGGGTGGTGTGACCGCGGTGAGCGGAGGAGGAAGAAAAAGGAGCGAGGAGAGAGAGAGAGAGAGAGAGAGAGAGAGAGAGAGAGAGAGAGAGAGAGAGAGAGAGAGAAGAGAGAAGAGAGAGCTACTCTCTGTCACATCTCTCGACGAGGCTTTTGATCGGAGGGATCCTTTCGCCGGCGAAGACAAGTCATGGCGACACCACCCGACTCACCTGGACCGGAGGAGGCCCTCTTCGACTTTGAGAGCACCAGAGCCAGACAACAGACCACCAGACCCGTTGCTATCGAGGAACTACTTCGTCAGACCAAGTTCTCCAGGCAGGAGATACGCGTCATGTATCGGGGCTTCAAGCAGGTAGGATGTTTTTTCCTTTCTTTATTTCTTTCTTCTTTCTTCTTTCCCTCATTCACTTTTCCACCTTTCACCACCGACCTTGGCAGAATTTATTTTGCCGAACAATCTTCAACTTGACAAAGAACTCGCATTTATAGTCGTAACAAGCAAACTTTGATATTTATGTGGTTACTAAAAACATTAAGTTAGTATATGTTCTGGGAGGCGGAAGGAAAAGTTAATAAAACAGAAGGTTAAATTGTAAAAGGGAAGCTATGTTTATTTTAAAGGAGAGTTAAAGTTGTAATAGCCGGTAGATGATGGGAGATGTAGAAAAATAGAATGACGAGTTATTCTTTGATACAACATGCTGTGAGATTAGCAAATACCAGGCTCCCACAATAAGCAGAACTCGTCTCCCATCTCTGCTCGGCTTCTTCAGGATATTTGCTGAGATTCTGGGATACTCTCCGGCATACCTCGTCCATATTTGTGCTGGTCTATGGAGCAGCAACCGACTTATCTCTGGCAGCCGGTGGTAGAAGTAAATATCCCGGCGAATCCAAATTCCTCCCAAGTGTGTGGAGTTCTCGAGCTCCAGGCACGTCTAGATTCCCATTTAGATAAACAGCTCGTTATTTAAGCTATTTGCCGATCTTGAAATTCATGCTAATTAACATGTGAGACGGTTTTGCGTCGTTAAGGATATTTTTTTTAGAGCCGTCGTGTTTTCTTGGGCAAATATAACTCTTTTGAGGGTTGCTTGCGTCAGTCATTAGCATTTCGTGTGACAGGGTGGCGCGTGCGTTGCTCGTTTCAACTTGTTTTTCCTGCTTTCCTGCAATAAGAAAGTATGGAGAGGCATCAGGCTCGCCTGTATAGTTACAGTGGAGTGATGTATTTGCCTAGCGTATAATACAGGGGTATAAAGCTTCAAGTATTTCCTCGAGAGCGCCCTTCTACACTAACGACGCAAATGCACCCACCCATTTACTCTGCGCAAGACTTATGTCAGACTATCGTAGACGGCAGCCAGCTAAGGTCGAATTATTAATGACCCTTATTATTTATTAAGAGTTTTAACTTATTTTATTCCTTTCATCATGAAATTAACATCCTGGCAATAATTGCTGAGCTATTATTAAGTCGCTTCGTAGTTGGTAATAAAATGAACAAGTATGTAGCGTACAGTGACGAGAATTTCTAATCGAATTTGGTGTTACTATACCAAAATTCTGGAATTCTATGTGGGTCGCTCATACGTGGTTGGAATGGTAGCTGTTGCAAACAGGGTTTTGCTTTTATTTAGAGCAATTCCATCTGACAATTTACCGGCTTTCAAGTGTCAGGGCAAACAACGCGTTACACGTTGGTTCCGGCCGTTGGATTAGGAAATATTTGCGGTTTCTCCAGTTATCTCTTAATCCGAAGCATCTGTAGCTAACGCGAGCTATCCACGGGATTGGCCAGCTGCCAGCCACATGATGTTTAACTATCTTCGACATAAAATACGCTAAGAACGCGTCTATGGAAAATGAGGAGCAAGAAATGCTTCCCTGTCGTCCACTTATGCTGTCGTGGCTTTTTCAATTCAAGTACTTGCTTATCCAAGCAAAAACCATCCTAGTTTTCTCTGTGTCTCATATGTCGAACTCCTTGATGAGTAGGCTGCTAAAGTAAATGTTAAATGAAATTAGTAATTAAAGATATAAATGCAGACTAGGTTTTTCATGGTTGTAGTTTTTGGCTGGTGTTTCGTATTGATAGGTGAAAACGGAGATATTATTTGAAATCGAATGATGTTACACAGGCCGGGGAATTTTTATAAGCCATTTAAAATGGAAACGGCTCGATCGGCCGGCACAAAAGGATTGGGTGTTCTGCTTTACCGAGACAATACATTTATTTCCACTTATCGTCCATTATAGTTGGTAGCTTTTGTTCAAGCGGACGTGGCACGGCTGTTCTTTGTACGGAGCGAGAGAAATTTGCAATATGCAGATCACCCAGATACCCGCGAGGTATTCTTGACGTTGTTTTAGAATGTAGTAGCTCGGCCTAGTAGCTTTTGTTAGCAGCCCTTCCTGCCCATCCAACATCCGACACTACTCACTGCCACAGCTTTTCTACCGAGCTTACGAATAAGTCTGATTTTCATTGGATTACTCGACGTCCTTTGATATATCTAATAACTTAATGCAAACTCGGTATACATGCACCTGCATCTCGTTAATTTCGAAGATGGCCCGACCTAACATTCATGCAGTGTTAAACCCCGAACAGTTGAAAGTGAAGTTTGGCAAGTCATTAGAATAGAACTTGGTTCAAGTATCTTGTCTTATCTTACACAAACTTTAGCGATTTTCTTACAAGGCTATGGCGGGTTAAGATCCCTTTAAGAAGGACTATCTTTGAAAAATGTTAGGAAAGGTGAGGGTAAAAGGGCTCCAGTGAAAATGCACCGCAAAGTAAATCCTATCATACAAGTCGAGTTGTGAAAAGCAATTAATTGTGTGCAGTGGTGGTGAGCGGTGCCGAATTGCATAGCTGGCAGGTCATTTTCTCTCTGGTTCCCCCTGTGTTATGAGAGGTTTTATTCTTATCCCAGGTTTTAAATCAAGGTGAATAGGAATAGTGCGAGATGTGAGAGGATGCGAGCCAGTAGGTTCTGATAGATAAGGGAAAGTTTATTGGCAATAAAACTGGCGTATGTACCTGCGAGAGAAATGAAGTAAAATAGAGTGGATCGAGGTTCATTGTTCCTCGATACTTCGATACTGGATCGGCTAGTTTTATTATCCCTCCTATCTTCGATGCTCCCGGAATATTTTCATCCGATATAACTTTAGAGGTGCAATCTCTACTCGGACGGTGCAGGATGAGAAGTCCATGACAATTGCCCTCCATTACGGTATTTCTCTGGCCGTTCTAATCTGCTTAAGTACACCTCGCAAAAAATGTAGGTGTATGCTTTTCTGCCTGGGTGAGGACGCTTCATTTTCGCATTTTTCTTTAATGACATATCCTACTTTTCAAAGCGACTCTTCGCCTTTTCGGCCTCTCATTGTTTCACTCCATACACCCAACAATATTCCTCGCAATTTATGCAATGATATTTCACTTTCTCCAATCTGCGGTTATTCGATATCGGACTAATGCGAAATGCTCGCATAAAGTGTCACGGTGACGTTTATCCTCTCGGTATATCGACACTTCGGCTGCCATTTCTATGCGGTGGTATTACAGCGAGCAATTTATGCTTGTAGCATCGGTCACGCGATATACCACCCCCTTCGATTGCCCTTTTCTATGCCAATGTCTTTTCGTCCCTATTCTATACAAGTTAATAGAAAAGTGGACGAGTGTTTAATATCATATTTAACATCGATCTATCTTCTTGGATAATCCTTTATCCATCAAAGTAATCTACTTATAGTAATGAGTAGAAAGTATAAGGAGAGGTACAATTAGAGCTGTATAATTAAAGTAAGTTCGGTGTATAAGAGGCCGAAAAAACGTGGATTCACTGCCGAGACTAATCCGAGAGAATGGGCTGTGCCTTTTCATTTTCCACGCGCCTTTAATTCCGAGTGGGAAAAGAGTGTTTGGCCGGATTTGTCGCTGCCTTTTTACCACGCGGCTGCTTTAATGCGGCCAAATGTTCAAGTTCCCTGAAAGCGGAGAGAGCGATCAGTTCCAGTGGAAAATCATATCGCGTTAGCCTGAAATTTTGGAGGTAATAGAATATGATGGAAATTATTGTAGAGTCGAGAGGTGTGATGTGTGACTGGACCTTTAACCTATATATTGGATAGGATGCGTGCCACATTCTGTCAATGGAAGCAGCCTTGAGGCTCAATTCTTTGGATGCGGATGCGAGCGGCGGAATAGGGACAATCGTTTCCCCGAGACAATGCCAGCCGTAATTATTCTCGTACGACAATGCTGCTGATAGGAGGAACTTCGATATAATAGAAGGAAGAGACTCGCACTAAGGATCCACCGAGTTCTGACAGTACTCGCTCTTCCGTTCTTGCATTATAAAAGCTTCCCGCGGCTCGAAATTCGAATAATTAGTTGTTCGCGTTCTACCATCACTGAGACTGAGTAGATTTCTATTCCCATCGCCCCTCCTGCAACTCCCTCTTCCACAATACATTACATCCACCTTCGAGCCATTCCATTTAACCAAACAAACTAAACAAACTTGTGAGTTATCTTACATCGCGATATTCACCTCCTATCTGACAATGAGTGAAACCTACACCGTTGAATATCACACTTGTTAGCTGAAGATTCGTTCCGTAAAACATTTCAAGCATTATTATGCGAGATGAGAGATACGATATGCTATTCATTGTAACATAATCACCATCCTTAGTGGCATTAGCATAAAGATATTTATTTAATTGGACTATTCCTAATTTGCACCCGGTCAAAAATGGTACATGTTCGTGGCCGCATTTCTCTGACGAGCAATTAATACAGCCAAGCAATGCGAACTAATAAGCCAAAGGTTTGTTTCATCCAGCATATCAGAAATTAGGATCGCGGTTAGCATTGTCGAAGGACTCTCATCGGGAAGTTGTAATTGGATTATCGGGTGTATGTCTTATTGGTGACGTTATTAAACTCTTTCCCAATAGTAGCGAGCGTTTGCAAGCTATGTAGGTTAATGGTGCTTGATCGTAAAGTTTATTATAATCTTAAGGTCGCGGTATTTCAATTTCTCCTGGCAAGCGTGTGACAAAACTTTTGGGATGTCCTTGTTATGACAAAAATGGGTTAGATTTTTGACGCCGCGGCGGTGCATGCGAGTTAATGATACATCGCTCTTTATCGTGTTCTACTGAGATCTTGAAGCTCACCCTTCTTGTAAGGTTCGCGCATATTTCGTCGCTTTTTACGATTGCAATAAATTCAAACGTGCGCGCGCCCGTAGAAAATTTTCCATGCTTCCCTCATCCCTTTCTCGCTCGCCCACTCACTCTCCCTCTCTCTCTCTCTCTCTCTCTCTCTCTCTCTCTCTCTCTCTCTCTCTTTAACTTTGCCAACGGAACGAACTGCGATACTACGGCATTCTCGTAACCTGATTACCGCACAGCCACTCTCATGGCTCTTCGGCAATTTTCACTGCGCGAATTTCCAGCATCCCTCGTTTACGTTATTAATGCTATCGCCGTTCTGCCTTCCGAAACTGTAACCAAGTTCGATACTTGCGCGCATTGCCGCTGGCAATCTAAAGCTATTGACCTGATTGATGCGTCAATAAAATGACTAACCGAATTTCAGAGAATTCCTCGCGTACAATGTAACGAATGATAATAGAGTGTGTAAGAGATATATGTTAAATTTAGGGATATGATATATATATTTTCATGAATGTTAATACTTCTATTACTGCAACTCCTTAAGTCTCCTAGCACTTTTTACGACCAGAGTTGCCCGCACATGCGCTTCTTTCTAGGTCCATCATGTTTTTTTCTCATCTCTGAAGTACAGTACAGAATTCCCTGGAGCCTCGACTGCCAGTTATCCGATGGGTAAATCTTGAAAAATGTGAGTGTGGTCGCCCAAATAGAACGAGCACCGCGAGCTTTTATTTGGCCAAAATTTTGCAGGGTTTTTTCCTATGCTTTTCCATTTAATCACAGTGTACTTTTGATCCATCGTGGATGAATAATCAGAGGTAGCGAATCGTTATGGGCAAGTGTTTCTCATTTCTCATAGTGTTAATCGATTTCTTCCTATTGTAAATGGCTGTTTGTTTGTGACACTTGGTTCGCGTGGCAAAAGAAATGTTATCGAGGACCGAGAAAGCCAAGTTCTAGCAGTAGTTGAGGGGAAAGTGCTCACCCATGGAAAAAGGGGAGCCGATTCAAGCGCTCCTCGAGGAGTCACACATCTCGAGTGGTCCACAGACGCTTCTCCACATTGTTTCTCGAGCATGAATACAACTGTTTCGTTTATGAAACCCGCCCACCAGCCTGAAATAGCATCGCTACCAGGCCATTCAGTCGGAGAAATTGAGCAGGGTTTTTTGCTGCTTGGATTATAAAGTCCCTTTGTTTACGAGGAGGAGCTTTTATTAGCAATCTGCTCCGGACGAGTCGTTTGCGTACCTTTGGTCTTCGCGCTAAGCGCTTTCGCATTCTGTAAATTATAAATATAGGCGCCAAATAGACAAAATGATAAAACCTATTGTTCTAATCTTGTACACCTTAACAAATTGAAGTTCGCACTTCATTTTCTTAGTAACTATTTAATTATTTCATCAAAATAATGGGCAACCATTGGAAATAGAAGGACGCGTATTTGAGACTATGTTTGGTAATATTTAAGCTGTGGTCACCGGTGGAAATCAGCTGAAAGCGTCAGATCGATTTTCGCAGCGTAGTGAAGCTACACTGGAGGAAGTTTCGAGGCCGGTAATAGGAAAACGGCTCGATAACTCAGTCATTTTTAATGGCATCGCATTCGACGATCGCTCGTCCTTGTTTCATGACCGTGTGTCCCTCGTCTCTCTGTCACCTTGTCCCCTAGTCAACGGCCCGACCGATTTCACCCCTATCATTCCACTTTCGTCCATTCTTCCTAGCTGGGGAAAGCAACTGCCCTTCCTGCATATTGCCCTGTCCAACGTCATTTCTGCATTCAGTTGGACACCTGAACTTTTCCCACGTGCTTACATGTTCTTACATAAAGTCTGCTTTTGAATGTACTTCAATTTATCCGACAAATGTTCCATTCTTTATCAATATCTACCGCAAGATATATTTTATTCTCCGTAGCATTCAGTTTAAATGAATAAAAATCAATATAATTAATTGAACTCCATTAATTCTATTAATTGGTAATTGAGATTGAATGTGTACCAAAGAAAATGTAGCCAATCCGAACTTTAAGACTTGCAATCTTTAGTTGGAGTGGTCATAAAATGCGACGTGTGGTGATAAAGAATGAAAAGGTTGTGGGTGTTTCTCACGACAGGATTTTCCGGTGTTCTTGCCGAGAAACAGCTGTCAGGGAGAGGAAGAGTGCAGGGCTAAATCTACTAGGAACTAGATAGAGTTTGCACCAAGCGACACCGATTGGTTCGTCCTCGAGCGATTGCGGAAACCGCGTAATCCTTACCAACTTCAAAGTTCATCAGAGTAATTGTCGGAGTAATGAGTCAGCCTAACTACTTCGAGTTGATGTTATCAGAGAAATAATGAGCCTGAGCGATAGTAGCTCGAAGGGAAATTAAACTACGGTGCAATCTATGCGATACCTGATTATTATCTAAAAAAAGTTACTTTCTTTTTAGTAGAAGGATCAAAATTCAAAAGGGGTAGGTTTTCTATGCGTTGACATTAGTGAGGAGATTGTAATGAGGATGTTGAACAGAGTCGATATTTGGATGAAAATCGAAGCAGGCTAGTACGAGGCCATGTCGAGGGCGGGTCCTTGGCGTTTAGGGAGAGCCAACACCTTCTAACTCTAATATATGTGTAGCTGAGAAGATTCACAGTTCACGTGTCCCTGTGTAATCCAATTGTACAGGATGATCCAAGGATTACATTGTCATAAAATGTATTCTCTCTTAATAGAAATAGGGTTTGCATTCATTTAATATTTATTTACCCTTTCCTAGTAGAAAGTGGAATCGGATTCCGCCCTATACACCATCAAAAATCGATCAGCATTGTGTTCAGGGCAAGCCAAGAGTATCTTGGTAGAATCTTGGCACGCCCTGTAAGCGCTTGGATCTCTAACGTGGACGTAAATAAGATAGAAAAAGTATCTAATTGTAGATAGCCTCGTGCAAAGGTCAACAGAGGAATATATTCTCTCGACCCTGCATTACTTTTTCTCTTGAACATTTTCCATCGCAAAGACCACTCGAATGTCGTGAAAAAGATTGTCGAATCTTTCCCTTATATTTCCTTCTGTAGAAGTAGAAAGTGTATAACTAACATGTCACGGGTGAAATCCTTGTACGAGTAAGTCAGAGGTTTCTATAATCTTGTGTAGGTAGATAGTGTGTTCTTGCGCTGGCATCGAAGGAACTTCGGCTTGCAGAACTTGTGAATCGCGTCTTGTTTAGAGAAGAGCACTCGAGAGGAGGGTTTGAACGCGATAAAGATAATTGCTTTGACGTACACTTCGCACTCTGTCAGAGCTGGGCGGCGTGGCGCGCCTCTCCACATTGTCGTGACTCGTGAACAACACTACAGGGCGGCAGCGTTAACTTTAAGAACACTTTAGAACGTCCACCCCCCTGAATTCACCCTTCGCCACTTGGACGTTAACGAGCACGTTACACTGCACGAAATAACATTCCACTCACTTCCGAAGGAGAACGAGTGTCTCTTACGTGCCGTTTTTCGTCCCACTCGTAGGATCGATCCTGGTGGATCAGCAGATACCTCGTTTTTTACATTCTAATACCTTCTATTCATTCTTCACCATTTACACAGCTTTACCAGCCAAGACACGATCTTCCCGCAAGTAAAGAAAAGATATAAGAGTAAAAGATTGAGTGGACTCGTGGCAACTTGAAACTAGAAAGTAAATAATAAACGAGAGGATAATTAGGATTTAAATTGGCTGGCTGAAGCATCGTCGAGCAATGATTCGAAATAGGATGAAGGTGGAGTGGTAGGATGGTAGGTGCCGTGAAATAGGGAGGCACTCGTAAAACTGTTCTGGTTCGCTTCTTTAATTGCCGTAATCCTGCTTCCTTGCTGTTACCGGGCCAATTAACTTCCCTTTACGATCTCGCTGAAGCTCTCCTTCACCAGAGTAACCGAGCACACAAGCCAAATTCCCCTTTTGTATTTCTCCGTTAAATGTTATCATGAAACAACTAATAAAGATAAAGGATACGTTTTATCTTATGGCTGCTTATCGATGATCGGCTAATATCACTCGCGATGAAATGTCCTCCCACTAACGATATCTAATCGACGTTCTTTCCTGGCCTCGGCGTGCTCTTTCGTTAGTACGGCAAGCAGAAGCTTCTCTTCGAGTAACGATCGAGCAGGAGAGCACACCGGGGGAGAAGAAAAAGTTTCAGGTGGTTGTTTTGCACGGCGATAAAGAGGAGAGCCTATACCAAGGTGCATTTTCCCTGCACGGGGCTGCCCATATACAAAAACATTCTGCAATTTCATTGGAGTATGCTACCTAGGAAAATCAGCTGAATTCTACAAGGAATTCTTTACTCAATATCATTAAGCATGGGTCGTTGATTTCCATTTATTTAGATTATAATAATTATCATTCATTTATAAATGTATATTAATATCATTGCATCCGTGGCAGACGGTACAATATTATCTCCTCTTTCCATTGGAATATTTTGTAAACTGTCAAAAGTCGGAGGGAATACATATGCTTGGGGGTTGAGGGGTCGTAGCGAAAGATTGATTCAAGATTTTTCGGTCAGTGGTTGCGGCTGGTAACAAGGCGTTTCCCGTGCGAGTATACATCTGTTCAATCACGACGGGACATTTATCAGCGTCGTAAATGCTTAACGAGCGGCTGCCAGTACCGTCGGCCGAAAACAGTAAAGCGGGAATAACACGTGCTCCGTTAACCCCATTGATATACCGGGTCGTATGCTTTTCTTTTTTCTTCTTTTTCTTACTACTCTTGGTTACATTGTCCTTCGATTATATGCCGATCATACACGTGGACGTTTCATTATTCGGGACGACGTTATTCCGCGGTCGTACTATTGCCAATCCGATTGAAATGTCAAGCTATTCAGAGAAGGGAATATAAGGGAAATTGAAAGGGAATCATAGCTCTTTAAGGATCCCTTTCAATGGTAATTAGGCTTGGATTAATCCAACTGTCTCTGGTATGTGTGCGTCTGCGTTGACACGATGTGACCCAGTTGTTGGGCCGAAACCGTACAAACCGCAAGGTTGATGCGGTCGGCCTCGCAAAGGGTAGGCAGCGTGTAAAGGGCACGCTGGGACACGTCAAACTCCTGCTAAAGTTCTTGCGCCCCGGGAAGCAACTCTCAATATACTATTTACCTTTTAACGAATTCCACGTTCCAGAGAAACAAGTCCCAGGGCTTTATTACGTCCGGTCAAATAGGAGACCCTTAAATAAATTTACCATGTAAAGGTTCCACCGAAGAATCCTAGCAATGGTGTTGAAACGACGCTGCTTGTATCGCAAGCAATGTTATGTTGAATCCTGATTTTTCAAAGGAAAAGGGTACATTTGCATCGTTTCTTAATAGGAGTTGTATTTGCAGGCTTTTTTAATAGTTATAAATTGCATAGTATTAAAGATTCGCTTTTAATCGCAGCATTTATTGAGTATTGGTTTGTAAATAGACCCTTATGGCTCAAAGTCTGTTTATGCAGGGCGGCGCCGTAACAGGACGAAGCATTCAACGTGCATATCGAACGGTTTTCGCATCGGTGCATTACAGACACTGCTTACCAACAATGAGCGAGCACCAATTGACTGGCAATATTGGCTCCACGGCCGAATTGCGGCCCTCTTTGCTTCAAATTCCTTGGCACGTAACTGCAAGCTGGCAGGGAATAATTGGCTAATCAGCCCTCTTTGGCTCTGTTGGCGGAACAATTAAATCGTTAGGACTATTCACGCTCATACACCTGCTGCTCTTTACCAAGAATACGTGTTACAAGGCTCAATTGCTAATTAAATATAATAATCAGAGCTCTGCTAAGTATTTCATTCATAATTCCAAATTGTACTTACGAAAAAAGTGCTCTGTTTTCGGAATGAATATTTGAGCCACCCTGTACAAGCTGGTTTGGAAATCGATCGACTGGAGAGAGCGAAAATAGTGAACTTACAATCCTCACAAACGCCCCGCTGCATTTGATTCATTCGCCAAAGTAATTACTCGGATTATTTAAGCGGCAGATAAATATTCTGGTATTCCGGTAATCCAGTGATTGCTCGCCACTGCACCGGTGCGTTCCCCTTTATTTATTCCATTTCGAGTAGCACTTTAACGTGGCAAATTTAAACGCTAACCAGAGTAAACCTGCCCCGCGACTTCTCATACGAGCTTTCTAAATTCAGATTTTCAAAGGATATCTCGTGTTAAGCTAAATTAAAAGGTAGTCTGTTAACTATTAAACTACAAACTCATAGTAGCCGCAGTCTAGCAATTAGTTAGGAGTTTTACTCTGTTAGAGATTCTCACTCGGTTTATCTCATGGTGTCAATGTAATGCTTATTTATGCTTGCAACTGGACAGGTTTGTTCAGGAAATGGGCCAGCGGAAATACGAAACTTCGATGTAATTTCCGCTGGCGAGGCGCTGCCACTGTTTGTCGGATCCTCTGATAACAGAAACCAAGCCTTACCACTGGTTATAAGTATATAATATCAGAGTTGCAATTCCAGTCAGAGTATTATTAGAAAATACACCAACAGTGGAGAATGCTGGAATTTTTCTGGCGACGCGGAGTAAAAAGTCTGAGGTTTCATACGAAATCCAACATATTGAGGTACTAATGAGCCGAGGTTCCAAAGCGAGTCATAACAATCGTTGCTCGCTGAAAGCACGGCCTCCGAAGAGAAGCTTTTAAACACGCCAAATGTCTTTGATTGCAGTCGCATCCTGCACACTTTTTCATAAGTACCGGCTCCTTTTTATCACACGATATCATCTACACGTCCATCCAGAAATGTTACACGAAACTTTTCTACCGCGAAATCTCTGGCTATTCGTTAACACGAATTTCTGCAATTATTTCTAACAAATCTGGACGCTTTAATCTGTGTTACTCATACACTATTTCTTCTGAAATGGGAGCTTTTGACATTTGAGTTGCAGAAATCTTGCAAAAAGAATGTAATTCATTGACAATAATACACGAAGTAACTTTATGCTAATATCATTTAACAAAGCTCGTGTCGGAAGAGTTGAAAGTGTAGTCTAATAAGAACGGAGAGGTGAGATAGTACTGGGAGAGAGAATTCGGTGTCTCCAGGACCTAGTTTCATCGTTTCTCGGGAAGCTCTCTCCTTCTTATTTTCCGGACAGTTCTTAACGTGCTTTTCACACTCTCGCGTATTTTCAACAGTTCTCTTTACCCTTTTTCTCTCCACTCTTCTTTTTTTTACCTTCACCGGCTGGACTGCATTTTCCGAAGTGTTTTTGCCGGAAAATCCGAGATCTTGGCCAGTAAATGCGCCCAGTCAGCTGGGCGTGCAACGAAAGCGAGTGAGATTTATGCCATAAGTTGCTCTTGCTTTTTTACTTCTTGCATTCCCTCTCTCTTTTTTTAGAAAAAGATTTACTATTACTGTTTCTGATGAATAAAGTTAGCGAGCAAAAAAAGAAATAAGGTGAGCGTATGTGGATCAGGTTAAATAAATACATGATATTGGAATAGTTACGCGATTACTTTGGACTGCGAGAATATCTGTAGCGCTATCATGTAAGGTGTAAAGGTTCACGTGTGATTAATTTTGAGGAGCGATTTGTATATAATGTAGTCGGAGTACATGAGTATAAATAAGCGAGGGTTAACGAGAATCGCCTGTGCGGGCTTGTAGTTCGTCTTTGTCGGTGTTTCCGACTCCTTGAAAATTCCCTCGGGCGTAATAACCTCCGGAGGGAAGCACACATGCATTCAGAGAGATATGGATGGACCTGGACTCGGAGGTGGATGTGAGTGGTTCGGGTTTGAAAGTGATATGCCGTGTCTAGGCGAAAGAGGAGCTTCGCGGATAGAGTGGCGCGCGCGTCTGTGTCTGTGTGTGTGTGTATCGAGATAGTGTGCGGTTCATGTATCGCCGAAAGGCTTCCCAGTTTTTCGTCTGGCTATTCTGTCCTCTCGGGAAATGGCGCACACACTCCGCTTTGTCCCACTTTAAAACGCACTTGTAGCTTTTCTTCATTCACCCTTTGTATCCGATTTTATGTAAAGTTTTCTGTAAGATGGTGCAATGAATTAAACGCGCTGACGTGTGCTATTATATAAAGGACGAAAAAGGTATAAAATTCGTTGGCTGTTGTCTTGCTGGCGCATGGAAAACTTTCATCCAAGCTGTAAACGCCAAGTTAAAGTTGCTAATGTTCAAAGTTATAGTAAACGTAATGCACATTGAAAGTAAAGTAAAATACATAGAAAGTTACAAGTTTTCATTAAGTTTTTTGCATATTCTTTTATGGGGTATAATATAATAGTTGGTATCAGAGAATGTTTTGTTTTGCATGGGAGAAGGAGAAATGGTAGGAGACTAGTTGGATGTCGAGCGGAAAATGGTTGGAGACAGTAGTGCTTAGAGTGTTGTTATATAAGGATAGTCTTACGTATCTTCAGGAGGAGGGAAAATTAGGCTGGCATTAGGGTCGATGAGTCCAAGGTGCCGTGCACCCTGAATTCTATCCGAAAGACCCTTGAACTTTACTGCATCGCGTGGTATGTTAATCAAGACTCGAATGCCGCGGTAATATTTCGAAATTGGTTTCTAAAGGTACGTCTATGTCCCCAATTATTTTTTCTTCGCTCCTTCACTTAGCAGTGTCACATAGTCTTTAATTTGCAGCCATTAACTTTAAGAGCGGCTGGGCTTCATTATTCATCCGAGTAATTCATTAAATATCATTACCGTGACAAGAAATGATTAACTCGGAAGATTTCAGCTTCACTGTGACAGGAGAAATTAAATTCCGAGTTTATAATAATTACAGACGCAATTCAGAATTCTATTCCAAGGAGATTGAGAATTTATACCAGCTCCAATTAAATATCATCCTCTGGTTCTGCGGAAGAACGAAAACTCTATATAGAGAAAAAAATTGAACACCCTACTCTATCAGTGTACATTTTCAGTCTTCCGACAATTACTCGATGGGTACTCAAGAGGATTAACTCTTCCACTCTATGTGGCAGCATTTTTCTCATTTCAACAGCGATGCTGACAATGCTCCGGAGTTGTTTTTGCAGCCAGTGGTATTTGCGGTTAATGGCAAGGAAGTTAGAGAAAAGGAAGCAGTCGCAAAAGCACGTACTAGTCGAACAAAATGGGGCGAACTAAACTGTGCAGGTTTAATCAGACGGAGAAATCGCAAGAGGACGATTTCCTTGCGGATCTAGTTTAATGATCTCGAGTTCCACATTTCTTGTTGTAATTCCTGCCAGTCCTCTCGTCTACGAATACCCTTCGGCACGGATAACCTTCGTGGAAATACTTATTTTTCACTCAATCATTAATTGCAATCGTACACACTTACATTTATATCGCATAAATGTCTGATCTTAACGCCTTTTCCATTGGCGGAAGGAGAATTTGCTTGGAGAACTGACTAACGACTAAAGTCGTACATCAAAACCAGAAATTTTGCTTCGGTTGATCATAAATTCATATTTGCGCTTCCTAACATTCTAATTCTGACTAATGATAGCACTGTTATTTGGCTTGGTTTATTTACAAAAGGACTAAGAATATTCCGAGTTGTTGTTGAACGACTAGATTTTCAGCTTTCATCGATTCTCCTCGGTTTGTTCGATTGTTATGCTCGCTTGCGCAGACTATTGCCGTAGTGGCGGCAGTTTCTGAAAGTGGTAAAACTCCCGCGAGAAAAAAGCTCATTCACCCAGTCGGGATTTGGCAAGCAGCAGCTATTCCCGCGATTTATCTGACAGTCTACATCTCTCTATCGCTTGCTTACTACATCCCAGAATGACATTCTACATTGGGTATAGCCAGATTCCAAAAATGTGTCAGAACACAGGCAATTTAATCCTTTGATTTAAATTTGTCTTGCAAAACACATCTTTGTCATATTTACTTATAAATCACTGTGCTATAATTTGTCTATTATACCTCTTTGATATACCACTTTGAGAATCCATTAAATAATTACTAGAACTGCTATAGAAAAATAATAGTTTATAAACTAGAAAAGTTAGTAAAGAAAGAAAGAAGTAAGAAGACTGGGATGCAAAGGGTACATCTATTAGATTGTTAAAATAAGGATAAATGACGTTTAATTATGAAGGTATGGAAATGGGAGGTATCGTGTGCAGATAATGGTGCTCGACATACGATTCACTTAAGAGAGACCGCAGCATTAATTCATACGGGGCTACTCATCTTCCGTGCAAACCAGGGATTCCGCAGCAGTGGCTATTGCATTATCCCCGCACTGATTGATGTCACTGCCAATATATTCAATTGCTTCTCGCCCGTTCCCCTGGGTGTAATGAGGTCCGTCCTGTGTGGCGAATGATTATATCTGTCCAGGTGCATATCCCTATATATCCCTAGGACTCCGCAAGCCCGCTATTAATTCCGTCGACCGTGAAATGGCAACCACCCAATATACACTTTAATTCCTAGCTTTATAGATAAGTCTAATGTCCGCATTCAATCTTCCTCTGGCATAATTCCATCTTACAAGACACTTTACAAAAGTTATATTATCTGAATTACCATTAACATTCAATGTTAAAAATTGCCTGTAAAAGAATTCAGTTGATGGGGAATATTTATTAACGAAATCATTCGACCTTCGGTGGATGAATAAATCTGAATATTTGGTAAAGCGAAGGTCTAAGTAAAAGATCAGAAAGCTTCAAGACACCGGAAGTTCGGTCGTTTTCGAATTTACGAGGGCGCCCTATCGCTGCTCTATGTTTCTGCACGTAATCTGGGAAGTTGTACGGGGTGAGTTCGGTGATGGAGAGCGCCCATTATGCTCATAAAACAGGAGTGCAGGCTGGTAGTACACGTACGCGGCGACTGCTTATAGTCCCATGGAGGTGGAACTTCAAATAAATCAATACGTCGTATATATATCCTATATAATGCGTTCGTGTGCATGCACAGGACGGTGCACGAGAATGCTGCACGTCGATAGCCACCTGCCATGCCGGACAACAATAACATTTCAATTGCAAAAGACCTCCATCGCCCTGCGAAACACCCTGCTCTTCGCCAACCAGGACAGACTTTCTCTCCCATTTCCGACCATTTTTTTTCACTCTCTCGCTTTCAATATCCGATATACCGCGACACTCTTTACGGAAATGCAGACCTTCGACAAAGAATATATATAGTTTCCATCGAGCTCTATATAGAAAAATGCTAATAACTCCATTGAAAAGTTCGACGCCAGTGCCAGCGCTCGAGTGCCACTGACATGTCAACACAATGTACGAGTATTCGTGCTAAAGAAATATTATTTTATACATTCCACTAATTTAAGTTACTGAATAGCAATGTATGACTATTGTTTAATGTTTAATAATTAAAGGTTAGCGGGTACTAGAATGAATACAGATTTTGCAACTTCACATCCAAGGTTGAATTCATTCCAAGGCGTTGAACACTTTGACAATAGGGAGAACCTATGCTAACCAGGGAATTAATTACGCGGGCATACAGTTTATTCAGGTAAATTCCAGCTGAGCAATTGAATTCGAACGGGCAATTGTTCCTGTAACCGTTGAAGCATATGCGATATCCCGGGATTCAGGGATTTCCAGTCTCAGGGCCTGATTATGAAAATGATTTACCGGCTGACTCACATTGGCCCAAATCCCTCTATGTTGCCAGTCGTTGATGAATATGGATAGGCGGGACAATCCACCTGAATTATAAGAAGGCTTCAGTTTCATCTCTTATTTCCTCTTCGTTTCAAAGTCTCGAGCGTATACGGCGAACAGTGAAGCTCCAGTAAAACTTAACTTCCTCGCCAGATTTAATTAGGCTCGGTGAACAAGAGGAATTGGATTGTTCGGCGCCTCCTGTTCCCGCAGCTATTTACATTTCGTTCAACGGCTCTCCCTTTCAAGTTTCTCTTGGAATTACTACGATGAGGGAATCCTAAAAGAGAGATAGTTTAACATTGGCAATAATGGTAATTGAGAGGAGTATCGCTGTAATTAATGAAAGCAAAAACATCGAGGTACGAAACAATCATCCCCTTCGATGTTGCTTCGTCAGTCTCTCCCTTTTGGAGAGGGAATATTATCGAGAATTCTGGAAAGGAGTTACTGGAAAGGAATGGAGGGAGGGAGGGGGCGGGATATTCGGTGGGTAAGAAGCGGGAGCGTGGCTTGAACGAAGAAGCGTAAGAATGAAGAGTGAAGCGGCGAAGAGGGAAGGAGAAGGTGGCGGGAGGCGAAAGAAGAAAGCAGCAGAGAGGGTGAGAGGATGCTGAGCTCTATCGATTTCGTCTCTCCCCTCGTCTCTCCTGCTCTCCTCCTCTCCTCCTCTCCTCCTCTTCCTCTCTCTCTCGGCTTTCAGCTCATGACGTCACGAAAATATCCGAGGAGCGTCAGAATGGGGGGTTGCTACGTTTGTCCTTCGATCACTGACACCAACCCCTCGAGCCATTCATTCAGCTCTTCTCCCTCTCACGCTGCGCTGCCATTTTACTTATGCAGATTAATCGGCCGTATCATGACTCCTCGCTTATATCAGATGCCCAACTTATCTCACCTTCTGATCACCAAGAATTTTGTGAAATTACACCAAAAAAAAAAATCATGTCGTTTCCCTCGTACAGAATTAATAAGAAACTCTTCGGGCTGCGTCACTCTCTTGTTTCCACCAGCCTCATTCTTTCACTCTTTTCTTTTCTTTCACCAACACCTGGCATACGAGACTCTGATTTCTTGCCATGAAAAATACAAAGTTCGGAGGAACGAGGTCGAGCCTTATGTAGACTGGTAGTGCGCTTGTATAGAGTTCCCTCTCGGCCTGTGTCGTCCGTGAAAGGAGCAGTGCACATCTTCTTTCCTGTCTTGGCCTGGTCGATGAAAGCGTATAGTCTCACCAAACTGTTAGGAAACCGCTAGGAAACCAGAGGGAATTGCCGCAAAATATGAAAGAGCCTTGTAAAACAGAAGAATATTTCACAGACAGGCAATAGAGTAATAATAATATATTCGAATAATAATTGTACATCAATTTTCGTGTATCTTTATTTGATACATATGTTATTATTGTGGAATGTTCTCATTTACGTTATACTCAATTTGTAGTTTGTTTCCCTTCTCGGTTTCTTGATACTGTAAACCTGTCTTCAAAATATCTCGTACAATGCACTCTCTGGTTCAAAGTTATTATGACGTTGCGGTAGCAGATGCTCCGGCATTCTCGGAACACCTTCTAAACTTGTGTTTACCATTCCTGCAATGGTGTTAAGTAGAGGGTGCGTGGTCGCGGAATCGACTATAAATAGAGCGCGGTAGTTCTAAATTCCGTCAGTTTTAGATAAACCATACTGAATTGGCATAGAGTCTGCCATTTATATCCAACGTCCAGTGTCTAAATGTGTACACGAATGAATTCACGTAGTGCGTCACGTGGGAATATTTGCCGACACAAAGAGCCTCGACAAACAAATAGTTTCGAGCTCTACGAGAGAGTGTATTGGTATGTTTGCCAGAAATCGTAGAACTTCTTTAGAAGGTTCTTGTTTAAAAGTGGCGAAAAAGATAGCCAATAGAAATGTCAAACATGTCTTGTTCGAAGTCGGAAGTAAGTGGCTAGGAGAATGTTGGGAGGAAATATCGTGGAGATTTGGAGGGGCAATTTCTGTGTCATCGGAGAAATTCTTGGTATAAATCGGCAGTGTAGGTGCAAGCGAGAGAAAGGCTGAGTGCACTGGTGAGGCGGTGGAGGCGGTGGAGGCGGTGGCAAAGGGAAGTGGTACAAGCGATTCTTGTTTGGCCGATAGATTCTCCGGGGATCCCTTTATCTTGGCTCCAGATTGCCAGGGACTGGCCTGGAAGCCAGTGTTTTCACTTCAGGGCGAACACACAGCAGAAGTCGAGCGGAAAACTCCTTTGGCGAATGTGTACTGGCTAAGGATTACCCACACTTTCGATAGGGCGCCACACATTCGATAAATAGTCTTCTTCTTCTTCTTCTTCTTCGAGAGAGAGAGGCCAACTCACTCGCTTGCACCGATTGACTTAAAATGCCATTACGCCAAATTGAAGTTCCTCATGGCGCGTCTCGAGCTCTTTCTACTCTTACAGCTGCCAGAATTCATTCTCGATCGCACCACTGTCTTATTCTACTGAATTCCAGAGATCTGGCAATTATCACTTCCATTGACTTCCATTTACCAAAAAATACGAACCTTTTAAAGTTCAATGGAAAGAAAAATGAGGTTTTCAAAAAGTCATAAACTTATGACAGAGATATTTTTAAAGAAATTTATATGCATAGGTTGCCCTGTCATTTTCCTTCAAAGGGACTTTAATTTAGCAAAATCTAGAGAGCCAAGTCCCTTAGAGATCTGTTGCCTGTGATCTGTGACGCGAATGAATCCGAAGTTCGCTTGGAAAGCGGCTAGAAGGATTGCAGCACTTCTCCATCCGGCGCTCGCGCTAATAATTCCCCTGTAAGATCAAAGTACTTCAATCTCTTGAGTGTTTACGGCTGACCGAAATAGAAGAGCTGTAATTTATATGATCCGCCGGTTGCTCCAGTATCGACTTCATAACACTGCCGACATTGCTAACACCCTGCTTGAAAACGTGTTTTAATACCTCTTTGCTTTACACCGTCGAGAATCATTAAATTGCCGATTGTCAATAAACGACAAGTAGAAAATGATGGAAGAAAAAGTAATCGTCAAATAAGCGTTGGCAAACGAAGGAATGATTGTGTTAAAAAATTGGTGCTTCCGTGGGTAAAAGGCTGACAGTGCTGTAATAGATTGAAGATGGATCGAGTGTGGTGTGGCTGGCACATTTGCCGGGACAAGTAAATAGGGTTCACACGCGAGGCGGACGTTATCGCGCGCGTTAATCGCGCCTCTAATCACCGCCGATCTCCAAACGGAAAAGCCAGCCGGACTCGCCGGAAATAAGAGGATTTCGAAATCGACATCCAGCCAAACACGATAAACGCCTGCCAGATTGCTCTTCTAACGCACCATCGCTTGCGCTTCGAATTTGCTTCACAAACTTCTCCACTAAGCATACAGATATCAGAACGCTGTTTATCCACGTATTCAGCGATATCAGAGCTGTGTGAAATAAATCATTCTTCTACCACTAACAGAATAATGAAAAACACTGTGAAACTGCAAGGAATTCTAATGGATTACTTGTAAGGCGGTGCGCCGCAGTAGTATAAGTCGGGCATATGTCAGACATCCGCGTATCGATGCATATGAATAGGTTCTGTGAAACGGCAGGTGTTTGTCACATACAGAAACGCTTATACTTGTTAATTACAGATTGTTTAGCATTGTTTTTGATTTATAATTGAAGACTGATTATTTAGCATATCTTAATTAGCGTGTAAAAGAAGTAAGAAAGTCGGTAGTAAATAATGCGTGTAAACGGACTGGAAGAGGCCGGGGGAAAATGTCAATGGCAGATTAGTCGGTATGATTGCCACGGTCACGCAACGGCTGCTTTCACGCCGCGACGCGTCGCGACGCGCCGTCTACGTGGGTGGACGTATGTGCAGATCGTTAGATCGACGATAACTCGGAATTATGCCGGAATTAATTACGCGATAATTATAGATACAGGCGGGCTGCGCCGGGCTCTGCCGTTGCGTGGAGAGTACCAGTACAACTATTTGCAACTGGGTCATTCGTTACGGACTGTTTGTATGTTAATGATTTGCCACTTTATCGGAGTGTCTGGGAACTTCCTGACAGGGCCTGCAAAATTCCACATACCTCCTTGGACAGATAACAACTTCCGGAATTATGCGCATAAATATCATTTGCGTGTACTACCAAGTGATTGAATCGTTAACATTAAGTCATTTGTTTCGTCGAAATTATAAACTGACAAAAGATAAAAGCACTTTGCTCAAACTGACACGCTTCAACTATTTCGCACCGCTCAACTTCACAAGTTTATATTTATTAAAAAAAGTTCTTCCCAAGAAATGTCCTGCGTATGATTTATGTTGGGAAACGGGACTCACCCGCTAATGAGTCTCTCCCGTCAATCTAGCATATGTATGATGAACGGAAGAGATATTTTTATGCTGCAGGAGGCCCCTCTACTCACTTATCGAGGTCATCTTAAGTTTTTTTATATTTATCTTGACATATTTTTAATCCGGGTACTATAATGACGAGAGAGAGAGAGAGAGAGAGAGAGAGAGAGAGAGAGAGAGAGAGAGAGAGAGAGAGAGAGAGAGAGAGAGAGAGAGAGAGAGTGCCAGGTGCACGCGGTGACATTAGATTCAATGGCAAGGTTAATTAAAGTAATTATTGAGTATGTCTCGTCTCAAAGAATTTCTGTAAATATAATACATCCAATATATTTCTCTGTAGGAACAATTCTCTATCTTAAATTGTATTATTCATCTAAAAGTTTAAGTTTTGTATCCTGGTTAAGTGCCATTATCTTCGGATTTATTCAGTTCCTCCTGATTCATAGAACTTTTAGATCCGTCTTCTGATTCCACGACTTCTGGTTTAACTGGAAATCAATGCAGTTTTACAATACACCCTTTGCTTTAATAAATATTAAATTTACTTTATAATTACTATTTCAAATTTGTTTTATTAGTGTGCGTTTCAATTAAAGCTTCCGAATTTTATTACGAAAGAAAGGTAAACAGATGAGTGTATGTGAATTTCGTTATAAATCCCGATAAAATTGTAGCATATTTCAGTCAGACTGATATTCGCGTGCAACATGCGGCATTGAAATAACGAATGCTTTTACCCTCATCGATATCCACGGGTGCTTCAGCATCCGGCTGTTGTTCCAGGCTTTTTCTACTGAAGATTGTGTATGCGCTGAACGGATCTCCGCCCAACGTTCTCACCGTCTCCTTTTTATATGCATTTTTGTATCTGTGGGAAACCACAAATATTTGCCAAGTATTGATAGTTAGTGCGCTCGTTAAATATGCAGGATTAGTTTCGTGCTTTAACGAGAAGAGTTTGAGAAAGTGTGGGGAGTAGCAACAATGTGATATGTAAAAATGACACCCTCCGCTCGACTTTCCGATGATTGCTGGGTGTGTTTTGACAGTTGGCAGGGGTGTCTATCGTCGGGTGATCGATGGATTCGACCTCGCCCATGACACGCTCCATTTGTTTCGCCCCTCACATTCGATATGAGTGAGGAACCTTCTTTCGCACTAGCATCATCGACACACACACACACACGTGCGCTTGGTAACAAATGATCGCCGTGGTACGAATTAAAATCTCGATGACGCGCGTGATTTCGAGATCGCTCTGGCCCTGAATAATGACGGCGGGGATAACCTGATAAAATTCAGACTAAATCTCTACTCTCATAAAATGCTAATACGAATGTCCCATAGTACATGAAAGTACTGCACGTAAAACGTTAACATGAAAGGACATGAAAGATGAATATCTTGGTTGTTGAGGCATCGAGTTAAGTTCGAGGAAGTTAATCTGGTTTAAGTTCCTCCAAAGTAATAAGGGTGAAATGTATTTGCTTGACTTATTCAGTTAAAACGTTAGTGTCACTAAACCGAGCTAGTTTCTCTTTCCTTGGCGAGCAGAAAGTTTCCGCTAAGATTTTAATCAGGTTTAAGGGACAATGCTAATAGGCCGATCTGGGCCAAGCGGCTCCTTGTATCAGCAACAGGAACAGGATAATAAGTCGTGAACTCTAGCCGAATGACTATGTAGAGGTGAGTGCAATGAATCTCGAGGGTTGGCGGGCCGCCAAATACTCCGAGGAACTTTTCGCTGGAAGGAACGTGTAGGAGAGGGTGGAGCTAGGAGCAAAAAAAGGGGGATAGGACGCTTGAAAGGGCCACGTTAATTTACATGGTGTTAGGTCAAACGGTCTATTGATTCGGCAAGAACTACCCTTTCGGATTGGGCACTTGGACTCCGATATTAATTCATAGGAAGCTAGAAAACTTTTGCTTCCGGAACGAATACTTTCATACTCCAAGGAAAACCACAAGAGAACAACTGCTATTAACACTTTTTTAATTCTACTTATTTAAATAAAAAAGATATAAATAAATGATATTTATTTGAAAACCGAGTCACTTAACATTAGGCAACAATAATAGAGGAAAATTGAAATGGTGTTATTTGATTTGAGTCACCATCATGTGAATGGTCTTTCTAGGTACAAGACATTAAAGTCTCGTTTTCCATGTGCCCGAGTGGAAGAATCCATATCGGGTAGGGCGTTAGAATAATGAGAATTCAATGGAACGTCGAATCGAAAGCATTACTTTGCCCACTCACCTAAGTGCCATCCGGTTGATGGCGTACTCCGATTCTTTCGAGAAATTGCACATCCTCCCGTCGAAGCCGATAATGTACGAGCTTGATTTCATCGCACCCTCGAACATTCTTCCCACTGCAAGTACCGACACTCATTTTTTATTGCTTTCTCTTAATATTTCAAACCAAAGCCGATTTGATTCCGCTGGGAAAAACTCGGTCGACATTCCACGTACTTTTCTTTACACGTGTGTGTACAGAATATTATAGTACTTTTTGAATTAAAATTTTATTAAAAAACATTAAGTATTCTCTGTATTCTCTTTATGCGAATATAAGTGTATTCCTTCTATGGATTTACTACATATTATGTGAAGTATACACCTGTTTCCTAGTTGCTTACTGGAAATACAAGACTCCAGGCTTTCACTTACACCATAAGCAAGTGGTAATTAGCCAGACTTAATCAAGGATTTTGGCTTCGCGCCAACTTGGTTAATAGTTTCGAACGTATCCCGCATTCGATATCAGTTTGGGGTATTATAATTTGAACAACTGTACCTTCTTCCCCGAGATTGTTGTTCGATATGTCGAGGGTTAAACTTGGAACCTTTATATCACCGGAACTTAGCACTTCGGCCAAAGCCGATCCACCCAGCTCAGTTATTCCACATCCGCTTATGTTTAGGACTTCCAGGCTCTCGTTTCTTAAGAGCACTGAAAGAAGAGTAAACTTGAAAGTAGAAACTAGTATATGAACCTCCTGCTAAAGTTATAACCTAGAGTTTTCCAATCCCAATGAACTCAGGATAAAAGTATTCCACTATAAGTTTGAGTTAAGATTGGTATTAAAAATTGTGGATAGGAAAGAATACCGCTTAGGATCGAAAAGTAATACGGCTTGTACTTAACAAGTTGAGATATTGATATGTAGGATAGTTACAGGCACAGATATGAGATGCACCCTCATCCTCGAGGGGATTCAATCTAAGATTCAAGTGCTTGAGGGTGGGTGAATTCTTCTTAAGGAATCCGCAAACGAGCCCTGCGACCCCGGCCGGCTCGATATTATTGTTCACCAAATGCAGAGTCTCCAGAGTTCGATGAATCGAAAGGAATTCCCCAACTGCATAGGCACCGGTATTCGCCAAGTTGCAGAACGAAAAGTCCAATTCCTTGAGCTACCAGTGAGCATAAAGGACAACGAGACTAGAATTCCTTAGCCGATAGTATCTGGCTACATCGAGAATGGAAAAATCCCCAAGATCCCTCGGGAAATATATCACGCGGCCCAATTTCACTGATTTCAACAAACACTATTGGTGCAGAACGTGCGGTGGAAGGCAACCAAGTTATTTTAGCACAATGAATATGAAATTCGGAAAATAAGAAGAGCAGTACATAGCACCTGGAGTGCAAAGCTTTGAATATAACACTCTGGAAATGGGTTAATTGACCATCTCAGATTTTTTATGGCCTTTTTTTTATGGAGATTCTTACATTGTCGATGTTCTCTAAGCCGTGCAAGATAGCAGCAGTCCTGGGCTGGTCAAGATTACTGCGTGTCAGGGCGAATCTTTCGAGGTTCCTGCAGGAAACAAGGCCTTCCGCAAGGTTTACACAGTCAGCCACGGAGAATCTTATTGGAGAGGATCCCATTAGAAGAACGACACAAGGAATCGCGAGGAAAGAGTCTTGTTATAAAGGGGCACCCACTCGAAATCTCGCCACTCGAAACCAGCGTTCATGTAAATCACTGCGAAGTTAAGATGAATCTTGGATAAGTGGGCCAAGTGTGCCAAGACTGTGGCAAGGGGGATGTGGTGGACCTCGTCTTCGGCAAAGGGTTCGCCTTCATCCAACTCTATTCTCTTCGCTGGCCTACAAAATACCATTAATCATCTACGATATTACTAAAGAACTTTAGATCGTACTCAACATATTCTCTTGAATTTAATGCAACTCACTTGGTTGGTACAAGTGAACGAAGTCTTAGTTTGCGAACGTCCTCATTTACAAGGTCCAATAATTTCTCGCATTCTTCCCGTTGCCCTTCGAAGTAAGTCGCATCCAATTTCTCTAGGTATTCCCACAAATGACGCTCGCAATAAAGCCTTCGCCAGGAATTGCCATGGTCGCTGGGATTATTATGTTCCCATCTGATATTTGCAACAGAGAAATAAGCATAATTTCTACATAATTTGTAACTTAAGGAATTCAATGAATCTTACCTATTTCTCGACATTCGTTGCCAGTAGTGTTCATTGTGGATTTTCGTCACCACCAACTCGAATGGCAGATCCGTTGGCAGTGTTTCCAGTAATAAATTTTTATCAGTGCATGTCGGCAACTCTTCCAAGAGTGGATTTTCTTTCCATGTCGAAACAATAACGCGCAGAGCCAAGACCTTTAGATCTGGAATCAAATCTGCATCCCAACTCTGGTCTTCCGCCCGAATTGTCCGATCCTCCTCCATTCGGAGCTCCTGGGTTTCCACTGAGCATCTTTGCCAATGAAACACGCCAACATTATCAGAATATTCATGAACTTTACATAGGAACTGTGTTATTAAAATTAGTATAAAATATTATTGTTTCAATAATAGCATCATTATTAAAATAGAGCTCTTACGGAACTTCCTTCAGTTTTCAAAGCTTTCTGTTTCCATAAAGCCATCGCGCAAGACATTTTGCACTTTTTCTCACTTTATCTTTTTCTCCCTGAAGGTCTCATCGACTAGCCGGTCATAAGTGACCACCAGTATTAAATTTAAAGGGCATGAACTATTATAATACAGTTGTTGCTGCATAGTAAGGTGACTTGGATAAAATTTAAAAAAGCTTATATCAAAAGGAGAATGGACTTTTAAAAAAACTTACATCAGATTGAATTACGTGAACATTATGGCATTAAAAGAACACTGACTGGGAAAATGTTCTCTATCGGTTTGATCGTCGAAACGTATCAGAGGGGAAGTGTAGAAACTACGAAGCATAGTATATACTTACGGCTATGGCGGAAGGGTAACCTGAGAAGAATAGGAGTAAAAATATCACCTGTAAGCCTCAATGACGTGCCGTGGTATAGTATGGGGGATCGTCATTGTTCGGTCTCAGCTTCCACTCGACTTTAATGCCACTGTAATCCCGGAATATCCCTTTTATCGTTCAATCAGCGAGACGCTACGAGTTTTGGAAGACCCGCTCCATTCTATCAAACTTCCTCGAGTGTTTCTAGAAACGAAGCATTTCCTAGAGATACAAGATAGTCCCTGTTTATCCTATTTTCCAAACCTTCCTACTTATCACAATCTTTTTCCAACTGAAATTCTAAAAACACGTATTAAACCATCAAGGTGCTAATGAGTCTTTCAAACAAAAAGAAGTCCTGGCACTTTAATGAATCTTGGACATATAAAAAAGCCTGATGAATATATTCTACATTGGACCAAAAACCTGAAAGTACATTATGGGTCGGGCACCCTTTGTGTGCTTGGTATTTTTGTAGCAAGTAAAAAGTCTGTTATTGCTGGTTAACAAGGACGTTGCTTTTTCAGGAGTGTCCGGAAGGCGTGGTGCACGAGGACTCGTTCAAGGACATCTACGCCAAGTTCTTCCCGCACGGCAGTGAGTTCCAATTAAATAAGCGAGCGCGTTTGTTGCGTATTTAGTTAATGGCCTGCCTGTCCCTCATGCGAATTCCAGACTCCAGCCTCTACGCCCACTACGTGTTCAAGGCCTTCGACGTTAATTGCAACGGTGCCATCAGCTTCAGGGTAATTTCTTCTCGCTCTTACCCCTCTAGACGCAACCGATTCTCTCGCCAACTTCCCTTCAACTTGCTCCTTCGATCCTTCCTCGCTCTTTAATATGCGCAACTCTCTCTCTCACTCTCTCTCTCACTCTCCTAGACTCCAACTATTTAAAACTATTTCAAATAGGGGAAGAGTTCAGATGCAAGTTGATCGGGAAACTTTATTGCTTTCGTCTTATGTCCAGTTTCCTTGAGCTTGGTAGTAACACTTTTGAGGCTTTCTTATTCTCTTGCAACGATCCATATGTGTAAAGTATCAAAGATTAGTAATTAGAATGTAGAATTGATCGTTCAAGTATGAATCCTTTTACGAACTTTCCTATCCTTTGGATATAACATTGCATTGGAGTTAGATGGTCGAAAGTACCAATCGTGACAAACCAGAAAGAAAAGTTCGACCCTCTGTTCTAAATTCCTTGCCCCAGTTTTCTATATCGCTGTACCTTATTGCTTGGCTTATTCTTCACCATGTAATGCTGTGCTTTTGGCAAATTGCGAGAAGTAGGAAAAGAAACTAATTGGAATGTAACAGTCATCCCTTCGTTCCGAACTCATCCAAGCTTTTTACTTGACTGATTTGCAATCCAGGACATTGGAGAAGAAGCGTTCGTAGTGCTGATCCTCTGCTCTACTTTCCTTTCTTTGGGGGCACTTTACATGCTAATGGGGCACGGTTTTATAGGATCATTTTAAGTTTCGCTGCTTCCAGGATGCTAGCTTAACTGTTCAGGCTTCGGGCACTGAATTGCCCATGCATTTCTCATTTTACGGCTGATTACTAAGATATTCGATGATGCTGGCACACTGACATGTTTTGTTAATCGAGGAAGTTTCGGCTGCAGAGTTTGTAGGAATGAAGATTCCAATTTGTAGGATCTTCTGGTCACCTTGTCGACACTGTTACGTGGCAGCATTTACGAGAAGCTACGATGGACTTTCAAGCTCTACGACATAAACGGGGACGGTTGTATCACCAGGGTCGAACTTGGCGAGGTGGTAACGGCTGTCCACGAACTCATGGGAAGAAGGCATCGGGAAGAGGATGAGAGGAAGGCGAGGGAACAGTTGGATAGAGTTTTTAAGAAGCTCGACCTCAACCAGGATGGTGTCATCACGATCGAGGAGTTCATCGAGAGTTGCTTGAAGGTACTTGGACCGATATGAATTTATCACCACCCTCTGCTGGCCCAGCATCTATTATTTTATTAATCTATATACTCTGTCTATCATCGCTCTAGATAAAACGTGAGATCTATAATGTTGGTAGTTTGGCATGAAAGTTAGGAGGATGAAAGTTAAAGAAGGTTTGTTTGCTTTTAGGACGACGTGATCACGCGGTCATTGGCGATGTTTGACACTGCGCTTTGATCTCCGGAGAAGGATGAGTCCGTGGCGGCGGTGGATGGTACGCCGCCGACTCCACTCTCGTCGACGACCTTCTCCCAATCCCTTTCACCCTCTCCGCCACCGCCGTCCTATTCTCTATTGCCACCGATACCGCCACCCTTGCCTTCCCAGCCGCCGCCCGGATACACCGTTCAGGACCAAGAGCTCTACATGCTCCTGGCCGCCCACTGGTGGAACCAGCCGGAGACTCCGCTCTTTTGTTGAGGGTCAGTCTCATCTTTCGTCCTCGACACAATCACACTTTCTTCCGAAACTTTTCATCGAGTTTCCAGTTGGGCTCAATCATAATCCAAGGTGACGAAGGCTTTGCGACCCTGGCACTTTGTCTTTCGCCTTTCTTATAGGCGTACCTCTCTTCATCGAGGGGGGTTCAGTCGCCTCTGCGACATAGTTCAATGAGTGGAGCTAAAATTCTGAATTTTTGAGAGGGTACTTCACTTCAAGCTTTGTCTCCCACCTTTTTATATCGATTGACTCCTCGTTCTTGATAGAACATAGTGGAGAACTGGAAAGGGATTGGTTGAAAGTGTGTTTGTCCTGTCATTTATATTTGAGTGAGATAGTTTGGTAGTTTAAATTCGATCCTACTTTAGGATCGAAATGAGAATAACGGTAGGAAGAAAGTTGTAATAACCGAACGAAGGAATTCTTATTAAAACTTCTTAACCATATTCCAGGAGAAAGCGGCGGCCAAGAATCCTGGCTATGAAGTTCTCACGGTACAACTTCACTTTTCTACGAGGAGGAGGAAGAAGAAGAAGGCGGAGAAAAGGAGGTAGTGGTCGCGACGATTCTTGGGAGATCTTTTCCTCCGAGTAAAGTTGCACCCAGCTAACTTTCGTCTTGGCGAGAGGTAGTATATCCGCTTTAGATCGCTCATTAATAGAGCGAAGGAGCAACAGCAAGACGCCACTGCTCTCGATTGCCCGACGAAATTCGATCAAGGGGAGGCGGGGCGGCGCCATCGTCTCCTCACGAAGATGAAACAATTAGCTCATTAATGGATCGCCAATTACGGTTGACTGGTTATAAATCGATGCGTCAAATGAAATCAGAAAACATGAAACTCGCCCGATTGCACAAAGTGCATCTGGATGCCGAAGAAATCGCAAGGCGCTCGTTGAATAGATTAATGGTTACTATGTACGACCTCAATTTTAGCCTCCTTCTCTGGCGACAAAAAGTATAATGAAGTATTAAAATGAGTATTCGATGAGTATTCGATGAATGTTGTTGCACTGGGAGGATTTAGACCGAAGGCGGAGCAAGTTCTTAAATAATCAAACAACTATATCCTAAAATTCTGTCCTTCATTATTTTCCTTATAAGCATAATGTATTGCAGAGTATATCTTTCTGATAAAATATAATTCAATTTCTCCCTCGCAGAATTCATTGTTTTTCGGATATTTTTAATATATGGTAATGCAGTAATCATAAGTTTAATAGATATGTTCTCTTGAAATATGATTATACTTGCTCCCTTTCATTCTAAGACCCCGACTTGAATCATAGGAGAGAAGTGGAGCTCCGGTGGGATGCTGCGTGCCAAAACGTCGTAATAAAGATAATTAATAAGCGCCGAATGATACCACGCGGATGAAGTGTAACTTCTGATATCACAAGCTCGATTAAAAGTGTAAGAAAAATGACAGGAATGTGTCAGGTGGCAGTGGTTAATAGCGAATTCCTTGTTGAAGAGAACTTTTAACTGTACAAAATGCTAGTGAGATTGAAAGGCGAGAGCGATTGATGACACCACTATTTTGCTTAAGAAATTATTCATCCCAGATTGCAGCACACTAATTGAGAATATAGGTTGAAATTAGGGCGACTAATCGACAAGCCGGCGAAGCGATTAGTTAAGAGGATTCGCGACTAGTTGCGACTAGTTGGTAGGTATTAGGCGAAATCGAAGAATTTCGTTGCTAAATCTTCTCTGGCATATCACCCTTGCGATTGTTTGCACGCGTTATTAATTAGATCAATTGTTCGAAACATAGAAGCTAATCGCAAATTAGGAAGAACGAAATTGACTACGGGGAAACTATATCAAAAGGATCGAGGGGCTCGAATTCGACGGCAATTAAACACCAAGCTACTCTAGTGAGCAATTAATTAACAAAGTGAAGAAGAAACTAATTTAGAGATAAATTAAAGGAATAATTGTATAAGAGGATGGTGTCGTCGGCTAATAAGAAAGAAACTTCGCAGGTATATAGATGGACGATGTAATTAATCGGCAAAGTCACTCAGATCATTCGAAACTTACAATTCCGTAGAATTTTATTGTCGGAATAATTGATAGTAGTGTTTCAGCCCATTAGGGTGTTGCTAATTAGCATGCGGGCTAACGAAACAATTGTGTAAACAAATTTAGTTTTTCACCTATCCCAATGAGGTCTAAAAAATATAAAGTGCATTTATTTATTCCATTATTCTTTACATTCTTCGGATTATGGCATTATTTTTTCTGTTTCTGACATTGGAAAAGCGTGTTAAGTTAAAACACTGTTTAGAGGCATTGAACGATCACTCGCAATAATTAAACTGAAGCTTCTTCCATCGTAAATCGAAGGAGCGAAACACACTTATCCCGATTTCCTCGTGTCTAGAGAGGAGTAGAAACTGCCTGCCAAAACGATACCAAAAAAAAGTGTAATTCGTATATGTAACTAGAGAGCGCCTTAATAGCGATAAACGCGCGGAATAAACGAGAATCCGATAACACTAGGAAATAAACGTCAGATTACTTTTAGGCGTGTTAACTGATTCTTCTGCGAAAGTTCAGCGAAGTAGGAATAACTATATGACACTTTGCGTGGGCAACAATGCAGACTTATAATTTCGGCATATTTTCACAAACATTACATTAAGTATTTAATTGTTAAACCCAAGCAGATTGTGTAAAGATATAATTTTCTTTCTTGAGAGCCAATTAAAATGTGTTTCGCTGCTTAGTTCCCGAAAGCAAATTGAAATGAAACATTGCAAGTAAAACGAATTATTAATTTCAATATACTTGCTGTAATTCAATCACGCAAAGTGCTAATAGAGGATTTTCTAATTTGTTGTTGTAAACATAAAAATTTGTCGCACGATTATCTGTACAATCAATGAGCCACTGAAAGAAGAACAATTGGCGCGAGTGTAGCGTCACTAGAATCCTCGAGTCGAGAGAGAAGGAAACGTTTACTAGTGTTAATTATAGTCTAAAATGATGTTCCGTAAGAAAAGAAAACCAGGATAAGTAGCCCTGCCAGTAATTAGTGCAGAACTCGAGGAACCTACGACGACTAGCGACGGAGTCTTTTTATCCTCGACTGGCGTAAATTTGTAAATCAAATCTGCGGAAGAGGTATTCATCGGTTTGTTAAGAGGGCAATTAATACGGTACATCCTCTCAGAACTCGTAGAGATTATTATACGACTGTTTCTTCTGCAATAAATAGTAAACTATATGTACGAGGACCACTTGGACCGACAGCCCGACTAATTTGCAAATGTTGCTCAACTTAACCGGTAATTTCATCATGAAACTTTATACTTTTCATTTATTCTTATCGTTCCTCTTCGATTGTTCCAAAATATTTCCTTAAATATTTAGTTGAGAACTTTGAATTTATTAAACTATTCTTTTAAAGTGGAGAACGCAATTTGCAAGTCAATTTTTATACATGAATGCGATTGCCGGGCAAATTGAGTCTCATTCGACTTTTAGTCCGAGTGGACCTATGATTAAGGTAAGGTAAGCCGAAATTTCAATGCGGACTCCGTCAATGAAGAACACGTACACTACTACTTGTTGGACAAGAGGTTTTTTGATAAAAAAAAGAAATAAATAAGTGAAACTTGTTGATCATGTGAGACTAATAAGTGCACTGGATCTCGCGGTGAGGCGATCTTCCTGAATGTTATCTACCGTGATTAATAAAACTGCATGTTTTCAACATAAACTTGGCGTACGCTTCATTTCATTCTTTTTCATTTGCCTATTAGACAGCTTTTCGTTTAATTTGCACTTGTGTATACTCTGCTTTTATTGTTGAGTTAATTTCTAATTGAGCTTTACACTTACTTAACACTTTCTTCCTATGTGACGTCCTTAAGTTCGCTCGTAGAATACAAATTAGTGTAATTATTATAATTTGTATGCTTGCGTCAGGATATTATGCATTAAAATCAGTATTTATCTCAAGAATTGCCGATAATACATACAAAGTTCAATCACTATACATTTATAAAGTGAGTGTACAATTTATTGCAGACAGAAACATTCACTTTCGAAAGCTGTCCTGCTCTTTTGTGAAATTCGAAATCTTCTTGACAATTGGATGATCTTTAGTCCCTTAGTCCGAGTAAAAAATCATTTCTTCATGAGATAGATCTACGTGAGTTAAGTTTTTTGAATTTCCTGTCAGCTTACCTTGATATTCACCTTCTTGTTAGAAACTTTCACATTAAAGATTCTATCTTGATGGTTTCTAATAATTGGAATTTCAATTTCTGTATGTCAACTAGCAAAAAATGTCTCACTATAGGTGTTTAACGGGGATCAAGCACACGTGCGTCTCTATAACAACGAGTAGATACAACGGTATTGAGCTATAAGGTATGCTATTACGTTTAAATCAATTGAGTATGACAGATGCGATGGAAAATCTACAAGTATTCTTGGTAATATTAACTACTGTTCAATTAGAAATACTGAAAATTAACTAAATGCAGCAATAATTCAACGATATTACGAAGAGACGACAAATATCTGTGGAAAGATCCATCATGAGATGATATTACACTATGCTATTACTCTTTAATTAATGAAAAAGCCCAGCGAATGAGGACAAGGATACAGTCAATTGATTAGTTATAAGCTAGAAAAAAATTACGGTGTCAAATTTCAACAAATGCAAGCTGTAACTTATCCATGTATATTTCGGATTTCCAAGCTTCAAGACAATTCTCTTCGGAAGTCTCATTTTTTATCTTGTTTGATAGCGAGCTAATGCATAAGCTTTTCGGCAAAAAGCTACAATAAAGGCAGCTTGGAAAACTGGGATGAACTGGAGTATATTGATGAAAGCACATTTCAGGTCGAGTAATTTGATCGTAATGAAATAGTTACGATTATTATCTTCCAGATTGAGTTATGTTCTAATTGATGAACTGAGGAGTGACGTTTAAGTACAATAGTTACGAACTTGTTACGAAATATCATCAGCTAGTTAATAGGAACTATGAGACGTTGTTAAGCTTAAATGAACTTTTTATCATGAACTCACTATTGATTATTGTTACTAAACTTACTACCATTGTTAATGTGATCTCGGCCGTCGTCGTGTGGCACGTATAGTTGGTCCCATTTCGAACTGCCAACACTGCATTGAACATCATGAATCTCTAGTAATTAGTGATATTAATTGTAAGTAATGATAGGGCTGACAGTTATCAACTTCAAGCGAGTGAGAAATTGTATAAAGTAATTGCTAGCGCATCCACTTTTCTCCTTATCTATTATAAAGATCTGGTTAATTTGACAAAATTTAGATAAGTTCAAGGAGCTTTTGTAATTCACACGTTAGTTATAGTTTCTAGAAATAGTTATTACAGTCTAATGAAACGGTCAATATTTAAGAAATGACGTTGCGTCGCGTCATTTATACTATTAGGATAATGTGATCCATCATCCAAACCTTTCACTAAAGAATTTAAGGAACGAAAATTAGATTTAAATTGCAAACTTGTAGCAGTATTTCATCTTCGGAATTCCATGCATACCTCAAAGTTCAACTAGTTTCTCTGGTGTTAGAATATATATTTTCTGATAAGGAGAACTTAAGCTGTTAACACTTAGATTATTACTAACACCTATACTTTCTACTCTATAATAGGCAAAACCTCAAAACATAATATTGGAACTATTAAATAAAGTTTTGGGGCTGAAAGATTGTGCTCAAAAATTCGCGTATCCGCGTATGTATGAGCACATGCAGGATCCTTCGTTTCTATCTCACGAGACTTTGGATCACTGCGAATTGTTATACGAATATGATGAACAATCCGGTGTAATAGAATATCCTTGTATTATTAGGAATTTTTCCATGTTTGGAATGCAGTATCAATAAACGTTCAACATTCTACAAACGTTCAAGAGATCTCCATTGATTCTCTGTCCTTATGTCTATATTTTTTACTGTAACATCTTTTCGGAAGTAGAAGAGGGGAGACACGTAAAGATGAATAAATTTTATTACTTTTTTCGATGTAACTAGCTATATACAACACCAAGTACCGAAAAATAGGTATGCCATTAATTATTTGACATTATCATAACAATTCCAGATATATAACACTTAGATACACTATGTTTAAGCTAGAATTTTATATGGATCACAACACCAAAACTCCCCTTTAACTCGCAAGAGTTATAAAGGAGGGAATAAACAATTTTTGACACAAACAATCTTAATTTTAAATATTTGTACATATTGCGACGCAATTCTAACTGAACACAACAAGTATTATACTTCAGGCTTCGCTCGACTTTTCTTCTTTCTTGAAGAATCAATTCCAGGACTATAATTCTTCCCAGACTTTGAAGCACTTTGTTTGGGCCTTTCTCCCGGAGTTATATGTTTTGCTTGTATCTGCAGAACATCGTTGTTACTTGCTTTTTTACCGCTACTGTTCTTCCGAACGGTATACGCCGATACCGATAAACCCGGCCTCTGAATGGGACTCAATGACTTTCTATTGGAACGGAATACTGGGACTTGAGATGCTGAACTGGAATATAATATGTTGGTAATAAGTTGTAGAAGTGTTGCTGTTGAGAGATTTCAGAGAAAAGCTGTGCTGGATCGACCTAGTAAGTACCTATTTTTACTACGCGGAAGTCGTGAGGTATCTATGGGAGCAAGCTTGATATTTTTCGGCCAAACTGTAGGGCAGACAGGTGCATGCCAAGCGGAATAGCCAGCCGGCAATTTGGATGCAACTGAATTTCTCGCGGAGTATTTAAAGCCAGAAATATTTCTACCAGATCCTAAAGCAGAGAAGAGGAGGTTTATTTCGGCTTTCCTATTAATGAACTGCTGCTTTATTTATGCCGATAAAACTGTCCCGAATGATAATTCTATCTTGAGTACTTCCAAGAGAAGATCAATATTGCAGTGTAATAATAATCTAGGCCAATTTTATAAATGCAAGTGCCAAAATTCTGTTGAAATCTGTTGACCGTCTATCTCTGCATAAATAAAAGCAGTTCAACTATCATGCGGGCCTCTCGTAAGTACTTCTAAAGGTAGAACCAGCTTACCTGGAAGGATGGACGCTGTTAATGGCTGAGGCATAAACTTTATTGGAGTAGTCCTTAAAGTAGAGAAACTCTCTCTAGTTGAGAGCACATAAGGCACTGGACTCACGACAATCTTCTCGTTGAAAACCGTGCCGAGTTTATTCCTAGTTGCTAAAGATCTACCAACTTGCACCGGCGTATCATCGTCTGACTCTTCCTTTGCAGTTTTTCTTTCTAATACTTCAGAAGCTTTAGTTTTTCTACAAAAGGCATAGTAGTAGCAGATATTTCTTACACGGGACCGTAAAAAATGTTCCTTTTATAAAGCCACACCTGTGAGCGTCTTCGGCACTAGTTTTTGCAGACGCTTCTTCCATTGATAACACAAAATCGTCCTGTTCCGTATAATTCTCGGTGAAACTATTTAAGGGATTGTTTTCTTCCGACCAACTATTCCTTTTACTTTTTGCTGAAGCTTTACTGCTATGCAAAGTTGCTGGACTTATTCTCAGTACAGTATCTAGACTATCTTCTAAAGTATCGGACTTCTTTTCTTTCTTTGGGAAGAGTTCAGACATCACAAATTCCGCAATTATATTGAATACTTCATCTTTGGCTTTTTTCTGGGACCTATCTCCGGATGAAACGCTACTTTCCTATAAAATATATCTTGTATGTAACTTTCTTCGAGCAAACTATTAAAGCAATAGCGATTTTTATTTAATTCGGGAACTTATTCCTTTAACGCAATAACTTCGCAATGTTTCAGCTAATAATACATTGCGCATTGTTACATTTTTTTAAAGGAATAATAAAATATTGCATATACCTTTCCTGAAAAACTGTGCTCAGAAAATAAATCATCAGTATGTACATTCAAGCCATGCCCAGCACTGGAGCTTGGCTTGGAATCAGCGATTCTACTTTTTGTAGAAGAGAGTGGATTACTTCCTATTATTCTCAAATGAGGTATCTGTGATTTCCACTGCAAGCATTCCTCCAATAAAGCTTTATGCTGTATTTGATTCTCCTCATCATAGAGTGTCCTCTCAATAGCTTCCCACTGCTCAACCACCCTGGAGGTAACATCTTCCAGCTCTGGAGACCAAGATCCAGCTGTTGCTGTGCTATACTTATCCCAGGCAGATGCATTATTATCATTCTCTTTCACTGACTTTCTTCTATGTAGACTTGGCAGACGAATTCGATTGCCGGAGTCACTCTGCTTAGATTGATAATCTTGAAGTGCTGACAAGTGTTCCGGAGCTTCGATTTTATGTCTCAGTGGATTAAACCTGAATTCATATGTACATTTCATGAAACTTATTACGATTTTGTGTTATATTTACATTTCGAAAACTCAAATAAGTCTTCTTATCTAGATATTTATAGTCTATAAAAAAGAAATACTGAGAATAATGAAATTAAACATACGTGCTACGTTTGAATGGCTTCTTATGCATTTATATTGAGAAATCGCGAGTAAAATTGGAGTACAGAAATCTACAGAAACCAGCTCGTCCTTACTGCGAGGCAGACTTGCTTCAACTGGCGATAAACTTATTGATTATTCTAGTAGTCGACTCCTGCTAAGTTCTATCTTTAAATTAGCTTCTTCTGCAGTCATTCTATCGCACTGCTTCATTGATCCCATTTAATTGCAGCGACCACGGTGGAAAGAAAGTAATTTCGTTGGGTGCCATCGGTCAGAGGTCACAGAGCAACAGCCGAAATTCGAGATAAGGCGCGCACTTGGTATTTTATCACCTGGTGTCACCTACAACTCTCAATATTAAGCCGGAGACTATCGCCAGACTGCTCTTATCGCTCTTAAATAGTAGTTACTGCGACAAAAACATTGTTTTGGCTAACGGACTGGTGGTTGCCTGGCGACAATGTTGATGCAGAAGGAGGGTGACCACCTGTGACTACTCTATCCCACATACTGGAAAAGTATTCTTTACTTTATCCATAGCCAAACTTTTGGACATATTCTTTTAAAATATGGAACTTTAACTATTGTTTGCATATGACAACAAAATTGTGTATACGATCGAAAGATTTCTATGGCATCTATGTATCTAGTAAAGATTGATCACATGTACAGAATGGGTAATACACGTTGTATTTTATCAACACTGCGCGTGTTCAGGAAAACTGTTTCAGTTTTAATAGGTAAGTTTTAACAGTTTAAGATCAATGTAAAGATTAAGTGTTTGGACAGCTTTAGGATAGGGTATGACATTGAATAATAAAAAAATTACAAAGAGCGTACTGTGTACTTTGAATTTACTATACAATTACGACGAAAAACTGGCAATCGCGCTCGAAATAGAAACTCCAGACTAACAAGACCGCAACCTTGAAGTCTTATTAGTAACAGTACGTCAATACTTAAGCGATAAAAAGCCGATTGTACAATTGAACGAAAATGCAATACACAGACTGTACAGCTGTCGCTCCTAAACTCTTATACAGAAGTTAACAGCTCGAAGTCTTATGGCATAAAGAAAAACCAAACGATGTGAGGTACTTCCCTAGGACGAACAAAAATATCATTTCCAGTTTCCTTTCTTCTATGTAATAATACCGAATCTGACCTTACTGCGTGCTATGATTACTTCACGACTGAATTACACTGAGAATTCACGCCTAAGTTCTGAAATTCTTTAACAATTCCTGACAAGCCTGAAGAAGATAAACATCTGTAAGAGTACCCAGGCCACTTAGACAATTCCGTTAGAATTCCCAGTGTAACTGAGCGGTTCCTTTTACTCTTCATTACAAGTTCTTGGAAAATCCTTCCAAGCTTCGCCTTTACCTGACTATGTATCGTGATGGATACAGTTACTAATAACATGTAACATTACGTCGCTACACACCTAAGAGATAAGTTAAGAATACAAAACTTACAATAACAGCGAGTTGCGCGGCTATGTACAAAACTGTAAAACGCCTAAGAAGTTATGCTGCGATTTATAGATATACCGATACGGTGGTCAGTACGAACACATAATTTGGTATGAGAGACAATTGTCACTTAGTGCATGTTAGTCATGATGACGATTATGCTTCTGTTATATTAAAGTGACCAAACGAATAAATTCTATATTATACGACTGATGGACGTAATTCACATTCGCCCTTTTCTAACACTTTCATTGCATGTCCATTATTGAATAATTAGTTTCTTTAACCCTTGTATAGTCTTTACATTATTTTCATTTTCTATTTAACCAGGTTCGAATTTGCAGAGATCGCATTTAATTATACACACAATGAATATATAATTATATACATCCTACTTTCGTTGTTTATTACATGCATTATATAACCACATCGGAGACTACACAAGGGTGATTTGTAATGCTCCAATATTTGAAGATATTGTATAAGTCACTATTTTGTTAGTGACTCCTTTCTTGTCGATAATGGTAGTCCAAACGCTTACGAACTCCGAGACTGCCATTCAAGAATATGTTACATTCATAAAGCATCAATATGGCTACCAAGAATACACTTTCATCCTTAGATTACCAAACAAGCTTCCACCACTGAACCCAAGAAAATTGCTCACGTTTCCAGTCATTAACTCTTGACGATTTGTGCGTTGAATCTACAGAACCTTCCGCAAGGCCGGTGATCTTCGCAATTAGAATAGCGCACTCATTCTGTAATCGTTCCGAGCTGAGCACTAACAATTATACGATTGACGACCTATACATGATCATACTACAGGCGTTAAGCGAAAGAATTTATGTACATAAGCTCGTTTTACTGTAAAATCTCTACCACCTATTAGCGCCCCCATTCTAGTACCGTGAATTATGAAAACATGAACGTGGTTTCAGGCATTAGTTATGAATTTTTGGCAAGTCTATGAACTGTGTCCAATGCAAATGTGAACTATTATTTCCTCCGAGAAAGTGTACGAGGTGGAGGAAAGGCCTTGCCTCAGACCCACACACTTAAAGACTCGGCGGTCGCCTGAGATCCATTAAAACTAGCTCGATGTTGTTTAAGGAGAGCTTGAATCTCTGCTGGGGAGCTGGACCACCTTCGATGTCTGACCTTATCTAAAGGTACCTCTGGCAAGCCGACTTCCGTGTGGCAACCTTTGATAGGCGAAATAGGAAGCCCATTGGGAAGTCCTACTTCCTGGAAGGAGCTCATGGAAGAGAATCCGCTCTCGTCTTCCGCACTGCTTACACTGGCAGTTGGTTTCGGTTTGGAACATCTGCCAATCTCCTTCTTCTCAACTTTTTTCGTTCGTTTATTCGGCGTTGACGTTGGTGTCCGTGCGAACATCCTTTCGTGGTCAGTGATCGAGATATTCAAAGGGGTCGCAAGTGGAAGGGTATCTTCTTCTTCTGTAGTTTTACTACTCCCAGAATTCAAAGACGTCGCATCCAAGGACCTTCTAATACCTGGAAGAAGGTTCTGGAGGTTCCTGTCGACATCAGTGTTAACACTGGACTTTAGGAAACAAGGACGTCCGTCACTCTCGTTGCTGCTCGATTCGTTTCCTCGATCACTGCTGGAACATCCGTTGTATACTGGATCTTGTAATGTCGAATTGACGAAACTGCCATTTTGCAGTGGTAGACTGGCCTCGTGATGCTGTTCCACTGGTGATGGGGATGAGGCATTGTCGTCGCTGGGTAGAACCCTGGCAAGATCGGGTTCCCGCATTGTAAGGAGGGATTGTACTGTTCTCATTAACCTGCAGCAATCAAAGAATTATTTAAATTCATTGAAAATAAAGAATTGGAAGATGTAATCTTTTATAAGTTCGAAAAAATGATATACGTTCGATTAAGTTTACCCTTAAGGTAAACATGGACATACCTAAATGCTTCCTGAGACAGTTTTTCTGGCGGTATATCATCAGGATCGAGTTCCAGTTGCTTTGGTCTTCGATAAACGACACCCTCGTGCGTTTTATTAAGATCTTCCTGGGGTTTCGTTCGCGGTGGTGTGCAGTGAACCGGGTCGTTCCTCCGGAGCACCGACCATGTGAACTCCCGGAAGCCCGTACCACCCGGGGAGATTTGTGTCACGGATTTTGCACGGGTGAAGCGTGAATTTCCTGAAGAGGACATCGACGTCGATGTGCAGCGACTTGGCGAGGTATCAGCATGCACTGTGTGGACACTGCGACTGCGAGGAACCCGCCCTGACGAACCCTTCTCCTTCGAATTGGTCTTCTCGTGAAGAATATCAAGGCTCTTACGTGCTCGCTCGAGGAATCGCAGTACTTGCTCCATCAGTGATCGATACATCTGCCGGTTTGCCTCGGTCTGCAAATTATAGCGATAAATCAATCAATTTCAACAATCCTTCAATAAAATAGGATGACAAAGAAGAGAGAGAGAGACAAAGCTGCATAGGAGTATTGGAATAGGAGCGAAGATATTGTGTGTTTGTCGATGGATGCCAACCTGTTTGAGTTGCCATTGAAGTGTATCAATCTGTGACTGGAGGCAAACATTGTCGATCACTTGCACATGGGGCATTTGATCCGACATAAGTGCATTATGCAATCTCCTATTCTCATCCGTGAGTGTATGACATTGCTGAAACATGCAAACGAGATCATATTAATACAATCAGAATGAGATCTCTTCTACAAAATACACTAAAATAGTATTTAACATTATCTAGGTCTCTAAATTCATAAATGGTAGTTTATACAGCCATGAAGGAATTGGTTTAGTAAGGCATAGTTTCTTTAGAGGCACCCAGTAGATTCTAGTAGCGGGAGTCTTTTCTTCGGAGGAATATCATCGGAAGATCGAGCACGGAAGCAGGAGAGCACTAGTCCGTGCTGCTTTACGATCGAATTGAGCGAACAAGTTCGTATTAGTATATGGTCGGCTAGCACAGGGAGCAGTTGGGAGAGCTATGTACGTCTTGCTCTCCGGGTTCAGTGCTTTCTCACGGCTCGGTCGCGAAAAATGAGCGAGTTCTTCTTTCTGCCTGTGCACATTCCGTCGGCGAGCTCTCTGTACTTTTAGATGAGGGCCGATCTATCTGCCACGATGGCATTAGTCATGCGCATGCGCATTTACATTTTATAATTAATCATCTCGTGTTAGTGCACTTGTAAGCTTCTAACGAGGGGCACCGGCCTCGCGAACGTTCCACCTATCACTTTTACTATCGATTTCAACTACTTTCCTAATTAATTCTAGTTATTTCTTACTTCGTTGTCACAATTTCTCATACAATTTATCTATATGTTTACTGATATTGAAGATTACACGTTTCATTTATAATTTAGCTGATTTATTATATAGAATATGTAATAATTCACTTGAAATTAATATGCTTCGTATTATCATTGAATCTAATAAGAATTTGTGGATAATTTGCCTTTACTCTTTAAGAGGTAGGAATTAATTAAGGTTTAGCGAGGAATAGAGACTAATAGATGGCTTTCAGCGACCCACGATTAGATGGGTTAATAGAAAGCGCATGGAGCGAAGGCGTAACGTCGGCCTGCAAAAATCGAGTCCTAATGGAACACATCCGAACCGATTACGATCGTTTTGCCGGAGCTCCTTGCTCGATCCCATTGAACCTTCCTCTCGCGGCGCGGCGTACCACCACCTGCTTTCTAGAAGGAGAGGTGGCCCCCGCAAATGTCGAGCCTTTCACTCGCACGCATATCCACACATCTTTCATCCTTAATGTTATCTTTACATTTTAAAAAATGCACAAGTAAATTCAACTTTATAAAGTATAATGAACTTCGTAGCAGTAAGATTGACTTTAATTGCCTAATCCCAGAAGATACGAGTAAATGGTTGAAAGATGGAGAATACTCTAACGTCATTGCGTTCCTAATTCGTCCTCCACATGTCAGATGATAGCGGGAAGAATGTTGTACCACGTAAAGAACACCAGAGAGAAAGAGAGAAACCTCCTTCTGGTATTTCCATACAATGACGGGAAAAATACGGTAAGCCTTGCGAGATATCCGGCCGAGATGTGCCCGGGGGAGGATGATAACCGGGCCAAGACAAGAGGTGGCGAAAGAACTGAAGTACGCAGTGGACACCTACCTCTGTCAGTGCACTTTACTCGCTAATAAAGTATCACGAGTTTGTACAATAAATAACTTTCGCAGGATTAATAAAACTATGAGTGGCTCATTAAAAAGAAGAATGTTTGCGCAAAGGTGTAATGTTTAAAAGAAACATTAGATTTTCTGAAATCATTGGTCATGATACGTAAGGAAAAGTGGGAGATTTCATCAAGGTTCGCCTAATTACTCAACGTCTGGTGTCGAAAACAATGAGGGGCGCATGGGGATTCGGCAATTAAAACGACGCAGCGGAGTATCATGCAAAGGCATGGACGAAAATCTCCCAATTAAAAACAGTGCAGACATAATGACCCTATTGTCCGGAGTCTGGTAAGAAATCTGTTGCGGAAAAAATACGGCCCGATTTTCACGGCGTTCTGTCGTCCTAACCATTGCCCCCAGCAGAAAGTGGAACGGCTCTTTCCGAGCACGTGAAGATCGTGCCGAGCTTGCCTTCGGTATTGTTACCATAATCGTAGACGAGTTTCAGATTTCCGTTCCAACTCGGCTTATTCTTGCTATTACTCCAGTCGACTGCACTTTTAACTCTCATGCCATTCGATAATTGCTATTCAGCTTTACTAGCAAATCTATTCATATCCTGTAAATACCGTCATTTATTTAAAGAAACCAACAGTTGTTTCTGCATTAAAACAGAAGTGTAGGAAAAACATTATATTTTCTTAAAGAATCGCAAAAAATCGCAAAGGGTAGCCATTAGGCCCAACACAAAGAGAAGCCTTGTCCCTTAGAAGGGAGCGCATGGTTCATCGAGGGAAACACGGGCACTAAGTGTTAATGGTCGTTTGAAAAGCTAAACAATGAGAGGATAATGGATGAAGGATCGAGTGGAGTGGAGTCGAGTCGAGAGGGAGGACCTGGTTGGGCCCTGACAGCCACTGGAAACGAAAGAAACACTGAATAATTCAGGCAGTGACCGTAGCGAGAGTGACGTCAGACGGACGATAGTATTCACCGGCGGCGGCGGCGGCGGCGGCGTGGTGGACGGTTCAGGCTGAGCAACCATGCGTAACACTCACCATCCGTTTCCCAGATCGTACGAGAAAAATTTCAGCTTTCCGTAGAAATGCCTGTATTCTGCAAGAGTATCCTTGCGCCGCACCGCGCCGCACCGCGCCGCACCGGCCAGATGAGGGATAGCCACTTGGGAGATCTTCGCATTGCGCAATTAGACGTTTTACTGTGGATTTCAAGCAACTGGCGTAAGCTATCTTATAGGCTTGAGTTATTCGGTTCTCACTATGAAAAAAACCGTTGGAAAAACTAATTTGAAGCAAGTGGGACATCTTCCTATTAATTCTTGCTAATACTTTGCTTGTTTTCATTATGCAATTATAAGGATTGCCGTATTTTATGACTTAATACTATGTTTAATTATTTACTCCGGATTTATTGTGTTCTCGAAATAAGTGAAATAGTGGGAAAGTTGATAAATAGCTTGAAGTATTATTATATCGGAAGAAATAATTATTGGGAAGGGTGAAGGTATCAGGACGATATGCAAGGCAGTCCTCCAGACGATGTTATGCCACTAGGTTTGTGGTTACGCTTGTTAACACATCGGGGACGCCTCTCTGGCCGTGGTCTACGTATTATATGCATGTGCAGCGCTCGCATTCATTACTCGCGCAGAGCGCGTGTGCCGCTTTTGGTGGGCGCGCGCAATCGTTGAAACGTAAGGGCGATCCTAGACTATGCTTGCTCAACTCGCGTAGAAACTAATGTTAGAACAAAACCGATTTTGCAAGCGACGTAATGAGCGTTTACCACTTGCTCCGCACTTTCAAGCGCACATTTGAAATTCGTATGTGAAACACTCATTATAAACGAAAGCTCACCGAGGCTCGGTAACGGGCTTGCGAGTGTTTAAATCAAGTATGAGTGTAAGTAAGATACAATAAGATGCAGTTGGACTTTGTACTGTCTAATGAATGACATAGAGAGTGGCTTTTGCGGCGGAATCGAGGTATCCCGCGAGATTTCCTGTGAGCCATTCGGAAGAAGCCTCATTCAGCCGACAAAAGGCGCCGCATCCGGTTAGCCCTGTTCGCCAGTTTTGTTCCGCTGGCACGAGGGGCATTCAGTCGACAAAGCGAGGAGGAGAGAAACATCAGCGACTAGTACGAGGAATGCGAACGTAGCGCGTTACTTTCATTCAGCGAAAGAAGCTCTCTTCAGTTGGCATTGAGCAGGGGCGCACGCTCCTTTTATTCTCGCTGCAACGCCTTTCAAACGAGGGACACTATTCCAGCCCGCTTCATCGTATTCAGCCGATGAGAGCGAACCTTTTTCCAGCAGACAGCGATGCCCGATCGCCGCGCAACTTCAATCCCACCAGTCTATTTTCCCGCACACACACACACACACACACACACCGATAGCAGAGAGAAAGAGAGAGAGAGAGCATCCCGTGCAAATCATCCTGGTGGCGCCACAACTGCAACCACGTGCGCCAGAGGCGAACAAGCACGCCGCCAGGGATGCGATGCAACGGGAGATGGAAGAGTGTCAGTAGATTAGGAGGATTAATGCGTCCTCAGTGGATTGAGATGATTAGTCAGACAACATAAGCCTGAAACAAGCTTGCCCGGTGTTGTTACTTTAATAAATCCTCTCCACTTCAACAAGTGTACTACGTTGGAGTGTTGTGCACCGAGAGATTTTATGGTTTCGCAAAAGCCAGGCCAAGATCGCATTCCAGTCTGCTTTTACTGGAAGCAATTCTCATCTGCTGCTCTCTGTGCGGCGGACGCACACGCCGCTCAAACTACTACCGAGTAAATCCTTCGAATAGCCTGACAGTGCTACTCCACGATGTAATAGAACGTAAGCTTTGTAAAGTTGAAATACATTGGCTGGTATAAATTCCTTGGTAACTCTGATAGGGAATTAATTACCATTGAATGCTAGAAATATATTTCAAAGACTTTAATCCGTAAGAATATCGAGTTAGCTGGCTAAAACCGATACTGATTGGAAGAAAGCCGGCTTCCATCGGTACTCGTCGTCATTCGAGTCAATCTGCCAATTCGTCCCTACTTATGAAATCAAACCATTACTTTATCTTCCAATTCGGGTCGACTTGTTCAAGCGCAATAGGTAGATATACACTACTACTACCACTATGGCACTGCTGTAGTATTTAACGTGCTTCAGACAACCTGACCTTTCAGTGAAATATGTCAAGACACTTCGGGTTCAATTTTTACAGGGGAACACAATACACGGTAGAATTGTAGATTTATTGTTACATTATCTTTGCTGAAATTTACATCAGAGCAAACTTTGTTACATCACAGTGACATTGTAACACGAACTAAAGCCGATTCCATGAGATTCAACTGCCATTAAAGATATCCTGAATGACCCGATCAGGAATATGAATTATTGATGATAGAAAACCAGTCAAACACGATGCGAGGGTATTAATTAATAATGAATATCTTGGTTTTTTTTAAAGCCAGAAAGCTCGTTGGCTAGCCCATTTAGGGTACCGCGAAAGCCTAGGTCTATTGCAGCGGTGATTGCATGTAGCATCCATTCAGGAAGGTGGTGCATTGATGCAGGCAATTTGGGCCGCTTAAACACCTGCGGCAATTCCATCTAACCCGTCCAATGAATAATTGATAATATGCCACTGTGGGAATTGGATCTTTTATTCTCTTCCTGATGAAGTGGGTCAGATGTAGCAGAGCATATTAGAATTGAAATATTAATGTGTACAAAAAGTCTTTCGGCTCGAAATTGAAATTAAGTGAAAAGTTACGTGAAACTTCGTAAAAGTATGTTAGTTGATTTGTGTCGGATGAGAGCACAGTTTGAAGAAACAGTGGGAGCCTGTGTCAGTCGGAAATGCAAGTCCATGTGTGACAAGCGACTGAGATATGCGAAAAACTATTGCTCGGAGTCCACAGGAAACAGAGTCTGGGAGAAAAAGGAGAAGAAGGAAGGATGAAGGCGTTAAAGGGAACGACGCCACGACGAAAACGGCGAGCCATGGCGCGAGCCGCATTTATTTTTGGTGCATTCCGCCCGATCGGACGCTCCAAGCTAACGGCGCAGACGATCTCTCCTTTCCCCACCACAAGATTTCCCATGTTTCTCCTTTTCGAATACTCTAAACTTCACTCTCGCTCTCTTTCTTCACTCTTTTTCTTTTTACCCCCCTTTCACCCTGCTACACCCGAATTTTCCTAGTCCACCTGAAGAGGCTTTCGCGAAATACATAGAAACAAGCCATACATTGAATCAATTATCTAGATTTTAACCTTTGCTTTTACTCTATCACAGAAGTGTATTTGTGCATGTGGTATTCAGCGATTGAATTAACAATTAAATTGGAGCGCCCGCTTTACGTGCGCATTCGCGATCTTCGAATGCAAGTGGACTTCCCCTGGGGGCAATTAATTAATTAAGGAGACTCGCCCTCTCCTCATCGGCGCACGAGGAAGTCTTTGATGCCGTTTAGAGCCGCGCTAAAAGGACGCCACTCCACTTAATTAATTGATGAACGTGTCGCTTTGCTTGCTTGTTTGCTTCCTTGGCTGCTGGGGGACCCCTTTAAGTCAACCCCTCTGTCTACTTGGCATATGTACTTCAGGGAAATGCTTTAAGAGCCTTTTAAATTGCCCTACCAATTTGCGAATTTTACACTCAGCAATCTTTATTGCTTCAGCAAGAAACCAGTAAAACAATCGCAAATGAGACAGTAAAGCTTAGAGATTTATTATTTCGATGAGAGTTCATCGATCATTTGTATTCAAGGCTCGTAAGTCAGGAAGATTTACTAGCGAGACTTATTCCCTCCGTCTATCGAAGAGCAATCGAGCGCGAAGAGTGTGGCGGAATTCATAAAGCGTCGAATCGCCGGAATATGCATGCACCGCGGGATCTTTTTCTTTCTACCTGGGCACACCGTAGAGTACAATGCGATTGCCCGAGACAATGAGATGTAAGCGCCAGAGCGATAGATGCATACAAATCGCAGCAGCTCCATGACTCACTGCTTATTTCACTGTCACGTAACATTATGTCGCCGGACTGCCCTGTTGTCAAACTTTGCTTTCCTTCCTTTTCTTTGTCGTGATACTTGAAGCTTTTCTACCACCACTCGTAACAAAAGTATCCGTGACTTTAAAAGCTAACAGGCTACTTTATTTTCACTAATTATTCCTGCAAATTAACCTACATGAAAGAAATAAAACTATTTTTAGAACAGCCTACAGAGGGAAAGCGCGTGCGATAATCTAGCCACTAGCGAAACAATAATGAACACTAGGCTAAGCTACTAATGAACAATAGATGAGAAGATCGGTGAAGACCAAGCGTGAGAGATCTTTAGAATCATTTGAAACATCTGTCTTCCTTATCTGTCGGAGGTGTCGAGTGGAAACTGCAATTGTCCATAGAAGCAGGCAGTTTATCACATTAATTAAATTCGCGGTAAAACACTTGATTAAGTCATCGGTTGAAATAAATGATCGCAGTTAGTAAAATAAGGAAAGTGAATTGCTGGAATGTTAGGCTCGTTTCCGAGTATCAGATTGGCTGTCAGTAGTTAAAGGTTCTGTGTGGACAGTAGGAGAGGAGCCACGCGAGTGCAATCTCGAAATAATGAAGCTAGCTTATCAGACGATCTCGCAATTAGCATCACTATCCCTGGTGTCCTCAGAGCGAGCAAGGATCCCTCAATGAAAATTTGCAATTCCAATTAAAGCCGCTAGTTTTTCTCGCGAAACGAGTCCTTGGCTCGACGGACCAGAACGATCGGTGGATCTCTCTGCCTAGGCGAATGACATCTTCATGACTCATCATTAATCCGACAACAATCACCATGGAAGCACTAAAGACAGCTGTGCTAATCAGGGCATGTAGCTCGAGCTAGGTTTGCCAGATATTTTATACAAAACATTTCAAAGAACTTATATAAAAAAAGATATAAATATATAAAATAAGAAAGAGAGAGAGAATTGGAATAAACCTTGAAAGATGAATGAGAGATAATTTAATAAGCACGTGGGTATGCGACTCGAAAGCTATATGGCGTGGTAGAAGGATTAACTGTATAGATTGCAATTAGCAGAGTGTAGATTACAGTGGGTGGCTGTATGTGGAAGCGCGAGGTGCGAGAGATATCAAATTCTCGACTGGATGCGGAACGAATCCTCCGTACGGTCCAGATTTAGAACCGGCTCCCTCGGGGTATCTATCTCGGTCAAGAAGTCCTGGAATGCATCTGACACAACGAGACGACATCGGTAATACCAGCTCTTCCCGGAAACTTATCGTCTTTCATGATGTCACCGCGGCAGAGAGAGAGATAGAACGAGAGAAGGCTAAGAACGGATAACACACTCCTTGCATTTACACATGACATACAATGCTCCATGGCCATTCATTCTTTAACATATTAAATCCACATATCCTAGCATATTTCACTTGTACGTACAACATCCTAAGCATATTCATACTAGATCTGTCGAAGCTTATTATTTTAAGTCTGTTTATGGGTAAATAATAAGTAAAAATTGTATATCGAATAAGAATGATGTCTTAAAATAAAACGGACGACATCAGAATGTATAAATTAGCGTATTATCGAATCGAATTATCATATTGGTACATTGTAGGTACAAGTTATGGTAAAGATTTAAATGTATCAAAGTTTGCTTACATCTTCAAACACGACTCGAACAAATTAGCGTACTCGACAACTAGTAACGGTAAATCAACCCTCGAGAGAACGCCATTCTCCCCGATCGTTCTCACTCGAGGGTGAAGCTGCGCTGTTCATCTTGTGGCGGAGTTATATTTGCGCGATTCAGCAAAGGAAGCAATCCGTATCCGGCAAAGAGAAGCTTGCCAGCGAGTGTTCGCCAGCGTAAATTCCACCGGCACGTACGTTTATTCATATCCCCGAGTGGTCACATACTTGGAATACTGAAGCGCAGTTCGCCAGGAACGCAGCCCCCAACCCTTACCTTCTAAATAGGGTAAACCTTCTCGGAGAAACATAGACTAGTAACATTGAATTCCACGAAAGGTAACAAAGGCAACTGCATTTTACAAACACTGTCTTTCCTTTTCCGTCCGAAGAACCCTCGATTGGCTTTGATCGCAATTTGTATTTCACAATGGTAGCTTTCTTTCACCGAGGGTGCAGCAATCGCGTGTACCCCAGATGTAAATACATGAGAGTCCGTGTCTGTCACTCCGGATTGCTCCCGATTCCACGCGTCGCAGTCTGGCCACTCCGATATTCAATATCGAGAGCGCTGGACCGTGGGCCGCTCTGCTCTCCAACATCTGATATTACATCTGGCCAGGCTGTGCAATTCTACGTTTACGTGGTCGCGCTTGCATATTTTCCGTTGATCCTTCGTCACTCTATCTATCTCTCCACATGTCTATATTTCTTCCCTGTAGCTTCTTCCACCGTCACCCAACGGTAATCATTCGTTTCATCCGCGCCCACCATCATCTCATCCTCGTGGGATCCTCCTCGTAATAACTATTTCAATTCAAACTACTGTTTCATGCATTCCAATCTCGACTGCAATGGAATTCCAATCCTCGATCGTTTAATAATAAATCGTGATAATTCTAATCGAAGCTTTTCCTACTGGCTAGTTGACAATACGATAATTCTCTCGCAAAATGGAGATAAACGTGTTTGGTTAAGTGTCCTGGCATTGTGATGAGTGGATCAGTAGAGATCGCAAAGATTAAGTCAAGGACCAACTGGTAGACCTTCCAACTTCCACGTATATCAGAGAAAACGTCTGGAACGACCTTGTCCGGTGGATACACTCTGCAATATAACACTACCTATCCGAAACTAACACGTTACATACCTTTACTATTGTTTCCCGTAATCTGATTCGAACCTTGTCATATCGGACGTAATAAAATGACATGTTTGATAATCCATAAAACCTTTGAGACAGATAACATTTTCAAGCTGTGATAGTTTCGTCAGTCAGTGCTTTAACGAGTATTTCCAGCCTCGAAATCAGTAGATTGTTGACAAAACTTTGCGTCATACTCGCTTTACTTTGGCGCTGGGATAAGTAACCTACTTTGCGCCCGTCGTAAATTACACGTGTGTAATGTTAATGCGAGAAGTTCATCGTGTGCTGAGAATCACAGTGGAAATTCGCTGATCACCATAAGAGAACAGCCATTATCCTTCCCAATTATGGTCTGACGTAACACGATCTTCGATCGAAGTTCCAAGATCCCGGAGGAGATGACTCAGAATCGGTGGGGTAGGAAAAATCGGGGACAGGCCAGGTTTCGTACGTTTCACCTGAATCGAGCGAGATTAAATTTGTGCAGAAAGAAGAGAAAGAATAAGAGAGCATCGAAAGTCTGCGCGACGTACTGGTTGCGTCGCCATTAAGGTCACGGGCAGAAGAAAAGTTATGTCCGTGGAATTGAAGAGTATTGGTTGGCAAGTGTAGAAAATAAATCGTCTCTCCGATGACTTTCCTTAGTAGGCAGAGAGTTGAAGAGTGATCTTCTGGCAGTGGTTCTCTCGTAGTCTACCAAGTGCGCAAAATGGCAAAGAAGCAGAAAAGAAGGATTGAAGAATCTAATTTCGTCGGTAGTGCGGCCTTGGGACGTTTTCTACATCTCGTAAGTATTCCGGATCTCTCTCCCTCTCCCTTTCCCTCTCTGGCGCGTCGCTATCTCGTTGGTGTGCCTTTACCTCCACTCTAGTTCTCTTTCTTTTCGTGAAGCCGGCGTGCTCGAGATACTTCCTCGGATAGCACTCTGTATTTCTTTCGGCGTCCTATTCCACTTGACTTCACGATCACCCGAAGATTACACAGCCTCCCTCCTTGGAATTGCACAATCCCTCAGCCGCCACCGGCTATTATTCACCACCACAAATAAATAAAAACCACCATCCTCTCCGGCATCATTCACCGCAGCAGCAGTCAGCAGCTTTTTATGCGGCTCTCCAACGCCATTAAAATTGTTATCAAATTCTTGTATAAATGAACAGAGCGGGATACAAAGAGCAGCTAACAGTGTTAAGTTCATTCTTTCCTAGCAGACACTTTACTGACTGAAAACTGAACAATTAACAGCATGTATTATCCACTGAGAAAGAGTATGAAGATTTGTCTGGATTGTGCAGGGCAGCACAAGTGTCTGGAGGTTTCATTTCTGGGTCAGGCGGTACGCGAGCTTTCAAGCCAAGCGCAATTATAAAAAGTCCCTCTCGGACAATTAGGAGAGGCGTGAGTGCGTCGGGCGGACAGACGACGCGCGGTGCTGGCAAGTGTGAAGTAAGCGGCGCGGCGGGGAGAAGCGATTAGCGTTGGCAGGCCTTTCAGTTGCGTCAATAGTGTCGCGTTTAACCTGTTAGGAAAGGACAGCAGGAGGCGAGTCGCGTTGAGTCGACTCAAGTCGTGTCAGGAGGGTTTGCGAATCGCGTTGGAATCATTAAACAAGTTCAAGAATAGAGAGTGCGCGGGAGCGGAGGACTTCGCTGCTGGCCGAGCCGGTGTCGTTAAGTAAGTTGAAGAACAATCACGGTGCGCCATGGACCGGCGCAATTAGTCGCGCGCGCGCGCGCGCGCGCGCTCTGCTCTGTCCTTTTCATTTGAGTTGGGTCGAGTTGAATTGTGCCACCTTCGGTGACCCCCGAGCGAGAGAGAAGAGAGAAGAGAGCGACGAGTGCCGCCCTGGCGCGTGGGCATACCACGCCACCGAGTGATTGCCATTGGATACTTGAGACTCCAGACCGAGACACGTCGGAAAGTGAAAGGCCTCGCTGCTCTGTTCTCTTTCCTTTCTTTAACAATGAGAATCTGCTATTCCAGCCCATATTCTTGTCGACTTTTCATATACAACACCCCTCGCTCCGCTATGCAACTTCCAAGTGACTCGCGGAATCGTTGCGGAATTATCGGGAAATACGCCGCGGGATTCTATGAATTATTGAACGAAAGTCGTGAAATTTCTAAGTGTCTTTCTAAATTGGAATCTCGGAGAAAACTATTTCTATTCCCATGTAATTTTCATTTTAAGTTACATATTAAGATCATTAATAATGTATAAGTTGCCTTCGGTGTTTACGAGAAATTTGCATTACTGTTTGAGTGAACCTTGGTATACATTGTTGGGCAAAGTTCACTGCTAAAACATTGGATAGTTCAGTGCATTTGTTATCTCTCACTTCCGTGGAAAGTAATTGGATAGGCCATAAGAACAATTCCTCAACGGTAACTTATTCCCATTATTATTCCCGTCCGAGGGAATCTCTCGAGACAATTAGTCGAAAGTTATTGGCGAAAGCTGCTCCCATTGCTGAAACTCAGTCGCAATTGAGGATCATCAATGCATGAGAAATATTAATGAATCGCCTTTGGAATTAGCAAAGTTAACGATGCTGCTTTTGTCGAGTCTTTAGGAAGAAAGGATTGAAATGACGTTCCTTTCAATTTCGAAGAAAAGCCGAGATGAAAAGGTAAAGAGCGAAGTTAAAACTGGTTTAAATTCAAAGAACGCAATCATCCCCGTAAACGTAGTGCCACAAATTTCACTTGAATAGGATCATGAAAGTGTAAGCTATTATAATTCATGATAAATTACATACATATTCCATTACGATTATCCTTTTATCTGTAAATATAATCACAACAAACATTCTACACTCATGTTGAATCATCGTCGATATTGCAACATTGTATCAAGTTTGACACTATTAATTCAACAGGCTTCCCTTTCGACAAAAGACGTCGCGAGAACATTCTCAGCGCAGGTCTTTGGTCATGTCGTCGAGCGAAAGCTGGGAAAGGGAGCAAAAGTGGCGGTAATTACGCATAGACGCAAAGTAATGACATGGCTTTTGTAATGAGGCTTCGCATGCGCATAATAATAATTCGACCGGGCCGTCGTCCTCCCGGACAATGATTATTCCACAATAGTGGACAACTGGGTGGCCTTTCCTGCTGTTGGACGCACGATACCGCTCATTAATGAACAAACTGTTAATCAAACGCTTCCGGCACAACTCGTTGTTCCCTGCTAACTTTGCGAGGGAACTTGCAACTTTTACGTAAGAGGAAAATGCATTTCTTTTCCTTCGACCCTCGGCTATGCCTGCGCCAGGTTCCAAAGAGTGTGGAGCCGTTTGGCATTCGGTGTAAGTGACGGTGAGACAAGTGGTGTTGCATGTGACCGAAAGGTGAGTAAGGTATCTGTTGGTTGTGAAGAATTGGAGGCCGAGCCGACAGAGTGTGGTAGCTGTTAGGGGCGCGCGCGCGCGCGCGCGAGCAAGCAGGTGAGGAGAGCGTGAGGGAGAAGGGTGAAGGAAGGGCGAAGTAGACAATAGATGGGAGGCGAGGTCTATACAAGCGGAACGATAAGCGAGAGGCTTTTCAGCGCGAAAGACAAAGGGAGCTCGGCTAGGCGCGTACGTACTTGACGCACACATCCCCCCATTTTACATGTGTCCCTCCTCTCTCGGTGCGTGCGTGCATGCACGCGCCCGGAGTTACATAGGTGCGCGTTTTCTGTGGGCTCGAGGCAACCGGAAGAGACCAGCTGAGCACCCAAGTGGAACCCTGTACTCGCCAGTGCGGAGAGAACTAATGGTACCCTAGTAACAAAAGTAAGTAATCGTCGGATCGAGCTCCTTTCTTAACTGCGCTCCGTCGCCCCCTTCCAAGGGCTTTACGCTATTTCTAACATTCTTTCCGCCTAATCCATTAGACACACTCGCATTTTTACAAACATATTCCAAGGACCGGTCAATATAGAATGTTAACTCGAGTATGTTCAGTACTGAATGTTCCACTACTACTACTGGCACTATTAAAATTAAGAAGTTTCAATGGCTCTAGTCACCGGCGAATCACCACAGTAAATCACTGCGTTCAACTGTCGTGAATAACAGTTTCTGCATTCACCATTTCGCCATTCAACCTTCTCGACTGACAAAAACACGCTTGGCACAGTAGCGAAGCCGCGTTCCTGCTGACAATAAGGCAACGCCGAAAACGCCAGGGGAGGAAAACAGGAAGAAGGAGAAGAAGAGCTAGTAGAAGAGGAACGGAGGTGGCAGACAAGCTTTGTTGAGAAGGCAGTAGCAGCGGCAGCAGCACCAGCAGCAGCGACAGAAAGCCGTAGTTGGCGGAGCTGCAGGGAAAAGTCTAGCCTAGGCGGCAGAGATCAACGGGACGTGAAAAATTTCCTTGGAAAAAAAGGAAGAGAAAAAAAAGGGAGAGCTTTCGCGGCCGTCCGAGACTCCTCGCACTGAATGGACGGGAACAACGGGTACATTGAACTATACCGTGCGTGTAATTAATTTACGAACACACTTGTACCACCAGAGAGAGAATATGTGTGTGTGTGCATGTGTGTGTGTGTGTATAGGTGAGGTTGGCGACTTTAATTAGCGGGTGGAATGCTCGCATACACCCGCGCTCGTTTTACTCTCCCATTGACATCTGCCTGGCGGAAAATCTTACCGGGTGAATTCCATCCGCCGAGCGAAAAGAAAGATTTACCGGCTCTGACTCTGATTCTCCCAGCCAGCCAACCGCTGCGGGGGACTGCGACGTTGTTGCAACGAAATTATTCTCCCATTTAGACTGAAATTCACAGGCGAATTACCACGAAATGTTGCGCCGCAAATGCTACAGGAACTCTATGACGTTCTACGGTGTACATGTTGAATATACGTACTTTTGTTTATACACTTTGAATGATTATTAACTTATGTATAAATTGAATTTAGCCAAAGTCACTGGAGAATTAGCTTGTGGAGAAATAAGTTTGAAGTTCAGTAATTAGCTCGAATGATATAGCAAAGTTATTAGATGAACCGTAAAGTTATTGCTAAACGTTCGTCGAGTCCTAAAGGTGTAATGAACTCATCGTGACATCATCTCCTTGACGGAACATTAGCCTAGATGAGGCTGGCAGAGCGCTCTTCGGGACAATATAATTTTCTGCTCCATTTCCAGCGTCGAAACAGAGAGAATCCCAGGGTGAACGTTGCATTGACTGATAGTGAAATGCGTCATGAGACTGTGTAGCTGCTAGGAGTGTATATGTGCGTTGAGTTTTCGAGCTCGATAAGGCAGTACATCGCCCGCTATGTTACAATGTGCCCGTTTTCCGCTCAACTGAACTCGACTTTTCACGGCTGGTCTCCTTTTTCTATTAGGGGAATTGGTTGCTCGCATTCCGCCGACATTCGCACATTTTATCTTTTGTTCCGATGGAAATTCGTAGCAATTATCGTAACTTCTCTTCTCACATAACACATATATATATTCTTCAATTTACTTTTATACTATGAACTGCCAGGAGCGAGGCAAACATTGTAGGATCTTCAATAATAAAGTTCTATGCTTGAAAAACATTATGGCACCCTCGTTATCCACACTTTCACGGAGCCCATTCCCATTACGAGCGAATAAACAACATTTCTCATCACGCAACGAGTAACTCCCATATGTAAATCGGGAGCCGTGCGTTAATCCCGAGCGCGATAACGAGCACAAAAACTCTGCCCGGCACTCCTAAAGCCCATAGGCACAGCCTAGAAATCTTGTATATTACATGTAGCAAATATATAATATATAATACATAATTAAATATATGAACTAGTCGCAGCGAGTTTGGATGAGTGCGAGAAAACCCCTCCTGATTAAACGAGTGGTCTCCTTTAACTCTAATGAATTCTCGGCGCACTCGAGGACGCTGGCGTTTCGCGTGATTTCCGAGGGCGAGAAATTCGAATACAGGGTGTGCCAAATACTGCGGACTCAGGCAACTTTCAGATAATGTAAAAAAACTTACATAAAGATACGATTATTTACAGGTGAGAAAACATTATGTTTCCTGAAAACTTCATTCGATTAATCCATGTATTAAATAGCCTAATGCATAATTTGCAAGTTTATATCGCACGTTTGGTTTCTTCTTGCTAAGCTTTCGCTAACTTCATTCAACCTGACTGGCAGGTTGCTGTACAGGTTGGCGAAATGATCATGAGAAAAAAGTCAAGTATAACAGGCATCCAAGATTTCTTGGTAGCCCTGTAGATCCGCGCGCGCGCTTGCTTACTTATGAAAAGCTCGGAAAGCTCTCCGAGCGCTATTTTTACGTATCGTATCTCCGCACCCTGCAGACCTGCTAGACGCGAGAACAGTTATGGAGCGCATTCTCGATATCTCGCCGTGCTATCCGCCCGAGATATATGATGTTTATGGCTGTATAAGAGAGAGAAAAAGCGATGAGGATAGGTCTAGGGTCTAGCAGGACTGAGAGAGAGAGAGAGAGAGAGAGAGAGAGAGAGAGAGAGAGAGAGAGAGCGAGATAAAGGGCAGCCGCGAGAAGAAACGCGAACTTCGTGAGGAAGGAAGAGATTAATCTGTCCGACGGAATTAGAGCTAGCCTCCTCTCTCCTCCACCTTTTTTTCTTCTTCTTCTCTTTCCACTTCGACTTACTTCGACGTCCAACAGTTTCTCGCTTACTCCCTCGGTCGACTCGTGTATATTTTTGGCATTCCGCCGGATTTACGCGCGATTCCGCGCGTATCCCTTTGACGAATTGGCTTGTCGTCTGTCGTCCAATGGCCTTTGCTTCTTTTCTAAGCCTTGCGAGGCCTTGAGTCTTAAGAATTAGCTACTTTCAGCTAGGATTCTCTAATTGCTCGAGAATATTCGAAACTCGCCGACAAAAAGACTGGGCGATTACTCAGCGAACTACTCGACATTTCAAATTACTTTAATCATATAATTACATGGGAATATGCTTCCTTTTAGTAGAAGTATAATTAAAAAACTCTGTATAATTCGAGCGTCACGCCCACATAAGAGTGATTTACATTTGACCAGCTTTTCCAGTTCACCCTATATGCCCGCGTGTCTCCGTGCAGTAGTTAACCCTCACGCACGCAAATACTTTCTCGCATCGCCAGCTAGACATTCCAAGTGTGTATGAAAGAGAGGGAGAGAGAGAGAGGCCGTTAATCCCCCTGGTAATCGTGTAAACCAGAGATTTTCAAGGATAATGAGCCTTCGACTAGTACGCGTATTACACCCTTCGTTCCTTGGAGTTAGTATTTGCACTGGGGGGATTCGAAGGCTTAGGTTTGGTCATTCAAGTTGGTTAACCTTTCCCGGAGTTGTAATCAAGAGAAAGTGGATGATCCAATTTGATGTAAGATTCGATATTTCCGGATAAGATGGACTTGGAATAAATCAGAATGAAGTCGCGTGAGGAAGGGTGACTGATGGGAGCAGCCCTTTCCCGTATCGTGTCGGGGATTCTAACAATAAGGCGCGGCCATCAACCCTCGCGTGTCTCCTTTGATCAATTCCTTTTTTTCTACCAGCGACATCCAGCCGAGAGCTTAGTAGTCACGTCTCGATTCCAATAAGACCGGCGGGAAAAAGCTCTCCTCTCCTCTCCTCTCCCACCGACTTATCCGGTCGCGCAACAACCGGACAGAAACAGCGCTGTCGCACACGCATGCGATTACTCGCAGAAATATTCTCGGGCTAGAATAAATTTCGCGTTTTATCTCTTTCTAAGGACGAGTGGAGGAAACGCCTTCTTATTGGTCGCTCGCACATTGAATTTAACTGCGGGGGGAAAAGTTAAAAGTGTCAAATACTGCTTTCCCACTCGTCTGTCGCAATATCATGGATGTTTTATGAGAACCTTGCCGGGTTTCCTGAAACACCCGGTATTTTCGGACCACCGTGTGTTTTAGGAATGTGTTGGCCGAATAATGGGCTGGCTGTTATGATACTGTCAAGGGGAAGCTATAAAGGCAACAGCTTCCCAACACTTCGTAAACTAAGGACCGGAATGCGAGCAGGTTCACCGAAATCCGAGACTATTTTTGGCAAACGATGAGGGGAGACTTAAAAGCTTGACCACTTAATCCGACTTCTCTAAGTTCTACTTCTATCGTTAAGAGTTTAAATAACGCCGAATATACATGTGTCCAAGAAATATTAGACTTATATTCTAAAAGAATTGAAAACGTTAGGAGAAATGCTTGAATTGGTAAGCAAGCAGAAGTGACTCATAGCTGTTTGAAAGCAGAACACTTTCAGGCTCAGTCAATGCACGTACACGCACGTGTCTGATAGAGCAGCAGCGAGACCCTCTCTTTTTGCCCTGCATGTATGCATTTACGCACCTGCGTATCGTATGCAGCGCTGTCCGATACGCACGGTGATTCCCTTCCTGATTTCCTAACAGTGCTTTCCTACGTTTTACCTTCTGACCGTGTCCGAAACGATAGGATCGCACGGCGAAAGGTCCTTAAGGGCAGGAAGCGCCCTTTCCGGCCATTTCGAAAATATCCTCCTCACCGTTCTCAGCACCAAGCAAAATCTTATGAAACCACGACCAATGTCTCGCTCTGATTTATCTGTGCCCAGTAGTTTTTCGGTCGGTGAGTGATTGCGAGTGAGGGGGACTTGCGTAATCACGAAAGCAATCCTTTCAAAGTATTAGTTTGGCAATAGATCGGCTTGACAAGCCCCGTGAAAATTCTGCAATAATTCCAACTCCTTTTTAGGAGAACTCTTAATATTTCCAACTTTTTAATTAATAGTGAAAAATATCTATGATAAATTAATAGTCTAACGTGACTACTTCAAATAAATCTAAACGAACCAAGTTCAATTTAGCGTGACTTAGTTTGATTTCGACAGACTACTGATACACCCGTATTATCTCCAATTCGCACTAACCAGGTCGCGAGAGCGTCCATTACTTCTTATTTGACCCGAAATGGTTCGAGATAGTGATCGCGTTGCGTAACTGTGCCGTGCGAATGAGACAACATATATATAGAAACACGTGTTCACCCATTTTTAATAATATTACTACTTTTCAGAATGATTACCAATTACATTCGCTTTCAAATTCTATTAAAATATATGACAAATTAATCAATTAAACAAAATTAAAATATAAAACTTTGTCAAGCTGGAGTGAAGTTATTTACCACACTAACTTACACAATATTGTTATCCAATTGCCTGGTAAACCGAGGCCGACATTAATGAATGAGAAATGCTCGTCGAGGGTTTTTCGAAGCTGCGATCGGATTTCTGGGGCGACACTAATGAGGTTTATAAAAGGGCGATCGCTTATCGATTAAAATAATTATGGCTCGGTCGTTGACGTCCCTGATCTCGAGTTATATAATATCTTCTCATTAAAAGATCATACGCGTGGAAGAAGTCGTTGTTCCCGGAGAAGTTGGGTGAAATCCTTTTAGACGCGAGAAAGACTGCAAAGGAAGTGAAGTCAGCTTTGTGATTTTGGGTCGACCTCTATGCACTGGAAGAGCCCGGCACGAATACCGGGGGGGGGGGGGGGGGTTTGGTATGCGTGTGAGTGTAGCGAGTATGCGACTATACACACACGGATACATTTGGATGAAACGCACAAAGACCCTCGGCACGGACTGATAATAATTACGGAAGGGGCTCGAGCGGACTTCCGCTGAACAAAACCACACACCTGCTGGCACACGGCTTCCAGCATACAGCCATTGTCTGACTCTTTCTGGAATACTCCGCTGGACTACGCAGCTTCTTCGCAAAGCCTTTACAAGTTTACACACTAGGAATGCCTTGGACAGTTAGATACAAGGATACATCGAAAGACCAATTAAGAAACTTGTCTCTGCCTTCTTTGGCCCCAAGTTCTACTTGCTACTACTACTATTTTTTTCAAAGGACTCTTTTCCCAAAAAGTGTATACCCTTCTTTACTCATCCAACAATTACTAAAAACCCTTAGACCTTTACATTTCAGTTGTCAGCTTAATTAGCTCTTATTGTTAAGTACGTTTATATAACAATGGACTGCCCAGCTGAATGCCACATTCCAACAATCTTTATTTACGTGTTTTTTAGGACTTATGGTTGAAGGTTTCAGCGAGAATTCATGGTTGTATGTATTTAGTTTTTAACAAGTAAAGTCACGCGATGATTTCGATTTCTCTTGTAATAACATTGTAATACTGCAGTAGCCTGCAATGTGAGACAATGTTTCGACGCAGAGTTAAGTGGACATTACGTATTCACGAAGAGAGGGAGGGGAGAAATGATAAGAGTCTATCTAAATGCTTGTTCTGCTTGTTTGGAATGTTAAGCAAAGTAAAGAGAGTGGCGAAGACGGGTTCCCTACCTGATAAAACGTGTGAGAAACTCGTTGTCGCTGCACCCGCATGAAAAACAGACCTTATCAACATTTAATGGCCGACAGAGTATTCTTTAAAATGCGTCATCAATAAAAAATACTGGTAAATATCAGTCAGTTCGATTGAATTTCATAGGAGAAATTTGAAACTGCAGCATCTTTATAGTCTCGCGAGTGTACATAGACTTTAAGCGACTATAGATAGTCTAGGTCTAGGAGGATCTTCTATTACGTGCAGATGCATGCGGAAGATCTCGAGAATAGTCGAAACAGAGAAGTGTCGAAATAACTGAACTGACCGAGTGCCACCCGGTCAGTGGATACTCGAGCAATGACTGTATCCAGTTATTTTCGCGCTGACATAACTCCACCGGCGCTGGAGACAGCGCAATCACCGAAATACAAGATACAACAACGCACGCTTACGTTAAATGCAATCCACGTTATTCTTGAAAATGATAAATCCAAATTTGTAACTTTTAATGACAATTTGAATCACGTTCAAATATTCACACACAACACGAAGGAGTCATTGTACGTGTATCGCCGCGTAATATCTTGTGCAGTTCTCTGAAACCCTAAACTCCCGAACAATAAGCCGGAAGAATACTTTCGTAACCGCGATGCAGAGCGACCCGATTTTCCAGCAACGAATGTGGACCCTGCTTTTACAGGAAAGAAAATGTTTCTGGGTTAACCACATAGACAAGATCACCCCGAGGATCAAATGAATCAATAGCGATTTCATTTTCTATGCAAATACTTTTCTATACTTCAATGAACTCGGCTATTATCCTTGCGTGATAATTACACGAGGAATCAACGGTACTATTGAATGAAAAATAGCAGTACCTTTAATAAGATAAGTAAATAATAATAGGATGGCGAACTAATAATAACACATGAGTGAGTATGATAAACGGACTAAATTACAGAGTTAATACGGTTTAGGAAGAAGTGGTTGATAATGGAGTGTACGGAATCTGGGAGAACGGCCTCGAATAAGGAGCGCGACAGTGTTAAACTAGTTTTTTCAATAAATGATAGGCTGTTGTTGGTGGGGCGTTTGCGAGCGGTGTATGCTAACGGTACAAGAGCAGCCGGATCGGTTATTTAAAAAACGAGATGCCGTAGCCGTAGCGCGCGCGCGGGCTCGCATTCTCCAAGAGACAGAGCACAGAGCGTTCATTGACTATCGGACTAAAGCCGGCGAAGAGCGAGGAGAAGGTCCGCGTTCTCCGCTCTGTCTGTCTCTCGGCATTACATCGAAGAAGCCGGATTCGTTTTTCTTTGTAATAAAATGAAAGGAGACACCATCGCGCTACCACCGGCTCGCTTCGCCAATCCGTATGGTCAGTAATCCGGCTCTATGTCAATGCAGAATATACCGGTACACCTGTGACTACACCGTTCATTGGATAAACTGCACTCGTTACTTCACTGTCAACCTCTAAATGAAGTCTCTCGTACTCACGTGCTTTCCATTAAACTTCACGCAACACAGATTCACGCTAATATTAACCCATTATCTCTCAATGTCACAGCTGATTTCTTTTCATCACTTGTTGAGTTTCATTTTGTTATATTGCCAAATTTGAATTTGCATAAATGTATAAAATATATAGTGATTCTAAAAATATTCAAAAAGTTACACTCTCACAAAAATAACGGTTTGTCCTTCTCCTCGCCCTGTTTCAATTGAGATATAAAAAAGACATCAGTGCTACATTGTCTGAACGGTAGCGTAGAAAGTCATGCATACGAGTTCTTGCTGGCGGTTTACATCTGTACGAGGTATAATTTTGCAGAGTGGCATAAAACTATCTAATGATAGAGACCGAGCAACCCATTCAAATGGGAGGCAAAGGGAGAGTTTATGGTCGTCAAGTGCAAAGCAATTTCGACACAATTGAGAAATCTGTAAAGTAACGAGAGAGTTCGTTCCCTCCCAATCAGTCCTTCTCAATATTGCGGTTACACTAGAAGTTTACTCCTGAATCTATTCCAATGCAATGCGAGGACCAATAGTTTGCCGCAATCAATCGCGGAATACATACTTTTAATGAGTAAAACTTACTTTTCGAAGCCTCTCCAACTCGCTAGCCTCTACGTTCGACTGCTTCACCTGCAAGAATAATAAGAAATATCGCTTTATTAGTATCTTCAAGAATCAAATTTGTTTGAAAGTAACTTTTATCATTACTGGGAATACGTTTGTTACAAGAGGACAGAATGCGTAATACATACAGTACTGGATCGAACTAATATCGGAATCTATTGGTTTTTATTCATTTAAAACATTTCGAAGATCATTCAATGTTGTGATACCCATTTATTCTTATTTATAAAATTGTACAAGTTGGTAGAGCATCATGTATTAGAAATATGTAAATAAAAGCTTCGAAATTGGGCAACGACGTGCATTAACAATGTTTCAAAGTAGCCGGGTGGTGGTGAAAAGGTTATATCACCAGGATGATGACATAAGAGGGGCGGGGGGCGCCCAAAAAATCGGGCAAGAACCGCTCAAGAAGGCTGGTGTAAACACGTGGATTAAGGAAGTACGCACTTACCTCGTTGTGGTTGAGAGTATCCGCAAAGGCGACGAGGGAGAAGAAATTATTGTTCCTAGAGTCTCCGTTGGCCTCGGCCTCCTCGACGATGGTCCCATTATCCAGGAACTCGTAGTCGAGGGACTTGGTGTCACGGCAGTTGTTGACGAAGGAGCGCGCGAACGAGCTTTTGAAGAAGTTGCTCGGCGATACTTCGCTGCCGAGAGCGAACTCCACCCTTGAAGTATCGCCCATATTCGAAAGCACGAAACGAACCAAGCACGATGAGATCCTTTCGATTTCCTTACTCAACTTCCAGGACCACAGTGTGCTCGTTTACACGAGGCCGACCAAGGAACAATTGGCAATCATCGCGCAGACTGAACTCAGTAGCCAGTCAACAGTCGACACTCAACCGTTTCTCCACTCGCAATTCTCTCACTCTGCCTTCTCGCTTTTTGTTAACCTAACGCGGACTGCGTTTAACAGTTACCTCCCCAACTACCGCTACCGATTCTTCCCTCGCACTGGCAGTTATAAAGGACGCAGTCGATCGATCAATATCGCTAGGCGAATAAACACAGAGCAATGTTGCACCGATCTGCATACTACGGCCGCGCGCGTCAAACTGAATGCCGCTCCAGCAGACTCGTCTCGACACGACTCGACTCGAGTGTCCCGCGCCAACCATCCAACTCTCCATTCGAGACCGCTGGATTCTTCTACACATGCGCCACAATCTTATTGCGCCTGCAAGCTTCTCCTACGAACCGATCTTTAATTCCATCACTTGAATACATTAATATATTAATAATATTGAACTGAACGATATTAAACTGTTGGCATGCTGGCAATGTAGTAAGTGTACATCATAATAGAAAACAGAAGCAATTATGGCGGGTGCTTGTTCTTAAATAGATTCGCGCATCGTTTCGGAGGAATTAAGTGATAATCTGTAAGAATGTATTTTAATTTGTGTTTCTGTTAAGATAAGGATTGCAAAATCATTTTAAACCGGCGGGGTATGTACGCACGAGGCTTAGTAATCGAATATTTCTTAACACTGCATAACGAAAGTTATTGAGTCCATAAAGATACCAAGTTCCGTGACAAACTGAAGCTAAATTCTGACACTCAGGAAACTGCTAATACGCTATAGATAATAAACATGTCAAAAAGTACTTCTAACATGATTGTGACTGATAAAAAGTGTAGGAAATAAAAGGCATTCAAGGTTCAATACTTAAAAATAAAGAAGTATTCATCGTTGTCTCTTAAAAACAATTCCAAAACAATTTATTACTAGATAGAATGTTCTGCAGCTGATAATAAAAACTTTAATAAGGTACATGTTATCACATACAAGACGTATTTGTACTGTTAATCATGGCTTTGATTCTTCCTTGATATTAGAAGATCGAACAGGAGATCGAAAGTCTTGCAGGACTCGTTTAGAAGTCTTCAGAACAATCGGAGATAATTTCGGTGGCTCACCATAATAATTCAATTTGTCGAGCCTCATTTGAGTTGCGGAAGATCTCACTGCATAGCTATTAATAATGGGGGGACTTTGCTCGGTCACATTATTTATACCGGCAACTACATTTATTTTCTCGGAAACACTTTTATCCAAATTGCAATCCGGAGTTTTTGGCAAAGGCTTCTTAACTATTTCTTCAGCTAGCTCTTCCGCACATTTTCTTACATAAGCAGGCACATCCTTTAAAATCAAGAAGAATTGGACAATCTTAATATACAACAGTATTCATTAAGTTGGACATACGTGCCTGTAAAATTGATAGAGTAGAACAAAATTTTCCTTACCACTTTCATAGTTCTCAATTCAGAAAGTGCTTGAGAAAAATGATTCTGTCGAGGATTTCGCGTAAAAACAGTTCGTTCTGTACAATATGCTATTGGTATGTTCGACGACACAGCACGACGTTTCTCTAAGTTGCTGCACGCAATAAGAGAACCGGGAGTCAACATTTCGGCGTATCCGTGAGCGGCTATCCCTTGCCAAAAAAGTACCGAAAGGTACAAAGATTCTGAGGAACCTTTATTCGGACATGCGAGATATGCAGCTTCAAAATGTTTCATAGCCTAATAAAAGTAGAAGCGCCATTTAAATATAAATTATATGTCAAAGAATCTATGTCTGAGTGGGAATTATCTAGCTCTTTACTTACGTATGGACCACTACCAATGTATACTACGATTCCAACTGTATCGAATTCATTATAAGCCGGACTAAAAAGGGGGTTTCCTATTTCACACAGTGGGGAACATATCCTGCGCGGATAATTAACGTTACAGGTACTTTTTGGAATAAACAGCGTGTTGCGACCAGCGCTTAACTGTAATTCTCCCGCCCTATTGTTAAAAATGATAGATGAAGTATGTTATAATATAAACCAGCGATTGTTACCTACTAATTATAATTATGATTCTTACCTTAAGCCTGAGGAACTAATGTTATACAGACACAAAGAGCTGCCTTCTTTCATCATATCAACGACATCCTCGCTAGGGACCCAAATCGAAAGAATAGAGCTCATTTCCCCCTCCATAACACGAACTTTTAACAGAGGCTTCACTTGTCGTGGAGGTGGCAGACTCGCTTGTAATCTAGACTGTAATTTCTTTTTAAACTCTTCCTCTTTCAACCTACACTGATCTAATAAGCGCTTACGGTCTTCATTCGATAGATTCTCCTACAATTTATAAAATAATGTTAACAGGAAACTATTCATGTGCGGCCAATAGAATAAGTGGACGACTGAGAATTATGGAACTGCAGAAGTGAAGAATTTATACTTCTTTTAATAATTTCTCGTAATCTCCGTTCCATTCAGTGGCAGCTAATTCCATACTGTCTGGATCTGACGAGGACGAAGAAACAGATTTCTTTGGATTGTTAAACTGGTTCTCTGCTTTAGCGTAAAATGCCTCTATTTTAATTCCACACTCTCGTTCGTAAGATAGACACGCTTTTTCCTCGCATTTTGCATTGCGAAAAACTAGAATTGCAACATTCACAAGTATAATTTTCTATGTATTTCCCTAGCAATCGATTGGGCTTTCTGTGAAAGATATAATGCCTTACTGGATTCACCGGATGGAGTCTTCTCATAGTATAGCAATGGGTATACCCTCGCAACTACTACCATAAGTTTACCAATTAAACCACCATTAGGGCAAATGTTTTTTAATTTTGTCGGAATAGGTCGAGATGGTATCGTATATCCCAATTTTGCATCCCACCTCGCTCTCCTTGTTGAGTTTGTGTGAATTCTTAAACATACATCACCTGGGGCCTGTCAAAAAACAACTAATAATTCCCGAAACCAACAACCTCTCCCATTATTTGTTAGTTTTCGCTTTACGTACTTCCAGAGGAAAGCATCCCTGATCACAATTTAATAGTTCAGCACCATATATAACTAATTTTGTTCCTTCCTTCACTTTACCGGAAGAAATATGCTTCAGCATTGTTCGGTCAACAGATGCAGGAATACTGTACCATCCATCAGTTAGAATTAACTTTTTAATGGATGATACCGCTGGTTTTGGACTAGTATTTACATTCTGCACTTCGTTATGCTAAAAGATGCAAGTGGAATCTTAGTTTATGTTCCCACGAAATCCTCGGTTCTTTAAAATGGCGTGGTTTTTATTTTTATCACCTCCAGAATTGATGATACACATAATACCATTCTCTTAGAAGGTACGTCATCTTTCTCTAAGATTTTCCTTACAGCTGGCCTTTGTACCCGATCAATTTCACAATCATACCGGTACTTTAATTGCGCAATCACTTCTCCAGGTGTGAGTGCCCTAAATTAATAACAGTAATCGATATCTGTCATGCCAGCGTTCGTTTGATTGCATTCTTTGTTTAATTCAGTAAATCTAGCACGTTTATAAGTACCTAGGTAAATCAACGTCCGCGAACTTCGACCTATCCATTGATGCCAATTTCCATACTATCCATTTGAAATGATTTTCCACCCACCCATTAGGGATTAAGCGAGGATCTACACTGGGTATTGCCAGGAATGCTCTTTTTATTTCGCGAATACCTGCGTACCCATTCTCGTCTAAGATCAACTTGGTATTTTCACCAATATCTATGCCGTCAGTGTTATCTTGTACAAGATGATGTCTAAATTCCATGAAGGAATAGTTGAATAGATATTAAATATTTAAACTCATACTCCACAGTATGATATAATTAAATATAACGTAACTCACCCATAAAAATCTGAACACCGAAACCTATAGTCGACGGCAGTTCTTGCAGTTACGTTTAATGTCTCTGGTGGTACTCTCATACTGACCAGCTATTAATGTAAATTATTCGTATTTATGGGTTTTAACATTCTTTTATAATTAGTATAGTTAAATTTTAATTACTACCTCATTCAAACTACGTGGAACAGGTGCGTTACCATTACTAACTTTTTTCCAAGTTAAACGGTTTTTTTGATTCAACTGCTTATAAGTAAATAATCTACCAGCTTGGGATTTGGGCTTGTTTTTTGTTTTCTGTTTAATTAAAGTATCCTGTAATTGTTATTCGAAGCCCGTGAGTTTATCTTCTGTTCATAAGTAACAAGAAGTTGCTTAAGTGTTTAAGAATAATTACATACTTGCTCCACTGCTGCTTCTCTCCGCTTCTCCAAAATAATCGCCGAATTATCAATGAAGTTTAGGATCCACTGAGTGTCCCCATAGTTTGATCCTATTTGTGCCTTTTCTTCTTTCCCAACGATTCTTTCTTCTCTACTTTTTGGCTCTATATTTTGTTTCTTGGCATTTTCAGAATTGGTGCGATTTGTACTTAATCTATTTAGATTCCTATTTCTTAGAGTCAGATTCCTCTTACGACGAGCGTCTGACTGTCGACCTATTACAGGACTGGATGGAGTTTTTGGCACAGGCACAGACTTCACTTCATCAGCTAACAGTGCTTCTGTACTGGCTAGAATTTCTTCCGAAATTGAATCCCCGCATGTCTTTTCGTTATTAATTTTCGTATTCCCATACAAACAATTATTGTTTGTTAGTGGATTAGAATTATTTCTATTAGATTGATTCTGCGAGTTTTCTTGTTTTCTTCCCTGTGCTTTTGTACAGCTAAGATCGTCTTTCCCATTTTCATAAGTGAGTTTCCGTGCTGGCAACTCACTGTTAAAACGAAGTTTCTTGAAATTGGTATTAGACTTTTTTCTTAAAGGTGTATCTTCGTCCGGTTCAGAAGTCTTACGTTTAGACAATGGCTCCGATTTGGTCGAAGTGTTACCTACATCTTCTAACAACTCTTCGTGAAATAACGACTTTACTTTCTGCAATGCTGTTTCAGATACTGAGATTTCACGTCCACTAGCAGTTTGAAATCCACAGCCAAAATGACTCGGTTTATTATTTGTAACACTATTTAAAGAACGTCTTGTAGACTGCTCTTTTTCTTCTAGATGTTCAACTTCCGAAAATAATAATTTCACTTTTTTCAATGCAGTTTCCGATACAGCTATTGGACGTCCACTGGCAGTTTCGAATCCAAGACCAGAATGGCTTCGTTTATTGGTTTTGATGTGATTTAAACGATCTTCCTTCGAATCCTCTTTTTCTGCCAGATGTTCAGTATCTTCCACAAATAATGATTTTGCTTTTTGCAATGCTGTTTCAGATACAGCTATGTGATGACCACTCGCAGTTTGAAATCCAAAACTAGATTTACTTATATTAGTTTTTGTTATATTATTTAAATAATTTTTCGCTGAACTTTTTTTATCATTCGATTCTTCGATGTCTTCCTGAAATAGTGACGAAACTTTCTGCAGTGCTGCTTTTGTTACCGTTATCGGACGACCTCCCGCTGTTTGGAATCCAATGTTTGGGAAGTCAGTTCGTTTATCCATTGGCATTGAACGTTCTTCATCATTATTTATATCTTTGGAAAATATTGTTCTGACTTTTTCTATTGCTGTTTTCGAGACAGAAACGGGTCGATCACAAACAGGTTGGAAGCCAACCACAGTTTTCTCAACTTGATCAATATTTTTATCCTTTTTTTTATAGTTGGATACTTCTACTTTTTTCAATAGAGTACTATTATGTTTAACATTTAAAGTATTTTCATTTTCTTTTTCATACAACTCATTTGTAAAAAGTGTTTCAGCCTTCTTCAAAGCTTCAGCATTAAGCTTCACAGGCTTTCCACTGGCAAATTGAAATAAAGAATAAGCCTTATCCCCATCATCCTTTTTTGGAACAGTTACTGTGGGTACTGCAGTGGAGTCATCAAAATCGTCCCCAAAGAGTGACTGAACTTTGGCTAATGCTGACTTTGATATGTTTATTGCCTTACCACTTGCTGTTTGAAAGCCAAATTCTATTGGCAAATTCTTTTGCGCGATATTTGGTAACACATCACTTATATTCCCACCTCTATTTACAATGTCTGTTCGTTCTGATTGGAGTTTGGTCATTGTATTATTTTCATGATCTATGTTTCCTGATCTTATATTGTGAACATCAAAATTCTCGGCACATATTTTATCAATATTCGTAAAAGACATATTATTAAAAAAGTTTTGTGTTGATGTGTTGTGACTACTTTCTGTATTAATGTCATTCTTTCCATCTGTATTGCTTTCTTTATAATCAGATATATTATTTTCTATTACTTTCAAGTGTGAAGTATTTTCTGTTGTTCCACAAATTGTTAAATCAGTATTTGGATTATTTATGCCTGGTTCATTCTTTGGTACTTGTGGTATAGATTCAGGTGAGTGCATTGATTTAAAAATCCGACGTTTGAGACGGCGCTTGGGTTTTTTGCTTTTAATGACAGGTGACAAACAGATGTACTCACCATCATTTTTAGTCTGTGACATGCTAGCTGATGGAGGCTTTGATACTGCAACTTTCTCTGCCTGAAATAATATGAAAAATGTAATTGCCGATTAAAATAATAATACCAGGAAACCTTTTATTACAAAGGAGAAGTTAGGTTCATTTCAATGTGTTTTAGAAGTACAACAGAAAAGATAATTACACTTTCTTTGCTCTTAGCAGCTGGGTCTATCCTCTGGTTTGTTCTTTCACTCTGTGGTGTCTCAAGTTCACTACTCCATTGTTCATTCACTCTTGTCAGAAATGGTATCAAGCTCAAAGGAGTGCTTGGTATAACTGCAGTATTTGGGGTTCTATAACATATACCAATAGTCAGTCAGTTTGTTCGCATTCTATTAGAAATAACCGTAATAGTACTCTCATTGTAATACATACGTTGCTTGCTTATCAGTGAGAAACGCAGGCAAATCTGATAGGTTTAAGCTAGACTGGTCTCCTTTGGGGACTTCTGGACTGTAATATGTTAAATCACCTTTCTTGTCTTCAGCATCTAGAAATGAGAAGGACTATAAAGTACGATATTCTTATGCGCAAGAACATAACATTGGTATGATGGCACAGATTGGAGCCTACCAGAGAATAATTCATCGGCACTCTGCGAATTCTCGGAATTCCCCTTTCTACAGTTTGCGTAAACAGTAAACTCGCATTTTTTTGCCATATCTGATTCACACTGAATCACCGATGTCGCAGGTTCCATGTTTACGTTACTTAGCACAGATTTCAATAGAGGACGAAGAATACAGGCAATATGCGTTTCGAAATCGTAATTCTGGCCTAACTTCGGCAAGCAGCCGGACCTTTCACTTCTTTGTCTTCACATTCCAATGACACGATAATAATCACAACTCTAACATTACTCGCCCAGAGCGGACAAACAAGATAGAACAGAATTAATTAATGAACTACATTCTTTAACAAAATTTGACCACCCTGAACACGTATTTAGTATAATAATCGTTCAGTTTGGTACGCGCCAAATGCTATGCTTGGACTCTCTCCGAATAAAGAGAAATTCGACGTTCTATTCTCAATACGACGCACTGTCACGTATATGCAATATTGCTTAATGTTAATACAGAACATAAGGCGATAGATTTTTATGGAACAAACGGGAAATGAAGCTTTGGAAATTCTGTAGAAATTAGATTCGCGAAGGCAGTGGAAAATTACGTGCATCACGTTTGTTTCGCGGTACACGGTATACACGTGCTTTGCGCGGCAATTTGGTGCTGCTACGACGTCTGTCAGTCGTGGTCGAGGAATGTTCACCTGGAGTGACGGCCAAACAGAAAAATTAACCTTCCGAGAATGCGGCGTGTTTCCCACCGATAACCTGGGATATCTGATAGTGCGTGGAAATCAGTGCAAACGAGTGGAAACCACGAGGACGACGCTTTACCAGGGTCGCAATGAAGTTTAAAGCATACACGGGTATTACTTGGTCCCTCCTGGAGCTTACTGGTCTTCTCGAGAACGAGGATTCCCGCGTTTCCTTCGAGAAAGTGAAGAAACACTTTGGACTCCATCCGTTTCACTTGACCAACATTCATACTGCCCTTAACGAGATATTAAGCTCCAATTTGAACTCCTATGATCCAGAGTATGTCGAAAATCTACAATTAAGTGGATTCCTCACCCTACTTTTTGCATTATTTTATTACAATCTATTAAGATTAAAAGTAAAAAATATGGTGCTATAGGTTATCTTCCCATATTTTGAAAACTGGAAGTATCTTTTTTCATTTCAGACTCAAGGGCTTCCTTTTAGCATACAAGAATCCAAAACTGCTAACATCACTTGGTGAAATATTTTATGATACTTGTTTCATTCATATTGATGTTGAAGCTGACTTTTATATATTCAGACCGCAAGTCGGTTGTTCCTTAACAGGTAATGGAGATTTGAAATAGAAGTACATGCATTTTATTGGGCATAGTTTCATGAAGAAAGGTTTTTAGGCATAGTGAATAAGAAAGGACTGAGCCACATTGGCCTTCTTGTGCACAAAGCATTTAACATATCAGTGCCAAAGCCTGATGGTGAGGACAATTGGCCAGGAGACTCGGTTGAAATTGGCCAGGAAGTAAGAGTGCATGTAACTAACTTGGATTGCACTAGCAGATTACCATTTATTCGTGGTATATTAGACAAAGAGTGAGTTTTTGACCAACAATGTTGCTTTATTTAATATAAATCAATATTATGTCAATTTCAATTTGAGAATGACTTATTCTTGTTACAGTGACTACTTGAAAGGCTGTAAATTACCGGAACCTCGTGAGTCAACATCAAACAAGAGGCTATCAATATGCGAATATGATGAGAGCGAAGATATTACTAGCAGTCAAGAATCATCAATAAAGGGTAAACCTAGACCATTCTTTACTAGTGATTCTGAAGATAGTTTGGAAGAAGAAGCAAAACCATTGACCAAAAGAAAACAAGCAAAAAAGGAAAAACAGTTAACAAAGGATACCAGTTTATCAATTGAAAATGATGTTGAACAGAAGAAATCTAAAAAATCAAAAAGAATTCAAAATGAGAGCAGAGTTACTATACCAGAGCAGGATGAATTCAACAATATGTCCACAGATAATGATAATGATATAAAAGATGATAGAATATATAAAGATGTCAGTGCCAAAAAATCAAAATCAAAATCAAAATCAGCAAAGAAATCAGTGGAACCAGTAGTTAATGACACTATTAAAACACTGAAGGAGGAACGTGAGAGAACAAGCAGTAGTTCCGAAAATGTACTAGATGAAGATGAATATATAAGAAAAATTAAGAAGGAAAAGTCATCTAATGTTGCAAGGCAATCTGACATTAGTGATGCAGAAGTGTCTATCTGGGATTCTAAACCACATAGTAAGACACCAAGTACAAAACCATCAAAGAAGACTAAACTTTCCAAAGTGGAATCTGAGGATGTATATATTAAGGATGAAAATTTAGTTGCATCAAACGAAGAGATTGTACATAAAAAGAAACGTAAGAAGAATAAACATAATGAAACAAAGGAAGAAATCGTCGAAACACAGTTGGATGTTAGTGAAGAAAAATTAGCAGGTTTAAGTAACTCGATAAATAATCACGATGCCAGCATAAACGATAGTACTGACCAGGTGCCAAAGAAAAAGAGAAGTAAGAAACATAAAAAGCTAGATCAGGATGAGGAGGTTTGTAATACTTCGAGAAAGGAAGCAGTGAAAACGGAAGCCATGGATTCTACTGCAATTGATGGAAGTACTGAAATTCCAGTGCTAAATATTAAAACTGAGAGAGTTGGTAGTTACGATTCTATTAGTGAGAAAAAGTCACAGTCAAAGAGATCATCAGAGCCAGCAACTATCGCGAATGCTGCTATTATGAAGATAAAGAAAGAAAGATCAGTAAGCGTAAGTGGCTCGGAGAACGCAACAGAAGACGAAAAATCGCCGAAGAAAATGAAAGGAGAAAAACGGTCAAAGAATAAGAAACAATTGTATGATGCTGCTCCTTACGATACAATTCTGGAAAGAAGTATGGAAAGTCCGGAGAAAAGAACTTCGAAGAAGAGGAAGATATCAGAATCCGCAACGGAGAGTATAACTACTTCCGTAAAACACGAAAACTGTATAATAAATAATGTAACGCACAGTGAAAATTCAGATGGTAGCCAAGCCAATCCACAATCGTCTCCTAAAAAGAAGAAAAGTAAAAAGCAAAAACTTACAGAAGAGGAGAATGAAACAGACAATAATGATTATCAAAATGTTACTATAAAGTCTGAGTTTGCAAATTCATCTGGGTTCAATCTGAGTTCAGAGATACCAATGATGGATATTAAACAAGAAAAGATTCAAAGTGGCGACGAAATCGGTCAAAACGAGTATAATGCAAAGTTTAAAACACCCTCGGCCCCGAATACAAATTCGGTTGAGCCAGCATTCAGCTCAGAAAATGCGATTAAAAAGAAAAAGAAGAAGAAGAATAAGGATAAGGACTTATCGGATAGCGAGATCTTGAATGGTTCATTTGAAGTTATGGTTAAAACAGAAAGACTGGACAGTAGTTCTATTACAATTAAGAACGAAGTGAAAGAATCACTGAAAAAGGAGACGCATGCAGAAGGAATAGAAATTACAGTGAGTGAAGAAGAAGTTGATTCAGAGACAAGAAAGAAAAATTTTACGCCAGACGTATCAACATTACCTGATGCAGACATCAAAGTTGAAGAATCAAGTAACGAAAACTGGAAAAGGAAAGAATCAAGGAAAACTTCTAAATCATCTCATAGGGAAGAAAAATTGAATAAGAAGTCGGCACGTAGCCACTCTGAAAATGCACATAGCGACGAGTACTGCAATACTAAAATTAAAGTCGAGAAGGATAGTTAAAACTTACCATGTAATATATGTACAAAGATTTCGCGATCATTTCTTGCGTGTTCAATAGTCATACCAAGTTAAACTCACCATTATCAACAGAGAAAACATATTAAAATATACATAAGTGAATAGTTTTTTTTACAAAAACGCATCGAAAGAGTCCTAATATTATACGTCGGCGTAGCATTTCAAATGCTTGTAGAAACTTTATATAAATTTCAAATTGGTAACATAGATAATATATGTCACACTACATGCATGTAAATATATGTTTATTTTCCTGTTATGTAGTGACGAGTGACACATTGAAGTGAGGAGAACACATTGTAATGAGATTTTATTACCACACCAAGCAATTGTGACTTTGGTGTGCAGTGTACAGTTGACGAGTCAAAGTACAACTATAATACTTGAGAGGTATGATAATAAAAGACTTTCAACAAAAATGGAACAATCGAGAAGTGATTAAAACGGAATTGTTTTTTATTTTCAATAAAATATACCTCATTGCACTTGAAATGCAAAGGGAGGAAACCATTGAAATCGCAGTACTGTCTGCGTACTAAGGGATCCCTAAAAGGGCAAGGATTACAAAGATTGTTGTCGTAGTTGCTGGTTTTTCATATTTTATTTTGCGCAAAAGTACAAAATGCTTTTCAGCTTAGAGTCTAGCATGATCATCATCGAATTCCCCGCAAGTGTTCGATCGCGCGTGAGCGGACGAGCGCTCTGTAAATCTACATACGGCTGGGCTAGCAGGCGCGCGCAGCATAACTCAAAATAATACATAATTTAAGGCAACTCTTTCACATTTTTTCCGCTTCTTATTATACATTAGTCTTCTCTCTGAATATATATTACTATTCACCACCCGATAGTTTTCGAGCTTGGCCTTCCTTGATAATACAGTAACACACACTCCTTGCACGAGCTCAGAGTTCAGACGGACGCTAAACTACCCCGACTAGACTAGCAAGCAATCGAAACCTTTTACATCGGCTTTCACTCGTTTATCAGCCTATGCGCTATTTACAAGGATCCCCATGTGCTACTGGGGATGCGCTCTGCCTGATAAAGACTGAAGCGAAAGAATAAATTAATCTCTTATAAATTAAGCTTGAAGGAACCGATGATATCAGTAGATCTATTCTCGCGACTAAAAAAGACGGGTATCGTAAAATATCTCGCGCGTCTAATCGGTACTTTAAGACTTTTAAATTCATTTCGAATCTAAGACGCGTTTTCTTCGTGGGAACGAGAAATAAATGTTATCGATTATCTCTCGAATCGAGCAGTTTCCAAGTGATCGACAGTCATTCCGCATCCTCAGATAATGAATTGCTTTTTGTTGAAAACAAGCTCTAGTACGTAGGATTAATTAAGTTTTTAGCGTATCGTTACGAGCAATTCCGTTTCCACCGATTAACGAATCTCACTTATGTACTTTCCTTGTTATATTTGTTCACAATTGCAGGATCGCAACAAAAGTGGAGGAGTCCTGATGGTTACACCAAAAACGGAATCAATCTGCAGTTTGGATTTTGTATGTGCTGGACGAAGAGACTCTAAAGAGGGTGAATATCATCCACTTTTGTTTAGAACCACGCAATTGATCTTAAGCGCTCAATTATTGCTTTCGGTTAATATCACTGATACGAGTGATACGAGAGTATGCGAAATTCAAAGACTACTTCACCCAGTACTTTCAACACCTCCGAATTGACCAAGATCCAATACTGTGTAATACTATTTCCCACCTTACTGTAGCATTATGACATAATAGTTATTGTCCTCATAGAATATGTTGAGCCGCGGTATGTGGGGCGAAGCTTTAACCCAAATAGCTCTATGTAGCACGCAGCATTTGCATGCCTCATTTCATTATCTGCGCCCTTTCAAATGTTTATCATTATTACACATTCTAAGCCCATCACTGCAGTTATACCGATTATTTATTGTTGATGTTATTTCATAATTAATTCCACGACAACGAAGAATTAATTATGAGAATAAATCAGACGTTCCTCTAGGACTCGTCTTCTCGTCAGATTTTCTTTCTTCCTAAGATTAGGAAGAAGAAGATAGCCATGTACTAGATAGACTTACACGATTATCTAGGACAGTCACCTCCAAGATACGCTTACTGCGTACGTTTCTTCCGGAAGAAATGCCAGCAGCATTTAAGTATGGACTTCCTCGTCCCAAGTAGAAACTGTTGGAATAAATTGCCGGTGTAACTGCTACTCAAGGTATGTTCTGGTAGCAAAGGATCGTCGGATCATAGAGCAGTCTCCAGGGTAGGTGCGCTAGGGCTACGCGTAACATTCTTCGCAGTATTATGCTGTGGTGACTCCGATCTCGCTCTGAAACGCTTCTTGAAGGCAGCGTTCCCCTGGTTAGAGGAGCTGACGGGGGTGCTAGCGAGAAACTGGGCTCTAGCCAACTGATTACTAATCCTCCTCGACTCGAAGGCGCTTATGGCTCCTTGGCATTCGGGCGTTAAGTGCGCCATACTTGGCAAGTATTGCGATGGCGGAGTAACATTCGCGTTATTTTGCCCTTTCGTTGTTGGGCTCTGATTCGGTGTACTTGTACGTATTGCGTCTACGAAACGATTATTTGTAATATTGGATCCTAGATCCTGTATGTTTGTCGTGGTCTCCATGTGGACAGGAGTAGTTGAATTCGTATTTGCTTGGACTGCTATGTTCTCGGACATGCTGGAGATCTTACTCTCGAGATTGGTCGAACACAAATATTCCGGGAGATCACTGCACAGATCCAATTGCCTCCTGGTATTCAGTCTTGATATTGGGGACGTGTTCTCCGGGGATGGTTTCATGGCTTTCTCCTCTGCCGCTGTATCCTCGATTATCGTCGAGGACAGGACGTCTGTTCGTGGAGTTTGAAACCTCCAGGCGGAACGGGGACTGAGAACTTTCGTCAGTGGCACTAGAGGGTTTACCACCAATGATTGTTGTGGCTGTTGCTGGCACTGTTGTCTCGAGAGTTTCAATTGCTCCGCTGCGGATAATCTGGTAGGTCCAGTTTTCACACTTTGCTGGAGAAGCAACCGTTTGAAGTCCAGGCGGGATGTTGCCGATGGCGATTGGGCATTTTGGGCCTGCGTAGGAAGGAAGATTATTTGTGAAATAGGGAAATAATCGTAAAGCCTTTAATAATGGGATTCAACGATGAAGTACACTTATGCAAATGCGATACTCTACGAAAAATTAGACAAGGATAACGACTAACTGGTATACACACCTCTTGTGGCCTCTGTGGTTTCTGCGTGCAAGTTTGTGTGGTGCTGACCGGCACCTTCACCAGTGAATTCATCGACCCATAAGGAGACATATTCTCACAGTCATCCTTAATGTTCAGTCTTTTCTTGGATTTATGAATAGCAGCGAATAGTTCCTCGTTCGACATCGTGCTTTTCGTTGGCGAGAGGACCAGATTGGTAGGTGTACTTCTGCCCGATGATGTTTGGACGGGGGTGCTTCTTCCGGAGGAGTTTGGCACTGGCGATGAACAATTGCTACCAGCGGAGAATGCCAGTCGTTCCGCGACGGTCGGCATGTTGCAGGCGGTTGCCGTGGACGATTTGAAACCGTTCCCATAACCGTGTCCAATCGGCGAAATCGGATTGTGCTTTAAAGCGTCGGAGTTGGGGGACTTCGTAACGGGATCATGAATGGGTGAGGACGCGAAAAATCGATAGCCGAGCGCACTTAAGCTTAGTGGTGTTGCGAACCTGTGAAGAGTAAACGTTACCTTAAGCAATTTGTCACCGAAAAACATATGATAAATCAAGTCTTGATATTCCGCAGACAATGGCTTTAAGTTTCGACTGGTGGGTGATATGAAAAAGTTCTTGCTTGATTTCACTGACCCAAATCTAGCGGGATCAACAGGTCAGATAATAAGAGACCTCGAGGAAAATAGATGCAACTAAGAACGCGTGATAGCAGATGTAAGTCGAATGTTTAAATAACACTTGCATAACACGATGCAAAGGAGTGATTCAGAAAAAAAAGGATTAATCATTATGGATCTTGCTTAAGTGGGGGAAACTGCACGAAGGCAGATTCTCGTATATAGAGTGATACATCTATATCTAAACCTTCCTTTATGTATGCAGCTATTATATAAACGTGACATGCACTTCTGTGACTCGTACTCATACGCGTGACAGATGTCTGGATTGTGTGTTTATGGAAACTAATCCGTTTAGGGGTTCAGACCAAGAACTATGCCAATATGCTTTTTTCTATAGCTCTTGTCAGCACTGTCGAGGCTCTGTCAGCTTGGTAAATGCAAGGGGGTGGGGATTCTATGCTACTATGATGAGAAGAACTAATTTCATGACTGACCTGTTCCTAACATCCACTACAGATCTCTGCTGCTGCATCCGGCTGTTCTTCGCGTCAAGGCTTTCGAGGCTCTTCTTGTTCGAGTCGATCTGGGATCCAAATTGGCCGGTTTTCCCGCTCTGCTCTATGATAGGCTTCTGTCCGTGTCTAGCCAGCATGTGCATGGCACTCAGTGAACCACGACCGAGACCCCGGGTGATGTCTGGCGTGACGCTCCTCGGCGGTTCCACTTCCCTCGCCGGCCTTCTGCTCGGTAGCGTGTAGAACTGCTGATTGACATCCTTCGCTGCAGGATAGTACTGCTGGTTCTTGGCGTTCTGCATCTGGACCACTTGCTGCTCGCATCTTCGCTGGTATTCATTGTAATCCGGTGCCCGATTCCGCTCGAAGAACTTCTGATTGTTGTCGTAGAAATTCGTGCGGGGATCGTGGGCGTAGAGATCCTGAAGGTAGGCGGCCTGACTCTCATAGATCTGCTTCTCCTTCTCTGCTTCGAGGATCTTTTGACTTCGCTGAGATTCCTTGAGAATCTCCTTGGCCTTTTGATCGCTCGATCGATCGTTAGGTTTCGGTGGTGGTACGTAAGGTGGCGGCTGGACCACAGCGTGTAGAGACACTGGCTCTGAGGATATGTACAAGGAGTTTTCTGAAACAGAAGAATAATAGATTGGCGTATTTCTTTCTGCCAGTTTGCTTTGCCGAAATTCTCCCCTCTTTCTTCTTGATTTTTTTCTGATAGATATACAGTCAGTAGCGTACACAGAAAGGGAAACCAAATGCGCGTACTCTAATATCGAGAAGTCGATCTTCTTCGATATTGGACTTCTTTATTTTTATATTGATACGCTCTGTGTACGCCACTGTATGCGTGTATTAATTTTTATCGAAATTTAGTACTCAAGCTGTTAGACTAATAAATAACATTACTTGTGCGTCGTATTTCCTATTATATTTCAAGTAGATAACATTTTTATTTGACGAGTATTATAAGTGGCCTTCCCAAGTCTTTCATAAATTGTCTAGAATTTATCATTGATCCATGAACTTCGAATGTTACCACATTGGTAATAAATAAGAATATATTTTTGGAGTTTAGTAGTTCGTTTCCATGAGAAATGGTGTGAATCTGGTGCCACAATGAGGAGACGCGTGCACGCATCAGCAGAAAATGTGATATTAAGATTGAAGCATAAGATGTTGCAGTCAGTATAAAATTAGGAAGGCATTGTCGTCGAGAGAAGCAAGGAAGCAGATGGGAGCCAGAAGAAGCATTGCAAAAAGCATCACATGAACATGCAACAATGGACAGCAGAAGTCCGACGTAGATTTCTCCAATGCAAAACAGTAATTTACAAGTCCGCGTTTTTTTTTTTTTTTTGTGGAGGCGCGCGCAAAAGTATTCGAATGAGTATGAATTCATGAAATCCTGAGTCAGACATCCGCAGTTCATTTTAGAAAAGGAACAAAAAGTGTACTCACCGCAAACGGGGTCGACAGAACTATGATATGTGAGTAACGAATGGGGGATGGGGTGCCACACGCGTGTCAAGTGCAATTCTTTATACCTCTAGAACTAGCATATACGCACATATATACAACAAAAACAAAACTTTCAGCAAACGAGGCTCCTTTTCTCCGTACATGAAGAGATGGGTGAAGCATACGTGGTAGTGAATGTGGGGTGAATGATGGAGTATGAGTATTTACAGATAACATAGGGTCGCCAAACTTTACTAGTAAAGTTCTAACTCGAGTAAAAATTAACATTCTCTATTAATAATTGAAGTGAACTTATTGGCGAGCCCATGTTAATGCGACGAGACAAAATGAATGAAAGGAAAGAAACAATGCGGCCGAATTTTCATTAAAAATAAACGTCTATTCACATACAATATTCAGCGGGCGTTTAACGACATTCTCAGTCGGCGTGTGTGTATATATACAAAATCGGCGAGAGTTCCATAATTACCACATACACAGAGGGACAATACAAAAACGAGAGAAAACTAGAGTTGGCGGGGGAAATGTTTGTACAATATTTATAAACAGTCGGCTCGAGAGACGGAACACATATCTACAGAGTACACAGTACACGATGCCGCATGCTCCTCCGGCCCCCAGGTTGTAAGTAGCTCTTTAATTAATTGCAATATTAGTTGCAAGCTGATTAGTCACTCTGGCCTAGATTAATTATACCAGTGCGACAAGGAGGTAACGTGTGATTGATGGAATTTGATGAATGTCTTAGTGCCGCGGTGGCGCAGTGAGATGTTAAGGACGATCGCTCGACCTCCGAAGCAAAGGTCGCGAGTAAAACTCTCTCTCTTTGTGCATCGAGTCACGCAATTCATTGACGTCAGATCAGTCAGCAATTGCATCAATGAGAGCACCGTGTGATCCAAGTCAGGCTGCAGCCACACTGCCAATTTATTCCCCGCTTTCATTTATTCATCACCCTTCTTTTCACATTTATTTCTAATTAGAAGTGATTTTCCCGGTGATTTTCCGGGTGAATCTTTTTTCTTCATGATTATGGCGATGATAGTAAAAGATTTTGGAATGAAATTGTCAGTACAAGTGCAGCCTCCAAGGTGAACCCCGTTAGTGTGGTTGAGCGCTACTTACAACGAGAGGCGAGCACGCGTCAAGAGCAACAGCATGCGTTCTAAAACTCGGCAAGTCGAGGCACAATTTACATCTTCACTGCATGCCAAGTAACCTAATCAGTAGTGAATCAGGCCACAGAGAGTACAGTGGACCCAAATCATTTCGATCCACAGGAAATGTTCGGTAGAAAAAATCTTCACACTTCTGTCAACGTCACAAATCACAAAACAAATCTAGGAAAATCGACAAAAGCTGGACTTGATTCCGATACTTTGAAGAAATGCAAAGCGACACAGTGAGTTCTCTTCATCGGAATCATTTGGGTCTCTGTTGTACGACGACTACAGCAGTCCCTTTATTTCCGTATCACTGCGGCTCTTCGATCTTTACCACAATTCCCCCCCTCCCTCCCCACCTAGCATGTCACCAACGAGGAAAATGATGTCATGAAAGCCCTGATTATAGGTGACTCATCCTCTAGATTGGTTCTCATTCTCCGCAACTTGTCATGAGAGATCGAGGGACTACTGTATTCGGAATTCGAAGCTACGAGCGCCCGGCTCGGACAGTACATCGCTAAAATACAAGTTAACGAGCATTCTCATTGAATGAATTGATTAATTCTAGACATTCTACATTTTCAATACATTTCACTTTTCATCCATCATCTAAACAGTACTTTCTGTTTGCTAGTTGACTTGTCATGAATTTTTTAAGACTTGTGTAGTATATCATGAGTGTTTATCAGCTATTTGTTATTAAAACAGAGTGTGTTTTCTTTCATTTATCTAATCATTCGGATTTCACGAGTCTATATTTAGCGGATCCATATTTTCCTCTAATGACTGTGATGCTAATTTTCTCTAGTTCAATTATCTATGCCGCGTCGAGACGTACAATTCATGATTCCTCGTGGAGGCCACTTATTAGGCCTCGTTAATAACTCACTCGTTAAGTATTATTTTATTAGCTGTACACTTGAGTTAACATTTTTCACTAATCCTTATGAAACAAAGTGCGGAATAAATATTTATCTCAATCCAATAAATCCAAACTCCTCCACATTCTTCCCCTCTTAATATATTTTTGATACGAATTGCTTGTTGGTATAAAACTATTTTCATGGATATTAGTCAGTGCTTTTATTGCGATGATAGCATCTCCCCACTTTTGGAGACAAATCACTGCTTTCTTACGACAATGGGCAAGGGGTGACATTAATTCAGTGTCCAGAGTTCCCGATTAGCTTGGAAATTATCGTCGATGATGTAATATCCGGACTAATCAGTGATCGGACGCTGACAAATTACATGTGTAATAAATTAAGATTTGTGGCGCTTAATTTGTCAGATGCGTGGCTGCCCCCGTGCTTCGATATCGGCTCGGTCAGTTGATTTCGCATTACATCACTGTCCAAACTTGGAACTCATCAGTTCTCAAATTTGGTTCTGCCGAATCTTGATGGAAAAGTACAAGGCTCTGTATATCAATATTGCCGCGAATCATATGTTTTTCGCTTGAACATTATTTAATTAGAAAATAGAGCAAGTGGAATTAATCATAAATTTGAGTCTGTTGACTCAATGAGAATGTTTGTAAGATTTTAGAAAAAGCCTTGAGGATTTCGAGTGTTTGTTTTCTTCGATTTTCGTATCAAAAGTTTGATTCTTTTTTTTCTGTATTTTTTAACTGCTGATAGTGCTGTTTGTGGAAGGAACTTGGCACAACTGGACCATCGTTTTGGAAAATATTTAAAGCCCAAAGATGTTTGGGTCCTTGAGTACTTTATCATCGAGAGCACATTCGGTTGGTGTATCGGGAGGATTTACGAAATATGTAAATGCGATAAGCACGATGGAACGTAATTAATTAGTGTCAGGGTGCAGAAGGGATCCAGGTCATCAACGAAGCAGCATCGATCTGCCGATAATTGGGCGCGTCAATTCAATTAAAGAATCTTCGCGCGCGATAGCCGATAAATCGTCAATAAAATCGGAGAGATCGTGTCCATGTTTTGCAAACTTTGTCACCTTCTCCCGGGAGGGAAGAGATAAGTCATCCAGAGAGAAAAGAAAAACAGGCGAAAAGAGGGTTGAAGGCGAAGCAGGGAGCACGCAATAGGCGCGGACAATGGGCCGAGTTACGCGCAGCACTGTCGACCGATAATGATTAAATGAAATCGGCTTCGCGTGAGCATTGGACGACCCTCTTTGCTAATTAACCCCATGCTTTCCAATGAGAGCTATGAGTATGCACCTCTGACGTATACGTTGCTATCTAATTGTAAATAAAAATTTACCTATCTTACATAACAGTTTAATTAAACGACGCGTTTCCCTAACAAATATAATTTAATAAATATTTACTTCTGATATGTCTTATATTTCATAAATCTTTATTTTCAGCGTCGTCGTACTTTCCGCCACGTCATGCAATAACGGTGACCTATAATATTTTTCAGTTTCCTGACGCCAATTTGCCGGCAACTCTCTGATTGCTGCAAAACCCGACCTTCGCGATAAATGTGTATTTTCAGGGGTAAGTGTCTGCGTCTCGATTGTCTCTTCTCGAATCATTGACACCACTGACTTTCTGTTAAGAATGTTATTTCCAAGCAGTCACAATACTCTCGTATGATTAAAATGTAAGTAGGTACATTGTCCCACTGTATTTTCGAATGCTAATCTACAAAATGGCATGTTTATGGATGACCCCTTTTCTTAAGATTCACTTTACGTGTTAAGTGGCAGCATTTAATGAACAGATATCTTAAATTGACTTATTAAACTTTATTATAAATGGTAGGACATTGGCCAGATGATAAAATTGAAGAATACATATTGTACTTTAGTTTATTCAAACGCTCACATATATATATTTAAGGATCCTTTAAAATTTCTGAAAGAATTTTAAAAATTTCTATAGGTCGGGCCAAGTAAATATCTGGAAGACCTTCTATTAGTGATGTTAGAGTTGGATGTATTAGGAAGTATGTTAAAATCCGAGGTGAAATATCTACAGATCGATATGTGTACAAACAGAGAAGAGTCATTGATTCGCATTCAAATCTCGCTGGTGAGATATGGCAATGTCGAATCATCCGCGGTAAACAGGCAGCCTAGAAATCAGACGAGCGTTCGTTTTGTTCGTGGTTGTTTATAAAAGCGGGCCGATTGTTGTCGGGCTCGGAAATTGCTTTCGTAATTTCGACAAGGTTCCGGTCAAAAATTGACGACCTTGCCCGATGATTAAACGGGCACGTAGGCGGAACAGAGCAGTCAGAACGGAAATATACTTGTAAGACGATTCCAATGTGTTTTATATAATTTTTATCATGACAGCAGTGTGTCGATGTACACGTGAACTTAAAGCCAACGGTGATGTCATCGTTCGTGATACAATAAACCCTCCGACAAAACCTAGCGCACGTCTTTCAAAAGAGCAGAAAGAGAATGATTTTATTCCAAGTCTCCAAAAATTGAAATTTTCAATTTTAATGACTTTTATGATCGTTTTTAGTAATGTTAGTGGTGACATGATGTGAAATAAAAGGTGAATTGAATTTCTTCTGGATAGCAGGGCTTTCTATTAATAAATCATTTGTAGTATATAAAAAGTGTAAATTTGCTGAAATAAGAATAAGAAATGAAGAATGTGACTTGATGTAACTCACGGGGTCGTCTTGTCGCAATGAAGAGAAGGTGTCTCGCCAGCATATTGTCGGTTAGCCGCGTCCCAGGGCGCACTGTCAAACCCGGTACGAAAAGGCCGCTGATGTGCCTATCAAGTTTGGCGACCGCCTGTCTAGCGACACGGTTTCCTTTTGATCGGCCCGGCACGCGCGATAACCACTTATCATCCGGCACCGACTAAAAAAGCGAATTCGCTGCTGGCCGCGCTAAATCCTGAGGTCCACTCGTACTCATCGAGATCTGTCGATTGTCTCGGAGGGCAAGGTGTCAGGCAGGACCAATTTACCGACAAAGCTCGGCTCCAATGACGCTGATTGCGAAATCGCATTTACGTCTGATGCTCTCTTTTCGGTCTGTCGAAAATGGTCCGCTTGTTGGAGAGTGTCCGAGTTGGATGGCAAGTGGGTGAGATGTTGTTTGGAAGGTAACGCGGGGGATGAGAGATAGAGTAGCGTGCGAGTCCGAGTCGGAGTCTCAGTCTGAGTCGGAGGAGCAATGAGATGTTGACGGTACGGAAGCGCGGTACACGATGAGCCTCGGCCCCGCTGGTGAAAACGGAGCAGAGCGAACTGAAGCAACCGGCATCTGGACGAAAGTATTTCAATAAAGCCGCCGGGTAGGAGGGACACGTTTTGTTTATCTGGATCCCGGTATTATCTGCCAGGATAAATATCGCGTCTGACGCAACTTTGTTGGTTATTGAGCGAGCGGCTAATGATAGCCGATAACGGCAAACAAAGTGAGGCTTCATTGGGGGCTCTCTGGAGTTTTCCAGCTTTATCGCTTCCCACCCGCCCTCTTCGCGCTCAACCCTCCCTTATAACGTGGTAGTCGCTTTAACGCCCAACATTTCCTATTTCTCTCCTTTCACTGGTTAGTTCCTATATCCCAGGAATTACTCATTCCTTCGACCGTCGCTCAGACACAGTACACTTTATTGTCGAAGGGTTCACTGAACCAAAACGTCTCTTGGCATTCTTGATATAAAATTAATTACACACGGCCAAAGGGGGACTCTGCGACCATGTCTAGGGAACTTGCCTGCAACTTCCCCCGACTTTTTGTCACTAAAAGATCTCGAGGAGAATCTTGCGCAATGGATGTTGATCGGCTGACCCAAAACTTTCTACGATTTTAATTGCCGGATATTCGTGTTCGTACTACTGAACTGCGCATGAATATTTCATTTTCTTTGACTTATAGTGCCACCGGGCAATCATCGGGCGATACTGATTAGGAAAATCCAGGAAATTCCTACGGCATGAAAATGAAGGAATTAGGGGAGATAGGAGAGCGGGCTTATCTATTAACCTTGCGAAAAGCGTTCTTCGTTGGGGTTACTTCATTCGGACTTATCGACGAAACTATTGAACTCTGAAATATTCCACGCTCCACGAGGAGAGGATTTATAACGATCGTTTCGCAACATTGAGTATGGGGTTCGCCGGAGCCCGATGGCAGCTGGCAAGATCATGCGAGGCATTCTGATAGTGGAAACGTGACCAACGCGTTATGTATCGTATCTTTGTTAATGCGGAAAGAGATCGTTAAATCTTCTTATATCGTAACAGCCGACCGATTTGTTTGTCATCCGCCCTCGATGATCGAACGGAATGCTATCAATATTCCAATAACTTCCGCTTCGTACAATTTTTCGTTAATAGTCCGATAGTTCCAATAACATTCCTCTTCAAGTTTTTTCCAAGACCCCCAAAGGATTTTCGAGGGAGATAAATGCCTCGGGTAACATCTTATCAATAAGTGCAGTGCCGTGAGAGGAGTAGTTATGCTCTTGCGCAAAGCCTTACTCACTCAGTGAGATTCTTCGGCGACCCATCCGTTCTAAGTGAGAAATAATGGATTTGGGTAAGGTGTAGTATCCGAAAGTCTAGTATAGATAACAGGCATTCACGCATCGAGCGCGCGAGCCTATACGATTGCAGGCGACATATCACATTGGCTCCATAGAGCAGCATCGGCCTATCTCTAAAGACGAGCGCCGAGCTCGTGAGTGTACGGGTGACGGGGCGAAGAAAGGTCCCTTACTCTATTTTCACTAAATGTGAATAAGCTTGAGTGCGGCTGTCCGAACGCCGCTCTTGCAAGCCAGGTTATCGTATACTGGCTCGCTTCGATATCATGAATATAGGACGCTCCGCGAAATTCTCCCTATCGCAGTTGTGAAATCATCGAATTAACCACGATCGCGTGATCAGTTCATTTATTTTACTCAGCCGCTTTGTTACTGGTCGTCTAGGTCATCTATCATGCTCCTAAGAAACATTTGATTCGAATCCTTAATAACTTGCTCTTGCTAAATACTGATTATAATCATGCTATTATAGTATCGCTAGGATTATGAGATTTTCCCAGATATAAAGCAGAGAATAATTGCTATACATGGATGGTGAATTGTGTCCATTGGATCGAGGCAGGATTTAATTTCTCACCAGATCTCGGTGTCGTTTCCAGAGTACTTGAGAACACGCGCAGGTTCTATATCGGAGGCCCGAGGACGAGGGCTATTTGGTACGTTCGACAAACGACCAGACAAGGATGAGTTCCTACTGAAATTCGGCATCCCGTCTATTTGCGGTTCTGGACTGGAGACCGAGTCAGGGTAATTGATTCGCTCTTTCAGCAACTCCTCCTGCAACTCTTCCGATGGAGTCCTGCATATCTTTGTCGACTTCTCTGTGTTGTTCGAGAACTTCTTGATGAACATTATTGGACTGTTAGCCATGCGATAACTTTCGCTGCGCTTTACTTTCCGATCTACTCTTTCGTTTCTCAGTGGCTCCGAATTGCCAGTGGACGGATTATCTAAGTATGGCTCGGATACATCAGAGGCCTCTGAGTTAGCATCTTTAGTAGAGGAGATGCAGTCATTGTCGAATGACGTTCCATTCATCGCCTCTTTGTCTTCCATCGAAAATTCTTTGCTATCCTTAATATCTCCGACGATTTGGCTATTTGATTCAGCACCTAAATGCAAATTTCTTCTAGAAAAGCTTGGAGTATCTAGATCCGAAATTAACAACTTCCTACCCAACTTGGGCGTATTGCCAGTGAGTCTAAGACTTTTGGGACACAAGCCGGATTTCTCAAAATCTAATCGTAAATTCGTATGTTTATACTCCAAAGGCGTTCTCGATATTTCACTAGAGTCCTTTGGGCGACTTCCTTTTGGATCAGACAACTGATCAGTATTTTCGGGAGGATGGTTCTCATCGCATTCGACAACATCTCTCGTTTTATCTATTTGCAAGTTTGGTAGGCAGAGTTTGGATTTATTGGAATCGGAGAACTTGTTACTAGGTCCTAACGCAATTGGATTGGTTTTATGTCGTCTAGGGTTTATAGCCGAAAGCGACGGACTTCCGACAGCCCTTCTAGGTGCTCTCGTTTCATGTTGAGCGTGGAGGGTGGTCAGAGCAGTACGTGATGCATCTAATCTACCGGTGCAGCCAGTGCAATCGCGATCGTCAGTGCTCGTGCCAGAAGCCGTCTTACCTTCGTCGCCTTGTACGTTGACATACGCTCCGCGAAGTGGTCTTTGCGGGCTCGTCGGACTTGTGGGTCTGACCACTGTCGTTGGGGTCCTTACGTAATCCGGACTAGGTGCTCTATCGGGACTCCTAGCGGCTCTGATAATGAGTTTGCCTAACTGCGGAGATGTAGGCGGTGTTGATTTAATCTGGCCGTCCACAGTATCGCTAGTTTTCGAAACTGCTCGGATAGTGGGCATTGCACGGTGTAGTAGTGGGGATGGACTAGGTGATACTCCTTCTCTGATGAAAGGACCTGGAATTATAAGCAGAACCATTTGGTATTGGATGCTTTGTGCTTTTTATAAATAGAGTTTCCTTATCGCTCAACTATTATTTATCAGTAACTAACCTGGGTTAAACGTTGTATGTGCGCCCTTCCTCCTCTTCAGACTGTCGGACGAGTACACGACTTTACCCTCGGAGTCGAGGGTCACCCGCGCGCCTTGCCTTTTTCTTTCCAAGGAAGAGTCAGGTTTCTTTGGGAGTTCGCTTAAACTGACGTACTCGGCATCCTTTTTGAAGATGTCAGCATTAGCATATGCAACTGGTGGTCTAAGAGTGGCCGCACTTGTCGATGATGTCGGTTGCTCTTGTCGTTTGTCGTTGTTATTCCTCACGTCGGCTATGGTGACATAGTCGCCGGAGTCTGGATTCACTTGTTCTGGGACAACATTCTTCGACATATGCTTCCTGCCAGGAAGAACACCTCGAAGTTTGCCCAGAACACCACTGAGGGGACTAATTTTAATTGACGATTGAGCTACGATTGGTTTATCGGATGTTGGCGATGGTAAAACTTGAACTGTCGAATACAGATTTTTGTCTTGTCCGTTTATGACCTCCATCTTCGATGTGCCTACTGTAGCTGACATTAATACTGCTCCCGGTGGTTGTTCGGACTTTCGTCCTTCTTTCCTTTTGCTGCTTTGTTCTGATTCCCTTGCATGCTCATCGTCAGAACCAGGTGGGGTAATGACACACATGGATGGTATTCGACTGGTGTTAATCGCTGTCTTTGAGCGGATCCTTTCGATTCTCTCACAACCTTCAAGGTCACTCGATTCGGAATACTCGAATTCTGAGCACGATCTGCCCGTGCAGGCTGGACTCGAAGCTGATTCCACTGGCGACGACGAAGTGTTATGACCGCTATCTGGGGATTCTCCGCCGTTCTGATTTTGTCCATGCACCTGAAAGCATAATATGATTTATCAATATGTAATTTACTTGGATTCTTGCTTGCAGACTATAGGTATCCTACCATGGCAACAACGGTCAAGCTAGATTTCCTTTCCGGCGGCGGGGGTGCGAGAAGAGCGGTGCAAACTGTTCCAGCGGAACTCGTTGTCGTCGAAGTGGAACCCCTACCGAACAGTTCGTACTCATTCTCGACCACAGGCGACGTAGGGTCCGAGCTGACGTCATTAGATTTAGTCAGAGGACTTTGCGGAACCGGTTCCTCCTCCCTTAAAGTTTTCAAGCCGGAATCCATGTGGAACGAGGTGTAATATCCCTCGGTGTCGCAGGAGTAGACGGAGGAGGTCTCGCCATCGTCCGAGAAGGGCACCACCGCGATATCTTGAATGATATCTGGGGTTAGTGTTCCTTCCGACGTTACGGACGAGGATGCAGAAGTGTCCCGTCCTTTCATTCGCCTGACATGACTCAAGGAAGTGGACGAGGTGCCAATCGATGCGGTTGTGGTTGACCTAAGCAGAGTTCACACAGTTATGAGGAGTGCGCAAATATTAGGTGTTAGATAAGGATTAGCGTGAAGTCATCTTGCCGTAAATAGAGAGAGAGAGAGAGAGAGAGAGAGAGAGTGTTAGCCTATCGAAAGGTATTACATACCTCGGTTGATGCGTCGTCGTCGTAGTCTCACTTCCAATGCTCGCTCTACCGCTCTCGGAGGAGGCACTCCAGTTTCCAGAGCTTGAGTGAGGCGCGTCATCCCGGCTGCTTCCCTTTCGTCTCTCTCTCCTTTGAGCGGCACTTTCGCGCAATTTCACGCTCGGTTGTCTCTCGATGCTTGGAACGGATACTGGTATACTGGAGGTGCTCTTCCCGCTGGAACTGGACGAGCTCGGCTTCCTTTCGTGGGACTTGTCCTTTCTGCGCCTGGATGTTACGGTCTCGTAGATATTCGTTTCATCCACTGGACTTGATTGAGCTTGGCTCGTTGTCGCGGTTCCTTCAACGCTCGACGCTGATGATGGTTCCTGCTTTTGTTGTGGCTGTAGACTTGACTTTGGACTGATCAGTTTTAGCCTGGACATGCCCCAGGCCTTCAAGGTATTGAAGTGGGACTTTTTCTCCGCAGGCGATTCCTTCTTCGATGAGCCTAAGATGTCTGTACTCGCGGATCGGTGAGCACGTGGTGTTATGTTTCCTATAGTTCCCTCGTGCTCTTCGACCGTCGTCTCGCTGCATGATACAAGACTGGTTTCAGATAATCTCAACCGGTATCTACCCAAACTTGTTTCTTTTTTTTGTTAATTAATGATTTTTTACTCTTCACTACCGACTTAACACGCTCGAACTACCTTAACCGGTATTATACTACTCATTACGAAATTTCACATGCTTCCACGTCCAAAATGAAAAAAACTCGTGTTTCCATGGCTAATTAGTTTCTTTAAAGAGTGTTAAAGTCACTGCAAAGTGGTAATACAGGAAAAATATTTCCAACTCTGATAAGATCGCAAAGGCATGTCAGGTGTACCAAACCTGAAACACCTGCTTCGGATAGCACGTGTATTATAATTCATCCTTCGTAATAAGTTGCATAAACGTAAGTCAGCATGTGTTCATTATGATTTTTTTATATTAATATTACAAGCGTCGCGTTTCCAAGATTTCCAAACGCATTAACTTCTAGATCATCGAAATAAGGCGCGAAAGTGTGCTCACCCTCCAATGGCTTGACGAATTTCCTTTTGATCGGTACCAGCGATCGTATTTCGTCTCTTTCCTCGAGGCCTGCGTGGTCTCGATCGCCTCTTCACAGTCGTTTCCTGATTTTCCGTGCCTCCGAGCAAGGATCTTCTTCTCATCGACATTCTCTCGAACCCTCTTCCGCTCACGTCCACCGCCACAATTTCAGCCGGGAACCTTTGTAATATGAGAAATTCAATTATTATCAAAGACTTGGAACATAGTATAACAGTAAGAAGGGAATTCTACATGTTTGTGGCCAGCAAAGTAGAATAGGTTTTGCAAAGGAAATGATCTCCTATTGGAAAATTGATAGGTCGATGTAGAAAAAGATAGGTGGGTGTTGGGATGATATGAGATCTTGGCTGGAAGAGAAGCATCATACTCACTTGAGAGCGATAGCTTGAACCTGTTCTTCGGGACTGGGTAGTTTGTGATCGACGGCGTCGTCGGCGGCGGTATCCCCGAGGATTCGGGACATGCAATCCGGCGGGACGGTAACGTCTCCCAGCGCCTCGGTCGATGTCCATCTTCTGAGATCCTCGATAGCAGCCGGCTGTAACAGCGAATTATAGGTGGAATAGAGTCGGCGGACTTCCTGCTTCGGGGCGCCTAGCGGCTCCCTAGTACTGCTTTACCACTATACACAACACTATATGTATGAGTACATGCACGCTTCGTATCGCTCCTATTCCACTGGGAAACTTGATGCCAGCCGGCCGGTCGGCGAAAAAGCCGGCGACCAGCGACGTGTTTTACGCACCACGACACTGCGTGGGCACTAGGCATTGTCGGATGTCACCTCCTGACCAAGTGGCTTTCACGCACGGAATACGGAACGGATTGTATTACCTTACGCTCGAACCCACCTTTCTACCCAGCGCAACAGCGGCACACAACATTTTCTTGGATATTTTAGCAGTCATAATTAGACTGCGGAAGTTCATGAAAGCTAATCTGTTCGTGCGCAGCCAACAGGCCTGTGAAACTTATGGACAAGGACAATTACTGCTCTCAGTATTGCATATCCATTACAAACTAACCGCATCTTTTATAAGATTATTAAATAAGATGAGAAATTCGTATTAGCACATTAAGAAATTTATTCTTTTTCATACGAATACTATTTTCTACTGATATCTTTGAATATCTTTGAATCTGGGACAGCAAGTAGATATGGTTTGATAGGACTGCTCCCCTTTAGCGAGGGCTCGCCTGTTCTTGATACCAGAAGCCCTATCAATTACATTTTATGTGCATAGCAAACCGGACAACCTTCGACCATGTATTTTTCGTTTGATAAAGGTAGCTGCATCAACATTGGCGCGCCTAGGATAGAAAGGTTCTGCACGCAACTCTCAACAACAACTACTCATTCCTGTTATGCACGCATAAACCAATCACATTTTCTACTAGCGTGTTTCAAACACTAAAACTTCAATTATATCATAGTTAATAAGAACTAATAGCCAATATCTTTAGGATTCAATGGAATCCTTAATAGATGCTTTTTCTAGGAATGCTCTATCAAATGAGTCACGCAACAAAGTAGACCAGGTGCCAGGGGTTCATCGAGGGATGATTTCGTTTAGTTCTCATGTTATTAGATTCCGTGAAACACATGGCTTACTCGTCTGTGTAGTATTTAGGTGATAAGGATCCTGTTTATATACGAAATGATAAATTGTTTTGGTCACCAATCGAATGAACATCTGTTTAGTACGACTATTATTACTGCCTGGATTGCAATCTATAATATAAACATATGATAGAAAAAAATGTAATAATTGAATATAAAACGCTAAGGATTGAATAGAAAATCATTGAATTCAGAATAAGATTGGCAATGGCATCCACGGTGCAAGATATCAAATCGATATGGTGGTATGGTGGGGGAGGACACGCGATAGCTCTGGAAAACTGTATGCTTTCACAGCAGTATCAGGCGATATTTTCGCAATATTTACATGGCTCTCGGCTGGTGAGGACACGTGATACGAATGGGTTCACGGAGCCACTGATAGAAATCCACTGAGACGCAATAAGATTAAGGCTAGAGAAGTCGGGCGGACGGGCGGTGGTATGTAGAACTGGCGGTGATCTAAAGAAAAATGGCGAATTCCTATCAACGTCGAAAGGATCGATGCCCGTAGGAAGAGGGTCACAGTGATAGATGGATTACAGCGGGTATCATTTGATCTTGGGAATCGTTAGATCGGAATTCCTGGCGCAATGCAGCGGGTAGCGTAGACTGGTCGGCCTTCGATTCCTCTAGGATATGGTTACACTGGGAAGTTACCCCCGGATAAATCATCGGATGTAATCAGGACTGCTCGAAGGAAAGCTCGTGTGACTCGTACCAACATTTAGAATAGCATTCAGGTTGCGTGTAGTTGGAGAATGATTTAGAAATCTATTTTAGTGCAAGCGCGGACTATTTTCTTGAAAGAAACTAGATAAGAAAGAGAGGACAAGGATATCAGTAGTAGAAGTCCTTACTCTAGAAAGATAGGTAAGTTAGAATCTGGTTGGTTGTCACGTTCGCCAACCTCAACCTGATCCAGAGAGTGTCATTGATAAATCCTTAACGACGCGCCTTGACACTACGTCCTTGTAGATAAGGTCAGATTGCGATTACGCCTGATTTTGGAAGGTTACGCACCCACCAAGGACGCATTGTCTCTTCTATGAGAGTAATGAATTCTAGTGGTACTCCCTTATCTGCGTCGAGTGATCCCGATAACCATTTCGACGACCTTTCACGCGAGTGAAACATGCGCTCATTATTGCGTCACTCGGCCTCTCTCACCCCTTTCGTTGCGCACTTTTTTTTATTCGCTCGAGAAAGACGATACTACCAGTCCCGATAAACTTTCCCTTCCTGGGATTTCCGATCGAAACAAAATAAATAAACTCCGACGGGCTGAACGAACCCAAATCTCTCAGGTATCTCTTCCCACACTCTCCGCTTTGCCTATCTATTTAAATCTCTGCTATAAATCCTCATAAAATTATCTAACAAATAAGAATATTGAAATAGGCTAGTAAAATGTTTAAAAAACCTTTGTTTTTAACATCAAATATTCTGTAATTATGTAATAGGATTATTGACTAGTCGAAAACTAAATGAATGAAACTATTGAATTGAACTTGGGATCAATTACTAGCTGAGTTTCAAGAGCGCACGCTATCTGTAAAAGATTGGATGTTTAAATAAAGAATTAGGTAGCGGATATATTGAATAGTATAGGAATCGATCTCTCTAGAGCTTAGTCCCTTTAGACAGGTGATTTTAGAAGCCCATCACGTATCTTGTATCGGAGTCCGGGCGTCCCGAGGGAATCTAATTCAGTGCGGATTAAAGGGTACTTCGTAGAAGAAGAGAGAGACGAGCGACTAAAAAGGGAAAAAAGGGGGGAAAAAAAAGAGGAGAAGGAAAGGTTGCGAAAGTGGAGGTGGTAGCCAAGGGTTGTTGCGGATTCCTGGGAAAGCCACAAGGTTGTTGCAAGAGGAATTCCAACATTGCTGTTCGGAGTTCCTGGACCTTGTCCAATTTCTTTTTCCTCGACTGCAAAGTCCACTGATCGTTCTGAGTCATGTTTGTTTGTCAACATAGAGAACATACGTAACAAGAGAGTAGCAACGGTCAGTGTATAACACTTTCAAGTGGAATTAGATTGCTTTTCGACATGAAGGAAAATATTGTAGCAAAAGAATGACGAGTTACGAATCAAGTTCATTGCGATTATAAATCTTTCCCTTTTATTGGCTGTTGTTGCAAATTTTGTCAAAGTCATCCAATGAAAGCGAAGTCCGTGTGAAATGATAATGATGCGTACGTGGGAAAAGTATCGGGCGGTTGTGAGAGCGGGGTTGATTGACTTCTCGTAATTGCCAAGTGGTAATGGCGGCATGTGCATGGAGAGGAAAGAGGGGGAGATTGTAATGCGAGTAGCAGATTTATGGTTCGCTCGTTATAAGAAGCCGTTTGGCCTTTGACGGTGCGGCAGCGTGCCGTCCGCGCTCCAATTCCATTTCTCAAAGTCCAGTACTGTGAAAACCTGCGAGGGGCATTTGCGCGCACGCCCACCGCCGGGAATTCATCGACTGTTCCTTCAAGCGAAGAGGGAATTTTCTGCGAGAAACTAACCTTTGCTTTTCTGCGACTATTGCAAATTCTTGGTTTACAGTTACGTAATAGAATTACAGTTATATAATATCGATTATAGATATTAATCTGAGTGTTGGTAATAAATAAGATTGGTATTGAAGCGAAGGGACATGGGATCGCTTACCCATAATTCTAATGGAGGGATGAGAGATGGAATCCAGAGGGCAAGGTATCATAGGGTAAGCTCTGTTATTAAGAGAAAGGTAGATTATTAGACGAGCGACAATACGGGAATGATAGGTATCATTATGGGACTCGATAGGGACCACCGTGTAGGGCTTAATGCATCTCCTTCGCTTCTCCTCCTCTCCCATATGTCCTATTTCAGTGAACTTGCTAATGCGAGCCTGTCCCAGCAGCTTTCCACTACAACCACTCGCTAAACCAATACTCTATAAACTGAAATATTCTCGAAAATACTAAAGTCTTTTTCCAGTCGATTTAAACACATGTACTTTCCAATTGATTTTAATTAGGAAAATAATTTATTCTTCGATCGGGGTCAAGTCTTTCACAGAGTTGAAAATCTGACGTGACGGATATGACATGTAAGTATGAAATGTAAATGTGTTCACTTACAACACGGGATTCGATGTCGAGACTCTTGTCTCGCCTCCTCTTGCCGAGGACGGGCGTGCAGAGGAACATGTCCATGGAGCTGCCATCTCTTCTCAGGGAGTCCAAACTTTTGACAGCAACCACAGCAGCAGCTTGATACAACTCCCTGAGGGCTTTCGGTCTTGAGTTTGACGTAAAAAGCGCCGTTGACGGATTGTTCGACACCCGGAAATGCTCGGTTCTCGCTGCGAAAGTGCATATGTCCGATTCCGCTGTAAGAAAGATATAAATTTATTATTTGTCATTTTTTATTGAGTTTATTTCATTGGTTAGACAATAGTTCCTGGTTAGAATTGTATTATCTAGAAGTATATTGCATTCTTGTGGGAAGGATCGTGGCATTCAAATAAGCTGGGCTGTCACAGCTGATATTTTAATCGGGTAAGAAGAGATGTAATTCACGTTGCCCTCGTTCAAAGGGAAACGTTTAATTCGATATTTCCGGCGGGTTTTTCGAGTGTTGCTTGCGCGCCCGGCATATGCGACCGGCTCAATTTCCAAGTGTAAGGTCGCACGACATTCTTCCGGACTGCGAGTTAAATCCCATTACGAGGTTATTAGAAGGACGGCGACGTATAATTAAAACGGAAAGACGGCTGGAGCGCGTGATTTCCGAAAATGGTAATGTTTCAAGAATGATTATTTAATTGTAGAGATTCGAGAATTCTTCACTGAAAAAATATCCGCGCAACAAGGTAATATTATTAAATATTCGTTAGTAAGTCAAACACCAACCAGTGTTTCTGTTGGCTAAAGTCAATAGCGTCAGGATTTAAGTAAACAGAATTTAACCTGTTTTTATTTTCCCTTCGACGACGAATGGCGCTCGAACAAACAGGCTGCCCCTGTGACGGAATATTTTATATTCAATTCTATCGGTGATTGATCGCGGAACAATTGAGAACGGAATCCTATTGGAAAGCCGTAAAATTCTGTAGTCACACAATGTTATATACAAAATTGTTTGAACAAATATGTATGAATTGTACAAAACTCGTAGAAGATTTAAAGGTGACGAAACAAAGTTAAATAGCATAATAAACAAGTTGGAAGGCTTTTCGAATGATTCTTCGGTTGAACTCAATTCGTCGTTTATGCGACAACCTGTCGCCATCACTTAAACTGAATAATTGGGTCTCGCTGGCCGGGGTAACCAATGCGAATGAATTGAAGGGCAGAAAGTTCGCAAACAACGGTGTCAGAAGGAGCACTCTCGGTTCCCGGGTTCCCACAAGGGGCGAACTCTCATTGTCGAGAAAGAATAATAAAAAGCGGCGTAAACACGGGGAGCGTTATTATTATATCGCTGGTACGTCGGCACAGGATTAGTTTGGTTGGACGACAAATAATTGCTGACTTTCTTCGGGTGCTCGGGGTCGTTTCGTTCCTGGACAATGCATGAAATTTCGTGGACTGCTGCCATAATCATGCTGCCTTCTTTCTTTCACACGGTTAGTCTTGTTTCCTCGGTGGTGGTCTACAATGCCGATGAAGGAAGGGTTAATCGGCATTGTTCTAACACGCGATATAGCTCGCCTTTCATAGGAGCACCCTTCTCATTCGCTCGCACCCAAACACCACAGGATGAAATGATTGTCTCGGACAATCGACGCTTCGAGGAAAGGCTTAATCGCGTGTACGGAAACCTCCTGATTACTCGATTGCGTGTGTTCTGTAGGATGAACGCCGACGGTAGAAGCGATATACCAAGAAGAACATAGTAATAGCAAGTGGTATTTACTGTCAGAGAATAATTTATGTTCCCTTCATTGGATATTCCAAATTCTTTACTGGACAAGTAGGCTATTCGGTATTATCTGGTTTAGTATCTAGTAAAATTAGAGCGTCATCCGATATAGTTGCTGGAGTTGCATAGAAGGTAACGCGAGGAGAGAACAGGCTGTTGCATTAAAGCTTCATCAGCAAGTATTCACGCACGGTAACCGGCTTCTGAGAGAATTCAGTATTAAGAGTGGACTAACGGTTTGTTACGAAGGAGGCGGTAATATCGGTGTGTGCTAGCCGTCGGGCATTTATGCCAGAGTACATAAATACAAAGATGATGCGTGGGGTGGGGTGGGGTGGGGGAGAAGAAGGCAGCCACCAGTCAAGAGGCTGCACTTCAAACCAGTCTGATTCGATAGAATCGTTTCTGCTGTTTGTACGTATCTCTTGCCGACCGCTTCAATCCTCGTCGGAAGCTCGCACTTCTTCTCTCCATTCGAAAGAGATTCTACTCGAGAGGGCGTTACCGTGCAGGATTTTCACTCTGGTAGGTAAATATGTTCCGAGCAGCATTAAGTATAAAGCGCTTCACGGTTCTTAGTAAAAGAGGAACGTACTGCGGAGCAAACATTTTTTGCAGACGCGAGAGGAGGGCGAGTAACGAGTCAAGGCCGGCTGCACAACGCGCTCGTCCGGGAGAATAGAAATGTGACTGGATATACAGATCTTGGTACAGGATACATTCACCATCTTTTGTCATAGTGAGCTTTTCATTCAAAAGGTCCTACATTCCTTTTAATTCACCTTTTCTATTATTTACCATTTGATACATTAATCCTATTATTCCTCTACCTTGAAATCATCAACTAATTACGAAGTAGAACCGGTGGAAAAAAAAGTGTAGAAGGAATTTCTCGTTCTGGATGCACAGGTTATATGAAAAGTCATCGGCGAGGTTCGGAGGGAGATGACTCGAATATCCAAGGTTGGGATAAGTCCCCTGCCGTCATATTACAGAGTGCGATGAAGTTTGCGATAAGGGGAGAACAAAAGGAGTGTTGCGATGGAGATTGAGATGCCAGGAAAAGGATGAAATGGCAAGGATGCTGGGAGTCTGCCGGGCCTGGAAGAAGGCGGTCGTCCCGTGGGAGGTCCATCGGAGTCGATGTTGCTTGGGCTATGCAAAGTGGGCCCGAAGGGGCCCGCTACACTGCGCTCCGCTCCCTCAGAGAAACCGACGCGAACCACTCACCGGACTTACTTGAGACTACTACTCCTACTGGCAACCAAGATATCAAGAAAGCACGTAATTCATGCTCTTGCCCCTTCAATTCACCACCACGCGCGCCCCCCAACGCAACCTTGAATTATCCTTTTACGCGGACTTCAGAACGCTTTTCGTTCTCTGCCCACTGGAAGAACTGCGGGGTCGAACAGGTGAACAATAGTTGACCCTTCGATTCCTGCCTTGAACTTTTACCACCCTACACATGATTTATTCTACTCTGGCTACTTCTAACTGCAAAAGGGATTCGTTAAAATATCTTGGGCCTTACAGGATTTGTTTTTCTAGAGAATTTCGATATGGAAAGATTGGGACTTTGTCCGGAGCTTATTCTGGACCACAATTCCGATTACAATTGCCGCTTGCTTGTATGATAGAAGGACGTCCGCCCACTATCATCTAATCTCAATGCAGCTGGTTCAATTATAATAAAGAGATAATCCGATAGAAGAGATTTCCGGGCGGGAAGTCTCTCTGGAATGTATGTAGAGCCGGCTAAACCGATTTCGAGAGCGAAGGCAGAGCCATGAGCTGTGAAGAATCTGCCGCGCACTGGTCTTTCCTTCGGTGGAGCAGTGGCCATGCGCGATTTCGATCGACCCTACCGCACCGGTGCGCTGGCGTGCATGACGTCGATTTATCGCGTCGTGTGCGGTGCAGTGCAGTGCGGTGCGGTGCGGTGCGGTGCGGTGCGGTGCGGTGCGGTGCTTCTGCCACCGATACCAAATCAGAATGCCATCGGCGAGATGAGCCGAGTGATGTGCATGCCAGATCTCCGCGTGCAATGGGAGCCGCGCGACCATAACTGAATTGTCAAAGAGCTTCCTCAAAAAACTAGGTCAGCATTATTGATCCGAATGTCGACGACCTTCAAAGATTAAACATACCAGATTTCAATTTATTAATATTCTAAAATTTCGATCGGTGACACATTCTAACTGAGCAATCAATGAATGTAATCCTGTAGAACAAAAGTATCATGTGCTCATTCACGCGGTGTTGTTTTTGTGTCCTAGGAAAGTCCGTGGCGAAGGGGGCATAGTTAGGTTGACAGGATATCTGTAAGGTAGAGGTGGGCCAGATAAGCAGGAGCAGAAGCAGGAGCAGGAGCAGCGGGGCCCGAGAGGTTGAGGGCCCGGTGTAATTGCGGATAAAACAAGCCTGGCCGGACTCTGTTCGTTGCCGAGTTCTTGGCTCGCTCGCTTTTGGCACTGGGGCCCTTTGCAAAGGTTCTCCTCTCGCAAGGAGAGAGGAGAGGAGAGGAAGAGAAGAGTGGTCGGCAGGTCGGCCGAGAGTAAGCAGGCAGGCAGGTCCGAAGCGAGCACGAGAGGCGGGAAGAAAAGGAGAGTAAGGCCGCGTTCGAGGGAGAAGGAGGCGATCAGCCGACACGTGAATAAAAGGGAGGAGGGAAGAGGGCCCGATAGGGCCGCCAAGAGGGGGACTAGCTATGGAAGAAGGAGGTGGAGGATAAGGAGGGAGGAAGAGGGAAGGTGCAGGAGAGGGGCAAGGTGAGGTTGGCTGGAATGCGGTTACGGTAGATCGCGGACCAGTCTTCTCCTGCAGGTCTCGAGGGGCCCCGACGGGCCCCACACTAAAAAGGAGCAACATGAAAAACTCGAGGTTCCCCCACCACTATTTCTCGAGGACTGCCATTCGCGCCATTCACTACCGCGCGACGCTTGGCCCAATAAATTTTCGTCCTTTTGCAGTGCCCTACCACGTAGTCCGATCTGTGAGGGCCCCTTGCGGGCCCAGTTCACCTGACTCTCCTCTAGCTAGCGAAAAACTCCTCCTTTTTGTTGCCTCCCCCTCGTGACCTTGACTCGCCGAACAGCCAGATTGAATTGCTTTTTAGATCGACCTCGGAAGTCTCACTTATTAATAGTCTTTCGATGCTCTTTTCTTCGGACAATAGGACCTTACTATACTATTCATCCACGATCTATTCTATTCTATTCTACTATTGTTCTTGATAGGTCTCAATCTACTTAGAAAGTATGTGATTGATTAGCAGGTCTCAGGCTAGTTTTTAAACAGACGTAAGTGATTGCATTTTGCGTTAAGAGTAACTAGGATTTAGCTTTGAAATTGAAAAAGTTTGAAATATGAAATTGGGTAATATGGGCGTGAATCGTGTATGCAGTCTGCTTTGCATTTGAAAACGACGCCAGGTCGGAGATATGCAAATCTGCTCAATCAGGAACCGCTAAGGCTCCAAGCGTATATTCCGCAGTTCCGACAGGGCGATGATTCACTTCGCGCCAGGAGATAAATTTGGCTGCTCCGCAGCCGAAGAGCGGGGCAGATTTCAGGGAAGCTGGGGGTTCCTTCCTCCTTCGAAGGAAGAAACAAGCCTATTTCTCAGGATCAATGTTCGTCAGGATATACAGACGAATCTCGGCGATTACTTGGCATGGAAGAGGGGTAACTGACCCTCCATTAACGATCGGTTTCTTCACTTCATGAATTATGCCCTAAAATTACCATATTCTTCACTTTATTCATTCCCCGAAGGTATTAATGCATTATACTCGATACACTATCCTTTTTACACTATAGTTGCTGTAGTTACTAAAGTTAATCCAGAGTTTACATCTAATCTAAATCTAAACTAGTTGAAGTATACTAAGTTGGATAGTCAGGCTTATACATATTGTGAATATGCGACGATAAGCCTATGCATTCTGTACCGAGGGCGTTTGCCCTCAGTTGGCAAGAGCCACTTGTATTTTTGCCAATTTCTTGGCACCCCAACTGACAGTTCATTTCATTATCTTCCAGGCGCGCGCGCGCTGCCTGCTTCCTGTACCCGTAAGAAAGTATCAGTGAACCTGGCAAGCGTATAACGCAGTTACGGTCTTTCCAGATTACACTTGCAACTTAATCCCCCGCAATCCCGGCCTTCCCCATTCGCATCTCAGACTCGTGTAAAGCTCTACTCTCCTCGAACGGTACTTCACATTAAATTTATTGCCCGCTCTCCGCTTTAATAAATAAGTACTTCGTCGAGACGAGGATAAACTTTACTAAAGTTTCCTTCGGTCCGTTGGGCGTATTTAATATTCTTCATAGTTACGCCAAAGAATATTGTGTTAACCCGTGGCTTCTTTAAATTAATATTAATTATTCCCAAATGAAATTTATTAGAGAACCTTGTATCGCTCCTTTCATTTTATTTGTAAAACCTTGGAAAAATAGTGTAATATCTTGCGTTTATCGAAGATATTTATAAGTGTATTTATTTATGCAGAATCTAGTTGAATGCAGTTAGAAGGACAGCTGGGTGCTCTGGTACAAATGAGTGGTTGGTAGGGGCTACCGTCGGAGGGATTCAGGGTCCATTTAACATCTCGATACTATTGCAATCCTAGCATGGTACGTCTGTGTCATAAATCTTGATTGCCGTCGGTGCGATCTTAGTGCAGGGTCGCTGGTGTATATGTAGAGAGCGTGGACTCCAGAGACAATAAGGTTCTATCAGATCGAGCGGCGAAGGGCTGACACGAACTTGAAAGCCAAGATCGAGCCGATAATCTCGCAAAAAAGTGTACCAGCTTCAAAGAGCCACCAACGCACGCTGCAAACCGCGTACATCCCTTCGAGTGATTTACTGCTCTGCTAAATCTCGCCGAGTTAATTAAAAGATCAATTACGACGAGCTATCGCTATCCGATTGAAATTACTCAAATTAATTAGTAAGCTTTAATGATGAACGCATGCGCCGAATTTTCTACTGAAATTTGGCACTGTCAGTCCAAGTTTCGCCGAACAATGGAAAGCTTCGAGGGAACTAGAATTACTTGGATTTCGCATATCGCTTGCGAACATACCGCAGAGAGCATTGGGAGGAAGAAAGTTTTCCTCCTTGTTTGCCGTCTAGTTCGCCGACTTGCGTTTGTTCATTCTTTTCTCTTTGAGCTTTTAAATCCCTAAGGATTTCGGATAAAAAGCAGCTTCATTAAGGGCATCAGGAGGAAGAGTGGCTTTCACTGCTCAGGGATTGTCCATTTCTGGCGTTTTTAATTCGAGCCAGATGACTCGAGGACTACTTTGAGACTTGAGAGTCGTGTCGTAGCGCGTCTTTAAAGAGAAAGTTTCGGTACTCGGGAGGAACGGGATCCTCCACTGTGCGCGCGCCTTTCAACTTTACGTCATATCTTCGCGGAGGAGTTTTATATCCACTTCTAGAAACACTATGGAACTTCTATGTTTTCTATCTTATACATAAGTACATATCATCCAACTCCTACGTATTCTTAGTGACACACAATCAAAAGATTTGTAAGGAAGAATCACACGTAACGTGGGAGCATATAGTAGTCTCATTCAAATGAGAGTGCGCATTCATTCAAACCCGGATGAATAATTGATAGCATGTTTAATTAATAATCATACTGATTAAGTAGGGATTATTCATCGCCCCCAGCAAATCCACCAACTAAATGACACGTGCGACATTGACTTGCCCGTGGCAGATTTTATGTTAATAATGTTGTTACGTAGAATATCATAGAATATTATTTGACGAGAGAAAAATCACATAACAACTATGGTATGGTTTTAGCATTCTTACTGTGTACAAAAAATCATCTTGATCTTAGAGTATTCCAAGGAAGGTGGCAGTTTTGGGTCAGCAGATAGTCATACATATGCATATGCTTGTATAGTTTGGAGTATGGTATAGTATGAGTACGTGGAGTACGTGGGCAGATGGAGCACCAAGCCCTGTTTGCCCACACGCGACTATTCTCTCGCGAGCTTTGCTATATACGCGCGTGTAAACACTAGTGAACTTTGCCTAGCGCCTACTACACATACGTGTATGGGATTAATGATTCTTTGTAAATATACTAACTACGAGGAAAAGACAAGGATTTCCCGTAGCCAGTGGCGAGTTAAGTATGTATAATTGGCGTGTGCAGTAAAAACACTTGACGCGCGTATGCATATTGATATGTGCGAAGCTTTAATTGTTTGAAGAGTCCAAGTGAATGATTTCCAATTAACATGCATTAACTACTGACAGACGATCTTTAATATAGATCGATGCACATCGCTATGAATATAAAGGAAAACGTACGCGTTTCTCCGGCAGATTTCCGATAAATTCGATTTGTAGCGTGGCGACCGTTTCGCAGGTCGTCGGCTCCAGTTATTTCGGCGGATGCATTTGAAACGTCAATTTACATAACAACGCCCGAAACTCACGTAATTTACATTTTCCTTTCCGCACCCACCCGATTCCCCCGCCCTCCTCTCCGGCAACCATCATCCCACTCCAGTTTCTCGCACGTTGCACTTACTCTCCTCCACACATCCACCTCGCATGCGGCAAATCGATATAGAGAATTGGCAAGATTCGAAGACAACACCCGATAAAATCTTCAATTGAATGTCATAGAATTTCCTAAGTGTGATAGAAATTTTAACAGGCATTAAAAATTTGTTATTAAAATAAATGATTGTAGTAATAATGGCAAATGGGATTATAGTTCGTTTTTCAATGAGCGGTGTCCGTGTTGGAGTGTCGACTCATATCCGCTAGTGTTTTCCCGCTCGTAGCAATTAGTTGAAGGACAGATTGGTCGTTCATTGAACCACACGAGTACGTATCGTCGTCGGTTTTAGCAAACGAAAAAAGGTAAGCACGACGAATAAATCACGGAAGGAAGTGCTCGTTCCAGGACAAACAGCACTTCCGGCGAGCGCAGCGGGCGTCCGAGGCTTTACGCGAAAAGCCTCGTTGCCGACATAAAAGTCTCGCGCGGAAGTGCCGACCAGTCTCTCTTCCATTATCTATTTCGTTTTTTACCTACATCCGTGCTTGCCGCGACCTGTGGGCGTTCGTTCGTTCGTTCGTCCGTCCGTCCGTCCGTCCGTCCGTTCGTTCATTCATTCTGCTTGCAGCTACGTGTAAAACACCTACGAATTTCATGGCTTCCAATGACAAAGGTCCCCTCGTTAAATATCACGCTCCTTTGAAAATAGAATTCAAGGACATCGATTCTCAAAAAAAGTTTTCGTTCTTTAGTGAAACCGTGTAGCTTACATGGTTTACTTGTTAAACCTAAACGAAGCTCTTCTATTAAATTAAAAACCTTATACAAATTAAATAAATCTAAAATAACTGACTTAAACCTTTCAGTTTTATAATTCATAGCTTCCAACTTGGCTATGATTGAATCACAAACAGATTATGGTTTTCTTTAGTCATACTGTTTGCTAACAAAGTGTACACGCGCGGCATATTTAGTAAGTCAAAGGACAATTGTTTGCTCCGGTAATGGAGTGCATTGTGTTGAAGAGATGGATGAAACTCGTTAGGAATTCTTTTATTCCAGCGGGCAACATATGTCGAAAGTTGTGGCTCGATTATTGAAGCGCGATCGCTCGGGCGTCGGTGGAGGGTTCGGGTCGGGGTAAGACTTGGAAACCATACGAGTTGACTGAAGAAAATATCTGGTGTCGAGAGGGTGCGTTCCTTCGGAAGGTAGGGGCTTCCTTCGCCGAAAAAGTACCACCCTTGCATTGAACATCGATGCGAGATATACTTGAAACTTAAAGTTCCATAGAAATTTACCCTGACATTAAGACAGTCCAAAAATCACATAAGTAATTATTAAAGAAAAAGAACTATCATCGAAAAGTTTGATACTTTGTGATTAAATGAGTGTGGCGAATGTGTTAAGTTGCTCGATTGAAAGGATAGTTTACATTAATTATGCCGGTTAAAATTACGTAAGTCCGAAGGAGGCAGGTAGTTGGGTCGACCTTCAAGCTGGATCTCGAGTGAATCAGAGGCGAGTAAAAAAAGGAAGGGTTCGAAGCGGTGTGTCCTTGTGCCGATTTTTCGAGTGTTGATCGCGGCTGGCAAGAGAGGGCGCTCCTATACAGCCGCGAAAAGCCGTGGGTGTTTAACATAAAACAGCCGTGTCACTTTGGTACGGTGAACTCTGGCCCCGGCGCGGCGCGGCGCGGCGCGGCGCGCTCCCGCTTGTCCCCAATTTCAGGAGTTAACCTTCTCAACGAGGTTCCCGACTTAAGCCGGCTAAGTTAATCGGTTAATTAATTCGGCCGTTCGCCCTCGTTCGCATCGCTTTCACCCAATTAGCTGGTGCAGCCGCGAATTTCCAGATAAAACGGTTCTCTTCCCACTCAACCATCACCACCACCACTACTCGCTCTCTTCTCTTTGATAGAGCTTATTGTCAGTCAGGATTAAGTTGAGCGAGCCGGTGCTGTCAGGCTCATCCTTAGCAAACAATAACAAGCAATTATAAGCAGTGGTACAATAATGCCGATCGTTAGATGGATAAGGTTTAAGAGAGGCAAAAGGCAAAAGGCGAAAGGCGAGCTGGTAGATAGAATACGAGGAGAAGAATACAGGAGAGAAAGGGTTTCGCCTGGTTCTCGTCTCAAGGTTTATTCAGGCTTGCCCGAGACACGATGTCTCGGTTTCCTTCTCTCGTCCGTATCACTTACGGGCCCTACGAAGCCTCTACCCCTGCCCTGTCTCTTCGTATTTTCAGCAGAAATAACAGGTTTCCTTCGGGGCTACGATCACCCGCGACAGTTTACCACAAATCTCGGCTCATCTTTATTTCTATCATTTCTACCTAACGCGTCTCTCCACTATCTCTCCACCAGATATTAACCTACGCTAGTTTCATCCAATTATTTACTAATTCCCTTATCTGCTAATGAATAATTTTGCTCAGGCAAATTTGTTTATCCTAGTTTGCCGGATGATATAACAGGTTGTGTCATGTAAAGTGTACCTTTATAGCTTGGTGCTGCTGGACGGGATGCGAAATTCGGTGCGCTCGCCTCATGAATTATAAAGTGATAAGATCTCAGCCGAGAGGAGAGAGAGAATGAGAGGGGCGGGGATGATCGGGGTGTTCGTGAAATCGTGTTACGTTACGTAGAAGTTGAAGCTCCCCGGGAGCGGTGGTGGGCCTGTTGATGAGAGTACGTGACGCCACGTATACTAACGAGAGAACATGCTCTCATATCGTGGCTGTCCATCATCTTTTTCGAGCGCGCATGTCCACTTCAAGTCGGATGATCTTGCTCGTTCTTGTCATAACGCCGTGCCGGCGGTTCAACTATCGCGTCTCTCATCCAGCCTTTTTTTCCACCAAGCCTTTTCTAGAGAAAGCCCTTTCCAACTTCACTTCTCAACTTTATTCTCACTTTAGTTTAACCTCTGGTTTAATCTGCTTTGCTTTCGTTACTTTCTAATACAGTATATATATTTCCCCCGTGAAAGTAATAGTAATAAACTTGGTAAATGGTAAATAGTCTGCAGGATGGAAATTGTTCATCGTATTTTATGATATTGACTGTATCATCATTATGAAGTAGCTCACACCAGGCAATCGTTTTCGACTCATTCAATATAGAATCGCTGGCGGAGAAGTTACTGTCGCCCGTGTCATTTAATTACTGAATTTGCAGAGGGAGTAGCGCATAATGCTTGTTTAATTATCCCGATTATTAATTACAGAGGGAAATCAATTATTCACGAGGTTCGAACGAATGGCAATTATGTCTGGTGGTGGTAGACGGTGGTATAGCAGAGAGGTAACAACTGCAAAACCAATTTGCCATTATAAACAATGTTCGAGTGGAAAAACATAGTTGGCCACAGGTGTAATTGATATCGGGAAGGGGTAATGAGGTTATCGACACTTGGGCGCAATATAGAGCAGAATGATTGGTCGGTGAGAGTTAATACCACGGGTAAATAGCGATCCCGAATGATTCAGTGAAACATGTTCTTATCTGGAGTTGCGGGGTGCGCGCCAGTGGAGACACCATAAATTCCTGGTGTCTTGAACATCTTTTCCAACAGGTAAGAGATTAGGTTCGATTAGGGCTTATCGGAGGAGTTTAGCGTTGCCTGATGCCAACGAACGAAAGCAGTCTGCGCTACGCCACGCTATTTGCTCGATCAATGGGATATCAACGGTGCTTTTTATGCTCGAGGCGGCATGTCAGATAAGCTATTCACGGGAAAATTGCGTTTCGACCTCTTTTGGGCACGCGTGCTCACATCGCCGCATGAAAATCCCGTTAGGGGCAACACGTGTCCCGTCATCGAAACTGGCTAATCTACCTTTTATGGAAAAAACCATCATACCCAATTTCGACACTATTTTACATACCTTCTTTTCCACCAAACGTATGCTATTAATGGCTTTTGTCTGGGTTAACTTTCGCGATAAGATATTGGTTAACAAAAATCAATAAATAAACGAAATCAATATAGATTTAACTTCATAAAAATAAAGTTAAGTTATTTATCGTTCGAAAATATCTTTAATTAATGCGAAGCTAAGGTAAATTTGCTATAGGTTGCGTGGCCAGGGTTTAGTGCGAGGAAAAAATGAAGTTGAGGTTCTTGGTGGAATTAGGGTTACCGCAGTGCCGGTCAGTGGCAGCAAACAGGATGTCAGGCGCATAGGCACGTAAGTATATTAGAGGCTGACTCGGCAGTCCTACGCAAATACATGCATATGCGCGGTGTACCGCATGTGCAAAAGGGACGTCGAACTCCGGCTTTCCACCTATATTAAGCGGCCCTTGACACTGCCCCCGCGTCCCTGAGCCCGTGCGTGCTGCATTTAGATAGGAGAGAGGATTTTCGTCGGCCTTTTGGAAGAAGGCAAAGTCCGAGAGATTCACGGTGAAGAGAGCATCGTTTTAAATATAGCCAGCATAGGGCTGGCTGGCTGGCTGGCTGGCTGGCTGGCTGGACGGACGGCTCTGCACACCCTTCCTCACTAGCCGAAATAACCATCCCTCTCGTACTGTCGTCGTGCACCAAAATACCTCGGACTGCACATAGGTGTCTGGAAATTCTCGCGATTACGACTTTTCCTACTTATCGAAACGTCTTTCCCTCACTCGCAGTAAACAATCTTGATTTAAGAGCGACTCCTGCGCCCACACTTCTCTCATGAAAATATCCTTAATGGCAACGCTTTTATTGTTCGAACACAATTATTATTGGACTGCAAATTAGGGTGGAAGATGAATTATTCTACGACACGTTGTACGACAATGGAATAGTGATATTATGCAGGTAGGGATGTAACTGGCAAAGGTTAGCAAATAATGATAGTGATATTGTACCTGTGGAAGCAAACAATTCCAAAAGCAGGTAGAAAATATATGAGTGTAAGTTAGATCGGCAAATATATGATAAGGCGATTCCACAAGAGCTTAATCCTGGCAACCGCGAAGACCGTACTTCCCCCTCGAGTGCTTATTGTTAAGCTAGGATCAAGGATCAAGAACGCTTTGCCCAAGTGGATTCCCCTTGCCTTCCCTCTGTTTACTCTTCCACTGGAACATCCACCGGTATTTTTCATACGATTAAATCCGTTTTTGCCGTAAAACTCACGGGATTTTCAGTGCATTACGCGCTTCTAGGTGGTCTTTTACCATAAAAGTAGAGGTAGAAAAAGACTAGCATATAAAATACTTCTACCCTTTGCTTTTTCCTGCCAAATGGGATTATCTCAAAAATCTTATCAAGAATTTTCTCGAGTGTTAAACTTATTTCTCTGCTTTTATTTCTCCGTGTATATCCGGTTAAGCAAATATTTGGTGAGCCCGCCAGGTTCGATTTACGAGGTATTGGTTGGGGAAAAAGCAATCGCTTCATTCACAAGTACCGTTTGTTCGCTGTGAATGCGTGATTCCCAATAGGATCTCTCGAAGCCGGGGGTGTTACGCAAAAGGCGATGATAATATCTCGGAGAGTCGAATGCCGGGACTGTTGGTGGCATTGTTTCACTCCCACGCCCACTCAATCCATTTGAAGGATTTCCCCGTTAACACCGTTCAAGTACCGCGCTAATGAATTGCTAATGAGCGCGGAGTACGCGACCCTCGCCAGCCAGAATCAACCGTGATTCGATCCAACGATCGGTTCTCCCTATTTTATTAGCATTTACTTTAGAATTCCATGAAATGTCGACAATTTATAGAAGATTGTCAAAATGTTCGACTACCAAGTTATGTAATCTCTAAGTGGTAAGAGTTATTTGACCTCTGTTAACAGTAATCAAGTTTCACAATATTTAAAGTGCCTCTGAGTCACGTACTCGTTCTGAGAGAACTGCATTTACTCCTCGGCATTGCATGCGTAATGCACCTAGGAGTTACTATCATTCAGTAGCCATTTTCTTATAGCCTTCACGTGACTTCCTTCGTCGGAGTAAAGTTCTCGCCGACTTTAAGGCCGAAGTGCTCGAAGGCGCTTCTCTCTCTCTCTCTCTCTCTCGAGCAAACCTGACGGAGCTGCGATACGATTCGTTAGCGATTCGCGTAATTTGCAATTCCTTCCTCGTCTCCCTCGCTCGACCGTTCCTCTGCTCGCCTCTGACCGCATTCGCCGAGCACTGTAACGTTTTCTTGCTCCTCTACGCTGGTGGCCCGTGTTTTATAAACCTTGCCACGCTTTTACCGGCCGCTCTTACCACCGTTAAACACCGCTCACACGCCGTCCTCCATGCAGACCTACTCTTAACCAATGTCCCACTTGCCCAATTCTACAATTTAACATTTACCATCCACTATATTTGACCAGTTCAAAATCTCCTTCGCTATTCATTTACTAGTTTTCGTATAGAAAATATTAACCAATGCAAGATTTAATGAAATCTTTACAAAGTCTTTTCATTCTCATTGGAGTCCGAATGATTATGTCGCGCTGTATTATTTACTAGCTATGTGGCAAGTATTATTTAATAGGAAAGTGATATAGTGTGATTGGGGTTTTACGAGTGGTGCCAGAGGCGTTGCCGGTGCGTAAGGCGGGTGGCACGATCGGATTTATGATGGTAGAGTACTGGCCGATCATGCTGGCGCGAATCGACGCAGACTGCGTGTATTCGCTTGGTACTGGCGGTGCCCCCGATAATCCGAGAAACGCGAGCGCCCTATTAAGATAAACTGATTTTCAACCCACATCCTCCCATTCATTCTTATTTTTGAGAATGACGCACCACCCTCTTCTCGGCGCCCCGCTTCACCACGGCCACGCAATCACACTGCAGTTTGTCAGTTATCTCTGAATAGCAGTGGGAATAGGCTTCGTCTTAACACTTTGACTCTCATGTCACCCATATACATATCTCCGTATAGATAATACCTCTTACGCATATAATGTATGCGTGTCAGATAATCTTATCCATCCAGAGAGAAGTAGGTTAGGCGTTAGCCAGTGGTTTAACATTAAAGATTAACATTAATTTCGCAATACACGTGATTCTAATTGAATTCTCATTTATTCGAAATCAGTTTTAAACTCTGACTCTACGAGTTTCTATATTTTTGTTTCCCCTCTAGGAACTCGAGCAAGAAGTAAGACTGTTTACCTCGTTTCCAGCCAAAGAAGTAGGTAAGAAGAAGTATACGTACCTGGAACAAAAAGGAGAGTCTTACGTATACAAAAGGAACTTTAGTTATTCCGCATTGTGTTACAGTATTATATAATGGATTATATCACGCCGGTCGAGATCGTATAATGCAGAACGAACGCTGCAGTGAACCAAGATCTTAAGTGTACTTTAACTCTATGAAGTTGCAACATACTATATGCTAGGTTGTGCAATGCAGTGCAATGCCACCATCATTTATCTGTCTCTGCGCATTCTCCATACGATGCGACGCGACGCGTCTCGTCGCCTAGCGTCGCATTGCCTGGATCTGCGAAGGTTTCTCGATAGAAATCGTTTCTACCGAATGCACTCTCGACTATTTGGAGAGGATCCAGTAACGGCGAGTGCACACCATGCGTACTGCAACTTTTACCCTCCACTTTTTTTCTCCTCACCCTTAACCCCACTCTCTCTCTCTCTCTCTCTCTCTCTCTCTCTCTCTCTCTCTCTCTCTCTCTCTCTCTCTCTCTCTCTCTCTCTCTCTCTCTCTCTCTCTCTCTCTCTCTCTCTCTCTCTCTCTCCATTATCCTTGACTCGCCACTTGTTTTTCCTGGTGATTCGTCAGTTTCTTGCGCGGCCGAAATTGGCCGTGCGGCGCTTTACGAATTGGACTTACGCCAGTCTTACTTTCGCGCGCGCGCGCTTCACCAAATTTGCCGGCATTATTCAAGCCTGCTGCTGCTGCTACTGCGGCTGCGGCTGCGGCTACTAGTATCAGAACGGTACAGTTGCCAACGGTTATGGCTGCAGTGCTAACCTGGGAAATGTTACGCACGTTTTTCTCGGAGAATTCTGCTTCGAAGCAGTCGAGTAAATTCAACGCTCTGTTCGCATTATCAATCGTTTATGGCTCTCCGTTAAAAGCATGCCTTACTTTCCAGCGGTTCGCCTTCGCTCTTTTTACGACTTCGTTCTTTTATTACTATGATTGCGGTTATGTTATTGGTCATATTATTAGCACGACTGCTTTTATTCTTCCCGCGAAATTCCAAGAAATTGCGAAATAGAAAAACATGTAGAAAATATTGGAAACTGTAAAATATAATATGATGTAAAACTTCATCAGGATTGCTCGTCGAAGTAGTTTTTCTGTCTACCATAAAATAACTATTAAACCAGAAGTATTAAAAATTAATTAATACTGGTATTGCTATTCAATTTCAATGTGTTAAATAATAACTTTCCAAGTTGGATTATGTAACAGAACTCTTTTCTACTGTTTCTTATAATTCAAAGTTTCTTTGTCAATTCAGCTGAAACAATTAAACGAACGGGTTTAGTATTTCGGGCACGAAAACAGACCGATGTTGGTCAAGTTAATTGCGGGACAGAAGAAGAAGAATAAGAGACTGAAAGAAGTCGGCGCCTCGACAGAAAGTTAAGAAAGCGAGTGACAGCGTAAAGATTTCGCCTTGGACCACCGCCAGAAGCTGTATTTTCGTTTTCGGGGAACAGACAATCCGATCTAGAAAAAGACTACGTAAGAAAGAGTCCGAGCAATTTTTGCTTGCTCTTGATGTTGATTTGCATATTTTCGTCGGATAGTTGGACCGTTCGAAATTCCTACTGATCGTGCTCGACTTCTTTTAAACAACAATAAGGTACAGTTAGGTATCGGCGTTGGCGCTGGTTGCCCTTTACAATCGACTGCTCTTTAGAATTCACTGCAGCCAATGTTAATCCGATTGCCAATCTTGATTAGGAACAATTAAGGTTGCTAATTGGAATCCACCGTCGTGCCAGCTAAAGGCGCACCCAACTCCGTTCCTTCGAAGAGAAGTAGCAGTTGGAAAAGGGGGGGGGGGGGGGGGGGCAAAGAGTACTTCATTAAAAGGAAGTCGAATTAAAGAATTTTTTCTGAATTTCTCAACTTAACAGTCACGTCGATCTAACATGAATGGTAAAAGGAAAACTGTACAGTCTCCGGTCAAGTTACCCAATAAGAGTAGAGCTGTTATCGCAGGAGCGTCATCAGCAATCGGAATTTACGGTCTGGTGCTAATTTTCTCAGGTTCAGAAAATGAGTATCGTCGGAAGCTTCGCTAATTGCATGCTATCCCTGTGCCAAGTGACACCTCCCCCTCAGCCTCTAATTGCCTTCACCAGCAAGGCTAATTGCCGCCATAATTCCAACCAGTTCTAATTTCGAATTCTCTCATTTTCAAAGACAGAATACTATTTGATAATGTCGGGGATTTGAGTGTATCTCACGGATTTCGCGCCGCTTTCAAGCGTGGGACGTGGGACGATCCCTGTGTCCGGGAAGTGGCTCGTTCGCCTCTTACCTCACATCTAATGCCAGTGAAAGTTCCGCTTTGACAAGCAAGCAGTCCTTCGTTTCTCGAGCGAGGAATCCACGAGATTGAAAAGTACACACGCATTCCCATATAAAAGCGAATACAGCAGATTGCACTGCAACAATATCGAACTAAATTGACTAAATTCGAGATGAACAGATATAGTCGGTCCGATGTAGTACGCGTGGAGAGTCTCGCGAAGAATGGAAGATGTCGTTGGTAATAGGTTGGAGAAGAAAAGTTGAAAAAGGAAAGGCGAGAGCTCTAAGCGAATGGTTTTCAAGCGAGGATTTGTTGTTGGGAGTCAAAGCCTCGAGCGATGAGAATTCTTGTGCGCGCATAAGTGCTCGAAGCCCTTGTCGAGAGTTCGACGAAGTGGGCGAACCAGTCGATCCTTTGCCCGAAGCCGAAGCCGCGGCCGTGGACCTTCCTTCTCGCTTCGCTCTCGGCAAGCGCGGCGGCGGCGAACGCGTACCAACCGACCGCCCCGTACTTTTGCATACATATGCACCCGCGCACACTCAACCGTTCCTGCATACTCACACATATGTGTGTCACGTGAAATCGCACGGGTGCACCTTAGTGAGCAGTGATGTTAATTTAGAGCCACCACCAAGATACGAGCATCCACTTGAAATACGACTCTTCTTCCAAGGCGGATATTACTTCCGTTCCTATTGGCGGATCCCTCTCTTTATGGGCCAATTACCCGTCCCCTTGATAAATTATTTACACTCCTCGGAGACTGCAGCTGATCCTCTAAATTAGTCGGACATTAATTATGACTGGTCGGCAAGCGCAAATTAATGAAGATACGTCCTTGGTTAAATTCAAAGTTCTCGTTGAATGGAGTATTCATAAATCTTTTAAAGAACAGTGTTAAACCAAGCAAGCAACCAAGCAACCAAGAACAATGATCGAAAGGTGGTCAGTCGAGCAAGGCGACGTTACTTCACCGAGCGTCCGGTTAGCGCTCGTAGAGTAAGCGCGCTAAGTGCGCGCGACTAGCAGGTGAACTAGAAAAAGTACACTGGCGATAACAAGAGGCTTGGGGGTCTTTGAACCCGGGTTCATCGGTCATCCCCGAGGGTTCTCCGGTTGCAGCGCGCACACTTGTCTCTCGCGTGGCGATTCCCTTATTCGGGGGGATTTTTCTGTCGGTTTGCTAGCGGCACTGCCGCCGCCGCCGCAAGAAGAAGGCAAGCTGTGTTGGCAGAGTGAGAGCGAGTCTGAGATCGGCAGAGGAGGCCATAGGAGAAGAGAAGTAGCCGAGAGAGTAGCTCTCTCGGCGAGCGGCTCGGCCGCAATGCCCAAGGAGCGAGTTCTCCGAGAGAGAGAGTGAGAGAGAGAGAGAGATTCACTTGAAAGAGAAAGAGCCAAAGAGGAAGCGGCGCCGAAGCGCACGACTCTTCCAAGCGAAAGGAAAAACTCGCCGATCCAACAGCGAGAGAATGAGGGGCGGGGGGGGGGGGGGGGGGGGCCTTCGAACGGGGCGAATCGGAGAAGGAGAGGGATCCAATGTGGATACGATGGATAAGGTAAATCAAGGAAAAACGTTGAGTCGTGCTTAGCAGGGATTGATAGGGAACATGCTTCGAGAAGAAATGGATAAATGGACCCTGCAGCCCGAAGATCTTTGCTCCTGGAATACTAATGATCTTGGCGTTCTTATGTAATAATCGTGTGAATATCCATCGTGGTACCGCAGTATTACAAGGATAAACTATTACTATTGATGGATATAAATTCTTCATTAAAAATATCTGGATAAAAATGAATGAATAGCCAACTGTTGTCTTTTGAAGATTTTCACTATAACGCGCATCGATGTTCATCAATGTATTTTCTACGTCGAAGCAATTTGCAAACAATCGGAGAAAAGCCAGGCGAGGGACATTAAGCGAACGGGTAAAAATGTTGGAAAGGGAAGCCGACGCGAAGAGCAGGTCCGTGTTAGCGAAGGGAATACAGTAGTAAAGATGGAGATACGAAGAGGCATTAAAGGACGCGAAAGGAAAAGATAGCCGGTGGAATGGCACGTCGGAATCACAGTGCTTAAGCGTAAGAAGAAAGCAAGGCAAGGAAAGACTTCGGCGGCCTCTCTCAGTTGAGAAAAAGAAGAAGACGAGGGGTGGAAGAGTACGTAGAACGAGCAATGACTGTGTAGACACACAAGCTTGTCCCCTGCTAGTACGAGGATGCCTGCTGCCGCAGAATTTATTGCGAATGTGCAGCCGAGATACGGAGAGCTACATGCCGATCGTTGTAACGCAAATTCCATCAAAGTGTCGAATAATTCAATATCCTAGTACAATATTCCCATTGATACCTTTTCAATAGTCCTTTCGATTATAAATTGTATTAATTCGGAAATTCCACGATTCTACTCTAATGAAATTGTATTAATATTACTATAAAAATCTCATCACTAGAAATATCTCGATATTCAACCAATAATCGATGTATTTAATCTTGATATACTGCCTGAGATTGTATATCTATGGAAGAGGGAATGAAAAAAAGAAATACAAGTACATTATTGAAGTTGGATCTTTGGAAAGTTGTAAATATTACGATTGGCTGGAAATGGAAATGCGGAGGTATTTGATAAATAGTCGTAGACGCAGACGGTACGGAGCTCTCCAATAAAAGCAATAAATCGCGATTACATCGATCTCGCTTTTCACCGATTCGTCCGGGCACCCTGAACCACGTTCGAGAGGGGCTGCTGAAAGATTGACTGATTTACGAGTCGAGGAAAGAGATATAGCTGTGAGTTACTGGCTAATGCTAGCAGGATTGCCTTGAGAAATGCGGCTTGATATGTGCCAGCACTTAGCTGCCACCACTGATACGGCAATATCACTTTCGATACATGTTCCAGCTAAGCCAGAAACACGTATACCTCTTTTGCGTATGACAATGTTCACTGAATGATTAGATAGCACGTGGAGGACACCACCGTCGATTCTTGCCTTGAGAAATTCGTTGCTACATCTGACAAATGTATTACTGATAACATTCATTTGGCATATGCAAACATTCCAATGCTGGTAACAATAAATGCTGGCTAGTTGTGGGTTACTCAATGAAAAATTGGAGAATAGATGGGAGGACAAGGGTAGATCTGTATATTTGTCGATTACCACTACATAGAGCTTTGAAACAGTATCAGGAAGGAGGAGAGTATTAAAGAGAGCGGAGGGAGTGGACCCCTAAAACTGCGAAGTCCTTGATAGAAAACTGCGCATCGACTATAATTGAAGTGCAGGCGGATGTACCGAGTGGTTGAAGGTAGAATCGAACCCTTCATCGAAAGGAGTGGGCAGGATGGCCGAAGGATTTTGCATAGGATGATGATGGACCAGAGAGAGCAGAGGCAGCTGACCATTTGGTGCTCTGGAAATCGGAGGGTTGTGTTGTAGCCTGTAGCCGGCTGCTGCTGCTACTGCTGCTGCTGCCCTTGGCGCGCAGGGGGATCGGATTAAAAAGAGCGCAGAAAGATAAAACCGGATGGCAGATGCGATGTTTATGGCCCTCGAGCCAGCCCCATTGTTATTGTGGAATACGGATCGGATGTGCACTAAACTTTAGGCTAATATGCGCTTTCACTGCGTCCCTCTAGAAAAAGGACTGCGCAGTAACTCTACACTTCGATGGAACTGCCTTTTTACGATGCTGCACATCGTACGTCACACCGGAAATACCTTTTTCCACTCCAGTGCATCACAGGAATTTCGATGTAACTTGAAAATGACTTTCTGATTCACTTCAGTCTTTTACTTTATCGAATTGAATTAATTTTATAAAACTATTACGTAATATGAATACAAATATATATACTATTTATTCCTCTATGAAATTGATGAGAGAAGTTCGTATTGAAACGATAGGAACATAGAAGTTTGGGGTCGCGGGATTGATCGTGAAGACAAAAGAGTGTCGCATAGAGGATGGAAGGCAGTGCGGCGCCAAATCATCGTCCTCATTGACTTGAATTAAGTCCCGATGCACTCTGGCCGATGATCGTGGCAGTACGAACAAGTCGTACAACATATCGAACGATCGTGACCGATGACAAAGCCCATTTGGTGTGTTGTCGCGTGTGCAGTGAAGACTGTAGTAGACGGTGCGGATGGGCGTGTGCCGTTATAGCCATTTGAGAGCACGAGAAAAAATCGACACCGGCTCCGGATGTCACTTTATTGTATGCATTTCAAGCCTCATAAAATGCATCTCGGCGAAACCTTTGATGCAGACTCTCTCTCTCTCTCTCTCTCTCTCTTTCTCTCTCTCTCTCTCTCTCTCTCTCTCTCTGTTCAGCCAGTTTCCGAGCTCATCTCGTTTTCCTTCTCTGGCTCGTCTAGAGAGTGAGGCCCAAAGGCAAAGCCACAGTCTGCGGTTACCAGGGAAGGAGAAAGTACGCGGCTCATGGGAACAAGAAGGAACGGAGAAAATCTCGGGCGACTCGGCAATAGCGCTAACCAAAAATAAACTGGATAGATCCATTTGACGACGCGCTCGAACTTCCACCATCTGTCTACACGTCTCCTCGTCGTCCGGGTGGAAGTGGCGGCCGTAAATGGGCCAGATCCCTAAGTCAAATAAATAGGACACTTCATAAATCGTAGTGTTAAGTGACGAAGCTGCGGGTTTCATTGTAAATGTGGATCCTCTTGATTAAAATTAACTCTATTCAACTATACACTCCTCTAACACCCCTGGAAGTGTAATCAACTTTGAAATTCGACAAGCAAACAAAAGTCTAGTTTATAAAACAATGAAATTAAATCTAAACATGGAATTCTCTATTTAGTATTCCAACTAATTGTGATCTTAACAAGGTATTATATTCTTACCGAAGTATTAATGGGTTAAGTTGCTTGGCAGACATGATTATATCAGAGAATGAACGGTTCATTACTGTCCATTATTATAGTAATTGAGCGTTGCTGATACATCCGCACGATTAGGCGATATTTAATCCAGCTGCTCGGATTGCATTTCGGGATGCATTGGCGATCCTAGCGGCTTTATCGGGAATTCGCGTCTAATCGGATTAAAATTAAGACGAGTGGAAGTGAGGGGCAAACAGGCTTTGTGTAACACAATCTCCGCTGCACGAGATTATTATGGTGTGATTAAAGCTGCTGTCTCCTGAGCCTTCTAAACATTCACCGAACACTTTCGAGAATAATAGCCAGCAATTGTAATTCTCTCAACTTAGCAACGATATTCCATTAATTCCTGACTATATCTTCAAGACTATCATACGAGATTATAGTAATTTCGACATCAACTACTGCATAACAAACTGACAATGCCATTATTCAACATACTTTAAACACTTATTAACTTTAATTATAATTCATACGTATGCATAGTATGCGATAGCAGTTATATAAGAGAAAATACAACAATGGAATTGTCTTTTCCCAAGAGGGTCGAATTCTTTTTCTAGTATTCCTAGAAGTAAGGTCCAATGAATCTCCCTAGAGGGATTACAGGTTTTGCGGTTGCTCAGCTCGACTATCTAGTATAGGAAAGGAGAGGAGAGGAGAGGAGAGGAGAGGAGAATTCTCAAGAAGGGCTACTGAACCTCTGGCTCGACGGGGATATCTTGGGAGTTGTGAGTTGGGAGCGCAGAGTGGCGATGCACGCATGACGAGAGACGAGACGCGTATGTATCCAGTTTATAAGGCATATCGGCTTGTAACTCTTAGGCTTCTAGGGAGGATACACCGTGGAAGACCAGTTTCTACGACGTTCATTTCGCGAAAAAACGTCCCTTTAACTCTTTGCGCTTTGCGCTTTGCGCTCTTCGCGTACCGCCTTCTTTGTGCGAGGCTGCCCGACGATGTCACGTCAGAATGTTAAGTGTCCGGTTGCGAGCAGTCTTCTTCTACTTGGCCACCACGCATTCTCCAGTTACGATACTTTATTTTCTAGTTAAAGGCCCAACGCCTCCTTCCACTGCCTTCGGTATTAAGCCTGCACGCACATCTCATACTTACTCACTGATCCCCCATGCAAATTCAACCTCTGCATACAAGACTTTTTAACAGGGCCTAAGCTGGACCAGGATTTACACGTTTCAGGAATAATAAATCCTATTTCTGTATCTGATAATCCCACAGATTGACACAATTGCAAATGGACTACTTAAAAAAAGGACATTCATTATTTGCATGTAAAGTAAATTGGCACCTGAGTTTCGCAATAGGAAACAAATGGTACACCCACTCACTGGAATGTTTTAACTTGAAGGGTAGAAGTTTAAAGAGCGTGGCGAAGTAGCCAGCAGGGTATTGAAGAGTATTAGTTGAGGTAAGGTGGGGGGTCGAAAGTAATCGCGTAAACGGTTCCCTTTCTCGATTATCCTGTCTGCGTGAGCTTAATCGAGCAGTCTGATCGAATTTGGCACAAGTTGTCTGAGTGTACTTTGCGCCGTGTGCAGTGGAACTCTTTCGTCCGAGAGAAGAGGCAGGAAACCGAGGTGGAGAGGACTCTCAAGTTCGTTTCAAGGCGGATACCTGGACTTCGAGTGGAATACGTACGCAACGCCGCTTCTAGAGAAGAGGAGTGAGAGTAAGAGAGAAAGAGAGAGAGAGCCGAGAGAGTGAGAGAGTGAGAGGGAAGCGGGATACAAGAACTCTGGGAACTCACGATCGCCCGGTACGTGCCTTGTAACCGAGATACTCGCTTGCATTTAGCCTCTCGTGCATCGGCATATACATATACCACAGGACACGTCGCCGATCGGTATCACACGATTATAATTGGCGCTAGCAATCTCCTAGAAGTGAATCCGCTCTCATTCATACTTTCGGTGAAAGTAGAATGGGTAATTAGCGAGGAGGCAAACTATCTCCATGCAAATATCTCTGCCTTGATTGATCTGTTCGAGTTAGAGTATGGGAATTCATCACATAATCAACCTCTCGTTATTCGAAGAGACAGTTATAAGAATAATTGTATAAAATTTGAAATAAAAAATCTCCGTACTTTTTGGGACAACGAGACCTACTTAATGCGTCAGACATTAGATTGGTCGGACAACACCTAACGTCGCTTGCTGTATTGTGGGAACCGAATGGAGTGCAGATGCACTTCGATCCCGGAAAGGGAAGCGGTTGTAAAGCTTCCTACGCGCGGAAATATGAGCCCGATCGTTATCGATAAAAAGCAGTTTCGCTTTCCCCTTCCCCTTCCGCCTCGGCCCGGCGCACCACACCTTCTCGCCGACCTCGCGTCCCACTGGGACTAATTAATGGATGCCAAATTACGGCCCAATGAAGCGTGCTGTAATTTCGGTTCAACGAGTATCCGATTTCCACACTTTTTGTACACCATCGCGCGCAATAATATTGTGGCTTCCGGTAGATCGGGTACACGAAACGCTATTTGAAACCAAATATGTCCTCGATCCGAGTTGTTCTAAGGATGAAGACCATTGAAATACATGTACGCGTGGTTAGTGAGACTGGAAAGGTTAAAAGGATTAAGAAAGGCGTATGAACAGGTAAAAGGAAAAGGTATCAACCGTTCACATAGAGGAGAGTAGTTAAATTTAGCCGGGTAGTTAAGGATAGAACCTTGAAAGGTTAATATCGTGAAATATAGTAGCTTAGCCCGGAGGCTAAAGGGGGTCGGAAGACTAATGGGAGTGGGGTGTTTTGCCGATCAAGCAGCATAAATTGGCAAGTAGTCACTAAATCGAGTGTATATATAACAAGCTGGAGAGGATACTAAATAGAGAGAACAAACAGTAGTCCGGTGTGGAAAGAGGGATAGCGGGTGGATGAAAGAAGGATGCGAGGATAGCCGGAAGGCACTCTACTCTACCGGGCCGTAGAGTTCGCGCGCGCGCGCGCGCTTGCACGCGGCCGACGTTAATGATCCCGGTACAACCCCCGCACGTCGCTGATATAATGTAATGGCCAGGGATCAGAGCTACACCCACGTGGTGGTGCCATTAGCAGGATATCTTCCGAATTAATCTGCTACACGTTCGAGAATTATTTTCCTATTCACTGACGTTTAAGGGGAAGCTGGCTTGGCGTGATGAAGGCCACGATACCAAGTGCCAGCCCATTACCACCGCCGCGCCGTCTTATACCACTCTTCTCCAACATTCCCTTGACATAGCCTCATGATCTCCTTTTATTTAGAAACTTGTTCGCACATTCCTTCAATTATTTCATTGACAGTTGGAACGTGCAATAGTCATTTATTGAATTCTCCAAAAATATTTAGCCATTCAGCAACACGGTGTGTTTAGGAACAACTGTGTCACGCTCCACATTACTTTCTACCTATTTCGGGACCAATTTCTCTGGACTGCGTCCAGGTAGTATTTCGGTAGACAGTGAGTAGCAAGTGGCCCACTGGCAACGGTCTACTTCCTATTAGACTATTCATAGTCTAGCTGACGGCTAATATTAGGTCTTTGTGCTTGAAATATCGGACGAAAGCTTTCCACGTACTTTCATTCACTTGAAGAAAGAAAGGAAAGAGAAAGAGTTGTAATTGTATTTCTATTAAAAGTCATTAATCTTGTAGTGGTATAATAAAGGAAGAGCATGTGTTTCGTAATAGTTAAGGAATTAAAAGGAATTGTTCTTTTTGCAGTTGAAGCATGAAATGGTTACTTTGCACCGAAGCATCTGGGAATCACACGGTTAATTAACTGCAGCAATTACCACGTGTAGCGGGGTAATCTTAATGGCAATCTTAAACGGCAACGGCTAACACCTAAAACTGCTGACTCTGCCATAATATGATACAGAATAGTATGCTGCACACGTTACATCAGTCGCGCGGGGGATCGGATTTTGCAGACCGGTCACCTTTGCAAGACCAGTCTGCTTTGGATCGGGATCGAGCAACTTTATCCCAGCTTGGAATTGCACAAAATCACTGGGCGACCTTTATCTCGAGCGTGGCGCTATAATATTACACACGCGTAATCATAGAACTGATAGTGCAGATATAACTAACCCGGCAGGCTTACTTTTCCACCTGCACGAAAACCCGAGGCTCAGCATTGGAATCTCAGACTATTATCAACAGTGACTACTACAAAAATAAAATGTTCAAAAAAGTTATTAATTCCAATGAGTAATAACAGGATTTCCTTATAAATATGAGAGGGAAGACTGTGTCAGAAAAGAGAAGTAGTATAGGAAAGGGGAAGTTGTACTCCGTAAGATGATCTATCCATTAGAGGTGACAATGGGAAAGTCGGGCTTGCATAAACGAGGGGGAAAGCACGTGGAATGAGCGTGTTTCAGTGAAACAGAAACCAACGGAGGAAAGAAGAAGAAGAAGAAGGAGTGGAGTGGAGTGGAGTGGAGTGGAATTGTTGGTGTGTGTGGGGTGGTGGGGTGGTGGGGTGGTGGGGTGGTGGGTAGAGGGGGCATAATTTCGCGAGCATTCACCCGCAATTTAAGTCCCTTTCATAGAAGGGGGCCCGTGCTGGGGGCGCTGCTGCTGCTGCTGCTGCTGCACATTGCGAAGCCACAACATCATTCTCGCATGCCGACAATGGGGTCGACCTTTCAGGGAGCGAGAGACACACAGTCACAAAGAGCGGCTCCGACATCTGTTCGCATTTTGTTACCTGCCCGGAGCCTCTAGTTCTTCTTCCTCGCTCTCGCACTCGCATTATCCTCAAGTGCGCGATGCACTTCTGCTCCGTTTCAGCTTCTATCCATCGGATAATCCACCGCCCTCCTCCCTCTCTCTCTCTTTCTCTCTCCTTCTCACTTTTTATTCGCCCCACTTTTTCCAAAGCGAATCTCACCATCAAGGGAGCTTTGCATTTGGGTGGCTGTTTCGCTTAAGCGTTCCTCATATTTGCCGGATGATTAGGGTTAACCAAGGATCGCTTAATCACATTTTAATTCCGTATGTGGATTCAAGTAATCGGATTTCTAGGTGAATAGAAAGAGTCCACGACTCTGGTAAAAGGGTTTCGTGTTACTTACGAGAGTTGTAACACTATTCCCAAATTCGTAACACGTAATTCGTAAGGTCAGAGCGTGTGACCTTTATAAACGATGAAGTATTCATGAATCAAAGGATACCCAGATGCCCCAGAACGTTTACGTTCATTGGATGAGTTTACGCAGCTCGTATTGATCGTATTGATAAAGTAGCAGTTGGTAGAGGAGAGCTGAGAGCTCTGACTCGGTGGCGCCGTGTTTCTTGCGTGTGGATAATTCATTGACTGGTAACAACTTCCCTTGAAGTTCAAAGTAAGCCTTAGTAGGAGTACTTGGAGGGACGAGGGTGCCGGCGGACGTGCACAGTGTTTTCAGTACATTTGACCCAGATGCAAGCCTGCTCTACCTTGGTCGAAGTAGGTGTAGACACGTGTAGAGACATGGCAAAGGAGAGGAAGAAGGAGAGCGTGGATCCAGGGTGCTGGGAAAAGAGGGGTGGATGAACTGATACGAACTCCGAATGAAAATTATACGCGCGGTCTACGCCGTGTGATATTGATACCTATACGCGCTCTCTTCGGCGGTTTAGATATACACGCACAGACCACTCGATCCATAGGAAAGCACTTGAAAGAGTTCCGACATGCGGTGTACCGCGTGTGTGCCCTGCAAAACCGAACTCCCTCATTTTTTTCATCGATCAAGCTTGGACAGTCAAGTCCACGCGCTCATTGAATATTCTCAAATATTTGGAAATATTTTCAAACGCATCTCTTCAATCTTTCAATTTCATATACACTCATTGAACATTTAAGTACGATGTGAAAAACCTTTTGATTTTAATTCATTTTACAATTCTATATTGTTTTCCATGATTTTATGATTCCAACGTTGTATTTTTCCCCCCCCCCCCCCAACATTTAATGAATAAAAAGTAGCATGTACATTTTCCGGTAATTGTTGTATTCGTCAAATTTCACCGGCCAATTTTGCATGGCCGCCGCGTGACATTTAAGCGGTGCTTAATACAATGGCTATTGTTACAGGAATTCCGCTGATAGCATCGCTAGTGCAACACGTAGTAGTAGTCCAGTTGCATTTTCATACTACGCCCGAGCGGGAATGCACGTGTAACATGTGTACACGGCCGTAAGCAACGATCCCGTTGCCACTTTCAATATTGGCCGTTTGGAATGCAAATTTAGGGGATCGCCGAGCAATGTTCCGTTACAGGATGACTGCCTTTGTGCTTGCACTGTGCATTTCACCCAAGGAATGAATTAATAATACCAACTCGTATTGTATTACTATTACTAATAATGAACGCGTGATTGAAATATTTGAAACCATAGCTGCAGACTTGATGAAAACGAAACTTTGAAGAAACTTTCTGACTATCGCATGAGTGTAATTATACACAGGTTCATTATGATTCTGTAACAAGTAGCTTCCGTTTCCTCATAATCTACTTCATTGATTTAAGTGCGTCTTCCGATATCTCTTTCTCTCTTGTGACTCGGGCAAGTTCAAAGGCAGATACGTAACAATCTTGGGTGACGAAAGATAACGACTCAAGTTTACTTGTTACTATCCTGTATGAGGAGGAACGTTCGTTAATCTGGGCTCGTTAATTGTCGGCGTTGGGTTCACAGGCGAGTGGAGTTAGGCGGCTTAGGGTGGTTGCGCAAGGCCAGTTAGAATCGTGGATAATCACAGTTTGCACATGACTCGGGAGACGGAGATCGAAGGAAGAAATGGCAGTAGGGAGAAAGAGAAGGAAAGGAAGGAAGGGTATGGGAAGCACAGTCGGCATGTGTGTCCGGAAAAGTAAAGAGTTATGGTTGGCTGAGTTGGCGAACAAGGGGTTCTCCTGTCCCCCAAGAGACACGGGGAACCCGCCGGGCGGCGCCGCGAGAGAGCCTCAGGGAACTCCGGGAAGCCCCCTCAGGGAGAGGAAGGGTTAACCGAACCGGTTTCGCCCGGGCGAAATTTCAGTCACGTAGCTATGCCTTCGATGCGTCCGCATAACACGACATTCACCTACACTATAACACAGTAGTGCGTCAGGTTGCGGAATACGGAATCCCGTATTCCGGCCGGCGATATCTTATTCCTCGTATTCCTGTCGTGTTCCGCACGAGCCGGCGCGAAAACCTTGCCAAAAACGCTCGAGTTTGTCGCTCGACGCCTCTGCCGCACTTTTCTCACAGGGAGCACTGAATAATAATAAAGTTAGACCTGACGCTTCCCACCTATGCAACCATGACAATCCAATTCTAGCTTAACACTCCAACGGAACAACCAACACTCATTTCCTGCATTCAGCCACCTTGCACAGCCCTTTCAAATCAGAGTACTTGATGTTAAATCAATATGAAATCCGTGCGACTAGATTCTACTTCCAAGTTCTTTCATTGCAAACCTACTATTTAATAGACATAGTAAATTCAGTTCGTCTGCCAAATGTCATGTAGGACGCAACCTTTGCCTTTTCCCATTCAGAGAATTTTCTCCTCATTAAAGGAATCTTGAAGCGCAACCGGTCCATTTAAGTGAGGGAGGAAGTTATCCCTCGGGCGAATGCTGATATCAATATGGATTCATCTATCGTCGGGTCAAATCCGAGAAAGGTAGTCCCTAACGAACGATCCGATGAACCAAGGGACCGTTCATTATTCCTGTGCACTTGGTGAGAATTCGTGAGGGTAATGCCCGTGTATGGAGGAGAGAAGGAGAAGGAGAGGGAGAAGAAGAGTGAGAAGGGAAGGGGCGGTAGGGTGCGCGTTGTGATGACTCCTTGGAAATTGGAGCACATCCAATGTGGGTCGCCACGCGTGGTAATTATTCTGGGATGAACATTATGCATCCATCCATCCCCCGTAGACACCTAAGCTCTGGGGGATTCTAAGCGGTAAGTGCGTTTAAACCACTGGAACGAAGGTATTGTCGCTAGTCAAAAGACACTTCATTTACGCTGAATTAAAGTCTCATTCCCCTGAATTGCTGTCTGATTCCCCTGGTGGGGAAGGTTCGCTTTCCCGGCCGGATGGCATTCGATCGTTTGGTTTCATCGGCTCCGCACAATATCACTCCCTCGTGACACTTTCGCTCCATTCACAACCCATTTCGCCTCGTTACTATCTCTTTGAGCAAAAACCGCCATATTCGACAAACTCAATTCACGATTCCACAAGGAATCCTCTGAATTCGTGTTTCGCTTCAGTATTCACTAAATGCTAAGTCAATTTCTACTTGTAGAAATGTAAAAAGTTGTGCACGTATTACAAGTATTAATGGGTATATCATATGAAATAAATAAATGGGTCACTTTACATAGAACAAGTTTCAAAGGGAAGTGTGCCAGCTCTTACAACTCTATTGTCTTTGCATGAATTCCTCCCTTGGTTATTCGCTACCCTCAATTTGCATTGAAATCAAGAGAAACAAGTACTCTCTTAGATAGTACTTTCACGAAGGATGTCCAAGAAGAAGTGGATCTTGGAATCTTTGATAAATCTCAAGTTCCGCTCCAATTCATGAGCACTCGAAATGATGAAATTCGGGTAAGGTGTATTTAAAGGCGAGGAAGACTTGTTACTGTGCTGTTTTTTTTACATAGCAGAAAAGGAAGGAAGAAGATTCGCTATTCGTTGGAAGAAAAGTGAAGGAGGAGCTTCAGTTGGTGGGGGCATTGGGGGGGCCGCTCGCCTTTAATTACTCGGCCACTAATTGGCAATTTATTCATCGGCCGCGGCACACTATTATGGCCAGGCACTGTTGCGTCATGCGAGTGGTGAACGGAGGCCTCGAGCGGCTGACGTTACGCAGAAATTGTTGCTAAATAATTGGGCCTTGGAGATTGTACTTCCTGCCGGCGCTATGCGCTATGCGAGCGCCCGTACTCACTTTAATATGCATATCAACATTGACTAAACTGCCAATCACACTAGACAGACCTCATTTTCAGAACACCTGATAACCGTCAAATATTCAGCATTAACTTCACGAATAAAACGATCTTCTAATTTCCAGAAACGATAAATACTTTCACTTATCTATTACACCAAATATAATGAACAGTATTTCTTCTCGTATTTCTAAACATCCACGATAAAACCAAGAGTCTATATTCATCAGTCTATCACAAGAGCAGCATTCAAGCACACACATTTCCGAAAAACAAGAAGTCCTCGAACTGGCAAAGGGAGCTTGCAGAAAGCGGATCTGCGTTGACAGGTTGAAAGGGGGCGGCGGCTCTGGGCAAGAGAGTTAGTTTCAATTTAGCCAAGATGATACTTGGCGATGGGGACGGTGGACGATATCAAATTTGAATTAAGACGAGGAGAGATTCGTGGCAGAGAAGGAAGAAGGAGAGAGAGAGAGAGAGAGAGAGAGAGAGAGAGAGAGAGTAGAAGATAATATCTATGTGGTGGATGCCGCGGACTACAGAGATGTCAATAACCTTGGGTCGCCGTCGTCGCGTGATCAAACCTGTCCCCTCCTGCACCCTCCGCCTACCCCCGTCCGGCCAACCACCCTTCTCCGCCCCACCCACCTTTCCCTATCTTCGTCGCTCTCTCTTTCTTTCTACCTTTTACTCGCTCGCACTCTCTCTCTCGGGGGCTTTCGACCCTCCGAACTACCCTTTGCCCACCACCCTTCCCCACCCCTTCTCTTCCCTTCCATCGCAAGCAACAACATTCGCCTGCCTACGTGTAGCTGAAACTCGTCTAACCGTCGCGATCGAACGGACAAAACTGGGGGATACAACGGCCAACTGGCTAAACGCGCTCTCCCCAAACGCAAATGTTCCGGCGAATTTGTCTACTACTATATGTATAGTCGCCGATCCTACGCTCGGACCGACTCATTCTACTGGAGGACTGACAACGTCGCAAAAGTAGTTTCTGGAAAATTTTCAGGAAGTTGCCGCCCATTGCTGTTGTCAGAAGTTAGTTGTCAAGTTTGAAATAGGGCAAACTTTTGAGATCTTTCTATGGAAAGTTTTCGATCGCTGGTGTTTGTCGGAAGCGAAGGGGCCGAGAAGAAATGATTCTTGTGTTGCAGAGAGGAAAGAGGATCTTAGTGATTTTTAAATCTTTTTATAATAGGAGCAAAGATAGGATGATGAAGAAAGAGGCGTCCTTGATCGATAGAGCGTTGCGATAAGAGCGATTGTGGCGTGTACTGATAGCAGGTACGATTAATGGTACCTGCTGCTTATCGACGTTCTACTAACCCGTGTACTATCAGCCGGAAGATATTGATATAGACAGAGTGATAGTGATAAAATGAAATATACTCGAGGAGAGAAATCCAGTTGAACTGGATAGGTTTCTCCGAATGAATGAAATGCTGTTGCTCGCTATTGGCCGAGATAGATTTCTATTGATATCCACCTGTTACGTGCATTAACACCTTTGAGCCCGCTCTTTTCAAGCGTAGAAAGCCCATGAGATATATCGTCTTTTCCAAGACACACAACAGGTGGCCTTAGAATTGGCTGTGGTTTGAGTGAAAGAATTGGTCAAGAATGGACAGTGCAACTGTCGAGTGGTCAACTGATGTGTTGAGCCGGATGAATTGAAAAAGGGGGGCGCTCGCGCACCACCACAGGAGTAAAGAGGAAAGGACTGGAAAGGAAAGGAAAGGAAAGGAAAGGAAAGGAAAGGGTGGAGGAGGAGGTGGTTTCGCGTGGACGGGCATGGTACGTTGACTCCTTGGAGCAGCCGAGTACCTGGTAGCAGGTGCTCTCGGTCCGTTGGCCGAGGGAAACACACCTGATAACTATGTATGCTGGCACGCATAAGCAGAATGCGGAATGCGAACGAACCCACATCTGCTGTGCTAGCTAGGACAGCCTTTATCATATAGGATAAACGTTGCCAACGTTACCAACTATACAACTATCCGCTGCCCTTCAACTATTTCATTTGTCTCGTTGCCATCATGTTAAAGCACGTTAAGGAGTGATTTAAATATTTCATTTCTGTATTAGAGAATTTCATCGACAGTACTTGGTTCATATTAAATGTTAACATGGCGCGTAGAAGACAGGGCGCGCACGTGTTCGAGTGACACGGTCACCTGCTGCCTATCGTCCCTTTATCCATGCGGAAGTGCATCTCTATGGGACATGGCACGCGTTCCGCATGCGTGAGAGCAGATATGGGTGATTATATGCAAATGGATTAAGCTCAAGCGGTTGGAACAACGCTTAGGAATCCGGATAGAGCAAGGTCGTCTTGAAATATACTCCTACCTACTACAGGAGCACACCTTGTCTCGAATGAGTAGACCAGGAACGTAAATACAGAAGCAAAACCACCAGTTATTCCAGCCGGCTTGAAAAGATTAACGCTTCTATGGTAACTGATGTACGCTTACTTTCTGTATTATGGAATCTCATAATACTAAGACGAAGCTTCCCACTTTGGCAGAGATCCAATTCTTTCGAGTTCAGATTTACAATTATTGTGCAACACGAAAGTAGGTCTTTGGGGATGAAATATTTCATTAGCTTCTGTTTATTAATTCTAACTTTGAGACATTCCTTGTAATTTTGTCGAATGTTCGATAAGTTATTGGTTGGTAGAGGAGACCACCTAGACTGAATCTTTCCGTTGAGAATAAGCAGACTCTAGCGGCGAGGAGTGGACGATTCGTGCTGACGAAACAGGTTCAATAGCATTCGAAGGCTGAAACGATTTTTACGAGGCTCCCCATGGAGGCGTTCGTTTTGCGCAAGGCCATTCACTGTTTTTCGCCACACTGTGCTCGGGACAATAAAGGAAAGGAAACATAAACCCGGCGCTCCCTTCACCACTCCTTGCTGTCCCTTTTACCTACTCAATCCTCCTTTATTTTGAAACTATGACTTTCCTTCCCTACCCAACTCTCCACAATGCACTTTACTTTGCATGACAAGCCAATACAATCCAATATTTTCCCAATTTTCCCATTACTTTTTAAATAAACTTGTTTGTCCATTAAGTCAACGCATATTTTTCTATTGATTTTTTAATGAACCCGCTTGTCGGTTGAGCGACTCTACACTATGGATGTTCTCAGGTAGATCTTTGTGCAGTGCATTCTTGACAAGTAGGTTTACGAGCATTCCGAGCCGAGACATCTGCCAGTGGTGTCCGGCTGCGAAGTGTTTCGGGTGTAAATCGAAAACAAGTTAGTCAAATAATTAGCTCGAAAGTGTTACGCCACGTGCCAAACCTTCACGGAGTTCTGGCCATGTGAACACACGAGGATGGAACACCAAATGTTTGCCTCTGTGATTGAGGTCGTCTAAATTACCCTCAAAAAAATATTTCCACCATGTTACCCAAAGTTTTCTATATTTAAAATTGGGTGACAAATAAAAAGTATGTCATATCGACCCTCTTATCTAATTAACAGCAAACCTGCTTTGTTTATTTTGCAAAAATTCCTATAACGAAGAAATATTGATTCAGTTGCTTTCTAAAAGACCATTAGAATTTAATTGCTTTTCCGAGCAATTCCTGCTCACCCTTCTCCAGGAAGAGGTTCTTCCTTTCATTCGTTCCCATTTCCGTTCGAGAATCTCATTTCCCAATGCGGCCACAACCCCTGCAACCGCACGGGAAACGTATTCAGGTCAGACACATGTCGACGCATAATAAGTTGCACGAAATGATGATCGGTATCGCGAAATCGTCCACTCGAAACATTTGGGGTGGCTGGAAAATCGGGGTATTGGTGTTTTTATCGAATTGGCGTGTTACTGGTGCAACCCCTGTGAATCTAGGCCTTGCTATGTACTGCTGTCCGGGAATAATAACGAGCGACGAAAATAAAAGTGGGCCAACGGTCCTTCGAGCAAAGCTTGCGCCCTTCTGACGTGCGCCTCTTTTATTTCCTCCACTTCCCCCTCCCCCTCTCTTCTCTTCCAGCGGCCTCCTTCTGCCGTACTTCCGGCTGCCAGCTGGTTCTACCGACAGAGAGGGAGCATGTGTCAGGAGGATGTCCCCGTAGGGCCAGCTTTCTTCTCTCTCTCTCTCTCTCACGCTGCTTAATTTTAGACTTCTTCTAACTTTCGGCCCGCACGATATTGGGGGCACGTGCTATGAATGGATGCCTCTACTACTAGTTGGGACAGCAGCTTTTCCTTTCCACGCCATGCCACGCCGGTTACCGGCTGATCGAATGCTCGCCCTTTGTTTCCTATGACGAAGGGAGCTAGGTCCTAGACTTTACGACCAAGTTTCCCTGATGCCGGCATATCGAACATTCAATCTATACAGCAAGCCTCAGGAATTCTGGCGTTAGTTAAGTCTTGTAATTAGTTTAGTCAATAACTTGGACTTTGCTAAGTACTAAGAAAATACTAGGACTTACTGAAATTCTAGAATAGAACGTATTTTATATATATTTTAGTAGTGGTATATTTTTCATTTGTGAGTGTACAAAGGCAGAAAGGAATAATGCAACCAATTAAGGAAGGAACATGCTTTTAACAGAAGATCAAAGTTAGTCGGAGTCTGTTTTAAGTAGTGGCCTGAGGCGTGGTGGAATTTTTAATTCCGTCAAAGACGTAATTAGTCCTCTACCTACTTATGTAAGTTACACCGGAGAACGAGAGGGGAAGAGTCCGGTGTTATTCCAAGCGGAAAGATCTTCTAATAAGCCGTTTCTTGCTCCGAACTGTTTATAATCGTAATAAGACACCGAGCACGCACGACCGAGAGGACTCGTTTATTCCTGTCTGGAGTGGCGCGTAAAACACGAGAAGAGTGATAGGACCTTGCCGTACACACAAAGCGCACTCTTCCAGCTTGGATTATGTGTTAGACCGAGGTTACACTGGGAATTTATTCCCAACATACCCTCAGGAATTACGAGTTCACACCCATTCAACCGTTCTTATCCTCACAATGTAATAAAATGTACGCAATAGGTATTTTTCAAGACATAAATTTCCTAAATTTCTCATGTTAGTAATACTTGAAGAAAAATAGTAAAAGATGGGAAAGCTATAAGTAGAAATTCGAGTACGATGGTTCGTGAAGACCGTGAAAAGTAGTGGTGTGTGGAATTTAGCACTTAACCCCCGGCGCAGGAGGGTATTTATAATGGCAGTCGGCATGAGGCGAGAAGAATGCGATAAGATCGCCGGAAGATTGAATGCGCCACAAATAGTCGAAATGGGGTGAGGGTACTACACTACTTTTTGGCCTTCCCGTTCCCGAAGGCAGAAACGCCACCACCAGAAATACCCTGCGATCATCGAGGGGCATCTGTTCTTCCCCCTACCACTCTCATAGTACGTACTTACATATATGAAAGTGTGTGTACAAGCACGTGGTTTCGGAACAAGAACCACCCAAGTGTCTTGGCTAAGAAATATGCCAGGAATCCTCGAAAAAAGCAAGATTAACAGACTGCCCTTACACTAGCCATTTAATCCTGAATAAACAGATGGTTCGCCCCTTCGCTGCTTAGATTACACCGAGAAACTCCTACCACTTTAAACTTATCTATTTACTTCTAACCTCGACACTTTCCCATTAACTCTCACACTTTTATACTCACGCTTTTTCTATGCATTTTATAGCAGAAATATTGTTAGTATCGCATTCGATATTGCAGGGTATTTACTTGAAATGCAAACTGCAACAAGGTTCGTATGAGGAAATCCAATTGAATAAATGTATCTGTCGCGTCCCCTGCGATATTTCTATCATCTCCGGCAATTCTAGCTGGTATGATTTACGGGAACGGGACAACACGAGTACCGTGTTTCCCGTGGCAGATGGTGCCACCGATGTTGCTCTCTGCGGTCTTCATCTGGAGCATCATTCCGCAGCATCGTGGAAAAGCCACATTTCATGCCGTCGTAATCTAAATGGTGGGGGGATCCGCCGCGTGTGTGTACACATGGATTTCCCTAGGAAGCAGAGAGCTTCCGCCGCAAGAAAATAAAGAGAAGCGGAGGAAGTTCGGTGGGAAAGTAAGAAGGAGCTGAGAGAAGCGCAACCGTTCACCTTGAGAACGGTCCATGGCGAAAAAGGATTCTGCGCCAGGGATTCTGGGAATCCTCGTTAAACTCGTAGCCTGTGTTAAAGGGTGCCGCTCGGTCCGACAAGTAATACATAACTTTCACGATTTGAATACCGGTTTCCAAAGGCACCTCTCCTCTACCTCGCCTTTCCCAGCTATGCCGTCACTTAATCCGTATACGCAAATATTATTCAATCCACCAGCAACTTCTCTCTCTCGAGTTTTGCTCGTTAATGTTCCTCTAACAGGAGAAAGAGTATTTGCCTCAATGTATTTCACCCTTTTTCCGAATAGTCACATATCTCGGCTTCTGTGTATAGTCATTCAGTATTACAGACAGCTAACTTGAAATGTAGACTAATTAAATCAGAATTCTTTATAAAACCCGCAGGAAATGATATCCGCTCACACATCACAGTAACCGTATAATTAACTTTCACTCATTTTATCTGAATCGTGTCATAATTACTTTGATACAATAATATCTCGGTCATTTCCCACGAAATGAAGTCCCACTTACGCGTGATCGCGGTGCGCACTTTAGGTAATAATTGATCAATAGAAGATAGCGAGGCGTGCCAATCGTCGGTTAATTAATCACGGCAAGTGCGCGCACCTGGCCGGGTCTTGGAAACCTGTTATTAAGAAGCATCTCAAGCAAATAGCCTGACATGACCCCGGAGTTGGCTGGGTCCTAGAGTAAGCGAGAGATAAATGAAAGCTCGATGAGGAATTTGGCAGGAAGAATGCTTGGTTGAACGAGGAGGGTGGGTGGCGAAGGGGTTGGCGAGTAGCTATTGCTAGAGCGATCAACTGTAGGAGGAGGTGGAGGAGGAGGTGGGAAGCCAAGAAAGGACGGAGGGAGCAGAGCCAGTGTCGGTTGGGACAAGTGGTGGTGGTGGAGACACACTCTATGTGTGGACTCGCGCGTACACGCAGCAGCTTCTAGACGCCACGGTTATCGCTCGATTATCCACCGAGAGTAATGACCTCGATACTCAAACATTTCTGTTTACAGTCTAGTCACTTGCCGAACGATAAATCGCCGCGAGTCATAATCCCGGCGCGGCGCGGCGCGGCGTGGTGTGGCGCGTCGCGGCACACTCGGCGCCGCCTCGGCAAAACGAGTGCGTTGCACATACGTGCATTCACGTGTGCCACGCTCTCATTGCGTAACTATGCCCTCTACTTTTCACTCAACGGATATATGTCTGTCTCTCTCTCTCTCTCTTTCTCTCCCTTTGTATGCCGGCTGTTTACGGACCGCGGTTGCTCAAGTAGGTGCACTTCAGTCGGCTGATTGGCCCGAGGCACTCTTTACACTGGGATCTGCTGACACTGGTTTGGGAAATCGACGCCTCACACACCAGTCACTCCTATCAAATATCTTGGCGTCCTCGTATTTAGTCGACAATGCTATTTCATTGCCAAAGTTGGAAGAACGATATCGAAGGAAACGATAAGCTCATCCTATTTCTCCCTTGTATTCTCCAAGAATCATTGTAAAACTTTGCAGACTATGAACTCAGAGTTGGGGAAAGCGAAATGTCTCTATTGCGGAGAAGAGAATTGGTTCGTTGAGGATATCTTGGTAAGCAGGAGTCTAGAAAAGTTGCAGGTTATCTTGGTGGCCATTGGCGGTGTTAACGCGAAATGGCAGGGCGTTCGAGTTCCTGTAGTTGGAGCATTAGATGAAGTGATTATTAGAGGGTCCTAAGAGAACAGAGAGGGCCTTTCAGACGTACCACGCGCTCCTCAAGAGGGCCAAGAGAGGTTTCTCTCTCCCTCCCGGTGGCCTGCACCGAGGGATTGAAAGTGGAAGGAACCCATTCAAGTTTACTGCGCTCAGATTGTCAATTAGACATAAGCAGTTTCACTCATCGCGATCATTGAAAGCCGTTTCATTGAATTATGAGAAACCTCGCCTGATAGAGCTACTCGGAACTCTGGCTATTTAATGACTAATACCTCTAGTACAAAGTATACACTTTCAAACTAGTCGATATCTTATCAGGCAACATTAGGCTAGACTCGACTGAACGGTATTTCGATAGACAAATTAAATTCGAATCAACTTTACGTATTCTCGATGGCTAACTTATGATTTATTGGAATTGGTCCTTGATCATTAAGTCGAAAATTGAAATGCATTAATGCCTCGCTAATTATAAGTAGAATTACAAAGGGGTAATTGCGATCCCTCATTAAAATTGGCCCCCGGAGGTCCGAGTAAGTCACGCAGGAGGATGCTGCCTTGCTGCACGTTCTGACATTGTTTTACGATCGAGCGGAACAGTAAGTTAAGTGCACGTGAATACCAGGATATCCAGCTTGACGTGGAACATCCAAGAGACCAAGGGGTTCGTTACGGAGCAGCCTAGAAGAAAGAGCGATCAGGTCTCTACCCGTCGACCTTATCGATACAGTGCCGTAACTACCAGCATCCTTCAAGGTGGATTATTCCTTTAATCCTTTCAAACCCAATATAGAAAAGAATATGCTCGAGAAAAAGAGAAACGCTTGAGAGAGAGAGAAAAAAAAGGGGTAAATATACGACAGGCCACTGTTCGAGAGAGAAAAGTCCAATTGGCATCAACTGGAAGGCGAAACACAATACACATCTCGCTTATCGTTCATCTCGGCACGTCGCAACCGCATGCACTACGTGTTCGCCGTGAAACTCTTTGCCAGAGATCCAATTAGATTCACTTGCTGATCGATTTATTGCACCCCGCGAATTTCTCTCTCACCTACTTCTCTTTCTGACCACCTCGTAAACTGGCTTTCGTCAGAGTGACACCTTCATTAAAACGCCCCCGGTCTTCTACCTTTTCTTGTAATTAGAAACTTTCTCACGTTTAGTAACTCGCGGAGGTCAATCGTTATTCAGGGGAAAATTTCAGATAAATTGTTCGTAATTGTCATGTCAAAGTTAGGTTTCTTAAGGGAAAGATAGCAGTGGGATTTTCAGTGCGCACTTGAGTAGAGTGAAATTGATCGGGTGCCCCGGAAGCGAGGAACTTTCGTTTTCGGTGGTAGACAAAGGCGCGAGAGATCTCCGCCTCCGGAGAAAGGGGAATAGAGAGGTCACTCGAAGATGCATATAGCATTAAAACGTCACTCAGCTCGGCTTGGTTTGATTGTTCGCCGCTCTCGCATTGTTCGCATTGTCTCGGACTCTCTCTTTCGAGCCGACTCTCATCCAACATCTGACTTGGAGTCTCTCGCCTCGCCGCGCCTCGCCGCGTCGCGTCGCGTCGCGTCGCGTCGCGTCGCGCCGTCCCGAATCGAGCAACTAGCAGCAGCAGCAGCCAGCAGCCACTTGGGCGCGCCGGCGAATGAGAAGGAAGCGAGAAAAGAACATTTCATTATGCGCCCGAGTACTCGAGGCTCCGTTTCGAAACAGCATTATACCCAGGCATGTCGAGTATCATCACCCAAATGTACAACACCGCAGAGCCAGTGCGCGGCACTCCGATATGTCCTATCAAAAAACACACATCCACCAATCGTTTCTAGGCCAGTGCTCTCCTCTGAGCAACACAATGAAAAGTGTCACGCTAGACTTCTGTATATTCACTTTGACACTCTTCGAGTAAAACAATACATTCACAAGTATAATGCATGAATTATTAATAAATTTCAACATTTGCGAGGAAAACAATTGCAATTTCAACTTGTAGTCATGAAAAACATAATCGCTTCTATAAAGATTTGAAAATAGAGAAGAAAATAGAAAAACTGGAAGGTGTAACAAAGTAAAGGGAGCTCCCAGCATCGATTATACTCTTTGCCGAGGTTGAATAAAGCGTGGCTCTTTTCCTTGCAACAGATAGATTTGGCGGTGGCGACTGAAAAGTGCTTAAGCGGTGCACAGCAGAGCAGAGCACAGCACATACTACAATCCATGGACATAGAGAGGAGGCCGTGAGCAGAGAGCCGAGAGCCGAGAGCCGAGACAGAGAGACCCGCCCAGAGCGTAATTGCTGTTCACTGGCTTGAGAGCGCCGGTCAGACGCCTTTAACATCGTGGATAGTGTTATAGACATAGCAAAGTTAATCTCATACATCGAACTATGTGTTCCCCTCTTCGGTACTCGCGGCGAGAACGAGGCATTACTCCTTGTTTGCGAGTCCGGCTCTCTTACCACTCGCTCCATCCCGCTTCTCCTTCCACAAACTAACTTACGAGTCTTGCCTTGCCTTGTCTTGTCTTGCCTTGTCTTCCCTTGTCTTGCCTTGCGTGACATTAGCGGGACTCGCGTTTTACTCCTGATGAAATGCTCTCTTCATCTTAATGGGATAATAACCAGCTGCAACACCGAAGGTTCACTTGCCGCGGATAATGGCTAGATGGAATTGGTCAAGGATACATGCTTTTGCAATAGAGCACTAAGCGAATGCTCCTCCATCTATGACTTTCTATTAAGAGTAACATGTAACACTAGGGCACTTGTTGGTAGGAAATGTTGCCAAAGTCAGTAAGATTAAGTGGAAAACGTGACTGCAATTAGCAGTTAAAAATGGCAAAAGGAATCTCTCTATGTTTCTTCACGCTAATGGGAGCTTGTACATTTGAAACCCGGATACCGTACAAAGTAGATAAATGATTCATGTGTGCCATGTAACGTTCCCTTTCCTGCGGCAGTTAAAGCTTCCTGACCCCTTTGGCGCGAGCCAGACGCGCCATGCAGGTAGCGCACCTCGGTAATTACGCAAAACACATGTACCTTTCTTAGGCGCGATATCGCGTTACTGCCTGCAGAAACGCCTGAAACCACATAACGCGAACATAACGGCTGCGTAATTACAAGATATCCTTATGGACTGTCGTAGACGCAGCGTCTCTCGCCTCAGTTCGCTGCACCTTCTATTTCTACGGCCTCTGCCGACGCTGTGCGGCGCGGCGCGGTGCGGCGCCTTCCTTCCTGCCTTCCTTCACGCACTTATCCGTTTCGTCCTTACTAATCTCCAATATATCGTGCAAGGAGTTTCCGCATATGTCTGCCATTGAGAATACACGCTATCTTGACTGTGCCAGTCGGGTAACACGCGTGTGCGTGAAATTCCGATGGAAGAAGATCCGAGCAGTCCCACCTTCCCTCGGATTACATTCATCGGGCGCGCCAGTCACTTGGGAACTTTCTGTTTCCGTCTCGTCGGAGCGTGACGTTTTACACGCTAACATGCTAAATCTGCCTACGCTTCCTTTCACGCTCCTGTCGCTCACTCGGCCGCTTTTTCTCCGCTCTGCCCTTTTTCCTATCGCGCGGCGAAATTAAATGTGTCGCTGCGCAACTTGGCACGCGGATTTCACGCGCATTCTTTTGCCAAGGTTTTGAACTCCCAATGATATTTTTTGGATAGCAACACACCGTTGCACCGTCGAAATATTCGTTTTTATATCTACCATGTATGAAAGCACTTGGTAAATTAAAATCGGAAATATCTGCATTGAGAAAATTCTAGCTTTACGATCGAATAATACGCAATAAGGAAAGTTATAATATTTGTATAGACCTTGGGGATTGGAGTTGACGGAGGTAGTAGCAGTAAATAGAAATCAATGCTGACATCCCATGAATACCTCTGTGGTAAACTGGCATTTGCGAAAATGGGATGCAATGTCAGGCTAACAAGGAATGACGCAGAATGCGGAGTGACATGTTTACTCTGATACCTTCGCAGCTTGAGAGATACGTTCTTGGGACCGCAATCCCCTTGGGAAGGTAAATTATGATTTCAACAGGAACCACGCTCTCCTTCGTCGGATGGATACCTGGGTGTGATGCTTCAAGGTGCATGATAGTCTAAGTGCCATTCGTAACTCCAAGCAGCCAACCAAGGATAAATGATCGTTCTCTCCCATGTCAACGGACCAAGCTACTTTAGTTCCGTACAACAAAGGGTTCTTTCAAGCTCTTTTTCATCAAGTTTCAAGTTGTAGATACGATAACAGTAAATAATTCATAAAAGTGTAAGAAAATTTATTATCCAAAAATTGTAATAGAAGCTACACGAACACTGAGTGGAGTGTTAGTCATAAGGTGTTTGGTTTACAATTCCTGGTAGTGTGTATAGTTCCTGGTGTCTTTTAATTTATACTCTGCGAGATAAGACTTGTTCAGCATTTAAATGTACCGGGAGTTTAGTCTGCAGGACTTCCTGACTGCTCGCGCGATATTATAATGGTTGTGGCGAGCCTATCTCTTGTAAATATTCAAGAAGGCGCACCACGGGTTCAAGCTCACGCGCTAAATTATCATCGAGTAAGTACACCGGTCTGCTCCCTCAACTATGTAAACAGAGCGAACGTGCATCCCGCGCTGCACACACCCCGATAATCTCGACAGCCGTTGCAATCTCGCATACTATGTTTCTCGGATCTTTCCATCCAACGGAAAATCTCTCGAGCCCCTTCGATCCGAACTCAAATCTCCATTTTCCTGAGAGGAACAATCCCTGGACCCTTGTTGCCAAACTTGCCAGCTATGTCATTCGCATCCTACGTTTTTCCCTTCGTTCAAAATAAGCGTGAAATTTAAAACCATTCAAGCCAGCACGGCGAAACCATTAAAACTAGAATTATATTAAATTTGATTGATAAAGGAGACTTTGAAAAATGTCATTCGGAAGTGGCGCGTTTGGCATTCTTCGTGGAAGCATTTGGCAACCCTGGCCTGCACCACGGGAAAATGTAGTGCGTATCCCCTCATACCTGAGTCAGCTGTCAGTGTCAGCGGTGAGTTTGGAGCGCAAGACTCAAAGAGAGAGAGAGAGAGAGAGATATTCGTCTGGGAAGAAGTATCCGTGAGGAGATCCCAAAGATCTATGGGACCCTGCGAGCAATCCCTCTTGGCCTCGGCATTCTCTCTCTCGACGTAGGAAGAAGCCTCAGCTGTTTGCCGATGGAAGCCATAGAATGCTTTTTATACTGTCTACCTCTTCCCAGGCAATACCTATGCCGTCGAGTCCTCCGAACACCGTCGTCTATATCCCGTTATTGGCATTCCCTTTTAGTTATCGCGCATTTAAGACACTTTACCAGACTTCTTTTCCACATAGTCATTGAAAATCCCTCGTGCACATATCAATACATATTTTAATTCTTTACGATCCAGTTAATCTTAAATTTATTTGGTATTTAAATACCTTTTAGAAGACTAATAGATTTTAGAATAGCGTTCGAGTATCCGGAAGATTTTCCCAGCTATCTTTGAGCAAAGCGAAGGGAAGTGAAGAATGGGGAGTGGAAGAAGAAGGGGCGTTGGAGGTTGGAGGAACGGATCGCGAAGGAGCGAAGACGAAGAACGAGGTGGCAAGGAAGGAAAGAGGGTTGGCACGGGCGTGCAGATCGTGTTTCGAGGATAGAACACGCTCGGAAACAACGTGGCGGAACGAAAGCACGTGCTTCCTCGGATGGGCGATCGAAGAGCTGCCGCGCACTGTGAACACGGCAGTAGAGAGGAGAGAAGAGCAAAGTATGTAGAGAGAAGAGGAGAGGAGAGGAGAGGAGAGGAGAGGAGAGGAAAGCGAGCGAGGAGGGAAGAAAGGCTCGTGAGCATCCAGCGTGACACTTCCGAGAAACGGAGAGAGGAACGGCGATTTTCGAGCAGAAGTAAAAGAAAGGAGGACCTTGTTTCTCTTCTCGGCAGTGCTCGAGCAACTGATCGTATCCCGCTGTTTTACGAGTACGACGGCGTAACAACAAATGCGTCAATCGAGCGAAACACTTTTTAATTACAACCCACAGCCGTTTCCTCTTAATAAGCATTAAATTGAAAATGCGGTTTCTTCGAGCAACCCCTCCCTCCCGCCCCTCTATTGGCACGTCACACTTCCCCGCTGTTGCTTGGTCGCCCGTAAAAACATATGGACCGTGAGAATTATGTTTTTCTGAGGGGAACGTTCTTACCCGACCGACTTACGAGCCAGGATATGAAACCTTATATGAACTTTCGAACTGTAAGAACATTAAATAAGCTACCGCAACAGTTGACTGTAATATTCATAGCGAAGGAAATAAGGAAAAGAGAGGATTCATTTAATCGGAAGAAAGTCGTAAGAATTAAGAAAGATTATTCAAGCTAGCAACTAACAGAGACAAGAGTATAATTAGCATAGCGGCAAGTCCCCAAAGATAATCAATTACCAAGAATGAAGACGTGACGCCCTTGGCGATTGGGCATCCGACGACTAGAGAGGGAGTTGCAGGTGTCATTAATGCGAGTCAGGTGTCTTTTGAGACGCGAAGCGAAGGAAGCCCGCTCATCTCTTCCCTAAGGAAAACGGCGCGGCGCGGCGCGGCGTGGCGGGCGGATAGTAAGGAAGAAGGGCGAGGAGTAGAGAAGAGCCGAGAACAAGGGGCTTCTTGGACAATTGTACCAGAAGCGGTTAATCCTCGGTCCTCAGGTGAAACTCTCTTTCGGCAGGGAGATCCGTTTCCCACGGTGCCAGGTAACCCTCGAGCGTTTTCCCCGTAATGCCGGTCTCTTCATGCCTTCTCCACCGTCCTACTCTCGCTCCTCGCTCCTCGCTCTTTCCCTGCCCCCCCCCCCCCCCCCCAGCCACTCCTCTTTCTCTCCTGCTTTATCTTAGCTGCGCCGCCGCGCCGCTCCAGCCGTGAAATCGGACAAGGAATGTCTTTTACGACTCCTCGCCCAGGTAGAAGAAAGGATTGCCGTCTTGGAGATCCTGCGGCGAGGTGCTAGGCGCCCCTTTGCCAATATTTAAACCTAGCATCCACTAGCCAATCCCACATCCTCGCACAATTTACTGTTCGCTCTTTCCTAATAAATTTCACTTCATATGTGAACACCGAACCCCTAGTTCTTCAACCAGTTCTTCGAGTGGTGCGCGCTTGCACCGAGAAAGTTCAATTGCAGCCATGATTTGTGACTGGAGAGATTTTAACTGTTCCTCGATCGGGATCTTAATAACCGATGGATTTCAAATCACTGCTAATGGACTTGTCAGTCGTTGATCTTCAGATTGCAATGAATTTTGATATCGAACCATGATTTTCCAAGGCTTCGAGTCTAGACTGTCGTGACTAGATAGAATGTCGAGAAGGATTTGCACTTTCATTCTATCGCATTAGCGGCGACGGCGGCAACGGGCGCCGCTAATAGAGACACGTTCTAGTAGTTGTACTATTTACTCGATAAAGAATTTAAAGCCAGCCTGTGGGGTCAATATGCTGCCGGGATATGATTTCACTGGGAAAGTAGCCTTATGAATAACAGTTGAAGTGCGCTTTTTTTAGTAAAGGGGCGTCAAATCGAAGTATGACAACGCGATAGAAAAGTGTCGGCGTACGGACGTTGTTCTCCCTTGAGAATTTGGGAGAAAGTGAGAGAGGAAAGGTAAAAAGTACGGATTGCGAGTACTCACGGACTGGGATTTTCTTGGGATCGACGGCAGTGATTCGCTCCTCGACCTTGTCAAGTCGCTGGCGCAGTTGACCACTGCGATCGGCGACGGCGGTGAGTTCAGCGGTGAGTTCGGCGAAGATGTCCTCGGCAACTACGAGGATAGAGGCGAGTTGCTTGAGGGAGCTGGTTAGGGCACCGTTGGCCACTGCCTCCAATTCGGCACCAACCGGCCAGCCCTGCGCACCAGATCCCGCCGGCACGTGTCCACGGCACAAATCTCGCGGCTCCACCTTCCGTATCACGAACGGCATGATGATTCGAACCGGCACCCTCGCACATAACACACCCAACAACTTCCTTCTTCCTTCCTTCCTTCCCTTCCTTCTCGGCACTCAATCTCTCTCTCTCTCTCTCTCTCTTTCTCTTTCTCTCTCGTCACCAGAATCCTGCGCGTCCTGAGGGATCAGCCCCAAAGGCGTCCCGTGCGACGGCTCCCATCACGATCCTCAGCCTACATTCTGCGAGATCGAACTCCATTCCAATCTAGGATCGAGAGAGCCCAATTCTCATTTGACTTGACGCGTCTACTTCTCCGACACTTCACTGCGCCAGTCGCATCGCGCCACTTCTCACCGTTTTCTCTTCTCTGCACAAATCGAGACTGTACCGAATTCCAATCGACCTACACCGGGCGAGTATTCCTCGAACATGTTTTACAATGCGAGTTGCGGAACAACCTAACGCGTTTAACATAAGATTGTGGCTGAATTGAATTTGCGAATCACGATAGCGACGCTGTCATTCTCGAGACGAGGCATAGCTGCTTTCCGATGAACGGTGTGTCCGCCGGCCTCATATTCGGCCCGCAGGTATCAAACGAAAGGTAAAAGAGAACGACGAGGCCGAATGTACCGTACAACGCGACGACGGTACGCGGAGTGCCGGCCGGTCTGCCGAGCCTTCCTTCGCCCGTTCTCTCCCATTCAATTCGAATCCGCCGAAGGCGCCCTTACTTCTGCGCCGAATCGCTCAAGCACGTCCTGCCATCTAGTAGACATATCCTCAACACGATCTATCATTAATCAATCACTAAAGAAGAACTGTACCACATCAACATTAGATAACAGGCACTTCAGTTCAAAATGTTGATATTAAACTGTCTTATCTATTGATTAATTAGCCGATGGTACCATTACCACAAAAAGGTAGTAAGTTTTAAAAGGTAAGGGTTTCTTTCAACACCCCTGATTTTTACCACTTGATACTCCTTACTTTCTTTTCGATTTATCTACAAAATTCTACCTGCATTTCTGTATTGAAAGTTTGGTAGCTCTTTAGTGAACATTTTTTTATTACTAATGTCTGTTTATCGAGAACAAATTAATTGCCAATAATATTTTATTAAATAGTCAGCATACAGACTGGGCTTATAAAATGATCAATTAATTTTATTCGAAATCTTACTTAAAATAAGGAGAATTATCGAAGAATTATCGAGCAATCGTCTCAATTCAATTTGGCATAAAACAAGCTTTAGAATTGGGGGTGTGTAATTGATAGTTCGAACTGAGCACTTGAACCTTCAAGAAGATCTAATGGGTAAGGGTTACCTGCAGTTTTTCCTCCCTTCTGTGCTCCGTATGTGCAATTTCACACGATAAAGTTTCAAGGTTCTCTGTAGGAAAGCTTCCCTGACGATCTCTCTAATTTAAGCTATAGAGGAAAAAGAGCTGTTCGATTTGAAACAGCAGTGCAATCTACTCTCTCTTGTTAATTAACAGAATTGGGTAAAATGCTCATACTTTTGGAGTATTCGCCCGCGAGATGAATATAAAATAATAAATGGAGTGTTAATAAATATCGAACACTTTTCACAAGTATGGCGATGAACTAGTAATTAAGATATTTTAATGAATTCAATGGAAAAAGCATGCGGATGGTGCGGATTTCAATCGTGCGAGCAAGGCACCAGAGGAGACTCAGTTGCATTCCTCAAACGGGATGCATCCAGGATATCCGAGCAGCGTGGTCCAGATTTAAGGAGAAAGCGAGAGGGAGTGCGCGACCGCGTGTAAGTTCCCCTTCCAGCTTTCTCGAGGGAGAGCAGCGCTTGGCCCGGGGGCATAACGTGCCCCCCTTTCCCCGCCCACACTTCCTCTCGGGCTGGTATTCCCACCCCCGAACTTCCCTCTCCCCCTCTCTCTCTCTCTCTCTCTCTCTCTCTCTCTCTCTCTCTCTGTTACACCCCCGGTTCCGACCCCGACCCCGACCCCGCCGGCGGTGTCTCCCGAGTCCAATTCATTCCGAACCATTGGCCCCCGCAGACCTTCCTTCTTCAACTTGGGCGTCTTCAACCCTTCCGATTTTCTCTTTCACCCCCCTTCGGAATTCTCCGGGCAATACTTTCCCGACGACCCCCTTTTTTCAGTCGCTCACTTGGACGGACACTTGCTCCAATCCCCCCCACCAGCCTCCTTCCTCCCTCCCTCCATCTGGCCAACTACCCACCCACGAGTCAAGCAGCCATCCCTTCCACCCTGGCCACTCTCGCTCGTTCTCGCTCACTCTCTCTCTCTCTCTCTCTCGCCTTGTCGGACTATCGCGCAACCGTTTGCCGTACTGGTTCAGCCTGCGCGCACAATTCTACCTCTCTCGCTCGCTCTCGCACTCGGCCGGTACGCGGCGCTTCGCGGCTCACTACCGCCCACACGCTCTTGCCATTCTCTCCTCGTCGCACTAAAGGATGAGGGAGCGCGCGCGCTCGCGGCCGGAGAGGCCGGCGCCAGGAATTCGCGTCTCACGACTTCGGCCGCGATCGGTGAGTTCCGGCCGGCGGCCGGACCGAGGAATTCGTCAGTATTCGCCGCGCTCTCTTGCCGGCAGGTTGTGCAGAGTGTGTCCAAGTGTCACTCGAGGAGTCAGAGTACCAGCTCAGCCAGCCCCATCGTGTATGTACGCGATATTGTCGAGCCTGGCCGTTTCACGATCCCACCCGCCTTGATACCGTTGACGATACCACTTTGCTCGAAAGTGCGAAGCGTCGCTTGCACGCGCTTGCTCGCTTACTCGCTCGCTCGCTCGCTCGCCAGTTTTTGCGCTCAGCCAACCTTGGACGTGTGTCGGGGTCGCCAGCAAGAACCACGCGTGATCGAACGTGATCGACGGGCGCAGCAGCAAGTGTATAGATTCTCCTCCGAAATCGTAAGGGAAGCCACGCTGGTCTGAGCCGGACCGTCCCAATCCACTTGGGCTCGCGGGCTCCTTCGAACGGAGCAGCAGTGTACTGCAGAGTCGGGACAAAAAGGCAAATCGGCACCAGCACCACGGATAACGTGCCGGAGTGTCCGGGTGGTGCGAGGCACTCACCCATCTTCGATGAAAGTTTCGAGGAAAGCCGCTACCACACGAGCAGAAAGGAAGTCCTCTAAGACCGTTGTTCCGATCGACGAAATTCAAGTATCGAAGCCTCGGCGACCACTCAAAATCGAGAAAGCGAGGCGGCAGCGTACTCCCAAAGGTGTTGCTGAAACTGTCGGCGAGAGTGTATATCATTCCGATCGCGTACCGACGAACTCGGCGATCCTCTTCCCGCAGTGGGCCAAGTTCCCTATCAAAACATGGCCACGTGACCGACGGCGCAGCTTGTAAACAGAGAGTTTGACCACGTGGTCTGCCCCCTCTCCCACGCCTCTGACTATCTGTCTGCCTCTCTCTCACTCACTCTTCCTCTCTTACATCGCCCATCTCTCTCTTTCTCTCTCTCGCGCTCCTTCTCTCCCTTTTTTCTCTTTCTCTCTCTCCCTCTCACTCTCTCACTCACACACACACACACACACACACACACACACAAACACACACCCGACGTCTCCACCTACGTCTCTTTCTCCCTCGCGCTCGCATTCTGTCCTTCTCTCACTCCCACTCGCGCCCAGTCAGACTGCGTACAGAGAGGTATTCCCGCTCCGATTTACCGCCAGTTGGAAGGCGAGTTCGATCCCGAGCGATCCGATTTTCCTCGCGCGCTACTACTCCTCGTCTTCGTCGCCGTACTCTTGCGACCCGATTTCTCACTCTTTCTCTCTTTCTCTCTCTTTCTCTTTCTCTCTCTCTCTCCTGATATATCCCGGGCTGGATCACGCGACGCGAGTGAAGCCTGCTTTCCGTGAGTCCCCGTCGTCTGCGTTGTCTTCGCTTTGGTCCCTCGACCTGTTGTGTATACATCGTGCGAGATCAGCGTCTCCGCAGGTGCGTGCGTGCATCCTGCTTGCTCGTAAACAGAACGAAGAAGAGAGGAGGGACTGGAATTGGCGCGCGAGAACCGATCTTCCGATTCTTTCTTAACTCTCTCTCTCTCTCTCTCTCACTCTCTTCCCATCCCCCACTTCCCCTCTCATTCTCTCTATCTGCGTTGTTGCGAATCTCGGTATCGGAGTAGTGTGCTGTTGAAGCGGGCCCTGCCTATTAGTGAGAGTGCCGAGAGAGCGATACTTGTCTCTCTTCGGAGAGAGTTGATCTCGCCGGTGGTCGTCGTCGTCGGCGGATTCGATCTCTGAAAGTGCAGCACCTTGCAGAGGTGCAGGGCGGGTCCAAAGTGGAGTACATGGAGGACACGGGCATGATGGACTCGGTGCCGGTTTCTGCGGCGGCGGCGGCGGCGGCAGCGGCAGCGGCAGCAGCAGCGGGGTCGAAGACCGGCTTGCAACCGCAACAGGGGGTACCGTACGACCTTGAGAGCGGCTTCGAGCCACAGGCGAGGGCACGCTCGCACACGTGGCCTCTGCCGCAGCGACCCGAGGACTTCGAGGGCACGGTTCTACCCTCGGGCTCCGCCGGCAAAGACATCGCCGAGGGTATCGAGGCTGGCAGTGGCGCATCACAGCATGGCCAGGGTGGCCAGGGTAGCGGCGTCCTCCCCGTTAGGAAGAATTCCTCGCGCAAAAATGCATGGGGCAATTACAGCTACGCCGAACTCATCACACAGGCCATCACCAGCGCCCCCGACGAGCGTCTTACGCTCGCACAAATTTATGAGTGGATGATGCAAAACATCCCCTACTTCAGAGAGAAAGGCGAGAGTAACAGTAGCGCCGGATGGAAGGTAAGTTCACACTGCTTTTTTTTTTTTTATCTTTCCTCCATTCTCAGTGAATACTCTTTGATGATACGTTGAAATTTTAATGCACTTCTGATAGAACTTATTAGAATAAAAAATAAAATGAGTGTGTCTCGCTTAAGTTCTAAACCTGTGGAAAGTCATGTAACTTTGAAGAATCGTACATCCGTATATGTATGTAATCGGCACTCACGTGGGCACGTTCCTATGATTGCCCTGCTGATTTGGTTAGTCTTACATAACGCGTTGATATGATATCCACGCCGAGTCGGGAAAGCTAACTAAACTCTCCCGCATCGACTACTCGCGAATTTCTGATCCTCCAGCAATGCGTTATACTTGTCATGCTATTAGCAGACCGTTATTCCATGTCGCGTGACCTTACGCAATATTCTTTAAACATAGCGAATGCCTTTGAATTTAGAAGAAGTATCCCGGAGAAATCCCACTGTCCTTGGTATCAGTAATGCGACGTGTCGGTATCAGTAATCGGTAATCAGAAGCAATTCATATGGAAAAGTATTCGTGCGGAGAAACGACTTCGATATCGCTACTTAAGCTCAAGAGGGAAGCGGATGACCATTGGTCGAGCGATCCCTGGCATAATTATTCGCGCTACTTTTAAGTCTGCATTAGCACCAAGGCGGCCACGTGCATCTTCGTTCGAGCAGGCATTGAAAACGATGCAAACGAGATTCTCGGTGAGTTCCTCCGAGCCGAGAGAAAATTGATCGTCCTGCAAATGCCGCGTGGTTGTTGGAGCGCGAAGAACGAGATTTCGAGAAGGATCGGCCAACGGGACACGTCCACAACCGGCTGTACGAATGATCCGTATCCTTAAAGGTAATCAAACGCATGTACAGCCTCTGCTGCTCGAGTAATACAGCCAGATAGCAGCCGTCGCCTATGTATTCAACTTATGTTGACACGCGCTGATTCCGAAAACGAATCTTGTTTGAAAATACGTCTATTTTTATGCAACCAGTGATTAGTGTAGTGGAACAGATTCCTACTAATGGAAAGATCAATTGAGTTCCCTCCTACAAGTTAATTATCTAACTATAGTTGGACTTTTCTTCATTTTCCACTCGTGTTTTCGTTTTCGTTATTATATACAATCAATCGAAAAGTGTCTTAATCATAAGAATTGATGGTTAAAAATGAGCAACGCAGAGTTGTACTTGAGAAATGATAGAGCAGATAGAATTCATTAGCGTATTTCTGTGCCGACTACCGCTTGGTACAGCTGTACCATCTCTGGCGGTGGCTGGATCAAGGAGGTTGAGTACACCTTCTAATAGATGCGTCATTGAGTTGATCCAGTCTTAGCACACAACTCGTACAAATCCCGCCAAGGATTAAGAGAATAATATTCAAGACAAATAGGGTGATGTCGGTCGGCCTGTGTTTCACGGTGGACTAATAACTGGAGCAGTGGCATGGATTCCTACTGATTAATGCTCGTCAATTGTCCGATGATCTCTCTGGCGTACGCGCACGCCTGGCGCTATCTTCACGCAGGGATTGTCGCCTCGAACGTTCCGAGCGATTGGGAGAACGCGACAAGACACGACGACACACGACACACGACACACGACTCAGAGGCACACATTCGAAATATTAACGATGAACGCGTGATAGAGCCGGCCGAAGATAGAGGCCTCTAAAGCGTGGCGCCACACCGCTTTCCTACGTCTCTGTATACATATGTATAATGTATACATTCTCATACATACATATAGGCTAGCGAGACTACGACCCTGCCAGGCATTAGTTACGCATTTTAAGTTGCCTGCTCTCAAAGGATGACCGATTTTTTAACCTCGCATTTTTTTTTAGACATCCCCACGCTTTCACCAATCATTTATACGTCCCGATTCCGAAGGTTGCACACTCGTTGCACGAGTAAAACGAGAGCTTCATGTGCACGCTAACGTTGATATCGTCGAATATTGTAGGCTAATTGGTTGAAGAAATGCGCTAGAGTGCTCTGCTGGTGGAATGCACGACTTTCTTAAGCAATCGACGGTGGCAGTGGCGGCGGCGGCGGCGGCGGCGGCGGCGCCGGGCGGAGGTCGCTTTCTTCGAGGTACGGAATTCAGAGGCGGCACGAGAAAGAAGCAACCGAGTGCGGTGAAACTATCAAAGGTCACTCATCCGTCAGGTTTTAACGCTCGCTTTAACGCCGCCGCGATCCCCCGTCATTATACGCTCTCGGCCGCGGTGTTCTTCCATGACGATTAGGCGCTCTCATTTTAACGACCGAAAACCACACGTAGACGCCCCGCGGGGACCCCACCCCTTGCAATCTCTAACACGCAACTTCCCGCCGTAATTTACCCGCTGCATCTCCACTCAACACACACCTTTTCATCTTCGAACCAAGTTCCTCGCGGTTCCCTCAATTTTCAACCACTCAAAACACTGACGCTGTATAGTGAAGCATACGCGGAATTCGGTTTAATCATTTCGATTTTGTGTCACAATTGACAAACTTTTGGTGTTAGTGTGATTTATATATTAGCCCAGCATTTAGATATTTTTATAATTATAGTGGATACGATTAAATTGGCAGGTCGAATATTTCTTTCGGAACAGCCATATCGCAAACTCGGAGTCTGATGAACTCTCCAAGCGGCGGATAAACCAACAGTTTATCGCAGCTCGGTAACACTTGAACGTCAGTTATTACAATTGTCGAAACAGTCATTGAACGACGGAAGGTCGAACGCACGAAAATTTTCCACTCTTGTCAGTAGAAGTAGCTACCTGGTGCAGGTGTACTCACACATTTGCAGTTCAGGAGTTAGCCTACTTACAATTTGAGGAAAAATTCGTTGGAGCATGAGCGGAAGTGGCGTGAGCCCTAAGGAACCCTATTGGCAAAAAAAAAAAGGGGGGTAGCAAAAAGCCGTCGGGTTAAAGTTTGTTTACACGCGGCTTGGTAGTGGCGCGCTCGCGCGTGTTCGATTTATTTCGCCGGGCAATTGAACTGTTGTGTAGGAAAAGCCCTTGGGTCGTTCGGTGTCGAACTGTGCAGTCGAAAGTCACATGAGAGTCTGGCGAGACCGAGGCGTACAATTAGCAGCGTAGCATACTTTTCCAGACGGTCACTTGTTCAATGAGATTTAAAAATGATTCGGCGGCGGGCACAGAGAGGCGGGACGACGCTCGCTCGCACCCGGCATATATGTATTTCGAGTATGCGCCGCCGCCGCCGCCGCCGCCGGCGTCGTCGGGCCGAGTTTAAAGCGAGCTTTCCACGTTATTTTTGCACGACAGGCAACACTGGCGTCGTTGCCGCGTCTCTCCCTCGTCGAATCTCTGCCTTATTCCTCTTGTACGCGTCTCTCCTCTCCTCTCTCTCTCTCTCTCCCGTCGACCGTCCTCCTTCTTGCACTCTCTTCCTCTCCTCTCTACACGGCTGTTGGTTTGCCTCTGCGGGCCTGCCGCGTCCTGCTGCTGCTGCTGTGCTTGTACTGGCACTGGCGACCCTGCCACTTTGACCGCGCGCTGCCAATATCGTCATCTTGAGGTCGTCTCTCTCCTCCTCTGCATACTTTCAGCATTCCGTCCCGTACACCTCCTGTGCTACTGCTACTGCCTTCCGGAAAGGGCTGCTCTGCACCCAATTTTGCCTTCCCTTCCCGCTCTATGTAACTATTGCATACACTACACTGCAACTCGTCCATCACTTCTCTCCATCGGCTCTTTCACGTACTCCAGTATTGCAATCTGTCTTTCCTACACTAGACACCGTTCCATTCAAAACCTTTAAAAACTAGTATGTTCCCATAAGAATTTCACGTCAGTCCACTACCTTCTTCAGAATTTACAGTTTTACGCAACGATTTCCACTATGATGAACAGTTTCTAAAACAGAGGAAGTTAAACCTTTGCTGTGCTTTTATCAAAGTGAAAGGATCTGCGAACATTTGCCACCTGTTACCGACCCTTTTCGAAACCCTTCTCGACCAGCACAGAAGCATAGTCCAACAGATATAATCATAGTTGTATTAGGACTGGAGAAGGTAATTAATCAAGGGCAGGATTTGGAAGCGCGTTTAAGCGAATACGTAAGGAATGCCATACGACACGAAGTTTATTTCTTCTTGGCTAGGATGCTAACGAAGCACGAAACGAGCGGGTACAAGCGTCCCGAGTGCGGCTAGGTTGGTGTACGAAGATAGAGGGATCGCGGTTCGAGGCCTAGAATCGTATTCGTTAGCGCGGTAGATCAGGAGTTTTATATTTAGTGGCCATAAATCGTGGCCGGTATGCAAAAGCATCGTGGATATAACGGCAGAGCGGCAGAGCGGCAGAGCGGCAGAGCTCTTGGTCCCCGAGTCCCTCAGAGGTTTTCTAGTCGAGGAACTCGCTGTCACCGTTTCTCAAGCGGCTTCCCGATCGACCTGTTTCGTTCAATTCTACGTCTATCGCCCAATCGGTCAGTCGCGCCACTCAAGGCGGCAATGCGTCGCTCTACATTCTACATATTCGAGGAATCCAGATAGAGTGGTGTGTGTCGCTCCCCGACTTTTAACACGACCAATTCTCTGTCAGCTGGCAGTTGTCGGGAGAGGCGGTGCACCACACTCTACTACTTACCTTGCCTCGAGCAAGGCTGTGATTTCCTGCGCGTAAATTGCGACAGACTCATACCGGCTGCGCTTTAGAATCTCGGCCCCCTCCCTCATTCCTATCGGATCGGAATCGGGCACTGTGTGTGCCCGACGCCGGACGCCCGCTGTCCACCTTTCTCTCCTAGAATTTCTCGCCCCGAGCCACTCGTTTTCTTGCCGGTGGCTCTCCGGCCGCCTTATGCCACTACTTCTTGCTACTTCTCTTTAATTCCTTCTTTCAGACATCTCGCCTAACCTCAAGTCTACTTGTGCAATTATTCCCGGTGAACGTACGGTTTCGCCTTACAGTTCTGTCCCTAAGATTGCAGGTTATAATTCACCTGCGAGGAATGTCACCATTCTTCGACATTCAGTAGTAGATGCTATGTGACTATGATTTAATTATAGTGGTATTAATAACTATAACCCATCTTTATCCCATTACTAGCAAGCATGAATGGCATCCACGTGCCATTTACACCTGGCAGAGATTAATATCTCGACTTATGTTGATTCTTGGAAACGCATTTACGCTGAAAGTGATTAGAAAACGTATCGCTAAACCACAGCGCCAGCGACTAAATAACTGTGTCGCACGTGCATGTGTTGCGCCGATATTCATAATGAAATATGGATTACGATGACCGAGCTGACACATTCGAGTCCAATTATCTTTTCCACTCACCTCCACTCTCCATCCACACCTCCCATTACATGACGCGGCTTTTCCTCGATAGATTCCATCAGCAACACGTTCTTTTCACTACACTCCGTTCACTAAACCGGGAAACGCCAATATTTATTGCACAATCTCACCGGATTGACATGTTCCTTCCAGCAATATGGCGCGAAGACTAAAATGTAGTACTAAGATGGTCAAATGAATGCTTTCACTCGGAAGTTCGTTGGTTGTACGCGGGAAATTGGTAAGCCTGAGAGCGAGATGTGATTCGCGAGTGATTGGAGCTGGCGTCCCAGCCGATTGGCGCCCGCGCATTTTTCACGTTGAACGCTGCTAGTGTACGGTTGTTGCATGTCAGCCTGATAGAACACTCGGTGACGTAATGCCAGACAGAGAACGTAACCGCACTCTTCACGTAACGTACCCTTGACTCTCCTAATGAGTATCGCGCATTCGTTACGTATGTTGCGCCTCACGCAATCCACATACTGAGCGGCCCGGTATAACCTAGATATACTTTCAACTTTAAAAGAAAGTCCGCGAAAGCAGTAAGTGGCAGTGCGTTTGGGAATAAGTGTTGAAAGCACTGTGCTTGCAAACATAAGTTCACTCATAACCAAAAACGGGTCAAGTCCGAAAGCAAGTACGTGAAAACCGCAAGAACCATATAGAAACGGAATCACGCGATTGAAAGTGTCTGTTTAGTGTTGTGCACAATTGTCATCCTCCACGGAATGCGAAGCTAGCCATTATCGACAATGCCTGTATAAGGTGAGCAAGCCAATGAGAAGTTAAATTCATAAGTTTACACCTGTTTAGCTTAGGTTGTTACTTTGTAAAATGTACAGCAATGAAGTGTGTATGAATTTGATTGAGAGGCTCTGTTTATATTGGATGAGTGAGCAGTGTGTGCATTGGACGGGTAGCCGCAATGTAGCATTTATGTTGCATTTATCTCCGCCCTGTTGAGCGCACTCACGAAGTTGCGTCTTACTCTACTTAATGGGCCGTTCGATAGACCGTAATGTTTTGATTGATGCCGCTTTCTTCGGTTTCTCTGGTAAGGCAGGGGCTCGTTGCGTGCAGCATTGCGCGTAGATAAAGAGCATTTCCTTGTTTTATCAACGAATTCCTGCGATACGATATCAACACGGCAGTATTATAATCGCCACACTTTTTCTACAATGCATCGAACACGTATTCGATTATTTTCTCGTTAGATAGATATTGGATCGCCCTGCAAGTAATGCAGCTCGATTCTCGGGAATGGGAAATTGTCATTGGCGGTGTGTTTTATCTTGTCTGTAACGGATATATCGGGACTTGACTAGGGAAAAGTTGCAAATGAATACTTTTTACGTGTCAAAAAAGTGCAAGGCCAGTTGCGCCCTGGAAGAAGTCGTCCTTCGCCCGGGAAGCACGTGCCGGTTGTTCGTGCATCTCATATCCGTTGGTCATGAAAATTTATCGAGTACTAAGCGTTCCCGCAAATAGTCGACTGGTAAAAAGACGCGGAAGAGCACTCGCGATTACATGCAAATGGTTCTCTTTTAATTCAGAATGCATGCTAGGACCGAGGACGAGAGAGCCGATGCAATTGCGTAAGAGAGAAGAGAGGAGAGGAGAGGGACGTGTGAGTAGCGCGGTGTCGTGCTCCTGCTACGTTGCACCTCACTGGTGCATCAGCATTTCCTCGAAATCCCGATAATAAAGTGCATATGTAATCGAGTATTGCGCCTTAATAAATGTGTTACGTCTGGCTGGATTATAACACAGGCCGGTACTTTTTTCCTACCGGTCAATTGCGAGCACGAAATTCAGATCTGAGGAAAATTGGCGCCCTCTTACGTCCACGAGTTAATGACTATCATTAGGAATCATTTTCCTGGCTCTAATAGCCGGCGATGCAGTTAATTGGCTAAGAGTCTACGGGTCTACAGGTTGCTTTATCGGGGCTAACAGAAATTCCGGCGACCGTGTCCTGTTTGGGGAAAACCGGCGTATATCCGGGTTCATTTTCGTGACCAGGTCACCGCTTAATTCCCATTCGCTCGTTGTGTCTGGGAAATCAAGCGTTTACCTTTTCATCACACTGTTTTCTTACGATTCACATTGAAAAAGTGAAAGACTGAAGGTTGATGACTTTTTTTTCTCAGTTGAATGAAATGTAGAGTAGTCGAGATGTGGTAGTGGCTGGTAGTTATCCCAGGTAGCCGATTCTCGTGTTCTCAAGTACAACTTTCTCAGGTCGCTTTACTCCTTATCCACATGGAGCAACTTTCATGGTACACAGGTCGGCGCTCGCTGTGAAACCCGGCCGGCAGCAGGGACGGACGAGAGACGAGTTTTATTCTCAGTGCGTCTAGCGATTGGGCCCGATCTCCGATTCGAGTCGAGGCAGTGACCTCGCGTGCTATTTAGTTGCCCTTCTCCTCGAAACCGCGCCTCTCCCTCGCCTCGCACCCACAGACACATCGACACTCGACACGTCTTCTTCCTCGTCATTCCGTTGCGTGTGTCCCTAACGAAAGACTCTCTTTCTCCCTCTCCTTCTTTCTCTCCAGATACATCCTCTCCTCCCGCTCCATTCTTCGGCTCTTCTCTGACCCCGATCTCCCTCTTTTCCACGGCCCCGATCTCTCCCGCTTTATCGTGTCCTCTCGGCGATGCCCTTTCTCTCTCTCCTGCCCGATTATCGGGAGCCCTCCTTTCCTCTTTTGGTCGCTCGTTCTCCTTCCTCGAAGCAGGCGCGTGTCTCCAACTCTTTTTCTCCTTTTACAGGCATTTATCTCAACTGTCATGCGACTCGCAGTACTTATTGCAGCGTAGGTAGGGAAAAAACTTATAAGATGACCTTAATTATATTCTTATAACTGTGGAGATAAATAGGTATCTTATGTCGTAAGAATCGTCGCCAAATTACAGCCTCCAAGTTCCTCCAAGTTCCTCCAAGTTCCTCCAAGAATCAATATTCTTTCGTCTCTAGACACCGTCCAAAGTAATTGATAATCATTATATAAGGACAATTGTGGAATGGTGGACGTTGCAAAAGAAAACCACAGTGGATAAGTCTCGATGTCGCCCGGCGTAAAGTAGCTTAATGCGCGTATCGGTCGCAGCCGGTGGCTCCGAGGGATCATCGAAAAGTGACGCAAGTCGGGGCTACGGGCACGAGGAGTACGTTCTTGAGGCCACTTGATGTAATGCCTGGTCGGCGCGGCGCGGCGCGACGCGACGCGGCGTGTCGGTACATACGTAGCAGCACACATAGTGGCACGGAACGGAGATAGGATGCTATGCTTGGTGTCGACGCGATAGGAGGGCGTGTAGGCAAAAACTGGCCTTGTCGGAGATGCGAGAGAGATTGAACACTGACACCGCTTAATGGCTGTGTCAAGGCGTACACTCTAGTCACTCTAGTCTACTTTAGTCTAGTACAATCTACTGATATCAGTATCGGCCTGGTGATTATCACTCTCGCTCTTATGGACGAAGGTTTTCGGAGCTAATTCTTCAATGATCCTACTCCACATTCACGCCTCGACTCACCACTATGCTATTTATATGTCCATTTTCGTGTGAGCATTCTGGTGGGCGTGGGTCAGGCTCCTCGTGATATTGCGGCGGCTCGTATTAGTCTGAAAAATAATAGTTATTATACGGAATTCGTAGAATTTACCGAGGATACATTTCTCGAGGATTTAAACTAGCTTTTAAAACTGTTTGCTTAATGAAATATCGTACCTTAGTACGTTGTTTCAATTACAAAATAATCATGATGATTATCGGCTTGAGCCGCTAATGACTGGTGCATGCTTCGTGAGTTCCAAGATGTTCGCGTCACTTTCAATCATTTGTTACGCTTTGAACATGCGATCACCTTTGTAGCCAAGTGTTTAATCCCTCGGGATCCAATCTCTTGGCGTTTTCTCCCCAAATGTAGATTCATTGTCAATATATCTAAGGAATCTTATCAGTGTCACCTCCTCAACCCGCCAGTCTTCAAAGTTCGTACGAATTTAGCGAGTTCCTTTAGGCTTTTGCTCTTCGATCTTTCGTGCAACGATAGATTGGTTAACCGCCCTTATCTGGCAAAGGCGAACTTCCCGCAGGGATCCGTCACCGTTCCCTGTGGGTGTGCGAATATTAGTTCAAGTGGCCGAATGGTCGGCGTGATCGAAAAATAAAAATATCCAGACACATGCGCTTTGATTATAAAGCATTCGCTGGCGTAACCGTTAGCGATAATGTTATTTTCAATCGGAGAATCCGCATGCCGGCGTTTACATGGCCGCCAGATTTCACGCACCTCTCGTATTATCCTACCGTCTCGCCTTTGTTATTGCGCTCGTGCTCATCTGCAGGGTATATTTAAATTTTCGCGAAACCGTGGAAAAATCTAGCCCGCCTCCACCTAAGGGAATAGGCCATGTCTCGACTAAAGGCCCATTCACACGATCATAGATTGACTGGCTCTGTCCGGTCATATCGAGTCTATGTTGCAGAAACAACTGTATAAACATGCTTACACACTTCGCAATAAAAGCGTCTGCAGTGCCTCGTTATCGCACTGTCGTTTTACGATTGCCGTAGATGACGCCGTTCGTAATGTCTGGCGAGTACGTATCGATAACCTGGCGAATTAACCGTCCACTGTGCGAAAAAGGAAATGCGACCTGGGTTAATCTTCATTTGATTCTTGACGTTTCAGCTTAATATAGAATATCAGACATACTCAGATACCCGAACTGTAATGCAATTTTCTCATTGATTCAATGTTTTCTCAATGTTATCTGTTGATGTAGATTTCAAAATGAATTTCACGTATTATTTATTATTCCATGTTATACATTCTACCAATTGAACGTTATAGAAAGAATCTGGAGGAATATTATAAAATAACGTGCAAATGTTATGCAACGGGGAATCGCAGGCGTCAACAGTTCTCGCACAATGTTTTCGTGAATCGGCTACGATTGGCGGGCGTGCGAGCTCGTCTTCCGCCGTTTGTTTGATGATAACAAGAGCGATGCTTAACGTTATCTCGCTGCCGAGTGCGCCGACCAAAGCGTACGTACGCTTCGCGCTCTATTGTCACAGAAAAACTTGGCAGGCTTTAATAATCGAGGCAGTGAACGCGAAAACATTTCCGGCGCATAACAAACCTGCCGGTAGCCTTTAGCTCGGATTGAAAAACGCGAAAATGTGAAAACATGCCGTAATCTTACGGCAAGTACCGTTCGAGCCTTCCACAAGGGATGACTGATCTCTGAAAGCGAAGAGTACGTTAGTCGAACACCTTTGTAGCTTGCAACCTCGTTGAACGGAAGCCAACAAGTAGATAAGGGCTAGACGCAGTTGCACGCTTTCGCACCGAATGTGGTTCGCGTCCTCGCAACATTGTCCCAGAAAGAGCGGCGTAATAGCATCGAACTTTAGTGCCAGTAGAATAACATCAATGTCACTGGGGCGGACTACGGCCCTCGCATCTATTAAGATGAGTAGCCTGGCAAAAAGGAAGATAAACAATTTCTTGCAACATAATTCAGGATCAATTGAATGAGCCGATGGGCAGTGTAAAGGCAGCAGCGGAGTACTAAAATGCAAAGAGGGGCGAGAACGAGTGCGAGTGCGAGAGCAAGAGCGGGAGGAAGGCACGTAGCGAGCAAGTGTTTGTCAAGACTGTACGGGTGTACGGCGGGTCGTCTGTGTTTTGCCCGCTGGTGCGTAGTATGCTGAACGCTAGTCGGAGAGTTGGACCAATCGTCGCCTGCGACGTGAGGGGCACGTCCTATCTTTATCCTTGTCTCACCGAGTGGCATTCACTCGGTCCTCCTTGGCTCGACTCGCACGCCTTCTCCGTCGCGGCGCGTCGCAGTAGTCCGCCACTTTTGTTCCTCGTGTGGTGCGACGTGCGACGTGCGACCAGCCTGCGTACGCTCGCTTGCTCGCTCGCTCGCTCGCTCGCTCGTACTTGAGCTTCTCGAGCCCGCTATATCTATCCATCTATGTGTGCTTCCTTACTCACTTACTTACTTGCGAGCCTCCTTTTGCGCGCCTTCCGCTCGCATGTTCCTTTCGACAGACACACCGGTACATACGTATCCACATGTTCGCTTCCTCCGCCAGTCTGGCTGCCTGGTGACTCTGGTCACTGATCGTCTGCTCATCAGAGATGCTCTCGCCTCCTCGCTAGGGTCAAAGTCAACCGCAGGGCGCTGCCCTCTCCTTCCATGGCCAGTTCAGATATCGATCCTCTCTTTATCTAGATCATCCAGCTGGCTTTTGCAGCCGTTTAGTCTTATCCGCCAATACACAATCCATTGGAAGAAACTTTAAGTAGTATTAGACTAGGAATTTAGCAATGTCTCCCTGCAAAGTTAGGCACACTTTGAGTAAACCAAGCTGGGTATATTTGCAAAAAAGACGCTAGATCCGGTAGACCTAACTCAACGAATGAATTAACATTCTTCTATCCTGTAACGGTAAAAGACCGTTCAAGATTGTTAGCATTCTCTGACACTGGCTGAATAGGCGTATAAAGTCAGGAAGGAATTTTCTGTATGACTTGATGGCATCTCGCTTGAAACAAGATTTCCTTAATTTTCTAGCAAGCCGCATCAGTCGGCGTAAAGTCTATCGTTTATCTATCAGAGCAATCGGGCTTAATGCTGGTTCTCCACGTACAGGCAGGAACTTTCCGCAATGGACACACTTTTTTTTACCCCAATTAAGGCTTGGCATGCTGTTGGGGAAATCGATTTGTTTTGCGCAGGAAACAAGCCGACACGTGCACGCGTCTCACGGAGAAACGCACCGAGCATGCTTTTCGCAGACTCACGTGACACTGAGACACGCCATTTAACTGAGAAGTTTTGCGTTATCGTTTCCTCGAAGTCGACACTGACTTGTTGACTGCCGGGATGGTCATTGGTCATAGTCGTGCTTCTATTTACATAAATTGAATTGGACAAGTAAATGATTCCTGTGAGTTGTTCCACGCTGCTGGGCCAGGATTCAGAAATCTAGCGTGACGAAGGTTTGTCAAGACGAAGCCAGTGGACTCTCTGAGCGCGTGTCAGTTTTTCGAGAGAGTGCGTGTGGCTACGAAGCGCCAGGAACACCTTCGCGACGCAGGCACGCTCGACTTGGCATGCCAAAAGGGAGTTCACCTTCGCTTTTATTTTATCGCGCTATTATTGTTCTGTCAGTCTCCTGGCTGACCAAACTATCGCAACTCGGGCTTCTTCTTCAATCCAATGATACTTTACGACGCGTTTGGCCTACTGCGAGAAGCCTGGGACTATTGACTTTCAAGCCATGACAAGTGTCAGGAGACGTGTTCAACAATAGTAAATGCACTGTGAAATGAGTGAAATACTTCTAGGCAAAGTGCGACAAGAGTGGCGCTTATTGATTCTCTTTCGTAATTAGTAGAACAATTAAGAAACAATGATTAGAAGTTACTTATTTGCAATAAGAATTCATTCTCAGTACAGTATTTATTAAGATTCTGGGTTTCTTTCAAAAATGTATATTAAGAAATTGTTTTAATGCGTGTCAGGATGGGAGACTGTATTTCTGCGAGAGCCTGTAGATCGCGTCGCTCTAAAGTTAGCCGGCCATAAGAGCGCCGCGCGCTCTCGCGCCACTCGCATGTTTGCGTAATCGTTCTGTACTTTTTAGCGGCGCTCGGATGCAGAGATGCAGATAGGCCGGCTCTATCCGATACTCGTTATGATATACCCGCGCTCCGAGCTCCACACTGTTATGTAAAACGCGAGCCACGGAAAAATCGTGCCTCCACACGTCACTCCATCCAACTACTTATTCGCTCGCACTCTGTTCCATCGAGCCAGCCATTTTATTAGTAGGTAACTTCAGATTTCTTCAGCACTTCGAATTCACTTTTATCCAGAACTGGACAGGTTGATCTACAATCTAAATGTACGAACATAATCTGCATTTTTCATAAGTATGCAATAGCAGAGCTTGCACTCCTAGGATTGTCAGGCTTCCATTTCAAAGTTAACGCTTTCTCATTGCTCGCACATGTCAGGCATTGAAAACTACGAAGAGATATCCGTCGGCTTGTTAGAACTGGCAAGGTGTAATCAAACGTCAAGTAGCTCATCATCCAACAGCGGCTTTCTTTCACTGAGCGCCGATGCTGCCGAGCAAGTGGATAAATGTGAAATTCTCATGGTGAAGGTGGGCGCTCGTACGCGGACCTTGAGCGACACGAGAGCTTTTCCTTCGGTGCTGATTGAAAGGCGATCGAAAGTAGCACGATAAAGATCAACGGGGAGGAACGCGTGAAAGGAAATGGCGTTGCCAGAGGCAGCAAGCACAATCCAGCATCATTGGTAACGGGCGCGCATAAATTTATCTCGGCTTACCTTGCCGCGGGCGACACCAGCACGGCTTGATATATCACGATGCAACTCTCAGATCATTGAGTGCGTGTCCCATGCGTTCTATAATATCACGCCACCCTCTGAAAGGCCACTTTTCTCAACCATATAATAGTATAATACTTTGTGAAAACTAGTATTTATGTCTTAAGATTGCCCAATTATTCTTGAACAAAATTCTGGTAAAAATCTCTGACTTCTATGGGTATGTAATTTAAGGATTATATTTATTTTAAACCTTTTGTTTGGCAGCATTTAAATGTAACGAGTGCATGAGTATAAATTTCTGAAAATCAAGGAGAAGTTATCGGGCAAGTAGTTACTCGGCAGCGTGACAATCAGCTGATCCCATTCATCACTTCCTTACTTGCCTCTTACTGACGTGTTCGCTCTGTACGTCTCTCAATCTTCGAGTTCCGTTTTCTGCGCAGTTCACAAACTGGAATTCTCCTGTAATAGAATTTTCCCCGATACCCCGCTTGTTTTGCCCAACCGATGTTTATAACAGTTTTGCATTGCGAGCTTGCATAGCACGCGGCTTCTCTCTCTCTCTCTCTCAGTTTGTGGTGGCGTACGCGCGGAGCTTAATATTGCTTGATAAATGCGAGTCGCCTTCTATTGCGCGTTAGAGCGCAGTCATAAGGATAACCTATGATCCGTGAGCGGTATAGCGATTCCCCGAGTGCCGATCGTGCATGCGTAATTGCGAATTATCACTTCATCGACTTGACTTGCGCAACCATTGCCAGTTCTCTTTGCCGGAATTCATCGGCAGCCAACTTCCCAAGGATTAGCTGGGACGACCAGCCTGTCGTCCACTCGACTCCCACACCCGCTTTTATTATCAGGAGCAGCAAACCAGGAAGGGATACTAACGCTATTGAACTCAAAGATAGCCGCCGTTTCCTACGATACGCGTCCCTTTATTCGATTAAACACCGCTTTCCATCGTCTCTCTCATTTATTTCTCACTTTTCAATTATGATTAACATTTCATTATAATCTGCCTGTTAAGTCAATTGAGCAGAGCAGATCAGGTATTAATGACTCAATGAATTGAATCGGACTGCGTTTGAATCTGTTAAAAAAAAAAACTAGCATAATTCAGAGGCATCATTTATTTATTCTTGATCTTAATAGAGATCTTTCTGCAGAGAACCGAGGCTTTTGCGAAGATCTATGATTCTTCGCGAGTTTCAGGATTACCCAATCGAATCTGTACGTGGTTAATCCGGCAGCAGCCGATCGAGTTGACCTTCAAAATTTTTCTGCACTTTCGACGTGGTATCTGCGCTCTCCGTGATGTAATCTTCGGCCTAAGTATAGCGCGGCTATCTCAAGCGCTGCCTGATTTTGCGTTCATTATCAGGGTATAAGGTACGCCAGGATTGTTAGGCTTTACATGTCTGTTGCCACTGCCACTGTCCAAATAGTGCGCCTCCTACTTATTTACCTTTTTCCCCTACTCTTCTCCATTAATAATGCTTCCGAAGATTGTGCAGCATTTTAAACCTTTCACTATTTTGACCAGCTGCAAAGCCAACAATGTTTTTATTATACAACTGTCCAAATGGACTTCTGAAACGCGCAGCCAGGAAAAGAGCGTTATTACTATATAATATGTACAGTTGTTTTAAGTAAAAACGTGAAACATTAATATTGCAGGCTTATTTTCAAATTTGTAATGTTCGTAATGCATCGTACGTTTCTTTGAGCTTTGCGGCGATACGCGATTAATACTCCTTCTAATTGAGCAGAGCTTAAGAAAAAGTGATTTATGAATTGTCCTCTCAACTTCGACCAGGCAAGCATATTTATCGGAATTCATAATATTATCGCGGGCTCCATGACAACGCTGATTGCGTAATCTTTCACTCGTAATGAGCACTTATATTTGGTAAAATTGCTATAGTTCATTTAGATACTACTTCTTTTTTTTTTTCTTTTTACATTGTTTTAGTTCAATTAACTAACGCGTTGATGGCTATACAGATCATATTGATTTGTCAATTATCCACTGTAACTTTTTATCATTTTTGCATTAGTTAACGGAAAGCATGCGGACAATAGGAAAATGAGCGATTCCGTACTAGTGTGTTTGCGTACGAGTAATTGATATGTATTATAGGAAACGCGTTGAAATGTTTGGATTAGAAGGTGCAAAAGTAGAGTATTGAAGTAGAACGTAATTGAGCGTAGAAAAAGCGAGCGCGTTTATCGTAATTATAAGTCGAAGCGCTATCATTCCCACGGTATCGTCTTGCCGAGAGGCTTTTTTTTCCCTCGTCTTCTTCCCCGAGCGTGTTCTCATCGGTGCAGCCGGCAGCGGGAGATAACGGAAGCGATGTTTTGCTTCTGCAATTGAAAGCTGCAATTAAAAGTGCGCACTTGCGTCGCGGCCCGCTCTTTGCAGTCGCGCATCGTGTACCGTCGTTGAATATTATAATAGGGCTTCGTTATTTGTGGGCTGTTGCATAATCAGCGGAGTTACGTCAGGATAATTGTACACGCAAAGCTAAATGAGACATTGGCTTAGAGCGACGTATCAATTGAAAACCGGCTGCACCTCGCGGTGAGAAAGGATTCGATCGTGATTTACCATTTCGTCTCCTCTTGCCCCAATTCTTCTGCATCTAAGCTACACTAGTTTCAATCATTTCTTAGACAGCAGACAATTCATACCTATAATTTGCACCTTCAAGAACTTTGGAAAGTGCAAAGCATTCATTCCTCGTAATAACTGCAAGTTCTCTAGAAATGTTGATAAATAAATGAAAGAGAGAAGTATCGATGTTTGGAATTCGATGATGTCATAGTAGCTAGAAGGCATTGCAATGTTGGCAGGTGGATGAAGTGAGAAAATCTTCGAGGGGAGTCCGGTGAATCGGTGGCACTCTCCCCGCGGATAGGCCGGAGCGGAGCGGTGCCGTGCGGAGTCTCGAGCCAGCCACCTTGCGCGCGAGCCCGGTGCTATTTTGGCCGGTGCGAGTACAGAAAAGTAAGGGGACCGAGTCCGAGAGAGGTCGAGCCGTACCAAAAATAAACGACGAGCCCATCGGCGCTGGCATTCTCTACCGGTGTCCGCGCGCCCGACTGCAATCTCTCCGTTAAGGTCGAATCTACTTACTTGCCAGCGTTACAGTGGCTTCCACCAATTCGCACGCCCGTTTCCTTTACCTTTAACAATCATTTTTCTTACCTTATTCCTTTCAAAAGCATTCACATTTCTTTATAGATTCAATGATATTTATGAGTCACTTTTGTCGATATTACACTCGCAAAAAATTCACTTCCGGGAATATTATGCACTCTTCAATAAGCTCCGTCTATCATTCACTTTCCAAATTTATTATCTTCTAGTGGATGGATATCAGTTTGCATAATGCTAGCATTGAATTTCACAGTGGTGCATAGAGTATGGCAGGGCATGCCTTAAAAACGGAATCATCAATGCAAACATTGAGTGCACTCGTGCATAGTGGACTGGCGGTGTATTACTGTCTATCATGGTGATTTCGGGAAATCGAAAGCGCGGCTAGTGCAGCACCTGCCGAACAATGATGTGGTGTCAAGGGTCAAGTGCGACGCAAAGCTGCCTGCTTTTACGAGCATTCCTGCTGAAAACAAGTTTTGTTCGTCGTTCATTTAAAAGCATTTCATTAGAATTTTAGTGAAAGGCGAAGCGAGTCTTTAGGATGCAGTTAGATATTCTACATATACTATTGTAAAAGGATGACACGAAAAAAATGTTCATGTTAGGAGGCCGCGCGTAATCGCTCGGGCACTGTTTAATTAAGTGCTGAATGATTCGATGGCGTCATACTTGACCCTATGCGCAACTGATAATGCTAATGAAGACCGTAGAAATATTAACGAGAAGCTCTTTATAGCCGCTTGCAATCACAAATTCACTATGAAACTGTCATTAATGATGCTTGCAGCTGCTTCTTTGTATTTAATTATCTTGCTAGCGTTTAAAAAGCGCGAGCAGTATTTGCGGTAGCCGATAATATTGAAAGTGAAAGTTTAAGAAAATGCAAGTCGAAGAATGGAGAACCGGTTTTATTATAATGTTATTATAGTAAGAGATAGTCGTGGAACGCTTCCGGCTGAGCAAAAAGACGACCGGAGTGGAAGATTTTCGGCTGGCGATGTTGCCTGGCGCGCATAAAAGATTAGCTCTAGCTGCGCGCTGCTTTGTTTGCCGAAATCCGAGTAAATTTCCTAGAACCCGGTACTTTCGACTACGATCCAATTTTGACAGAAGCAGACCCGCCAGGAGGGAGTCAGGGAGAAAGAGCGATGAAGGAAAGTAGCGACAGAGAGGAGAGGTACACGCGCCAGTACATCACACGTGGCGCAAGAAAACAGAGTCATCGCAGTGACATATGAGCCGATATCGAAACAGAACTATCTCTAATAGAACTCGGCCCGTCCTTCTTTTTGCGACGCACACAACTATTTATGACATATCGAGAAACATATACGATACACATACATCTTCTCTACCTCTCCTGTGTCATTCTCCAAAAGGCACTGTACTTCCCAATACGAGAAAAACACGAAAATATTCAATGCAACAGTCAACATCCCAATTCACATTCACTACCATAGAATATTAGCAGGATTATTTATCAAGTAATATTTACTAGAATTATTAATGATATAAGTTAGCTAGTTTTCCATTGAAGAGCTAGCTATTAGCAAGAATATCATTGCTGGGCGCAGTTCCACTAATTCTCCACTATTTCCGGCGCAAGTAGTACCGGTCGGGCCAGAGTCAGACGGAGCGCGATGCGCTCGCCCGGTTTAATAGAGTAGAAGCAGAAGTAGAAGCATACTGTGAATTAGCACGTGGCGCGAATGCTGCCGATGAGAAGGACGAGGTTATCGTGCGCGTGGTCGCGTGCAGTTACCAGCAAGAACATAATGTCACGTATTACTACATTGACATTCGCCGGTTACATAACAGGATGACACTCTGGCGAGGTCCTCGCAATGAATATGTGCGTGCACCGGAGGCGTTTCGTTTACGTGCGACAATCCCAGGTAACCTTAATGAAATCTTTTATACGGCGCCGCTTGCCGATTATTATCCGCCACCTTTTTCCGCCTCCTCTCTCGGAGATAGCAATCTCTCGCGACGGGATGTCGTATTCTTTTTATCTTCGCTCTGTCGGACCTCCATTATTCATTGTTCAAACCCTTTGACCAATTTCCATGTAGTATGGACATTGCATTCTTCATTGGTCATCGATCTCTCTGCATCCTACAGACAGTGGCTAAGCTACTCATTAACAATGCCAAGTCTAACTTAAATCTACCAACTAATAACACCTGAAATTCAGCAAGGTTCCTTTCAAAAAATGATATTAGTCTCATATCGGAAGTCCTTCTTATTTTCAATTAGATTAGAATATGTATAAAGGCAGAAAAAGTATTTCCTGGATTGCGTCAGACAGATGTAAATGGTAATGTCCATTACTATGTAAATCCGCAGATAGTAGCATACATAATAAGAAGGCTGCTAGGATCCATTGTCATGCGAGGGAATGCTAATTCTCGAGCATCTTGGTCAAAGCATCATCGGCGTTATCAGTGTTATCATACGCCCCGTAATCACTCGGTGCTTTGCTGGTCATGTTATAATTTCTCGAAGCACGCTTTCTCCTTCTTTCTCACTCTCACTCGCGCGCGCGCGCGTTCTCTGTCTGGCTTTCTTTTGAAATTTCAGTGACGTCGCGTGGGATTGAGACCGTCGCACTCTTATCAATTCTTTATCATCGCATTTCTCGGTCCGCCTCCGTCCACTCTCACTCTAGGCTAAACGTTACCAAACACCCTCGCACACTGATTGAGTCGCAGGTCGTACTCGAGTTAATTACCACCTAGGCAACTTGGAATTCTATGATCAAGCATTTAGGGCGAATTATCAGTTGAAAATTATACGTTGAATGTAATATTTAACAATTTTTTCTACAATTCTAATCATCAAACCAGGGTAATTATTCTAATATTATTCTAATTCCACGTTAGATTCATAGTTAAACGGTGCGCTTTATAAAAATGCTTTTAATTATCTTGGAACTTATAATTAAGAAAGTAATGGCATTGTTAGCATGAGGGAAAAAACGTAAATCTGACATACGCCGGCAATGCAGGACTAAAACAACATTAGACTCGTAGCATAGCATCTCTGGTGTGTGGTTGATGAGAAGGAGCGTGTGCGCGCCCGCGCGCCCGCGCGCACAATGTGCAGCATTGTGCAAGGGGGCGAACGGTTAAGCACTCGAGCACGATAAAACACTATCGGACTGATTCAATTTTACCGCGTGACAATACAACAATTAACCTCATTACTGCGACTAACTGATAATGAGAACGAGAGAGAGGGCGAATGCTGGCGGTGGCGTCGCCGGTGCGAGATCTCATTGTTTGTGTACACTCCGCTGGGGTTCCATGGATCTGGGCTTTCATGTTTGTTTTCCCAACCATTTATGGAGGTTCCGCCATCTAATCACTATTAGATAATTAACTATTATACAACTGTATTAATTATCCAATAATTGGACAATTCAGTATATTTTTTTATGTGCTTAGGATTTCTAGGTGTAATTTATTGGGAAGTATTTGAGGAAAATGAGTTAGAGAGTGGCATGTAAGATAATGGAATAATAGAAAAGGGAATTCCTTAGGATCGGGATTCCCGGTGCCGGATATTCATTCGACCTTCGATGCCGCGCTTACGAGTCGAATGTAAATTGCACGAAGGGCCGGGAATTCAAGGACAAGCGTGGCACGGGCCCACGTGCTGCTGCTGCTCGAGTACCAACACATTCACACACACCTCTCTGTTCGTGCTCTCCTCTAGCTCTTTCTCTCTCAGCGTTTGTATTAGGAGTTTGGCTTCTCACGACCTTGGACCTCGCGTCTCCACGAGGTCGCTGGCCCTACCGAGCTACTCATCCTGCTTCGCGATACACCGAAACTCGCTTCCCCAAAAACCTTTACAGCCCTGAAAATCATTCATGTATTTCTCATCTACGTCACCAAATTCCTAGCCATTTTTAACTTTCGAACTTTATACAAATGTAGCTTTATATTCGAGAGATTTGAATATCGTCATCGAAAGTACAAATTAATTGTACGAAGGTTCATTTTCTTCAGTCAACTCGTTAATTTAATAGACATATTGTAATGCAGAATGTGGTGCAAGTGTACTTTGCGAAAGTTTGGATGCAGTGCTCGGTAATTAGATTAATGTCTGCCCATATATTGCGCGTACATCGTCGGAAGCATGATTTTCCGTGATCCGGCAGCTTTTATGCATACGACCCTCTAACATTTGATCTCTGGGAGGCATGGACTCCCGCTAAAAGAGCAAAACGCGTGTACGTTTTATCGCGATGCACTGCCATCATTGCACTCCACTCAATATCATCAACCGAGCTTGGTTCTATCAACCTCTTTCCCTATTTAATTCACAAATTGCGAATTCCAAATCTGTCAAACCTATCAGCTAAATAATTCTACCATAATATAAAGACTTTTATATTTTAATAATATAATCAACTTTTATTTCTACTCATGTATCAGTTGTTCTATAAGCTCATTTGTCTTGAATACAGATGGTGCTCTATTTTTAAAATAGATTGCCTATTAGACCGCAACGAGCACTGCATCACCCAGAATAAATAATAACTAATATGGTTTACGCTCGCCTCTTTTATTAGGAGACCCGGATGCATGACAAACATGCCTTAAATTCCAGCTTATTTACCATCTGTCCTCGCAGAAACTTCATTATTCGTTAGCAGGCCTTGCCGCTAGGCACCCTAATTAACTATAGTTTAAGTACAGTTGAGACATCTTGGTTTCAAGCTGTGCTAATTTAGCACGGCGGACTTTATCCGGATTTCACTGTACGAGCATTGAACGGAACTGTTTTCGTTCTTTTCTATTTCAGAAGTCCGTCTTTTTCGAACGACATCCAAGTGTATTGTCAAGACGAATTATTTGTACTATTACTCTGCCAGAAATAGAGTGTTTCTCTCGAGTTTGGTTAGAGTTTTCTGCTATAAATTAGAAGATTGAAATTATTGGGAACGGGGTTGGTAAGAATGAGGGATGATTTTGAAGGAAAAATTTCATTCTGCCAGTTTGGCGATTGGCAGGGAGATTACTGGTCGTATTACAGCGGATGTGTCATTGGCGGGTACGTGAAGCAGTGCCAGCTTGAGGAAGATAGGCTGACTCGGAGAGGGCAGGGCAGAGCAGGGCAGAGCAGGGCAGAGCAGGGCGCAGGGGGTTGGGTGGTTGGGTGGGTGGGGTTGGGGTTGGGGGGAGGGCTGAGTGAGAAAGAAAGCGATAACCAGCTCAGAGATAACCGGCTCTTTATCGTTTCGAGTCTTCACAGGGGTTATCGTTCTGACCACCGTTGCCACGTCCACTCCTCGCCGTATTTTCATCCGCGAAGAAGATCGCCGCGTCGCGTCACGTCGCGTCGTCCGCTCGCTCGCTCGCTCGCACGCAGAATCAAACCTTTATCGTCCAATGCGAGACCATCCACACGGACTCTTTTACTTCAGACACTACTCAAATGCGCTCCCTCAAAGAAATCCATCGTGCGTGAGATAATCCCGCATATTTCCTCTCTTTTACTGTCTGCTTTTTGATATTGAGCGGCATACATATACGCGCGCGATTCATCGCTTCAACTGGTTGGCCGTGTAAGTAAGGAAGGAGATGAGGTTGAAATAGCTAGCAGTAAAACAGTTTTATGAGTTAGGTGAGGTAGGGCAGGGAATCCAGCAATTTTTATTAATTAATTTCCTGTATTAACATTGATATTCCAACGCCGTCGACTGAAATTACAGGAATGTCGAGAGAATATATTTCGTAGCTTTGATCCCGTTAAACCGACAGGTTGGTAAATCTGACCCTTCCAATTGCCAGATGCATGGAACATCAATTATTCTGTAGCCAAGAAGACCTCGCGAAGTTTAAAAACGTGCAAGGCACGCGTGTAGTTTGCATTTGAAGGAGTCGGTCGAAATATATAACTTGGTACTCTGCGTAGTCGACGTGCAGAGTCTGTCTGTCTCTTTCTCTCTCTTGCTCTCTTCCACTCGGGTTAATTGAGAGTATGTAGAGGAGCGCGTGGAATGCTGTTAAAGAGCAGGGTATTACCATTGATGGGGTGATATCAACTTGCTTTATTAATTTCAGCGTCGAAAGCGGGCCGCCGCCCGCCGCCCGCCGAAGTTTGTAAACAACGGCGGAATTTACGGGAGCAGCAGCTACTACGTGCCATGGTCTGGCTGCCCGGTTAAATCGGCGCGCTTGCAATTCGTCAATTTTCAAAATAGTATTAATATGCACGGCTCGAGGCACTGCCCTGTGTCCGTGTAATTCCCAAGTTGTAATGACTACCTTGCGTGGCCGGCTTATTAGATAGTTGCCTCTCACACTTGCTAGGAAATACCAGTCGCGCGCGAGCCAGTGCGCGAACAAGCTGTTCTGTTACTTTATATAAATCCCTGCTATTTATGTTACTTGACAGACTCCAGTTCGTTTCACTCTCTGTCCTCTTTCTTATGTAATTCAGTGTCGTTTGCATTAGGCCAGAGTTTCTCAAGTCATGCTAAAGAGCCGCCTATTAAATCTTCGATGAAATATTTGCAGCGAGATATGTTGGCTTTGCTGTAAAACAGAATCTCATTTACTTATCGCTCCAAGCTGTAATTATAAAAGTGGTTAACTGGATTGCAATGACGATAATATTATTTCTTGTTAGTCGGCAGCATGATTCGTTTGCATGTTCTTCCTCAAATCCTTGAATTTTATTCGTCCTTAATATTCAAGTTCGCCTTGGCCGCTACTGGGCTTTGACTGCCTTTGTCGATTTCGACATTTCTTTGCCTGTCTCACGCCGCCGCGCCGCGCCGCTGCTATTAAGCGAGTATTCATCGCGAGTGTCTTTAGGATTCATAATAAAAAGAGTCGAAAAAGATGGGCAGACTATTCAATGTCCTCTTGCACATTACGCGTAACACTGCTAGCTGGTCAAAACAGACAGTTGCGCATTAGTTGGTTGGTTATCGTGCTACGTCAGTAATATTTTTACTCTTCCTTCGAAGAAGCGAAGATCATGTGCATTCATTTAATATTAATTTATTGCTTTGGTTAGGAGTTTTATTCTTTAATTATAAGTTAAGTTTGAGGTTGCTCTGCTTTGCTTTCCTGAAAATGTATTGGGAATGTAGAGACAACATTGCCACGTGGATGTATTTACATACAGCCGGGGATGATTCAATTACGCGAGACCATTTATTGCAATTTAACGCAATCGCACATGCTAACACTTCATTTGTTGCAGCGTACGGCGCGTGTTACAAATAAAAACAGAGCGGAAAACATGCTGTTTAATCCAGCATTCTCATTACCAGATAATTCGCACTGTTTATGTTTATTGTATTATAGCGTATTTCGTATTTTCATTTTCATGGCAGCATGAAACAAGGGTGCGGATATCATAATCTACATTATATGTTGCTTTTCCTATTCTTGGTCATCGTGTTTCTATTCTAACATAAAATTAATATCTATTGAACAATTCTAACTGCCTTTATAATCCAGTTATTATCTACTTCTTTAAATTTGTATATTCTATATACGACTAAAATCTAGTAGAACGTGTGGTGCAACTGGTAAATGTCAATTACAGCTAACTAGATTTGTGAGAACACATCGATTTTTTGGAGAACCTGTATGTGCTGGTGTCGCACGAGTTGTAGAGAGGATTCTTTGGGGTGCAGGCGGTACATGGATTCTGGAGGAGACTGTAGCTCGGTTTTTAAGAGGGTTCGTCAGAAGGGTTGTGTAGTGGCGCAGAGTAGAGGTTTACAAGGCGCTAGGGGGTGTAGTAGGTAGTCGGTCCGAATGGGCAACTTGTTGCATTCGGGTTGAACGGCTCGATAATATACTGCACAGGAATCCCGGCGCTCTGTTCTCTTTGCGCCTCCTCCGCCCGCCGCGCCGCACCACACCGGGCTTGTTTAAATTCCCTTTGTTTTCACGCGCCACGCCTTTTTGCCCTGATATTCTTCCTTCTGTGCGTCTATTCTTTTCCACCCTCCTCCTCCTCCTCCTCTTATTTCTCTCCTTTTGCCGCCAGTCTGCCCTCGCACTCACATTCTACTCGATTCAATTGGAATATGGGTCAGCCTAGGTTAGGCCGACGGATTTCAGTTGCCAAACCAGATGTGTGGACTGGCTCGTCGCGTTAAAAATCCCCGGAACATTTCGGCTCTCTTACCTTTCTAACTTCAGTCAACGATATACTCGTATGATTCTCGGCCGAGAGTCCATTGATTAATTATTAATCATAGTTTCGACGTTTGGCAAGAAGAAGACATTCAAGAGCAATAATTTTTTCTGATAGCAAGTGTAGTTTTATTTAATATACCGACTATTATACAGATACGTATGATGTAGAGTGTTGGACAATATTAGCCTTACAGTCACTTCATGATCCGCATCTGTACAAAATTCCGCGAAAGCAAACCGAAGGGGTAGCCAGAAATAATCGCAAAAATGTTGGCCAGGTCCACCCGCCCGGTGCCCCCTTCCCACCCTCTCTCACCCTCTCTCACCCTCTCTCACCCTCTCTCACCCTCTGGCGCTTCCTATTTTTAAATTATTTATTTTGCAATACGGTCACGCGGGATAGCGGGCGTGCGATCAGAAGCGCGTGCATATTTCGAAATATTACGATGCCGGCATTTAATAGATTTTAAATAAAATCTAATAAAATCCGGCATCCAATAAATAGCCAATAAAATCTAATAAATGGCATGTCGGCAAACAGAGTGCCGCGTAAAGCTTAATCAGCCGGATTCACGCTGGTGCTCTCCAATTTTTTAAATGATCATTCCTGTAAAAATGGTATCCCATCATTTTTGATAACGTGGATGGACGATATTGCATTTATTGGAGTAACGATTCACAAGCTTTCCCCATTGCACGGCTTGACTCGTGCTGATAAGTAATTATAGGATCCTTGGGACTTACAGGAGCGGTCGTTCATTAATTTCATAGTTGAACGTGTTTGGAATGGGTTTGAGTTAGCGAGCGTGTAGTATAGCGAGATATACGAGTTGGTAGGTGGGGTGAAAGAAATTTGCTTTATAAGTGGCGGGATGGTGATATGTAGAGGCGGTGGAGGCGGTGGAGGTGGCGGAGGGGAATCCTGAGTGGCAAGGGGTGTGCAGAAGAGGTTGGCACGCTTGTCCGTGGGTGAAGGAGTCGTTAAAACGCTCGTAAAATAGCTATCGCTCGGCGATATACGTCTTAATTGTTGGGTAGCACTCTGTGCCGCGGCTCTTTTGCACAGTTTTACAAAGACACGAACCTCCTCTGATTTACGAGGCCCGTATTCGGAAGTCCGCCACTAGCACGCTCTCTTCTCTCGCCTCCCTGCAAACTCGGATTTAATGCTTCCGGCTTCGAGCTCTCTCTTCTTCTTGCCCTATCTCGTCCCTGGCATCGCTCGCATTACCGAGTGTCCCACGCGATTATCTCCCATTTATTTACCGGCATCCAAATTTCTTTAGTGCAAACTTCCAGCCAAAAACTTAACCGGGTTTCGCTCCTGTCGCATAATCTACCAAACCATACTAACCCTCGTCGCTAATCAAATCCTCTTTTCATACATAATCCAATCACTCACTTCATTTTCACTGTTATCTATTGCTTTCCTTGTATATTATTCTCATTTGGCGCGATTGAACTTCTTTAACAAGTACTTGGTTGTAAGTCAATGACTCAATTAGCATTACGTCGATTGTAATTCGGTTTTCAACTCGAAACGGGGTCTGCCAGTAGTCTGGTTGGACTATACTATCGCTTTTATGCAATAGAAAATACCCCAGGAGCGCATTTTTCGCTTAATCCTCACTTGAAGGTCTTCGGTCTCGACTTCGGAACATCTCTTCACTTCCAAGCCAGTTAAAAGGCTGCTGTAAATGTCGCTATAGGAAGAAAAAGAATGGGGTTCAAGGTAATTGGAAGAGAACTCGAAGTGCAACTACTTCATTATTTAGATCACTAGTTCGTAAATGGATCGGATCTCATCTCATTCCACTATAACAGCTTAATTACCTCAATTACCACAATTATAATTATCCAGCCTCATTAACATCCAAGAGATGCATATGGAAGTGATGTGATTTCAAGGTTAGTTGTGTTGAAACAACTTGTCGATACATGTCGCGACGCAGAGCATGCCAGACTTTTTCATATCGGAAATCATTCAAGCTGTATCAATATTGGTACAAGTGAAATTTAAATCCGATTAAAAGTTCGGGAAGCCAGAGCCGAGTAGGAAGATCGATAGTTTTCACAAAACGGTGTAATATTCTCGAAATGAGGCTAGCTCGGTTAACTAGGATTCTCAACATTTGATCGCAAAATTATTATTTCACTAGGTTTGCATACCAATGAAGTTTCAATTGATTAACGAAGGATGACTGACATTATTAGATTTGGTGAGTGATAATGAACCAGTCATAATTCATAATTACTCATCGATTACCTTTAGCTACAACATCCTAGCCATATTTATTACACATCTACATATCAAACAGAGTTTTGCTGCAGGTATGTTTAGTCACTGCATGAATTTCCATATTCAAAGAGAAAAGCATGACGAGCGAGGTCGATGATGCATCAGGAAATTAATTTGAATGGGAAGGCGAGCCTCCTCGTTTCCGAGGACTCTCGCATACTGCCTTATGCCATTTGTTGGCAGAGGTGCAATGAGGACTGTTGGCCAGCTGGGCCCGATCCAAGCGCGCCCCCTCGCGGTACCATCGCTCTAAGAAAGCACGCGAGAAGATTACCGTCCGATTACGCTTTTCCCCTGCGTCGCGTTTAACCAGTGCCGAAAGGCACGCAACACCCCCCTTTTTTACTTTTGCAAATTGAAAGATGAAGGACGATCGCGAAAGTGCCATTGGCAATCTTCCCGAAGACGATTGGCCATCCCTGTTCCTTTCTTCCCTTCTACCATCTCTGACTTAACTATGCACCAGCTGGACCCTTCTCATGCGCTCCTTTATCTCTTCCACCTACTTCCACTGTAATTATTAGACAGATTTTCACGTTGGATTACATAAGGCGACTGTTGCCTTAGACTGTGATATAATACTCTGCCTTGGAATTACCTTGTAATTTAGTTCTTTTTAATATCCATCATTCTTTTTCTTTTATTTTTCTTGTATTCTCTTACATACATGACTGTTGCATAATCAACTTGACATAACTAATTTCGCCCCGATGTAGAGAATAATTCAAGTGATAAAAATCATTAGCGTGCGAGCTATTGCTATATGATATATGGTAAAATTTATTAGCTGGGTATGCTTTTAAGTGACTGGTTAAGTGGTTAAATTATAAGTTAACCTCGCTACCTGGAGACATGGTGGGTTTAGCCCAAATACACGATCTACACACATCTTGGTGTAGAAGGGAAGCCCTTGGAAAGTACACGCCGGTATTTACTGGAATAGGATTGCACGTTGCGCGATACAGTGCTTGTTTAAGAAATGCTTAGCTTCGTTCCTGAAGCGTGAGTGTGCCCCGATTACAACGGCTCAAAGAGAAGCTGAGGGAGCGAGATGGACAATTTGAAGGTCAATTTACCATGTGTTTAGAATGCTCCTTTCATAGCTAACCCAATGATATTTTTCTATGTTTCAGGTGAGTCTTGTGACACTAGATATATTTTGGATCTAATATTTCAACTGCAAGGTAAAACTATTTCTTTTTCTAGGGTAAACTTACTATTTAATTTTATTTAATAATTGAATCATACTAAATCATTGTCCGATGGTTCATTATAAAGATTATGAAGTATATGACAAAGTTGTAATAAATGTAAGTATAAGGCGGCGGTGGGTTTACCCCAGACTTTCTTGAGTAATCAACAGGGAAGACCGTGGAGAAAAAGGGGGGGGGGGGGGGGTGAGTGAGAGCTAGGTCGGATTTAGAGATCCCGGGTGACCAGGGGGAACGTGGTTCGTTTCATTCAATTAAATTGACGTGGCGAGGCACTCGCAAACAAAGAAAAATCACCGTCGCTGCCTGTGTGCGCAATAGACTTCTAAGTCAGAGGTTAGGTCTCATGTTTTAATCGTCGATTCATGCATAAGAAAGAAATCAGCATCGATATTAAGCCGATCTGCAATTAAGCACCGCGCGTACGTCATTCGATCTGTTTAGTTTTAATAAACAGCCAATCAATCCTGCGCAATTCGACTTTTTTCCCTCTAATCGCGCTTAGAATCTGAGCATTCTCGTTTGTTTTCCTGTATTTCAGAGTCGCTAATGATACTCTATTACTTTATTGAGAATTGATTTCATTGAAAACAGCAAGATCGCATTATATTTCATATGGTTTTTAGGAAAGCCATAGAAGTTTGCAAAGGCAAGCGAGTATGCAGTCGAGGGATTTCGCAATTATGTTAAAATATTGTTGAGAAAAGTGGGACAGCTTCCGTTCATGATGCAAAAGAGGAGGGGAGCGTGAAAAGATTTTGAAGGCTCCTCTCGCAAGGAGTTAATGCACCGGACAAGCTGCTGCCTTACCTCTTTAGCTCCTCAGTCGAGTGGACCTCTTGGCTATTCGATACCTTTCCTCCAGCGACGAGTAACCGGACCTTCCTCGGCTTTTCGGCCCAAATTCTCCTCGTATTGCCACGTCTCTTCGTCAATCTCTTCTGTACTTCAAACTTCCCCCTCTTCCTTTTACATTAGAACAACTAGAAATATTGAACAATCCTCGTGCATACATTTCTAACACTAACAGAGAGAGAGAAAGAGAGAAAGAGAGAAAGAGAAGGACTGAACGTTGGTGAGATAGTTGAGAGGTATTCGATCGCCACAGGTGGTAGAAATGGCTTAAGCGTCCTGGTGTGTGCGTATTTCTGGCGTGTCGCCGCCGACTATCTCTCGTCACGGCCAGTTGAACGCACACACATGGGAAATGGACACTCGCTGGGACACAGTTACACTCGTACGTTCAGAACGTTGCGACTAAAGGTAGTTGATAAAATTCGATAGTGTTAGACTCACAAAGTTACACCTTTTCGAAACGTACTTTCTCATTATTCCTTGAGTCTTTTATTAGCGCTCTGGTCACTAAGGTTAAATAGCAATGAAAGAGAGACTTTGACGGCTGATTGAAAGCTGAGTTGATCGATGCAACAATTGGAAGCATGACGAGTCACATTGTTGGGAAATTTGGAAGGGGCGCAAGTACGACATTGGGATGTATAGCGGGTGCGCGTGTACCGGAGCGTGGGTAGCTGAGGATCGTGCATTATACGAGTGGAGTACGCAGAAGCCAGGAGCGATCGCGGCTGCAATACACGAATACAGAGAGAGAGAGAGTGTGAGAGGAAGATAGTGAGAGATAGTGAGAAGGAGTGAGAGAGAGAGAGAGACAGGAGAGGAGGGTGCAGGAGGAGAATGACGTCAGGCTTCGGTCTCGGGACGATTAGAGGCTGGGCCAGTGGTTCTCGCGTTTGTTGATACTCCGTCTGGCGCGAAAGGTTAACGCGCAAAAACTCGTCTCCCTCTCTGTCTCTTTCGCTCCTGGCTTTCACAGCCGAGAGTTCTCCGCCGCTCTTGCTCCCTCTGAACGCGCTCAGCCGTTGACTGACGTCTGAATATATGTATACTGGCCGTCGAACTACCTGTTTAAGCCTAATGCCCCCTTGATTCCCGTCGGCCGACACTTCACTTTTAGGATCGGTAGAGAGAGAGAGAGAGAGAGAGAGAGAGAGAGAGAGAGAGAGAGAGAGAGAGAGAGAGAGAGAGGAGAGGGCAGGATGTCTCTTGGAGAATGACACTTTTTGCCTGTTGCTATTAGCAGCCGCCAAATCACCCTCATATTTGACCATCAAACACACACATTTCACCTTTCTTTGCCAACTCCTGACGCAGATTTCATTTCACTCGTTCCTGAAATTTTATACACTGAACTAATTACGTGTAACGGTCTACTTGTTGGTAATAATTAAAATGCTTTGAATCGTCCTCGTGTCGTGAATTTTGAGGGGGCAATTTTTGCGGGATTTCCAAGGGTAAATTGGAAACATTGCATTGTTCAATTACTTTGTAACTTTATTTTTAATTAACTGCTGGTTGGATGTTTCCGCTAACCGATGTCAGTTAATTGCGATAAGAATCAATTGCCACATGAAACCATATCAGTGTTAATTCGCAATTTTGTGTAAGTGAATGTTAATTGGTAGAATCAGTATCAGGCGATGGCAGCTGGCAAAACTTTTCCTTCGAACTTTAACCTAACTCGGAGGAGGATATTATGCAGCGGTAGAATTCGTTTGGAGCGTATCCGAGACGGCATTATTAATGGTATTGTAAAAGACGCGACTGAGAGTCGAGTTTTGTTAGCTGAAAAAAAAGGTCGGCCACTCACGGCTTTATGCCCGGCTTTCGAGGAAGACCTGCGCAGTTGTCTGCGCCGGCGGCGGCGCACGCCTTTGCAATCGCTTGCAAAATTAATACGAAAAACCGGCGGCTGGCGCTTTTTCGCCGCCAGAATACACAGTGGCGCGGCGCGGCTCGACGAGCCGCGAATTGTAGCCGCGCGCGAGCGCGCACCCGCCTTTATTTTCTTTTCGACAACTCTTTTGCGCAGTTGCCCCAATGCGTTTCCGCCTCATCTCCGACCCAAGCTTCTTCTTCCTCCTCCTCTTTTTCTGCTTCTCGAGCAGTGGCGATTGCCCGTAAGAAGAATTGGACGCTCTGCTGCCGATTGAGCAGTTTTCGAGCGGCGTTCTATTCAGGCCTTGCTCTTTTTTCGGGCCCTGAATGCCGCGCGCGCGCGCGCGCGCCACCTGTGTACGTCCCAGACCATAATGAATTTGTCGGGCTTGCGTAATCCCTATTTTCACGCGATCACATCGTTGCTACTACTTCTACTGCCGGACGCCGAGTCGTCCCGCTTGCCCAGATGTAGGTGAGAATCCTTTTGCATTCGATTGCCGCGCGACGCGACGCGACGCGACACGACGCGACACGATGCGTCTAGACGAGCCCGTCTAACCTTCTACATGTGTATGTAAGTACATCCACTCACACTTCTAGCCTCGAATGCGACTTGCAAATTCTCCGCGCTGTTTAGCCAGTGCAACTGCGCGCAAACTCATAGCCTGACAAAGTCAAAGTCTGATAAAACCGACGCTCGCACCGCTTCTTTTAACTCTTCCTCGTAATCGAAGGCCAAGCATTATATCTCACTAATTAGAATTCAATTAAAATGATACTCTTTCAGAGTATGATTTCCTACAATTAGCGGAGTCTCCTTATGAGAAGGTTGAATAGCTTAGAAATTATTTAGAGTGCGTGTAAATTCAATCTTCTCGCGGGAAAGCGAGTTTGCCCGAGACAGGGGCTCAAGACGCTTACAAATAAAACAACATTTTCCAACTACCGTGAAAGTTTTGAAGGAAAAACCGTAAAGGTTGTTGCTTTTCCTGAGCTTCAAACGCGGAAAGCTCGGACTTCAGCCTTTACGGACAACAAAGAGGAGGCCTGCGAGTAGAGTCGTAGCCCTCTCACTCTCTCACTTTCTCTCTTTATCTCTCTTTCTCTCTGTCTGTCTGTCTCTTCGTATCTCACTCCTCTCTCGGTTCTTCTCGAAATTTTCTCGCCAGTTTGTGGAAACTTGTTTCCGAGCGTGACGCCTCCTCCTTTGATCTCCCCGACTCTCTTTAGCCTCTAACCTGTTCGCTTCGGATTCGCCGGTGGAATGCGAATCGAGAGTGACTGAGATCTACCAGTGGCTCTTCGCTTTACTGCCGAGATTTCCTCTGTGAACCAGTAATCATTAATACACCTCGATCAAGCCACGTCCCTGAAACTGGACTACTTTATCGTATCATTTGCAAATATCATTTTCTCAGTTCCAATAAATAGTAGACTCAAGCAATTGTGAGTAGTTCTACAAGGCAGTTGTAGAACTGTCCAGTTATATATCCAATTTATAGTTTCTCCTCTTATCTTTCACTGAATTGAAACCACTTTCGAATCACCATCGTGTCTTTAATACTAAATACTCGAATCTCTGGTCATTAGGACTATTTAATTCTTGGTAGTCTCATTTTTGCCGATAAAACTCCATTTATTCTATACATTTCCTTAATCGGAGTCCACAGCGAAATATCAAAGGTGAGATTTTATGCTGAGCTAGCATACCAGGGAATCAAAGTCTCGAGATGACATAGCTCCGATTGAGAGAAACGCCTCTCATTCGGATCGGAGCGGACTTTCAAACAATACTATCAAAATTATACTAATAATAATAATAAACCAAATTCTCTCCCACTCTTTCTTCTGGCGGATAAGTGGTCCCAGTAATCGTTCACTTTCATTCATCAGTGCGAACCCTGCACTGCCCACCAGATACTCTCATCAAGTATCAGTGGGCGTGCAAAGCTGCTAAATGCGTGTACATGCAGAGATGCGTAATTGAGAAAGAAGAATTTTCAAGATCCGAGTGGCAAGTCGCGCTGGTGAGTAAGAAGCGATGAGCCCGTTCGCTCGAGATACCGCCGACATAAAGCTTAAACTAATGATCAAAGTGCAGCTTTAATCACGTGAATTGCGCCTGCCGCCGCGTGGGATCCCGCTTATTTCCGTCTGATGGAGATACTGCCTATTTGGCAGTATCTCTCGCATAATATAGTTCTCCTACAGTTAGTCATTGGCGTGACCTAAGTGCCTGCCTGCCAGGCTGCCTGCTTGCTTGCCTGGCTGCCTGCGGCCTTATGCCTGGAACCTTCACTTCCTCGGAATTTGTATTCCGTTTATTTGTCGATGTCGTCGTCTGCGGGTTTATGTGTGCAAGAGTAGTATCCTCCTTGCGTTCTTTAGAAGAGAGCCTCCTAAATCTCCTCGGGGATTCCTGCGAAATCCTCACTGTTTACGGAAAGTGCCGTTCTGCACGCCAATTATATAATTCTCCTCATTTCACTCTTTTCCTCGATAATTCTATCTTTAATGTTGGCATCGCTTGTAATTGTTTATTCTGTATTAATTAATGCATTTGATAATAGTTGGGTTCATTAATTGTCAAGAAGTTACGTGTCTCGAAGAATTCTAGATGTTTTCTAATTACAAGTCTTTCATTTGAAAGTTGTTGTAAATGATAGGTGGATTCCTAATCCTGGCTTTGAGTGCGTGGTAGAATTTGAGAGACGCGCAGTTTTGATGCTGAAAAGGAGAGAAAAAATATGAGGAGATCAACTGGCAAAACAGATAGGCTGCAGGTCGACTTTTTAGACGGCATTACTAATTTCCCTAGAGATCGGAGGTGGCGTCAAACTTGCATCGTACATTCGCAGACGAGGCTGGGTCATCAAAAAACTAGGACACTTTAACCAATATTCTTGACATCGGCTTTTTCTCCGGTGATACCAGATTAAACCATCGGCAGATGAGCATAATTGCTATTGATACATGTGTCTAGGCGAGATTGTTCCCTGGTAAATGGAAACCGGCCTAGTTTTTAGAACTTGATCATCTTGACCATCTAATTTTAATAAGATCGAAGTGGAGTTTTAACTGGTGACTTGGTTTTACCTGTTTTAAAGTTAACACGACTGGATAAACGTTCGTGCAGGAACCTTTGTGTGAAAAAAAGGCTAGTTTATATTAATCATACACGGCGACTTATTCTAGAAGGAAAAAAATCGATGAGCATAAAGCGCAGGCTGATTATATTTTTGAATGGCACTGTATGGTCGGACGAAGAGCGATTTGCCATGCTCGCGAGTTTGAGAGAGTACGCCGCGGTGTAACGGTCAGAATTAGAGTCGGCCACAACCTACGTCAACCTTCAGATTCGTGAAGGTGACGTGAGAGTTGCGACGATGATTCTCTCCGCGTGCCGGGCGCGTCCGGAAGAAGCCAAAAAAAAATTCAACGGAGAAGCAGAAGAAAGAGCGAGTAGGAAAAAAGCTCGCGGCAGGTTCTGCGCTTCGAGCGGGTTAATGTGACATTTATTAATATCCGCGCGCAAACCACTTGGCATAGTGCATATTTTATTTTCGATCCCCTCTTCCCCTTATCGCGCACTACAACCAGCAATTTTATCGTCTCGCTCTCCTGACTATACAGCCAGCGAACAAAAAAACTGGCACCGGAAATCACTGGTTGCACAAGTTTCCGATGAGCCGGCTGACATTGTCACTTTGGACGACGAATGTCATTGCCAAGCAGAAACAATGGACAAATTAATAGTAATAGATGGTTGAATAATTGAATAAGATCGTATATAGAATTTCACATAGATTAACATAGATTTCCAATGTTAAAACAAATCGCGGTTATGTTGGCGGAGAAATTAATTACTTAAGTACACTAATTACACGAAGAAGGGAAGATTTCTTTTTCGGATTGGAGCATTTTCGCCGGCACTAACATTTAATGCGTCCAATCTCTGCTTGCACTCGGATTTGTTAATGACTCACCTATTGCAGAGTACGAGGAGCATGTGCGCCGTTTCCTAGAAACGAATCAGTTCTTCGGGGATGCCGAGTACTCATGTAATTAGATCTCCGCCTCGAGGGTGTTAATTAGTCGGCTGGAATTCTCTGTGGCTGTCGGGGTATCGTCGCGTCAATCGCGAAACTGGTTTCCATGTTTTAAGAATTATGATTGCAAATGGGACCTGGCATGCTTGTCGAGCCGCCGCCGTCTGACTTTCAGCCTCAGAACTTCAGACATTAGTTGAATTTTTTATCATCTCACGGATAGAATATCCTTATAATCAATCAATTCACTATCCGCGTTTATTCTGCACTAGAATCACTTTCATTCATCAAGTATTACAAGAAGTGGGGGGGGGGAAACCACAAAAAATATAGGATTAACAACAAAATCATTGAAGTAGATCCATATACCCTAATAATACATTATTAATACATTAATTAATACAACTCAATCTAACTTTCAGCCATTTCATAAAAGAATTCCTACAATTACAAATCTATAAGTATCGCATGTAAAACAACGGTAGTCGCACATAGTGGCATCGATGCTTTCCGAGGTGGCGCAGTAGATGCGGTCGAGTGCAGGTCAGACAGGAGTGTCTGGAGCTCGGGCGAGAACAATTCGGCAATTTGGCTGGCCTCGTAGAGAGAGTACAGAGAGCTGGCTGTGCGCTGGACGTTTGGTCGTTTCGTCGTGGGAGAGCGGCGAGATGGCGCAGGCGTATTTGGTTGAAGCAGGAGGTGGCAGGAGGAGGAGGAGGAGGAGGAGGAGGAGGAGGAGGAGGAGGAGGAGGAGGAGGAGGCAGGCAGATCGCAAGTCAGAAGAGAGCGTGGCGGGAAGAGGCCGGGGGAGCAAAAGCATCGGTTGCATATAGATAAACCAGGCGACTCGTTGTCCGAGGTCGGTGCTCAAGGTTGCCTGTGACGTCACTGGATCTCTTCCTCGACCCCCACCCTCGCTCTCTCCCTCTCCCTCTCCCTCTCCCTCTTTATATTCTCTCTCTCTCTCTTTCTCTGTCACTCTGTGTATCTGTCGTTCTACTCCACTCGTACGCTCACTCCCACCTTCTAATATCATCGCTTCGAGAGTTACATCTGCGAAAAGACCACCTTCTCCCACCTTTCTTACCTACTTACTTACTACTTGATCTTCTACCGTAATCTCCGATGCAGCCTTTTCCTACTACAGCAGAGACCTAATATTTGTCATGATTTATCCTATCTTTTAGTGATTGAAGCTCCAATCGTCGTTTATGTTTTTAATTCGGATACCACGGTTGTCGAATGACGAGTCATTTCTTGGATTAAAAGAATAGGGTATTTTATTAAGTTATCGGATTAAGAGATTAATTGGATTGGATGAAACGGGTATTTCAGGGTTTTGTAAGGACAGAGTGTACAATATAAGAAGAGTGATATAATGTCGAGGCTAGGATTGAATGTCTACCCATTGAGAGTCCATTGACCGTGCCCCACTACCACTGGCTATATTAATTCCCGTCGGCGATGCGTGTAATCATTGTAAAGCAAATATTCAAGAGCGATATTTTAATTAATTTAATTAACCACGTTTTATTGATTGCGTAAGTATAATTTATAAATACCGTCAAATCGAGCCCCTACAGTTTCGATTCACAGCTCGTATTTAATATTTATTGCACAATTGAATTCATTAACATCGATGAGATAGAAGTGTGGCAGTCCAATTAATTGTAATGTCCGGGCGTCTAAGACATTTGGCAATTTTCAGATGTCCTATTCCTTTTTAGGGTAGAAAAAGTACGTGGACGTGCAAGCGGGGGGAAGTTGGAGTGCGACTGTTTTGAATTATTGAGTGGAGGAATCGTTGGTGGCGGCCTCTCCAAGGCGCGAATGTTTAGTATGTCAGTCCTGTCTGTTTGCAGGACGTTTTATCGCAGCCTTGCGCTCGAATTGGTCATCATTCTTGCTAATCTCCCGCGATTATTTCCCCGGTGATACTCACCGCCGTTCGAGTATCATTCAATGATCATTAATGATCCCTATCTCAAGGCGCAATTCTTTCTATTCCGCCTGAGATTTAATATCACCGGATACAATGCAATTGCGTATTTAACTATTATGTATCGTAGTTAGACTACTGTTCGCCACTTCACTCTTTTCCTTCTCGCATTTTGCCCTTTCACTAAGAATGAAGTCTTCTATAGAAGATAATGTTAATTGGAATCTTATTCGATCGTAGGAATGTAATACATTAAGGTTACCCAGCACATTCTACGTTGCGTTATACTCTTTTTCCCAGGGCGTTTCTCAGCTAGGAATTGTCGCGCTTTAGAATTGAGAGCAGCTGTAAATAATACAGGACATACATAGATGGATAGTGCGTTCTGGTAGAATGCGGGGCTGGAACTGTTTTCCATTGCATAACAGTGCGTAATGGAATTAGCGTTTCAGCAACGACCTTTACACAAGCAGGTAACTCGCGGACTGGCTGGCTGGCTGGCTGGCTGGCTGGCTGGCTGGCTGGCAGGGAAGGAATTCTGCGATAGAGTTAACGTAAAAGCCCACGCGCTCTAGGTGTGTAGCGTGTGCACGAGGATTGCGCCTCTAAAGCGAGAGCAGTCGGTTCCGCGAGTGAAAGGTGTGGATTTACACTCGATGTACAGGCCGCTTTACAACTCACGGGCCATCACACCTCTTCTATATAGATTTACGCAAACCTCCGAGAGCTATGATTAGCCAGCGCCAGAACTAATAGACCGAAAGCTTCTCTGTATTTTCAATCCCCCGGGGGAAAGGGATTATTGCGCTCCACAGACTGTATTGCGAACTCTCTGCGCATCGCTCATTACGAAATGCTGCTTTGTTTGGCGAAGTTAATCTGCTTGGTGGGAAATGTTGTGTCCCCGGAGCTCTTCAGCAAGAAATCTCACCCGACAAAAGCAAAAATGAAGCGGGCGAGCTCTCGCCCTGATAAGGACACGGATTGCCCGTGACATCATTGCGCTCCTTGGGAATCGATAATCGTGCTGATCGTGATAGCGTTCTGGTACAACGATGTACGCTACCAACTACAACCAATCATTCTTTTATACCTAGTTTTTCATAAATTCTTCAAAATCTTACAGTTGTTCTGTCTTTAAAACTAGACTGTAATAAATACAAAGAAGCGGCTGGAGCTATGGGTTAATTATTATAGCAACTACGTAAGCTATTCTCATGTGAACGCATAACAGAACAATTTGAAAGGATTCCACGGTAGCTAAGGAATTTCGTTTTGAGTGGTTTAAAAAGCCCCCTTTCCATATTTCGTTCTCAAGTAGTATTTAGCTTGAATACAGATTAGCCGCGACCTTTGCAGGAGACGCATAATCCGAGAGAGCAGCTTAAAAATTCAAGAACACTCGAGGTAAGATCGAGTTTTCAAAATAGAACGGAATTTTCGCCCGTCTGAATCCCGCGGACCTTCTCTCTCTCCCATTCTCTCAGCATCTTTCAAGGTCGCCCGATTCCCGCGCTGCGTAGTACGAATAACGTTATAAAGCCGCTCTCTCCTCTCTCCTCCCCCCCACCCCGCTCTGCCCACCACCTTCTCGCATTGTTGCGGATCGTGCTATCTGCAATTTTATCGGAGAAGAGCGGCCCGCGCGCGGATAGGCTAGCTCTCCCAATATTTTTCGTCTTTCGCAGCCTCCGTGCGGCCTTGATCCTCCAAGATCACTGCTGTTTATGTACCCAGGAGGTCACGGCAACGCTCTCCGCAATAGAGTTCATTCCTTGTTGTTGCCTTTTCTGAGACTGTATTAGTCATTTCCGCTTCCTGCATGCGCCGCAGTAGGAGGAAGGGAGAGAAAGAAAAATTGGGGTTGTGGAAAGAGAGCGTTCGATTTCGAGAGGAAGCAAGACACGCTAGAAGGAAAGAAGCAGGGTGTGCGCGCGAGAGAGAGAGAGAGAGAGAGAGAGAGCGAGAGAAAAGTCGAGGGGACAACGGAGCATAATCGGAAACACTTGCAGACACGTTTAAACACCGATTACCATAACCATGGCAACAACACACACCATCGATCCTTATAGAATTTTTATAACGCCACCTCCCCCCGCCGCTTTTATGCGTAGTCACAGCGCTCAAGTTGCGTTTACGTAATACGTGTGCATGCATATGTATGCATACATGAACTGGGCGTTGGATGCTGGCCGCACTATATATAGGCGGATGCATTGGTATGTGTAACCTTGCGTTTGATTATAAATATGGAGCGCAATACACACAATGCTCCTCCCGCCTTCCACTCTCTCGACGGCCATCCTTTTTTTTCCCCCCCCAGCAAATTCCTCGCCACCCAATTTGCCCCTTCTCATTTGGAATCTTTCTCGAAAGGAATTTTGCACAGTCTGTTCTATAATACTGGATGTATTATAGCTGATTGTTTCGAGCTATCGATTTTGCAATTTACGTGTCAATAATCAGAGATTAGCATTTAATGGGACTAGGAATAAATAAGTGAGAAGTAGGTTAAAAAATGGGTTAGGCTCGAAGGTTAGAGGGAGAAAGAGAAAGGCGATCGGTATTGAGTTTTGCTCGTCTGTCTTAGAAAGTAGAAAATGCCCGGCTATTGAATAATGAATAAGCGGATTCCGGAGGAACGTGTGTGGATGCGCTCCGACCGGAGTCAATGTCAATCGATGGTGTGCACTGATTTAACTTTGCTACTTTTAGGTACTGGAACATAGAACGACGCACATCGACTGCTTATACAATTTTGTAGTTCAACAATTGCATAAGGTTACTTGTGTGCAAACACGAACCAATCCAATTTTATCTACTCTGTGCTTTATTCTCTTTCTACTACTCTTTCAAGATCGGTGGTGGTTGTAGATTTCTAGAATCAATAGTTAGAGCCTAGGTTTAATCCTATTGGTAGTTTAGCCGATGGAAAATGGGTCAAGATGTGCGGTGAATGTTTGGATATCGACCTACATATCGGTCAGAAGCGACGATCATCTGGTTAACCGGGCTAATTGTAAGTTATGCAGCGATAGCCGCATTTCTTCCCAATGGATTCCCGGGAGCGATGACGCGCGCTCCGTTCATTCCACACACATTTAATTGTATTTACCCCAGCGGCGATCGGAACTCCCTGCGGCAAATGGACGATATTGCGACAGGCATTGATGTATGAATTCCCGGGAGGTAATCGCGACAGGAGAGGCTGCTGCTGCTGCTGCAGAGCTGCGAGCGCAGCCGGCGCGATACAAATTTGCAAAGGAATTGATGACAGACTGGAAAGCCGATGCGCGCGCGCACGCCATCGCTCTAGCTATCTCTATAACCAACGCCTCGATCACCAATCGATACTGCAATAGTTGTGCAATCGGCACCCGCATCTAGCATTGTCATCCGGCATCTGCCGCAACCCGTAGAACCCCTTTTCCTAGACTGGCACTCCCAACTCTCTCTCTCTCTTTCTCTCTTCCCATCGCTTTTTCACTATTATCCCAATGATACTTTGTATCCGAGACCCACGATACTTTCCAGTCGGATACAGTTCCGGTACTCAGCTGCTGCCTTCATTCACAATAGGCAAATCAGCAGATGTCCTTTAAAAATGCGACGATCCTTTCTCAGTTTTCGGGCAAGCCGACAGTCAAAGGGTATACACTGGCAAAAAGAAAGGATTCGCCCGAAAGTTGACAGATGTCTATGATCGAGACCGCACATGCATGCATTTCGATCCGGTTAAGTGAAACGCTTGTCGACGTTCTGCGTTGTAGGATTATTTTGGTCATTAATAGGAAAAGGGTTATTCCTGAAATTGAAATGAGTTTCTCTGGGCATTTCAGTCAATTTGATATCGATTTTATCCAGTCAAGTACACTGAAATCAGTAAATGGCCAGGGTTGGTGCAGAGTGTTATCAGAAAAATGATGAAAGAAGGGTGGGTCGCGAAGTAATGGTTATGCATTTATGGCAGAATATAATCCAAGTGCATAGGATGCCCTTCCTGGACTCTTCTCTCCCCGACGGCCTTCGCCATTCAGCCAGAAATAAGGCGCAGCAGGGAGAAAGAGCCAAATGAGCATTACGTGTGTGATGCGCGAATAAAGAGCGCTTGTACGGGGGAGGAATGAACAAAAGGTCAGGCAGAACTCGAGCGAAGCACGTGGGAACACGGAGAGAGATCGTGTGGCAAGCCAGATTTCCACGTCCACGTAACAATAATTGAATTCATTTCTAAAGGACTTAAACGCAACCTGTCTCTAATAGTTTTCTAGAAATCCTTGTAATTTCGCACCTGCATCTTTCCAATTGCATACAAGAATATTTAAACACATCCAACTATTCTGTCAGCGATACATACATTTTTTATGCAATTATGTTAGGTCTATTAAAGCTGATATGACAGGGATTCCCTGCTCCCATATTTATTGCATTCTACAGTAATACTGGAAAATATCGGGCAGAATTCTCAGTCGGAAATATCCCGCATTTTTCCAGGAACATATCGAACTACATGCGATGTAGCGAAACAAATGAAGCTACCTGTTCGAATGCGTGCCTTCAACGCATAACTCACAATGTCCTAGCTGCCAAATATGAAAAAGCCAATACTTTATTATGGCTAGACTCGTCACCAATGATTTCCATGCTTAAACTAAGTGGGCTACCGGATACTCATATTTATTATCGATATGCGTGTCGATATATCGTTGCGACTCTAGTGACAGGTGGCATTCAGTGTGTCAGGTAGGTTTTTTCCCCTTGAAATTGCACGAGGTCGTTTGTGCATAGGTGCGCGAGATCATTGCGGCGGAGAAAAAACGATTTGGTCTTATCAGCGGGTGCGATAGCGCGTAGGCAGTTTATAATTTCAACGGGGAATCGAAGGTAAATAGTAGAGGTAGGTCAGTGAGGTGGGTCATTAAACGGTGAGCTCGTCGACGCCGGACGACGGCAACGCCGACGCTTCGAAGGCCCCCACAGATCTTGCCGATTTCATGATTTGCCCCGATCACCGGTCACGATTTCACTGAATCCTCGTCTACCGTATTCCCGGCAATCGGTGTGACCTGGCTATCCAGTGTACACTCCGCTCCAAAAGTAACCGCGTGATCTTCGAAGCCTGTAATCATTCGCTTGCATTATTAACAGGATAATTAGTAGAAAGGTCCCCGGGTTTCTCTACTCTGTGTTTAGAGTGTCGAAGGGCGTTCCCGTCGCGCGAGCCAATTCTGCACCACACACTATTTCGCATTAATAATATTCCTCTGCTTTCATGCTCGCCTTCTCAACAGATCTGTAGATTCATTCGCTTCGATCATCCGACTTTTTGCCGCAAATCTATTTGACCTCTGATAATCCATGCCACCTCCGCACATGCAAACAACATCCTATAATTCTAATATTTACTGCTGATTTCGAGAGGCAGAAAGTTACATCATAATTAACAAGTTCGACATTATTGCCATGATGAATTCCAAGCGATCTTTGACTTTGACTTTTTAACCCTTTAACCCTTTTGCATTCATAATGTTAGGTATTGAGAGAACTGTCTGCATTTTCCGATACTTTGTATAACAAGATTCGTTATCGAAAGAGTGACGTCTTATCGGTGCTTAAGTGGCGCATATCATTGAGATACGGATACAACGAAATTGCACTCGAGATAAACTTGGCATTTGCAAAAGGTTACAAGCAAAAACCTTATTGCGTCTTGAACCCCCTTTACGTTATCGTATCGGAATTCTGCAACATAATGTCAGCAACATTTCAACTTCCAACCACTTTTATTAACAACGATTGTTGCAGCAAATTGTAGCTTTCATTTTTCAGCAATGTATTCATAGTTTAATTATTCTCGAGCTGGCAGAGCTTGGATCTCAAGAGTATTTCACCGCAATGAAATAGAGGCAGTGGCCGGGTTTGCGAACCTAATTAAATCGTTGGAAAATTCGCAATGTTCATTGGCAAATTTCGATCGGCTGCGCACCTTCTACGTATTTCGCGATTATTAAGGTCGATAGAATTTTACGATTTGTATGGCGCGACACGTATTCGGGGGAGCAGCGATTCCCATGTATCTCGGTGGTGCCGCTCGGCCCATCGTATTTGCATATAAACGAACTATTACCTATGAATCGTGGCTCCATACCGCAGCCCTCGCCGCAGCTCGATTGCTCAATTTTAATGAGAAAGCAGCGCGACCTATCCACAAGTTAATACAATTAGATATCTCGCAGCACTCCAATCTAGCCCAACTATTTTTAATTATACTCCTCGCCACACTTTTCCCTGCTTCAACATTATTCAAAAGGTAGGACAATTAAAATACTAATTAAAGGCGCGGACGAAATCGTCCTCCCTTTTTTTACTCTAACAACTTTTTCCGTAACATCATATTATTAATTATTGTTGATATATATTATATATCTCTCTCTCTGTGAATGTCTATTATTCCAATACACTGGGGAAATAATGCAGATATCGCTTCCATTTCCTGTAGGGGATTTTTGTATTCAACAGTTACCAAAGTAGCCCTCTTTTCACGCGTACATTTTACGCGCTGGAGTGACAAATGATTATTCCACGCGATAACAGAGACGTATACCCTTTGGCGAGTCGAACCTTTCCCCCCTCCTTCGATTCGCCACTCGATTCATCATATTGAGGTGGGAGTCATCGAATTTCATAGTGAGCTCCAGTCCTGAAATCGCTTGGATCCCGCCGATTTCTCCCACGATATTGGCCGAACGTGAGAGAACGGTTGGCCGGATTAACGGCGAAACTAGTCCTCGAAGGGTTGGGCCTGGCCCGTAATCCTTTATGCAAAAATCCCGAGCATTCATCCGGGCGACAGACCCTCCTGGCAGAAAGAAAGTTTTCGCCGGAAACCACGGAAAGGGTCAAGGGTCCGCGCGTGGGAGTGCAGGCAGCCAGAGCGAGGAAGGGCGGAAAGGGAAGGGAAAAGAAGAAGGCGTGCTCCCAGTCCACAAGCCCCCCCCTCATCCTCTCTTTCTATTTCGACTTGGCATTTCTCATATCTTCCACTCAAAACTCTCACTCGGTTTTAATCTAGATTTCTCTCTGCAATTCTCTCAACTAATTCCCCAATTTGCTATATGAAAATCGTTCGACGAAAACTTGGAAAAATGTCAAATAATTTTCATCGAAATAAATACAAATATGATGAATGATCACTTGAATGTGTCTTTGGATATTTCTGTGAGAGAGAATGGTATTTGTAAAGGTATACTGGTCTTTTGCAAAGCGAGGAAAGAACAAGTATTGATAATCAATTTGAGGACTTGCAAAACCTTGGTGGAAGGTTGTATTGGATTGGTTGAAGAGGAAGGGGGAGCTTGGCTAATTAGGCAGCCTCGACAGGCACTCGAAAGTGTCACCGAGCAGTTGAAAATTCTTGGGTGTTCAATAGTGTTAGAGAGTGCGCGGTGTACGATGGCGAGCGTAAGATGCGGCTAGGTAGCCGCATTTGGCACGGCTGACTAGAGTCAAGTGGATTAAGAATGGTCAGCGAAGCTTGGGCGAACGGCATTACGATTAGGAATGCTTCGTTATGCCTGAAATCCATCGGCGATACCGGCCGACCGCACGAAAGTAGATCCACTTCACATTTAGTCAAGCATTAAAGCACCCTTCCTGCAATTAATATACCTCCTCGTTGACCGGGCATACTTGCAGACCGTTCTCCACTTTAATCTCCTCAACTTTACTCCTTCCTTCCCTCGAACCCGTTTATCCTCCAACAAGCATGCTCGCTTTTCTCCACTCCTATGGATACTCGCATCTTGACATTCCAGCCTTCAATCCAAACACACTAGCACCACGTAGAAATTCTTCGACAATGTAAAGATTCATTGGAATACCAAGGATCTTTTATTAGTACGTTGATAAAAAATACCAAACATACTGGAAATCTTGGATAGCCTAGCTAGCCTTCCATTTCTTGCGAATGCTTCGAGCTACTCTCGGTGAGACGAAAAAAACCCACAGAGAGAGAGAGAGAGACAAGCTTACACAGGTACGATCGGAGAGAATTCCTTGAAAACGAGATTTTCCCTTCGAACGAGCACATTGTTGCTGTGCCGGGTGAATGAAAGAGTTGGCAGGTAGGATGGGGATGGTGAGTGATAGTGTGTTGGCGCGGGAGGAGGAGGGAGGAAGCTGATTTGCGGTCCATGCATTGTAAGGACCGCGGTGGTTTGTAGGAAAGAAGTAATAGACCGTAAATTGCTATTATGTATCGGCGGCGGGCCTGCTTCATTTATGCCGATTGAAATATGAAATGTGCATATGTTTGACAGATCGGCATTGTAGCTTGCTTTATTGATTCGCGCGCGCGGGCGCGCGCGACAGCAAGAGAGACGAAGATAGACGCAGGGAGCGAGAGAGCCGCACGCTTTTCAATGTTCCGATGACTAAAGGAATTTCCAGCTAGGCGCCGAACAATCGCCGACAATTCCCCGATACACGCATAAAGAATTTCTAGAGGGTATTAGCACATTTTTTGCCTTCCCCTCGCTCCCTTTCTTTCTCTCTCACAATTACCATTGGAAAGTTAAAATTCATTGTCTATCATTTCGCTTTATTCGCGGTACTTGTGTTAGCGAGCCTCAATTTGGGACAGTTTTATTAAAACTCTCGAAAGTAGCTGATTAAGAATAATTTAGTAATATAATGCCACCGCCCTTGTACCCGTATTCATCGAGAACAGAGACAATTGTACAATAACTGAAATTTCACATAAATTTGATAGATCAATTTATTTCTACTCTCCGCTTTCTCGACATCTAATAATAATTAAAGAAGGAATTCCCACACACCCCAAAACACATTCCAAAAGTATTCAATGTAGAAGGAAACTTTTATGCGAGATTTCCCATTTTCGGGAGCATCGTTATCCCTAAAGAAACGTTTCGCATTGGCGACTAGGACCGCTAATTTCCCAAGCAATCATTCGGTACAAGCGTTTCCTTGAAAGTCGGACTCTCTCTCTCTCTCTCTCTGAAGGTAACCTTTTAATTGCCAGTATCCCTTGGGGGAGTTGCAAGAGTCACGAGACCAATTTCCTTTTCTCAAAGCTTAGCAGTCTCCTCAGTGTTCCCGAGCAGGTTTCACCATTAAGCGGAAGGAAGATAGGACTCCTTAACATCCAAAGAAATAAGTGAAGGGTATTCATTGGTACGTAGGAGCAGAAGGTGGCTGGCAGGCAGGCAAACGGCGGGGCAAGGCAACCAACGATGAGAAAGAAGGATGAGGAGAGAGAGTGCGTATGGTCGATTCGAGAAGTCTCGTCTTCAAAAGACGCTAATTTCTTGGCAATCGACCGCTCTTCGCTCGACACGCACCATCTCTCTCTTTTCTATGTAATCCATCTGCGCTTCTCTTTCGTCACTTCTTTTTCCTTATTGCTCGCTTCCCGCTTTATTATGGGCCACCCTTCTTCCACCGGTCTCTCTCGCTCTCTCTCTCTGCGCCCTGCCTCCTTTGAAATTGGTAATGCTGCAAGGCGAGCTTTTCATCGTTCGACTTGCCTTCCTTTCGACTCGACTTGATGAAAAATGTCCAATGACAGTTTTGTCATAATGGAGCCCTATTATAACCGAGGGGCTTACTGTTGTGTTAATGTCGTTAATTATCATTGTAAAGAAGTCTTGATGTCGTGGGATTCAATATCGCGTCACTCACCTTACATGAGTCAAAGGGAATTAGGCACGTGTGGGACGCAAAGACTCGCATCATTGCTCGAGCGCTGATAGTTTGAGACTAATTACGCCTGCTCTTTAAAAAAAAGTTGGTCGAGTGTAGGTGGCTGCTTTGCGTTATCACATCAAATTAGTTTTTAATGCCTGCAGGGATAAATTTACATTTGCTGCAGCTCATATTACTTAAGGGTGGTAGAGTCCCGACGGAAAAGGGTAACTTTTTCCAGTCTTCGTAGAATATGCTCTTGCAATTTTATCTCATACAGAATTGCAGTGTTACGTGTCATCCCTTTATTTTCGTGCCTTCGTCTTTCTTTTATTTTACAATGATTTCTTGCAACACTCGGATGTGAGAAAGTATTGTGGACGTGGTAGGAGGAGCGATTCTGAAATTCAAGAGTCTCGACATCGATGGCGATGTGGGGCGGCGGCGGAGGCGGCGGCGGAGGCGGTGGGGACGGGGGTGAGGGTTGAAAGCTGAATCCTTGGCCACCTTTCGTGTATCAAGTGTCTCAAATATGAGGTACCGGTTGCCCCTTCAGTTTGGGGGCCCCAGTTCTCGTCCTCCCGACAATGTGTGTCCAGCATCCAGCCAATGCATCATAATGCATCTCGCCGGAGCATCTTGACCCCCCGGAAAAGTACCGTTCATCTCCATATCCCGGTGACCTGGTCCGTTGGCTGGTTAGCATTTCCTCCCCAGGATCCAGCACATATTTCCCCTTATAACCCTCTATTTCTCGCCCAACTGGCTCAATTCAATATCTCTGAGCTATCGCTTCCGAGAAAACCGATCGAAATATACGAGTTGTATGAAAGGGGATACTAAGGATTCGTCTGACATTCGGCATAGGTGGGATTAGAAGTGTTAAACGAACATGAGTCGATAATCCGGATGTAGACAAGCGATAGAACTTATGGAAATGAATAGACATAGATCTGATGGAATAAGGGGTAGAATCGAGTGGTCGATTGGGTCGATGGAAGTTGAGGTCAAGTATGCCCGTTTCCCCGTGGCTTTTTTGCGTCAGTAGCAATAAGCATAGGCGAAAGGGAGGCTGGTGTCGTTGCGTACGTTATCTTTCTCGCTTTGCCTTTCGGATTCAGTTGCACTGGAGGTTGATAAAGAGCGATGCATTATGGATCACGGAGGAAGATAGAGCGACGAACGTGAGGCGAAACGCTGATTGAGAGGCGCTGCCTAGCAACTGGTGTCCTCGCAACCTTCTACCTCCCGCTCACCCACGCACCCCTCGCTTCCTCTCAACTCGCGCAACCCTCTTTCCCTTCTTTTCTTTTCTCCTCTCCTCTTGCCTTCTCTTCTTCCCAGAAACGACTTGCTTTCCTTTCACTAGACACCTTTCTCACTCTTGCCAAACCGAATATCGTTCTCTTTCACGGCACGCGCCTTTTGGCGACGTTCTACCAGTCAAACTCTTTCTTTACTCGTACTATACTTAACAATGTTCTTCCCTTGTTTCAGGTGAGTCTCGGTATCCAACCCACTGTTCACGAAGAACTCAGACTTTAAGGTAAAACTACGTTTAGCATAAAGGGTGTTTGGGCTAAAGCAATATACTTTCGCAGTGTTATATCTGAATTTCTATGAATAAGAATGATTGTGCCAATTCTCTTAGAAAGCTTCGAATATCCGAATAATAATCGTAGCCAGTGCTAAAAAGCATTGGTGCGAATAAAAAGCATAGCTCGACTGGCTATTTCATGCGCCCATTAAATTGTACATTCTACATTGAGCACTGGCGGGAGGTCACGGGGTCCGAATTGCGAGTAATTAGAGCACATTCCCCGAATATATTACATATTTGGAAGGTAGATCAATAACACGGCCGAGGGAGAGTGATGGGGTTGGAGAGGGAGAAGGCTGTTACAGTTGTAATGATAATTAAGTTGGACTCGGCTGTGGCTGGCGTAGAAGCGTGCCGATAGGCCCGCGCAATGGTAGCGGCCAATATAATTGGGCCGTATTTGATGGATTTTATGCACTCCGCTGATTGAGTAGGCCGTACTTCAGCTCAAAATCCTATATTTCCTGTACAAGCCCGCTCGAATCCCACAGTCTTTATGCCTGAAATCGATCCCCCCTTTCCCACCCCTCCCACACCATCCACTCTACGCTGAATTGTGGCTTCATAGAAGAGACGCGTATACCGCGTTATTTGCCTCCTCTCCTCCAACCATACGTTTCCTGCTTTTCCACTCTCCAATTATAATTCACTCTTCTTATCAATGACTATTGAACACTTCTTCCAGCCCTGTTCTTCTTCATTCTCTTATTTAAGAAGCATTCTTAAAAGATATTAAACAATCTGGAATATTTTTAAATTCCTCATTATCATTAATCGAGGGTTTTAGTTGCTGCTAAATAATATTAGAAATACGATAATGAATGATTATTGTGTAAGTGATATCAAGGTTTCGATTGCGCGACGTGAAAGTAAAAGGTGATTTGTTTGGTTGGAAGCTGGCACGAGGGTGGCTATATAGGTGAGAAGAGGCTGCCTGTTGGGTCTATTGGGTAGTTGCCGTGGCAAGGTAAAGGTGGAGGGTAAGGGATGTCACACTTGTTGCTGCTTCCTGAATTCCTCGGGCGTGTTGAGTCCCTAGATTCCACTCTATCTTCTTGGAAACTAGTTCCTTCTGTGGAATGTACCTGTCGTATTTCCGTTCTTGGATTCCACTGTGTTTCACACTATAATCGTTGGACCTTTTGCATCATATAATTGGTAGAAGTGATTCAGTAAATTTTCAACAAGGAAATTACTTTTAAATTTTTGTCATACAACAAACCTCAGTCTTTTTATTATTAGGAAAAGCTTGTCGCCGTTCAGTATTTCTAATTTAGTAGTGTTTCGATTTTATTATTATTAACGGGTACACACTATCGATAGCAGAACGAATGTACGAGCCGAGGGATGTCGCCGTGTAATGAATTTCATTTCGTTCGCCGAGCGGCTCGCAATTAGTGCAGACAGAAGGCGCGTAGGAAATTTAATCGAGCTTAATTACTGCCGAGCTCTCTTCCGGAGCGGCGCCGATAATCGACTGAAACGTGTCGATTCGGGCAACTCCATGGGGGAAACTTGAATGGAAGCGGCCCCCTCGCTCTTCAATCGGTTATAACTTCATTAGTAATAAGCAGGATAAGTGCCGAAAAATGACGTCTTTTCAATTAGATCGTTCACTTAAAATACACCAAATTTTTATTAATCCTTTTCAATCTCTAGTTTAGCTATAATTTAATCAATCACATTCCAACAATTCTTATAAAAACCCTGTGATTTTCTTGAGTTCTTGTTCACAGAATTTCAACTCTTTCAACTTATCGATACATCTGTTTCTATTACAGATAAAAATCTTAGGAATAACCTGAAAACTAAGTAAATGCGAAGGAATAACCCTAGTATTGAGTGAACTCCGGGAAATCGGGGCATATCTTCACTATCAGTGGCAATACTTGCACTCGTCGGTTAACTGCGACGTGTCACGCGAATTCTAGAGCACCTGCTATCCGTAAATTGATCTGCTTATCTCAGCCTCTATCGAGAACTCGCACCTGACAGTGCGATTCACTGAATTATTGAGAGACATGACGTAGATTTTCGAAAGACAGAATGAACTGGCTGCATTTGGATCGTCGATCTAGTTTCTCTTTATCCTTGCTCAATAATTCTAGTCTGCCTTTTAAAGTCTTTCTAGTTAAACAGGAAGAACACTGTCATTTCCTGGGTGGTAACGTGCCTGTCATAAGAGGGCTAGCGATTGGCTCCCTTCCATTCTCCGTAGTCTGGCCTGTCAGGTTCGATCTAGCAGAGCATGGTGAATTTGCGTTACCGCAAGAAGAAATTTCGTTAATTTCACTCTTCGATGCTCCTGTTCAGTCGACCCGCAGTGCAGGGCTTGCTCGAAAAATGACGGGACATTTTAATTAGTCGAGACCCTTTAATTATTCGCTAATCGAAATTAATATTGCCGATCGCCAACCGCGTAACCGGTGCTCCTGTCATCGGAATCTGACTAATGGTCGTGTTGTGAACACCTAGAGCGAAGAAAAGCCCCTTCTCAGTCCCTTCGAGAAGGGCTTTTGCTTGCTGGCGGAATTATCGGGTTAAAAATCAGCGCGGATAATGAGGGCAAGAAGCCCCGCCGTCTTTGTGCAGGCTAATTTGCCGCCGTGGTCAAAAAGCAATTAATCAAGCTTCGCTTCATCGGAGCGCTTCGCACTCGCTTCTTACCGGGGGCCTCTTGTCCCGGGGTGCCAGATAATTTTTCAACAATTCCGTTTTTCATCCAGCCCACCCCGGCTGCTCTCAAGCAAGCGTGTAATTAGACACTGACGAGAGAGAGCTCAGACCTTTTTCACTTCTTACTTCATCCGGATAGTAGTGAAGCAGATAAGCTCCAAGATCGGTTCACTTCTTTCGAATCAATATGACTAGTACTTCATAAGTCAGATTAGCTATATTCGCTCTTTCCTTATCTGACAGTTGGCATTCTTACAGGAAGTAAAAAATTAACTTTGCAATATTATATAATTCTATAATACGTAATGATTATCGTGAAAGGTAAAGAAAGCATGTGAGATGTCCCATAAAAGGGAAGTTGTGGCAGTAGAGACTCGGGGAACTGGTGGGTGGGAATGGAATAGTTGGATTTGCGGGGTGGCAAGGCATGGTAAGGCAAGGCAGGGGATGATTTAGGATCGGGTTGCAGGCAGGTAGGCCAGCAGTGCCGGTGGTGGTCAGCCCAGGGTTGGTTGCACAAATTCAACAGGTGGGTAGTACGAGGTGGGTATGGGTTAGGACTAGCATTACATCACTTTCCTCCGGAGCCTTATTGAATTCCGCTCGTTTACTCCTCCCTCCCTACCTTCACCGCCCTTTCCATCGGCCCGTTCAGTCCCTTGCCATTTCCACCCCTTTTCGGTGAAGAGCCTTCTCGAGCTCCAACCACTTTACTCCTCGCTTCTCTTGTTACTCTGACAACAAGAGAAGCGAACCAACAGTTTCCGATATTTAGTGCTCACTATCGTCGCCCAGACCTCCAACCTTCTTAGATAACGATTTCTAAGCCCTCTCAATCTACTTTTCTATTTCAATTCTCCTCGGAACTAACAAGTTTCAGAAACGTGTAATCAGTCATTGAATCAGTCATTCATTTCTTTCTTAACGGAGAAAAATGTATAATCCAAAGGAGTTTATTATTGAAATCGAAGTAATTAAAGTTGGAAGCGTTTTCGAAAAGTCTGTGGAACAGATTGGTGGCTGGTTACCAAAAATTCTGGAAAGTTTGGCGAGGCTCTGTAGGCCTCGATACAGATAAGAGATACTGCGTATTTATAGTACGTGCGCGAGCGGTAGCGCTGAGTTCGAGAAAGATGCAAGTGGCAATGAATGACGATAAGGACCAACAGTCCGCGAGTAGGCTCCCTTTCGTAGCTGACTGCTCAATTGCATAACGATGCACGAGGTGGACCATGACACGATGCACAGGGTGCTCCAGAAGTAATGATCCATACGAGTAGTGGACAAAGATTTCAACATGTTCGCCTTGATATTAATTATGGCAGATTCATATTCAAATCTATATTTGAATGTATCAAATTAATCTAATAGAGTAGTTTGAAATATAATAAAAGTGGAGTTTGTCGGAGATGATGGAAAACCCGGTAGAATTGGATGGATCGTTGGAATAAGGGAGAAAAGAGATTGGTAGTCATGGATTGAGTGAAAAAGAAAGGGAGAGAAGCGAGCAATAATGAGAGAATAGGAAAAGGTATCGGCGATCAGAGGGCCAGGGAGAAAAGAAGAGGGCGAAACGGATCGGGGGAGGGAGGCTGCTCTAATTGAGATCAATTGCGACTCAGCCAGGGTCAACTCACTCCGGGGACTACTACCGAGGATGCTTCTGTTTGTACGTGTTCACGGATGTAACCTCGTACGCACGAAACACGCCTCACTCGCCGCCCCGGACTGCATACCAAGTAGGAAAGATTGGCGATCAATTGACCGTGATTTCAGCGCGTGAGAATATTGCGATTCATTCCATCTTCCACTAATTCCACCTGCTATTCTCCACTTTCCACCGAAACACGCTTTCCAATTTAAGAGGTCCTAGCAATAATGATACTCCATCCAATAATTATAGTACGCAGTATGCGCGCGTCAAAGTTGGAAAAACTAATTGGAAGTTGTTGAATAATTTTCCCCAATATATATTTTATATCTATTATATTTCTATAATGCCTTATGCAATAGTTCGCGAGTCTTATGCAATCGATCCTTGGACGATTGAAGTTCGGCAGAGATTTGTCGGCAAAAAGGGCCGAGCGAACGACGCCGGAAATTCGGCGGAAAAGGGACGTCGATGAGAGTGAAACTTTCGGCTTTCTGATATCAACTGGTGACGTTTCCCGATTGAACTTTCAGTTTCGACGTTTTGCTAACCCCCCTTCTGTCATTCGGACCATTTTTCTTTTATACATATATACATATAACAGCGTTAATCCACTATGAAAGACATTCTCGATTATCCTTCTACTTTAAACGATTATTATTACTTCATCTTTTTTTTACAAGTCCAATACAATTGTTGCACCGACGCGATAATATTGCGCGGATACTCGAGGAGAATGAGTTGAAAGTTAACGGTAGGTATCGCAGGGCAATTTGAAGAAGGGGAGGTCATTCGATTCGAGGGCACGGAGTTAGCAATCGGCGAGGATTGCGAACTCCTTAATCACGGACGCTGTGTGGTCTCTCGCCGAATTTGGAATTCAAATGCGGTCGTCTCTCGTCCCGACACCTCGCTCCCGCCGCCCAGCTTTCGATCTGCCTGCCTGCCTGCCTGCCTGCCTGCCTGCCTGTCTTTTCTCCTTTCCTCTTTCTTCTTCCTGCCAGCTATCTTCTGATCCACTCCGCTCTCTCTCTCTCTCTCTCTCTCTTTCTCATGCTCTTTCTCATGCTCTTTCTCCTTGGACCAGGAGACTACTCGCCGAGTTCGAGACTCCCTCACATGTCTGCTGCCAACCACGCGATAACCCGGACGTATGTGTGATATTCGGCTGCCCAGTGTTCATCAACTCAGCCCCACTTCATTTTTCCACGAGCACTTGTCCAGTAGAACCACGGCACGCACTACTCTCTCACACCACCTATCCAAGAACACTTCTCTTCTCTCCTGGCCAACTGATTAAGCCAATTACAACTTGGCACCTTCTACCGCCAACTTTACTACAATCGAGTCACGTCGCATTCTGCTCCACTTCTTGCGCAATTCGGCGCCCTCGAGTTCTTGCTCCTCCGTTTTCACTTTGGATTTTAATAAGATATCTCGACCGACTGGCAGAAGTAGAGCAGCCTCCAGTGTGTATATGATTTTAGGTCACTCCGTATAAGAAATTGTATAATTTGGCAGATCCTTGATACGAGGCATATTCAAAAATGGGTTTAGAACGTAATACTATTGTTAAAGAATAAGTTGAAGTTAAATGGGTATTTGAAATAGTCTAAATTTGGCTATAAAATTGCAAGTGCTTTAAGGATGAGGATATTAGGAGAGCATAGGCGAAAGGTTGACGATCACTGGCTTAAGGGGTCGAAAAGAAGTGGTAGAGGACGGGTGGTGGATCGACGTAAGTTGGGGGCGAGGGATACTGGGCGTTCGGGGGAGAATAGTACAGGAATAGTGTAACCTCAAGTCGGAGGGGGGTTTTGCGCGCGCGAGTATTGAAACCCCAACCACCACACCAGGAGAGTCGGCCGTGTGTCGAGGTTGCCGCCGCCGCCGCCGCCAATGCTGCCGCCACGGCCGCCGCCGCGACGCCCGGCGCCGCCAGACTTTGGGTTTCAGATTAATGGATCATTTTTCTTCCCTCGACTCGACTCGACTCGACTCGACTCGAGTCGACGCTCACCTACCAGTCTGCGAGACCAGCTCACCCCTACGACCACCTTCCTGCACCTTCCAAACTTCCATCTTCCGCTCGCGCGCGCCCTTGCCTTCCTTTTTCCTCCCCAGCATCCCACCTCCTCCTATCCTAGAATGAGATCTCTCTTTCTCTCGGCTACGGGCTACGGGCACGCAACGTGCTTCGCTGCACTTGGCGATTTCGAAGGAAGCGAGTTTCGCTTACATATCCCCGTTGCCGAACACGCAGAACTATGCTCGCTTCTCTCCTCTCCTCTCCTCTCCTCTCCTCTCCTCTCCTCTCCTCTCCTCTCCTCTCCTCTCTTCTCTGCGGCTTCGGCAGGATTTTGATCGCCTCCTCGGACTGACATCACCGAGAAGATATAAGATCTCCACGTAGATGAGAGATGAACCGAACACGCCATTGAATTATGCACATCCAAATGCAGATAACTCACTCTGCTAGTACTTGCGAGCCGAACTTGTCGAGAGCGACGATTAGTTCTGAATGAAGTATCTACTTCGTACAGATTTCTTAACGGAGGGGATGCTGCCTCTTAATCATCGTATTTCACAATCCTTAGCCAACCCATCCACTTTCTAACTTACTCTTTTTTCTTATCTTTAATAATTTAATGCATGTTCAACTTGATTTATATACCATCGACTACTTTCATTTAATACTTCAACAATTTCTAGTTAAGGGTTAAACAGTTTCTAGAGAATTATAATTTGCATTCGGCATTGATCCTGTTCTTAATTATTCGAATCCTTGTACTTCTCGGTTTGAGAGGAAAGATGGGGATGGACGGTAGCAAGCCACGTAGGATTTATGATAGGATTGATATTCAGAGTACACGTTGAAGGGATGCGTGATAGATGAGCCGAAAGATCGCACGCATCACTTTGCTCTTGAGTCACTGTAGCAAGTAGGGGGGTCTCCAAAAAATCTGATGGGGTTCTTCGGCGTTTCGCTTGGGAGACCTGTGTTTTAGGGTGGATTGAAGTAGCACTTTCATTTTCTTCGATACATACCAACCATAACTTATGGTTTACCCCAGTCTTTTTCAACATTGGCTACCACATCTTACACAATAACTAAACTACAAAATAGGTGAACTTATATCAAAGAATCTATAATAGACAAATATGCTTTTCGATCTCATGCGTGTTTGTATTAACAGTGGCAGGTTAATTTGTGGTTAGTGGAAGCGCGAGCGATTCAAGGAAAGCGGGTCCGAAGTGGCTTTTATTTTGCCGAGCATAATCACATCTCGTTTCCAGGGGAAATTTCCCTAGTAAATCCCTGCCGAGGTTACTTGGCCGACTCGTAAGAAACGAAGTGGAGTGTAGCACCCCGTAGGGTTCATGGGGAAAGCAAGGCAAGGCAAGGCAAGGCGGCGCGAACGGTTGACGTGCGACGGTGGTGGTGGTGGTGATTGTGGTGGGGTGACGGAAGAAAAGCGGGATCCTCGAAGAAGGAAGAGAAGAAGCCGACGAAGAAGAGGAAGGCAAGGGTGAGGTTGGCGGGATGAAGTATCGTTTCGGATGCTCGAAAGTCCAAGTGGCTTACAAATCGTGAATTTCCGTCGCGCCGCCGCGGCGTTTCCGCGTGCACCGCTGCCTTCTCTCTCTCTCTCTCTCTCTCTCTCTCTCTCTCTCTCTCGTTCTCTTCCCTCGCGTCATCGACCACCATTGCCGGCCCAGATCACCGCCAGTGCGAATGCAGATCTCGGGATATTTCGTTTGCATTCACTCGTCAGTCACTGGACTGTTTCGCTGCCGCCCCTGCCTGAGTTATGGCGAACCTATATCACCTTCCTGGGATTGATCTGCTTCTCCTCTCTCTTTATCCGAATCCCAGCTTCGCCGAATCGAATTTCCATAAGTTCCATTCTCTTTCATTCTCGGGACCCAACCGGGGACTAATTTCTATGTCAATTGGTATGTCAGTATTTTCCTTCTAACTAATTTGGAATGATGCAATCTTTCTTTTTTTATAATTCCATTATTTCGGTAAATTCATTGATACGTTGTATTTTCATGGTAGATGATATTCATTAATAAACACATGAAATTTCGCTTGCATTGCCCATTGAGCCGAGTCTTTGCCGTCCCGTAGTTGATGTATGTATGCAGGCAGGCGTAACTTGGATCATGTCAATATGCAGATCGTCCAACACATTCATCCGACTGCATATTGGATCAGCCTTGATCAAGCCGATCTTTTAAATACTCGAGTCATAGCGCTTGATGATCAGTTCTCAACTGCGTAATTGGAACTATAAATCTTACATGACGCTTACAAAAGCACGATTAAAACGAGAAGGCGCGTTCGCACTCGCAACTGCACGCCAGAAAATATCTTGCGGTGGCGCAGTGACTTAAAACGCGCATTAATTCTCTTTAACGGTAATATTCCATTAATCCAGAGATAAATATTGCACCGTTATCAGCAGACCGATAGTGTATCATTAATTACACAATGTTCGTGCGAACCCAGCGGCGAAGAGTGGGAGGGAGTATTGAGGACCGAGCATTCCAACATACCGAATCAAGTCGGAGGCCAAGTACACCAAGTTTATGTCCTCTTTTTCTCACTTAATGACATTATTCACCTATTATTTCATGCAAAAATGATTGCCTGCTCTGTCGATCGGTGATTTGCTGATGGGAGGCTGGATCAAAGAATATGCTATTTTCTTCAATCCATCATATAATATCACTCAATTTTTACTAGTGCCATGAATGTTTTATATAAAGGCAGTTAACGCGATGCTTTAATAATTTATTATAAAATTGTATTCGGTTTATGTTGCTCGTGGTATCGGAAAAAGGAATGTGGATGTTCAGGAATTCGGAGCTCTCGGAGCGGCGCTTTTTGCATTCTCCCAATTGGGAGTTTGAACTTTCGAGAAGAACCAGTTGGCAATCTTGTCCAGCGGGGCCACGTCAGCATGCTCGGGATTATGCGAGTGTCTCGCAGCAGCGCACGCCACCGAGGATCTGACCAGGCTCTACAATTATTATGCTAATAGATCGAAATAAAACTCGGGCGTAGCAGCAGCAGCAGCGGTCCAGTTGGAGAGAGCACCGCCCTCCTTTTTCCTTTTATATCTTCGTCTTCATCCCGCTTGCCTGCCTGCTTGCCTGCCTGGGCGCTTCTTCGGCTTCCGCTATTATTATTAAGTGGAATCTCAAGGCTGCCGGCCAGTTCGGCTGATCGATATTTATCAGATTGCGACGGCCAGTGCGACCACTGGTCATGAATTCGGAACATCGCGACGATGCTAATGCACCATTCACCGCTTCCTGTTAACTTCTTGCCGATTTTTCTGCCGCCCAGCTGACGCGGCCGATTCTTTTCCGTCGCACCGCAAAAGTCCCGGGGCTCCTCGTTTCCTATGCTAAACTTAGAATCATCGGTCGTTGCCTTTTGCTCCATTCGACTTTCCTCCACACTATTTTATTTATTTCTCCTTTTTACATCCTGATTCAATCAACTTTTGTATTCTTAATTCTTTGTAATATCACTCGTAAATGAAAAAGACCAGTGACAATTGTAGATAAGTGACTTTTTCCAAAGGATTTCAATGACCGAAGTTTTCTGAAATATTTGTACGATTTTTGGTTGGAAAGAGTGGGAAGTGTTAACTGGAGAAATAAAGTGGCGGAGCGTTTGGGGCGTGGGTTAACGTTCTCTTGTGTCGACATTAGCAGTATCCAATTGCTATCTGATAACTCGCTCTCATCCGGTGGGTAACTCGAGAAAATGCAGTCTAACCGAGGAATCCTCGGGATTATCTAATCTGGTTGGACTATCTCTGGTCACCCCGCAAATGAGTGCTTCTTCAGTGCCGCGAAAAAGAAGCAGGCTCATAAGGAAGGGGATTGCAGTGTCTCGCTCGAAGAAGAAGAAGGAAGGAAGGAAGGAAGCCGCACTGGTATCTTCTCTCCTCTCCTTCTCCTTCCCTTCCTCCATTCAGCTCTCATTTGATTGATTGCTCTCGTTTTTCGATCCACGGCATTCCCCTGCTCCGGCCATTTTTTCTCTCTTCATCCCTCGCTTCTTGTTGCTCCTCTTTTTGCCACGCTCTTTTTATAAGCAGGTGGCCCTTCGTTTGCGCTTTCCGGGATAAGTAGAGCGTCCTCGACGTCACTACCAAATTCGGGCATCAGTGATTCTTTCTGATCGATTGTACCCATTAAGAATTCTCTCGGTTGAATTTTGCGAAATCTTCGCTTTTAGATAATATTCTAGATTGAGTGAGAGTTGTTTTTTTTATATTCTTTCTTTTACATTCTTCAAGATAGCTTGTAAGTTGATAGGGTTTTTGTATTACTGATAATATTTAGTCGGACTCGAGGATAAGGCGAAACAAGTCCTTTTATTGTACTTCGAAATTAAGAAAATAGTCCGTAAAGCTTGGGTCCTATCGTTCTCTGGATAAAGATTTGTCCTTTTTCAGTGAACGATCCACATTTATGGGAACACGATCTTCCCAAGGCTTATCGCGAAAACACTAAATCGCATGTTCGCAGACATAAGCGCTTTTTCTTAGGAGATGGAGGCTTAGGTGCCCACTTAGCCGACTTAGCCGACCAATTAGCGTACTTCCCTGTCTTCCTTCACTGGCAGAATTAATGACCGTCCTGCCATTCCGACCTCTCGCCACTCGACACCCTCCTTTAACCTTTTTATCCCTCGGCCAGTGAACACCTAACTTTATTCCGCGATTAGCCTCTCTTCGAACGGAGAAAAACTTGTCGCCAATGATGACAGTTAGAATCCCGGAAGTACTCGCAAGAATGTTTAAATATTCCGTGCAAACACAAATGCTCTTTTCATATATTCAGAGTTCGTTGAACTCAAAATCATCCGACGCAAATAATATTGACGACCTGAGAAACGAGACACGATTATCGTTTTTTATCTTTTTTTCGGGGAAATGTAAATATGTTGGCACTCGGAGACTTGGAAGTGACGAAATGATGTGTAAGCATCTTTCTTGATTGAAGTCCTTCATCGAGATCGCGCAAGGATTGGACATTTCATTGGGATTTTCCCTTGCCACGCGGAGAAACCTGAACGACGCGCGACTCGACGCCCGGTGAAAAGATCAAGAGAGCCAAGAGGAGAAGAGAAATCGTTATCAATGGTGTCAGGGTCTCGTGGCTCGTTTTACCGCAGAGTTATCCAACTGTCCAATCGAGTCACATGATCGCCTTTGCCCAAGTAGAGTTCCAGCAGGTCGCGTTAAACGTACGACTAATCTCCTCCCGTCATTCCAACTATTTAACTTATTTTCACTTAAAACTAGCTATTTTTCCCCCCTCGAAACTACAGAAATACTATTATCTACTCGTGTTGATATTTAGATCTTCGAATAGTACGTCGAAGATCCAAGCAAATTCCTGAGGACAAGTCCTCTTAATTCCTTCCAGAAAATCCGTTTAATTTTATCGGTTCGATCGATCGAACGGTGGCACTATAGGCTTTAATTAAAGCCGATGTCCGCACAATAAATCGACTTCTCGACGCACATGTAAATGTGGATGCACTTATACAAATGGAAGAGCTGTATGGGTGGCCTTCCCTTCACACTGGAAGATGGAATTCATGGCACCCACGTGCCGACGCACCTCGCCGAGCTCCTCTTCAGATCGATTATCTCCGCTGATGATACGTTTATCTAATGGAAATGAGAACCTGAGATGGGAGCTTCCGTTACGTAACGGGTTATCAAGTACGCTCGATAATCGGCCTCGCAACTTTACATCTAAGAGTCGCCCGAGAATATCGAGATCGGATCTGGTTCTCTTAATTCTGGCGACGGCACGCCTACCAGATTTCCTCGAGCAGACTTTTTATTTTTAAACCTAACCATTAATCACTGAATGAAGATTTTCATAAAAAATGATTCATTACTTTTGGGAAATAATTAATTGTACTGAATAATTAACAAATAGAATGCTACTCCGATTATAGAACTAAATAGTCCAGATCGGATTTATAATTATATAAACCGAAATTTCTTTCGATCGAATGAGTGTTAATCAGTGATCGAAGGATGACGTGGCGAGTGATAAAGTAACGTCAGTGACATGCAGGCGGCCTTATCAGTGGGAGTCTGTTGCAAATATGCTAATCCATCAAGGTGTTCTGGTCGTCGTGTCGCCAGGCTGTATTGAACCGGCAGAGAGAAGCTAGCGTGCGGTGAGTTCTCGCTCTCATGATTTCGGCGTCATGGACAATTAAGCCGCGCCGAAGATCCACGCTGGTCGACGGTAATCTGGCTCTGATGGCGCTTAGGAAGATTCGACGGTCTCTCCAGTGGAGACTAGGCGAGGTGAGGCGAGGCGAGGCGCGGTGAGGCCAGTCGAGGCGACGCGACGCCGGCGACGACGCCGCCGCCGCCGCCGCCGCCGCCGCGTGGGCGTCGAGAGCATCTATCATGCCCGCGCGTGAATTACCACCCGCTCCCGAAGCTAACCTAAGGGATTTCCAGGATCGCCCACCCTTCTCTTTTCTCCGGCTCGGCTCGGCTCAGCTCGGCTCGGCGTGGCGTTGCGAGGAGAAGCGCCGGGAAAAAGGTGTCCAAACTCGATTTCGCAGTGTTCGCCTTGCAAACGACGCCGGATCTTCTGCGTTCTTTCCGCGGCTTCCTATGTCTCTTCTTCCTCTTGCAACTTGCAACTTCTAACTCACCCCGCCAGCGCCGTTTCCTAGCTTTCTTCTTACTCTTAGCTAGCCCGCTTTTTCGGACACTCGTCCTCACCCTCATCCCTAACATCTCGGCGAGATGCTGTGCCCGCTCTGCACAACCACTCTACATGTGCTCCAATAACTTCTTCCGTTCTCCGCTCGTTCCGTTCTACCCTTACTTGTCGACCTCTCTCTCTCTCTCTCTCTCTCTCTCTCTCTTTTCTTCCATTGGATTCCTCTGTCACGGGATCTCCATCCTCCTTGCCACACTCATTACACTTCAGAGATAGAAATCTTTCTCTTATGTCTTCCACATATATTCTAATACAATAAGATAATCCAACTCCATACAATTGCCGTAAATTCCCAACACTTGTAACCGGCGTCTTAGAGACTATTCTAAGTAAGGAAAGAAATGTCATGAAGAGTAAAAGGCCAGTTGAGATTTCGTTTAAGCAGAGAGGCAGCTCTTATCGCGGCTAGCTCCTAGAACTCGAGGAACAACAGTACCGAAACCAAAAGGCTTCCGCTTGCTTCTCTATCAATTATCTGCACCTATGTCACGATAAACTTTTGAACTTTTCCCTCGGCGCTATCTCGACGGCTCTCTTTTCTATTTGGCGATATTTCAGGGACGATAAAGAGAGCGGTGCCGAGCTAAGCCGAGCCGAGCGCGCCGAGGTGGCCGGTTGGCCGGTTAGCCGATTCGGGGAGGTCTTAGGGGGGAAGTATAGTGTGGGGGTCTAGACTGACCGAGTCGATAAAGGAATCTATTACCGCAAGAGGGGTGGCCAGGGGGATGCCAGGGGGTGAGGGAAGGAGCTACGCGAATTTTTCAGCTTCCGTAAGATTACAATATAGTGTTTCTTTATCTGCTGGGAAGGAGGGACCCCTTTCCTGGCGCGGCTCAAGATTTGTGGCCGTTTTATTGGCCGCACTTCGCTGACGAGGCCTTACTCTCAGTGGTGGCCAACCTTCCCGACCCAATTTACCTTCGCGGTCACTCTCACGTTATTCATTATGTCCACCACTTTTTATTTTTTATTATATATTATACGACCCAGTATTTTTAACCAATGTTAATTGTTGTAGTATTGGTAGGAAATAATCTTGTGGAAGCGTTGATTAATTATGGTACATGGAAGTAGAGTATTTGAATGTCTTGTGTGAAAATTATTGTGGTATTTCGGTTGCTAATAGCCGTAATACACAGAAGCCGAAATCGATGAAAGTAAGATGGCTAGTAGCGTCGATAGAGATGTTCCCCAAGGAGATCAAAGCCTCCTTAATCCAGAAAAGCGTAGCCAAGTGATCTTGTCCCAACATAAACACAGACATAGATACAGCTAGCTACACCGACACTGGCTATTTGGAAATAAGGAAATGGAGAGGAAACTGATTGGAGCTGTTAACGTAAATACGCGATCGGAAATCGGGATTAGCGAATTGGCCCAGTGTTTCTCCCTTTATGTTCAGCCCCACTCTCTTAACCTCTTTCTTCTTTAGCCTCCTTAACCTCTTTCCTCCACTTTTACCCGTGATAACTTTCTTCCTTTAGTGCCTTATAGTTTGCTCCTCTCGCTCCAAGTACTTTTCTTCTCTTATGTTTTATCTCGATCGTCCTCCCTTCTGCAGATTCTTCCCTCGCTCCTTCTCTCTCTCTCTCTCTCTTTCTTTACCATTTTCGGTTAGAGTTGTTCTTTTGCATTTCACTCGAGTGTCCTTTAGTTCGAGTATCGCCACGGCTTCTACATACGTTCGATTTTGCACTTGTCCGCAACGATCTTTGATTTGAGTGTCCACTGCTATGAAACGCAATCCGTTGTATGAACATTGTGAATTTTCCCCCCCCCTCAACTAATCTAACTTTCCTATCACTACCACTGTTTTCCTTGTTCAGCTGGAACACGTATAAAATGAATTAAATTCGGTTCCGTTATAGCAATCAATCTTAACGATGATTATGTTTATTTATTGGATCGCAAAGATACATATGTTACCGGAAATTAGTTGGAGCTCAAATTAATGTCTCTCCGGCATCCTTTATGTATCTAGCTTTCTTTGTCATCGAATTGCAACAACACGGTAAACTGGTAGTCGGGTTTTCGTGCACGTTTACTTCAGTAATAATGACACGCCTATCGCATTACTCATAGTGATCGGCCGAGTCGATTATTAGCCGCGCATTAATTAAGAATCCCCCATACATATTCCACTCCCGATTTGCACAGCGAATAAAATTACGGAATTACACGGATAATAATAATTAGTCCGTTCGGTATGCCCTTTTATTTCGGACGCACTTCGCATTTTAATGAATATCTTTAATGAACATCCTGGTCTGAGCCGGTACAATGCCACGAAGGATTGTTCGTTCAATTGGATTAAAAATTCTTTTATTCAACACTGTAACAATATCATGCAATTGCAAGAAGGAGATTGCAAGGTGAACTATCATTTGCATTGTAGAATTAGTGGACGGTTCGAAGAGAAGTGTCACGACATAATTTACGTGGTAGGTTGACGCGGGCACATTGATATACGTGTCCGTCCATAGCCTGATACGGAGTTGATCCTTCTTCGATCGTTCGGCAAATGCTTTTTACGAAATTGATCTCACCCCCTGAAATTGAAGGAGTGTGTACCCAGATGCTTAGATTAGTGGGATGGTCTTGTTGGCGATCGGTACACCATAGCATCCCAACAGTATAAAGTCCATAGACGAATTTCAACAAAGTAAAGTTACGTCTCAGGACGTTGGTACGTCTACTATGTGTGTCTTTATCAAATGATGCATATATGTATGTGAGTTTTCTGGAATGTATGCGGTTCGACATCGGCCGCAGAGACCGCGACTTTAGTCTCCGCTTCCGTTCTACAAAAGCGTTTAGACCAGGATGAGGTCTGCTATGACAAGACAAAAGCCACATCCGTCGAAATCTATCTAAACCTCTACTTCCTCTCTTGATTTCCAGCCTTCGTACATAACAAGTTCTCTTCTTAAATGGAACAAGGTGTTTCTTGGCATAAAAGTCAGTTAGACTCGAGGAAGATATTGGAGATTCTTCCAAGGAACGACAGTGCATGAAATGGTCAAGTTAGTCGATGCCACTTGATCACCAGTGTTACGGTCTTCCGAGCGCTTACCAACATGTCCTCCCATGTATAAAACATTCAGGATTTCGTGCCCGATTTGATTAACGGCCGCTTCATTATTCAAGCCGGCGCTTTCCTTCTCAGTGCTCCGCTAATTTCGAATTCCCTGTGGCAAACTGCCTTTTACAAGTAGTGTCCTCTGCGGTAGAAGTTGCCTTCGATAAATCGAAGCGATCTATTCATACGAAATCAACGGGGACACTATACTTCTATTGAAAGCGATGCTTTGACGATGGCGTCTCAGGTCAGCGATTCGTTATCGTAATACATAAAGAAGGAAACTAGAAATTCTCCAAATTAATATGAACTCTAATTCTATAAAGTAGCATTTATTCTCATACGCAACGATTGACGAGTTTCCTTAAAAGTAGAAAGTGCGATGAAAGGAAGTGTCTTGCAAGGATCAGTTGGATTGTATTATAGTAATACAAACTGCAGAATTATGCCGCTGGAGCAGCAAGTCTCTACAGGAAGGACTGTAAAACTATGGCTTAAACGTCGACAGCATTTTCCAAGTGATGCCATTGGGAAATCCGGCATTAAGAAGCGGGCATTGCTCCTGATAATAAAATCTAAGTTTCCTCTCATCCGAAGACCCACTTCGATCTCATCTTCCAGCCTCGTAGGTGTGTGTCTGTGTGGGAGGAGTGTGCGAGGGTGTCCCGATATCGGTACACGTCCACATTCCCGGACGTCAGCAGCAATAATAAAGACTGGCGACTGCCATATCGTGACTAGTTTTAACTACAGTTCCAGCCGTGCCTGCCAATCGGGATAAAAGTCCTCCCGGTTCCCTTACACTCCTCCTCCTCCTCCTCCTCCTCCTCCTCCTCCTCCTCCTCCTCCTCCTCCTCTCTTCTTCTCCTGATACTTTCCCTCGTATTTCTCGGCATATACTCCCTCGCATTTCATCTTGGACTACGCTGGCTCAGTCCGGGACACTTTCTATGCCAAAATTGCTTCAACCTAGTAGAGAAGCAGCACCTACTGCTGCTGGCCAAGTCTGCCTTTTAGGCACATCGTTGATTAGGTCAGCTTAATCTTTAGTCGATATTTATTGCTTCCTCACATTTCACACACTTTTGTCCAACGCATAATCAGTAAAGTTGGCACTAGCACTGCAAATGCTTGAACCATTCTTGAATGATGTAAATTCGAAAGGGGATTCATTGGGGATCTGCTCGTTATGCATCAGGGTTTACGGATTTTACCCTAACGATCGAGAGAATTGCGAGGAGTTAAGTGGCGTTCGAATTGGTCTAAAAATCCGAATGCTGGCGCCAAAATCGTCTTCATCGTCGAGGTATACCAACGATAAAAGCAAGGGGGTTTGATAGGGTTGTAAAGCTTCGCGCTATAGTACCGACGACTCGATCACTGGCAATGGTGTCCTCGCAATTGAGCGACACACCGAGTCTGTCAGGGCCAACAGGCAAAAGGAATCGACAATACCAATCGATTGTAAAGGCATTCTCATTGGACTACTCGTTCAGTATAAAGCACCGGTTCAAGCACATATTACGAGACCCTGTAATAATTACTTTTCTACACAAGCCAATTGATACATTATTTTCGATATATTTATCATTTTTCAACAACTTATTATTATAGTTATTTTAATATAAGTTGAATCATAATAGTTAGCCGTAGTACTATTAACTGGATAGTGAATATTCCTTATATCTTTATGAAAGAATGTACATCTGAGTACGTTTCGCCCTAGGTCGCAATCTGGAGCGACGAAAACGAAAGGAAACTGTTATTGCCCTTGCCTGGCCGGTATACTTTCGAATTAGGGTAGAAGCTTTCGAAAATTTTTAGGAAAAAGGAGCAGCGCCGTTGAGTCGATTCAATTTCCCTAATGAAGAAACTGGAATCAACAAAGAGAGAAGGAAAGAGTGAGCGAGCGAGAGAGAGAGAGAGAGAGAGAGAGAGAGAGAGAGAGAGAGAGAGAGAGAGAGAGAGAGAGAGAGAGAGAGAGCAAGCTTTCCCTATTTCTCCGTGTCCCGGTGGAATGAGACAGAGTGTAGTGTTCATGACTCATGACTCATTCTTCATATCGATTTCCCGCGTATCTCAACTGGAATTGGTTCTTTTCGGATGTTGGACATCCCTGCTAATCCAGTCCGAATGCGAGTCTAGAAGTCATCCTGACGTACAAAGAATCTTAATGAAATCAGTTTTACATGTCCCCCCTTAAAATTTATGTTACGATGAACCAGTAATATTATAATAAACTGGAACTTAATCATATAGGTTCTCTTCTTCTTATTTTTTCTATAATTTTATTAAAGATAAAAAAAAGGTATTACGAAGAATAATTTCTAATGTGTCGACATAATTTTCTGTCCGCAGAATTCTATCCGACACAATCTGTCCCTGCACACCAGGTTCATGCGGATCCAGAATGAGGGCACAGGTAAAAGCTCGTGGTGGATGATCGACCACGATGCCAAGCCCGGGAAATCATCACGTCGCCGGTAAGTTACGACACTCGTTTTTCTCGGGGATTTCCCGAGCTGCAACCACTCTGTATCACTATTCGAGGAGAATCGTGGCACTGATTGTCTCGGTGCTCCTCCGACAGAGCAACAACGATGAGCGACGGGAAGGACGCGAACAAGCGGAATCGAATAAGGAGGCGGATGGAGGTACTGACCAATCGACTGCAGAGTGATCCCACCCCCAGTCCCAATAACAGCAACGATAATAATAACGAGGGCCTGGATCTCTTCCCAGACAGCCCACTACAGCCTGGTGGCTTTCAATTGTCGCCGGATTTCCGGTAAATCCCTTACTCGTTCTTTTTTTTTTTTTTTAGAAAGAAGCTAATTCTAGCAGGAATTTCTTGTTGGCTTTGTGATTATAGATCGCGAAAGATTATGATTGTCTTTGGGATGGTTGAATATTTGTAATGCTTTTATGATTCAAGACCACGAGCTTCAAGTAATGCTTCGTCTTCTGGCCGGCTTAGCCCAATTCCCTCAATTCCCACTAAACAGGAGTGGACACCCACGTACCCATCTTCCTATAGCCCAGAGCAATTAGGTACGTAACCAATTTTAAATTACAAAAACAACCCCTATTTCACTATTATAAGATTCTTGCACATTTGTATGATGTAAATTTAAATAGGTTTGTATATTACACGGTGTCATGGAAATGATCTATGTTTAGATATGCAATTAATGTGTCGATAAATGCAATGAAGAAAGATTTTTTCTATTATTTAAAAGAGACAGAATCTAATGACTTTGAGACGTGTTTAACTCTTTCAAGTGCAAAGAATTAAATATAATGAAGGGTTTTTAATTGTTTGTCGACTGTCTTGTTAGCCGGGAACCTCGCAGAAACGATGAAATTGGAGTCCTATCAAATCTATCAAACGTCACCACCCAGTCACCAGCAGCAAACAGCACCGCCCTCGTATTACGAGACGCAATATCAAAGAAGCAACAGCTTCTCGACAGGATCATCCTCCTACGCGTTACAACCGACGCCGCAGTCGGCAAATCAGCAGAGATGCCCTCTTCACGGTCTGCAACCGTGCGCCTGTCAAATGGTAAGTGCTCATCTTTCAAGTAATTGCTTTTGAGCCGGAAGAAAAAATCACCCCATTTACATGGATTCAATCGACAAAGGGTGAAAGAGATCCGATTTTCCTGGGATTATCAGGCTTGTCTCTGGGGACAATAGGACTCGACAGTTTGAAACAGTGTCCAGTTGAAATTCTATGAAAGGATTCGCCAGATGTAGCTGATTATGGATCGGAAAAAATCTTTGTCGTGCTTTTTTGTCGGGATTTGCTGGCAAACGAAGCGAGTTTTTACATGTAGATAGACACTTTGACCTGTCCATCAATTTAAGGACCACAGTCCTTCTAATTTTCATACTTATTTCCTTATGGGGATTATTGGGTTACCCTTTCTAGTCTCGAAATTATCTTTATGGAACGCTTTCCAAATGATTAAAATGATTTATGGCCATGAAACATGCTTGTTAAATGGGTCGGTTAACTATCAATCATTTGTTACTAAAAAACACTAGAATCTGAGTCCCGTGGCCGGCATGTCACCGTCGTACCAGCAGAGCGAGCCCAGTCCCACGTCATTGGGCAATGGGAATCAACAAACTCTTCAGTACATTATTCAAACGCAACAGTGTCAACAACAGCAACAACAGACAGTAAATTCGGGTGCAAGTCCTCCACAGACACCTCCATCCTGCGATTCGACGGCTAGTACGATGATGGGTCAGGTGATAGGTGCTCTCAACAATTCTCCGATTCTTGACGAACTGGACATTAAAATCGACGGTGGCTTCGGTTGCACAGTCGAGGAATTAAAGGTATTACGATCTCGAATTGAGAAATGCTAATTCCTTTGAAGTCAGGGTACTATTCCCTATATGGGGCACCGTTCCAGGTGATCGAACGTGACTTGCTGATGGGCGGACCCCTCGATGGTGGCACCCTGCCTGACTTCTTCCAGCAGAGTGTGATGGGCACAGCGGCGAACCAAGTAGGCGATGGTAATATTGGGCAAAACGGTGCCGCGTCCCAAAACAACGGGCTCGTCACGACACCTGGCAATGCATCCGCGGGAGTTTATGTGAGCACGAATGCGGCGACACCCGCCGCACCGCCCTCCTGGGTTCACTAGCAGTGGACCCGATTGCCCTCGACACCACCCCCATCCTCCTTGCCCTCGCCGCAACCAGACGCACAGTCTCATTTCTGCGGCACTCCGGAAGGACAGTTCATCGGTGAGTCCACATTAATCATTCACTTTTCAATATTCCCATTGGCAGGCTCAATTAATCAAACTAAGCAAATCATAAAACTCGTACGCGCCCGGCTATTAAAACTCATTAAATTCAATCAGCTTAAAAGTAATCGTGGTTCCTATCGAAAGTCTTATGACACGCTTTATACTGCTTACGATTATTTGCTTTTTAGCTTAATAGCTTCGGATTGGGTTGCAATAAAAATTACTCAAATTGCCAGGGCTTTTGGTAGCGGTAGAACGTGGAAAAATTGCGCAGTTGGATTTCAAAGAAAAAGGACGTTCGCCGGCGTCCGGATATAGGAGATCGATTGGCCGAACGGGGGTGCGCACCTGGAGAATAATATTTGCACTTGCTCGCGCTTCATAACAATACTCATGCGTTGGCACGCACACTTTGTTCCATAAATCGGCGGGCGTGCTCTCCCGTGGGTGTCTACACGTGGTGTGGAGCTTGGTCGTTTGTACAGACGGTGTTTCGACTTCTGTGTTTTGCCGGAAATCGCCCTGTTGACTTGAGTAGCGATAAAAATTACAATCGCTCCGGGCATATGCCGCGCGCGCGCGCGCGCCCGCCCGTCCCTGCCCCCGCTCCCGAATTACGGACTTGGGGAATACAGGAAAAAGCTGTTTTCTTTGGGAGAAATTCATGCTGTCAATAAAAAGCTCGGCCGTTGGAGGATTTTCGCCCACAGGGAGCTTTATTAACCGACTGCCCCGACAATGTGACTGCATAGCCAACAATGCCCAGCCGCAAATAATACTTCTTTGCAATCCGGCAAATGTGTGAAGGGTCCATGTTAACGCCCGATCTTCCCGAAGGACATTAAACTTTTAATACGAAAAATGTACGGGGATTTTTGCTCGATGATTTGCGGACTGCCGCTGAAACAGCTTCGATAACGAAATGGTAGAGGAACGAAGGGGTGGGGAATACTGGTTAAAATGGGCAACAAACTGTGCCTGGTACACAGTGAATTGTAATTGTGATTTGCGAATATCGGGCGCTTAATAAGTCGATTCGCGTTAAATTTCCGCCGGGCTTTTTAACCGGCCACAGGCTGAATTATACTGGGAATCGGGGGGGGGGGGGGGGGTATTGAGGGCTTTATGCTCCACCTGTTCCGCAGTCTTTATTCGTCGATTTATACGGTGACCGCTCATATTTTCAGGTATTAAGGTTTTAACTTTAGACATAGATATTTGGTAGTAACTGTTAGATACTACTTCCGCTCTGGATCATCGCGAACGCGCCTTCGCACTGTCAATGTTTTCATCACAAGAACATGTTGTCAACTATCTCCGAAAATCTTTTTGGAAAAGGGTTCGACGAGCGAATATCCGTGCCCGCGCGACGTGCGCGCGCGTCGTTGCCAGGAGTGTTCCTGAAGCTGTTTCGCTCGACTTTGTTGCCCCTACGCGCGCCGCGTATTATTTGCACAGGGAAATATCGGTCCGGGAGCTAGATATTAGCTTTCAGGAAAATATTTTTCACCGCCGACGATCGACGGTGCCAGGAAAAAACACAGTGCCTCCGGTTATGCCGCGATATATTAGCACCTCCGGCATTCTGACGGGCTTCTATGTATGTACGATTGCCGATGGATCGAGCGCATCCTTCTCTTCTCCTATCTGCGGCTCTCTCTCTCTCTCTTTTTCTCCCTTTTTACATTGTTTCGCACTGTCCAAACCCTTCTGTACATTTTGACTGCCTCAACTTGCTAGTTTCTCCATTCAAAATGTATTTGCATATTTATTCACAATTCAACTTCTGTTCACGCAATTTTTTTATAGCTATATTGTACTCTTTGCCAGCCTTTTTTTGTTGATAATATTTGTCTAAACTTTCATCTCTATCAACTCGAATAATCTTTGGAATGAATCACTGTGTTAACCATGAATTAAATAACGCAACTCTATCTGTTTTCTTGTCAGAATCGTGAACTCTGGCAAGAACACAGGTAACGTGTTTCCACACCTTGTGCGGAGAAGATTGTTTGATAGTTAAAGTCATCTAGTTGCGGTTTGCGTTGGAAGAGTGTACGAGTGAGGGAGAGAGAGGGATGGAGGGGTGTTACTGGCAGCAGGGGTTTGTGGAGTAAGGTGTACCGGCCCAAGTGGGGCAAAAGGGAACCACTTAGGGGAAACTGCAGGAGTCTGGAAGTCAGCAGCTATTCGGCAGACGTCACTGGCGCCAGCGGACTACCTTAAACCTTCCTCCCTTCCTGCCGGCGGCGTCCGCCACTACCCGACAATCTCATTCCCCAAAAGCGTCGCAAGAATTATAAAGTTCGCGGAGGAGAGCTGTTCGAAGGGGAGTTCTGTTCCTCTCTCCCTGTCAGAGAACTGCCGAGCTCCTTCCCTTCGTGTCTGCTGGTCGTCTCTCCGTTCCGCCGTCCCGTCCCGTCTCGTCTCATCCCCTTCCCATCCCGTCCCGTCCCGTCCCGTCCCGTCTATCCTGCCCACGCACCACCTACCAACTCCGTTTCTTCTCTCACCTAACCCAAACCACCCCACACCCCCACCACTTCGCCTTCTTTATGTGCCTTCTTATCTCCACGTATCTCGAATCCACCGTGCCACTGCACTTCCTCTTACTCGCATATCCGCGAGCGATCCCCCAACTGCGCACTCTCCCCCACCCACTATCACCTACCACTTCCATCTGGTTTCTTCCTTCTAGATTGTCGAATCCTTTTCAAATTGCCCTTCCTACCCAGTTAACTGATATCTGTCTTATTTGCAGATTTAATTTTGCAACGAATCTATTTCTAGTTGTTGTTTTTTTTGTATGCAAGAATCAATGGGCATCACAAGCTATGTTGCAATATTGATATAGTTAGTGTTACTTCGACTTTTAAGTTATAGACGTAAACATTCGTATTGAGAATCTGTCAAAAACATATGGTCTCTCCGCTTTCTAACCAGCGTCGTTATTGCGTATACTCATCTTCCCGTCTTCTTGCACCCCGAAGGAAATGCGGATTCCAAAGTCCCGTCCAAAATCTGTTTCCCGTTAGCGCGTGTTGGGAGCAAAGTGAGGGTAGGATAGTTCGGGGGAAAGCTCGTTCAATTAGAGTCATGTAGCGTGTGATCTCGAAATAAACTGGTAGTCAAACCCGATTGTTATTTTGGACGAGGAAAGTTGGACTCGTGAGTGTTCTTTTAATGATCGTAGGCTATCGGGGAGGTGGAGAGCACGGTGGGATTCCTGCACCCCGCCAGGATTATGGCCGAACGATCTCTTTCGCTCGAACTTCAAAATGATAATTGCATTTAAGTTTCAGCGTTTGCATCGTAACGTAGCCGTTTATAGGTCGACTTTGTATCCGCGGCGAGTTCGCTCCCAAAATTTCCCTCGTATATGCACGCTTTACCACCATCATAATCATTTCTAGTGCCTCGCAAAACTAGAGAATTTATTTCAAGTTGGATGACAAAAAATTAATGACCTTTTTTGTCGATATTAGAATTGGTACATTAACTATCAAGGCAATTAACTTATCTATACTAATGCATAGAATATATGTAAATGTTGGAGATAATGAACATGTTAGAAATATAAATCCAATGTAAGCTGACACTTTGAGTGCAAAGAGTTAATAAGACTGCAAGGACAATGTAGACATCTTACAATAATTGGAGAACAAGAGTCACATGTACATCACATTTCATAATAGGTATATCAAATAGTACATTATAAACAAGCATAGATCATAAATATTACATGCGGATACTTCAAACGCATGTAAAGTCACATTAGTATAATCAAGTATAAATGAACATTCCATGCATCTAAGTAAAGCGTAGATACTTAGACAGGAACATTATTTTTAATTTTTAATATATTACTCTGTAAACACTGTTGGATGTCTATTACAGCTATTATGCATATTGAGCAGAAGAGCAGTAAATTAATTTTTAGTACGACATTCATATGCTATCACTGTCATGGTTATTTAGACAGTGATTTGCATGAATATCTGCAAAATAAGTAAGACCAACATAAATTCTACTTTACTTACGTAGAAATAAGTCTGGAAATACATGTATAAACAAAGTATGAGGATGAGGGTCAATATAATTTCCATTCTTGTGCTCATTGTATACAGTGGAACTTGATCTTACTGACACTCGCCCATTTGATGTTTTTCGCTCGAAATAATCATCATTAACTACGCGCACCACGATCGATTACGTTTTCGTACACTTTGGGAATCAATTACGCACTCTTTCCAACAAAAATTCACAAGAATCGCAGGAGCGAATACACGAAACGATGTTGACACGCAAAACAGTGACAATGGCGGGCTTTTTACGCGCCTGCGCACAGTGCCGCCCAGCGGCACGCTATCATCCTGCAGTACCATCATTACCGACGCACCTGCCTTTCAGAACACGTCTCTTTTAATATCGATATTTATCGGTCGTAAAAACTGCACGATTAGTAAAAACGACTTCTTATACATCATTCCACATGTTCCACTCTGTGTTTAGATAACTCATATTCTAAATAAAAAAGCCCAAGTAAAAAGCAGATGAGTTTTGCCTGAAAGTAATTTGCAGTCGGTACATTGGAAATTATCGATTATTAACGTATTCCCACACAAAATCATGAAATCCAATATGGCCGCGGTAGTGCCATAAGTGTGACGCGTCGTTCTCGTGGAGGTGCTTTGTTTATCGGGTTTTTGGGTCTTTAGAAACAATATCGAACTGTAAGTGCTGTGGTTGAGTGCCCGAAGTGTGTACCCAGTAAAGCCGGTAGCTACTGAACTGACGAGTAGATGCATTTTGCTGTTGCATGCGGTGAGTGCTTCTTCCAGCGTGTCGCATCCTATTCCTATTCTAATAGTACAACTCTTATATTCATATTATGACCAGAACATGTTCGATAACATTGCATTCTCCAAGCACAAATTAATGCTAGCTAGTACAATAATAATTGAATGTATCAATCGTAAAGGTAGTATAGAAATGTAACCTGCAAAGGAGACTTACATCACTGTAGGTTGACAGAAGAAAATGTAAGTCAGATTGACGCAGTACCAGACAGTAATTAGGAATCATTATATCCTAATCAATTAATCGGCATGAAGTGCTAGCATCATGGATAACATCTGAAAGGAGTTCCGGGAATGATCGTATAGATGGAAAGATTTATCCGCATGCGGAGGTAGTTGTGTTTGAGTGGCGTTAGAGCCTCTTCCGCAGCTGTTGATATAGAAAATGCGTGCTTGCCGTGGGAGTGGTACATACTCGAACCCGGCGACCTCGACGATTCCTCCGTAACGCCAAGACAAGGAATGCCGTCGGGCACGCATTCCGCCTAACAGAAATGTCGCGATGTCTGCTCTTAACAGACTCCGATATCGCACCAAGAGCCACACACAGATACCAGCACTAATTACGCCTGGTTAGGAGGGGGTAAGGACGCTGATTAAGTGCTGAGGGTCGGGCTTTATAGATTGCACAAATAGACACGTGCATCTATTTACATAACATATGTATACTTGCCACTTCTAACTTGGCCTCGAAGATTTCCGTCCCACCGACTGGCCAATTCGGTTCAACTTACTCACTCGTGTTCTCGTACTTTATTCAAGAACATAGCAAATCACAATTTTTCATTTCATTCAAGAGTTCTTTTTTTAGAATTAGTTTTGATAATTAGCTGTAATGTTATATCTGTCTACAGTGGCTACCGAAAGAAAAATTCGTACTGCTTTAATCTTGTAAGATCGGACAGATATCGTGTGCCAAGTGTTTAGATTAAGTCAGTCGAGAGATTGCAGTTCTTTAGTTCGTTTATCACGAGATGGATAAGGTTTTGGTAAATATAGATCTCGTTTTAACTTTGTAGACCTCTGTAGGGGGTCTGTCATCTCGTAAGAGCAAATAACTTTAGCATCGGCAGACCTTAGTGTATTAAAAGCTAAACTATAAAGCAATATACAAGTACTATAACAAAAGGTCCACATTGGAAATAGATTCCTGTAAAATTGATAAATTTGGAGAAAGTGTAAGACGTGCACGTTTTCTGTGGTAAGGTGGTAGTGGCGACACGGGCGTCGCGACGGCGAGGAATACGACGTCGACGGACGTCTTGGTTGTTGGAGGGGTTGGGAATCGAAGGGCGGTGATGCTTGTACGCGTAGGGTGACCGAGCTTGCAGGGTTGTCCAATCGAGCGTATCTTGCCGATGAATTATTCAAGATCGAGAGTCTACCAGTTCTCGCCGCGCGTTACGATCGCTCGTCCTTAACATTACGGCTTTATCCTCATTATCCCTGCTGCTCTCTTCCCACGTGGGTTCTCCTACCGCTTCAATTATATCATTTTCGAGGAATGAATTATTTTTAGAATCGCCAAACGTATCAATTAATTATTAACTCGAACGTCGTAGTCACGTGTCATGTCTTCTTCTCGCTCTGCTTATCAGCGCACGGAAAACTTTCGTATCTAAGAACGGCGAGGATCTGTCCGATCGTTTTTAGCATCTCTCGAGGCAATGCTGATGAGATAACGTTTACTGTACTCATAAATAGCACTTATGATACTTAAGACTCGCATTGAAACGTGCAAATTACGGACTGGCTGCAGCGAGCTCTCATAATTAAGTGTTAAGTCTGCGCTTGATTGTGGAGGATCTCCTAGTCTCTATTAACAGTGATAGATATGACTTTATCCCGCATTTGCAATACAAAAACTGTTGCTGCTTTAAAAACCAATGTATCTATCGTAAATGACAAAAGATGTCAGATCAGAATATAATAGAAAATAAAAGTCACTGTCATCGATTCAATTTATCACATGGATTTCTACAAATTGAAGAATCTTTTAGGACAGAGAGACATAGTTTCACTGAAAGAGGAATGGGAGAGAAGGTTAGAGTTTGAGTTATAACCTTTCGACCATTACATATGTATAGCAGTTGCGAGTCCGGAGTTTCGGGAACAAGTAGTATCGCTGGGGGCCATAAACAATTAAATACAACCTTTGCGGAGCCCTGCTAGAAGCAATAAATTTAATCGCGCATCTTTCGGGTGACCCCTGTGAAAGATAAAGTGTGCCATCCACGTTACTCCGCAGTTAGATTGTCGCTCGGGAAACTTCTTTCCATGCGGGTACATGAGAACGCCGAAACTAGGATCAACCTACTTACGACTATGTTTTGTCAAGTTAAACCTTTTATGTCGACCATCTAATACTAATGATTTCCCGACGACTTTTACTATCTCATGTCACATATTACAAAATTACAATCTTTCTTACCTAATAAAATTACGAACAGAAAATTACAAAGAATTTCTAACAAGTATAACAAACATACTAAGTAGATTTCTAAACTGATAGAACTAGTTTTATCAATGAGACTGGGAATTGTGTGGACATAGGATGGAAAGTACTGCTATGGCGAGTGTAGGTACCACGTGTTCGAGCGAGTGTAGGCCGATCATATAATAAATAATAGGCGAAGGTAGGCAGGAACGCGATCAGTTCGGAAATGTTTTACGCAGGCAGTGATTGCTCAGAAAGCGCGTGGCATGCGTAGGAAATGCACACGTGCACACGTACCGCTTGAGGTTTGCCTTGGCGGACGACTATCTAGCTACGTACGTATGCCGATATATATCCACGCACGCCCGACCGACACACACTACGACAAGTTGCGATCATTACGCCAGCTGAGTGCGTAGGCCAAGGCGCCATGCGTGTCTACTGGGTGTCCTCTTCATATCGATCTACTCTCTAACCTGATCCAACAAGCTAGAATCGCTTGCTAATAAATTCAGTTAAGTAACAAATGTAGTCTAAGAAATGCTTGTTCAAGTAATACTTGCCAACTAGAAATTACGAAGTAGCAATGCAATTAAATATGAGATACCTAAACGAAATAAAAGTGAACTTATTTGTAATCTAATTGTGAAAAAGGCCTGGATATACAAAACACGGTCATTCTATGTAGTCGACTGAGGATAACATGAACTCCCTGTTGATTCGATGTGAGTTAATTCAATGCACCCAGGCAAATATTATTCAGACCAATTGCAACGAAAATCAATAGTATTTCTAATCGGTTGAAGCCGCAATGCGCTGTACTCGAATGTGTTATAGATTTTTGTAGGAGTCGGATGAGTGAAAGATAAAATAGAGTATAATGAAATGCAGAGTGCAGGCGGTAGGAAGGAAGGAGCGGTTAAAGAATTGCTAGTGCGGCACGATCGGAATGGGAAAGATCAAGGCTTACCGGTGGACGGGAAGGAGGATCGGTGGATGTCCAATCTAAAATAGACGCTTGGACTCTAGCGTGTCAAAGGAATCGCGGGCTCTGTTTCATGAAAGATGGCATAGCAGTGGGGTGGGCTGACATGTACTATCGGTTGCGCCACGTGTCGCCTGTGTAGAGGGCCTATTAGGCTTCGCGTGAAGTACTTGCCTCCCTTCTTGTACATTAATTAGATTAGCTTCCGCGGTCCGGTAAACGTAAAATTATGAAACAAAATCTGCAAGGTGATATCGAAAAGCGATCGCCACTCGTGCGTGCCACCACTGCGCGGCCTACTTAACGCGGAAGCGACCGCCTTTTTTCATTGTGAATCATTCTTTTGGTGCCGCTTAATCGCCCACTGCAGTTCCCTCCGAGGCATTTAAAGCACTTAACCCCTATTTCATTGATTAAAGTACCGTTTTGATAAACCTTACAGATTCTACATTAATACTCTTCGGTATCTTTAAGTTACAATACTTGTCGAGTCTAATTTAGTTGCAGTTCATACATTCTGTTTGCAATTATCGTTTTTTATGATTGTAGTGTGTAAGTATCAATGCACCAATCGTCGCCCAGTTGGCATACAAACATGTTTGCTAATCGACAGGTTTCTTGTTGTTCTAATCATGTTATCTTCTACGTCATACAGTATTGTTTATGGTCATCGCATTATGTATCATAGACACTTACTACGATCGATCTGTTGCAATCGAAATACGCAAATTTGAATAATTCAGGAGCATTAATCAAAACGAACTATACTCATTGGAAATAACTACGCCTTGACTTCGTTTTTAAACAGAAGCAGAAGAACTACTCTGACAGGAGTTCTTATCCGATTGAAGCAAAGATCGGAATGAAGTATTGTCAATACTGATATTTCAGGGATGTTTGATTAACACGATTCTTTACTGATTTTTTCTCCACGGACTATATTAATCTCAACGACAACAAAGTTCCTATTGCGATGGTCACGAGGTTTATACACTGCGCACAAAGTATACTGTTCTCCTTAACACTTTCATATCTCGTCATAGCTGACCTTAAAGTAGATTGGGACCGAGTGAATACTGCAGCTATTACGATGTCAGACAAATCGAATCATTCCTTCCACTGTATTATTACGCTTGAATATTTTCTTCATTCTTTTCTTCCAAGCCCATAACAGAGCGTAATAATTTCAAGACACATTGAACATAGAATGAGAGTAATCGAGAAAGATTATAGTATTATTTGCGTAAATTGAATGACGGACTAAAGGGAGTTAAAAGACGTAAGAGTGTTTCCGCATTGAAAAGAGCGAGCAGACGATTCTTGATGACGCCCGGCATCCCTTTGAAGTGCAACCCTTTGTCGAGCGCGCACGCATTCCGCTTTAGATCGCTGATAGGACGTAAGTTAACTGTTAACGCGTCGAGCATCGCACGCTCCGTTGGCTCAAGCGGCTACGGCGGCCTGGCAGTTTTAAAATAAACCGCGAATATAGGCCGAGATACATACGCACACCGCACCGTCCACCTCGATGGAATCCTAGGCGCCGCACACCGCATATTGTGTCGCTGCCCTTATCGTTCAAGCCTCACCAACCTTCACGCTCTCTCGCTCTCTCCCTCGGTCACTCTCTTACTCACTCTTCCTTCCAGTCTCCCGTCAAATCCTCTAGACTCTAGAGTCTAGAGCATACCTTCCTTCCCCGCCCCCCCATTTGCTAGCTTAACTGGCCGACAACGCTCGTCAATCGTAATTGGTGCTTGTAAGATCGTGTGCCTGCCGGCAAGTTGGTGGTTTCATGCCTCGTTGATCGGCTAAGGGTACACGCTGCCATTATGGCTCGCGCACGCTTTCCAATTCTAGTCAAAATAATAGGAACATTCCACTAAGAAGAACTCTATTTGAATTCTAGACTGATTTCAAGCGTTGGTATGTCAATGCAAACTTTTCTCCAATCAATTCGTTATGTTCATTGGTAGGATAGAAGTGAGACTGATATTTCGAAATTTTATTGGGACAACATTGGATTTTGGTGAGATCGTTCTCGAGGGATTCTCTGCTAGCCTCTAATCAGAGTGGCTAAATGCACAGCAATAAGCGTCGGATTTCAGTGTGCTTGACACTAGAGAGAGTTGGCGCGTTGTAAATAATGGAGATCGAGAGTCCGGTTTCCGGGCCAAGTGGAGTAATCTCGTTTTCTTCTTAGTGTCCGCCGGGCGTCTTATTCCGGGCGAGGTGTGACGGGAGCGCGTCGGAGTCAGCGGGCAGAGGTATTATCCGTGAAATTATTTAAATTATTCCTTTCCGATGGGCGACAGGTCGTGCGGCCGCGCGCGAGCGAGCGAGCGAGCGAGTGAGTGTCGTGAGTTGCGGGTGGGGTGCGGGTGGGGAGGGGGGCTCGCCACTTAATAAAGAGCCGCCGACAGCGTGACAGTAAAGTAACTTCGTTCCTGCCGGAATTTCAAATTAGATTCATAAAAATTATTCTAATAGATTCCTTGCCTGCGCCGACGGAGTCACCTCGCCGCTCGCCTCTACCCGTTTCTCCACCCTCTCCTTTCTTCCACTTTCCTCGCCTCCCTCGCGGGACAAATGAGGCAAATTCGATTTGACACGCGGCCGTTCCTGCATTCTTCTCGAGTTCCCTGCTAACCTCACTTCCGCTGCTTCTTTCCTCCTTCTTTTCCATGCTTTTCACCCTCGGTCCTCAGCCCTTGCGAACTCTTGAGTCGCGGTTAGAATTAGGATCCTAGCAGTACACGCTCAGGGGATTAGCAACATATCATTAACAATGGAGATCGTGGAATATTTCACTAGATTAACAACATTTCTATAGAGATTTAATACCATTTAATCTAATAATATCTGTAAAATAAAACGGATATTGTGTGGGATAGTTAATGTTTAAATAATTATAAAATATCAGTGTGCCGAGTTACTGGTCGATCCCTGGAGGCAGTGGAGTGTCTCTTATTCTTATTCCAGCTGATTCTTTGGGCCCTCTCGTCAGCACGGCTGGAGGATCCGTCGTCTCCGGAGCGTCGCGCCGTGGAAAGGCGAGTTATGCAAATGCGACAATAACCGAACGTCAATCAGGAAGAAAGTTAAGTTGGTGGTGGGGCAAGGGCGAGGGGGTTGGCAAGTGGGGGGATAGGGCGTCGGTGCGCCCCCGAGTGGGAACTCGGCGAGAAATTAAGGGTGCCCGATGACGAGCGCCAAGTATTCACCCTGGGGCAAGTCGCGAATCACTCCTTCGAACGTAATTTAAAGTTTGTCGGAATCAGAATTTCTTCCAGCCTCTTGACCCTAACCTTAACCCCGGCTACTTTACATTTACATACGCCGGCGCATTTTCTTATTAGGCTTCGCTCAAGGGAGCCATGTCACACCCCCAGCTGATCTGACAATCTTATTTTCAACCCACTCTTCTTCTACCTTCAAGTTCTCCTCTGCTATTATAAAAATACATATTCTCTTGTTTCGTCCTTCAAAGGGTTAATCGATCGTAGTCGAAATACTCGTAATAGATACATGTATTTGCCCGAAGGGCCATCCTTTCGCTCCAATAACAGACGAACCTTGTACGAAAGAGCCTCGGGGTTTGTTTTCTTGATGCTAGACTATCTTCTATCCTATAATGGAGCATTGACATCACTCTCAGAGGATTTCTGAATCTACCGCACATCATTATGGGTAACGACCCCTAATACTCCTGCGATCTATCCCATAACGCTCCACTTTCCCCACTGCCTTACACAAGAGGAAGGAAACACCCTGTTTGTTTACATTTTTTGGGAGGCAAAACAGGATTAAATAAAAGATATCAATAATAATATTGACATATGTAAGATTTACTGTTAGGAAAAACTTATTTCATACGATTTTCTTCGGAAGAAAGTGTATCAAAGTGACAGGTATCATTGGCCTAAGTCAGGCTGAGATAGGTGGAAGCGATATGTGGTCTGTTATCAGTTTGTAGGTTGTAATTCGCATAAATTTAACGTCGCGCTAACTGCAGTTGGATTGCTTGGAAAGATAGGGATCGAGCGTCGCCAGCATTTAAAGCAGCTCCAAATAACCTTCGTAATTAGCGGAGAAATGAAGTCAATTAGTATGAGGGTGCAGCAGCGGCATGCTGTGGTGGAAGAGCGCACGAAGGAAAAGGGGTAATATAAACTTAATTCAAACAAATTTCGAGGCCAGCATTGCGAATAAAAAGGAAGCACTCGGCGAAAGGAGAGAAAAGTATAACGTGCCTGTAAAGTAAAGTAATAACGCACATAATTTCAGTTTCTGATAAAAAATACCATTGCCAATTCGAAGTGTCATATTAAATTCCTGCCAACACTAGAGAATTATATACTGTCGATGCCTAGTCACACTCGAAATAGTAATTGACTGCAAATTGACTTTAATTTAACAGAGAAAATAACGGGTCAAAAGTACTGAGTAGTGGAATGCACCAATTTCAGCCAATTTATTTAGCGAGCTACTATTTCTGTTCTACTGTTGTCTACAATATTCAGTTGAAAGTTAAACTGGTTCAAATTAAACTAAAGTGTCATTCAGTTTTCACTCCAATTCTTTTAGCATTACAATTCCCATTGTTGAATCAATGCTACACCTTCTGATAGGTTCTCATAAATATAAACGATTTAATATTCATATAGTAACTATTATAGGACTAGAAAATGAAATATGTTTGTACTGCTGGGGTATTCTTCATTGTATTCCATAAGGAAGTGGACGGGCGAAAGCGTCCGTAAGCTTGCACACACGGTTTGCGACGGTTTCCTCTTGAAACGAATCTGACAGCAATAGGAAGTCCAGAAACGCCTTCTGTCCACTGGAATCCTGTACGCCGAGTGCAGGAAAGTATCCTGTTGGCATGGTCAGTGTGCACTCGATCTTCGCGCAGCCCTCTTCCTTTCAACTTCCAGTGTAAAACGGGGCTTTTTGCCAAGAGGACCAAGCAGTCTCCTTTATGGCTATTCAGCTATATTTAACGGCCCTTGCATTACGCGAATTTCGATCAGACAAGATAACTCTATTCTTCGCAATAAATCTTTCCAACTTAGTATCAATATCCTTTTCAACATTTCCTATCAAGTTCAATTAAAAGAATATTACCCTCCATTATTTCATTCCTTTGCAATATCCAAAACCCTTTTCCATTAAATAAATTCCCATTAATTTAATAATTCATCCTATATCAATTCTCAATTACCAATTATTTATTCCTTCTGTGCGTGTAGTGGAACCTAGAGAAATATGGAGGTTCCATTAGAAGTAAACTCAAGTGAAGAGATAGAGAGTGGCAGTATGGGTAGCGTGGAAATTCAGTAGTGAGAGCTTCCGGCAGGAAAAAGGTTCTAGCAGGCTTAAGGAAGCGGCGGTGCTTATTCCTCAGGGGTAAACCAGTGTGGTAGGTGTATTGGTGTGTCAAGCGCAGGGTGGAACCGCGTAGATCGCTGGGTAAACCCGGTGGGCACTTGTTGCTCCTCTGGCAAAGCCCCGTGAGTGTTTAAACGCTAAATAAGGGTATACAACGCCGGCAGAGCAGCACGCTTCCCACCGTATTTTCGGTTTCAATCCACCTAGTCTCAGACTTAGGCTGAGCTTACACCAGATTCTCGTCACTTAATCCCGTCTTCGCATACCTTCCTAGAAATCTTCTTCTGATCAATAATACAAAACTGACATTCCAAATGAAAGTCTATCATTCAATAGAAAATTAGTTTCATCTGAAAAGGATTGAAGGGTTGAATGATTAGACTGATGATTCCGTCCTGTCAGTAGGATCTAATGATTAGATACTAGCAATAACTAGTTGGTAGATGTAAGACATATTTTGGCGATGATACGAGTGTAGATCTGGTTGTATGAGAGAAGCAGAGGCCTTCGGAGAACCGATGCCGAGGGGATATAAGCACAGCACGTGATCTCAGAGCGTGTTTTCCTTGGCGGGCGGGCGTGCGAGAATCCCGGGATTGTGGAAGTTGGGGTGAACCGGTGTTCTCACGTAGGTGCCGGGATACCAGTGACAACAGGAGGGAACGTATTTTCGAAGACACGTACGTTCTATCGCTCGAGCACGGGTTAACTAACACATATAAATCAATCATAGTTTAATAATATCTTCGAATCAAGTGATGCAGACAAAGTATTGTCATAACAAGAATAGAAAGTATGAAATAAAATTGATAGACATTAAATATTATAGTTGATGGGTCTCAGTTGAACGTTAACTCGAAAATTGCTGAGTTAAAGTGCGTCTATCCGTTGGAAAATGTTAAAGAGACACTATCTATCTTTGGTTCGCCGACACGAGTATGCAAAGTGACAGGAATCAGAGTATATTCCCATTGTGAGTATGTGTGGGGCGCATGACAGTCGTGCATGCAACCTAGAATTTTCATATTTCCATCAGGAAGTACTGTTCAAAGGCAGTGCAGCCTGAAAGGGAAACGCACGGGGCGACCCATACAAATGCGCTCAGCATACATGAAAGTCGCAGTAGATATTTTCCCTGGAAGCGCGTAAACATGTATACGTTCATGGGAATGAAGAGAGACGCGTTGGGAATATTGCGCGCGCGCGCGCGAGAGGGAAGCTGGAGTAGAGAAAATTATGAGTAGGTTGGCAGAATAAAGAGAATATACAGGGTGACGTATTTTACTTTGGTTCATAGACTTCGTCAATAAAAATCATTAAGAATGAGTTAAGAGGATGTTCTAGTTGTTCGCAATTTGTAATACTTAATTTCTAGATAGATACAGTTTTGAAAAAGAGTTTGATTAATTTTCGATGCGTGGTTCGGTCTATGTATGGATCACCCTGTAGGAGAGCTGTGATGGCATGATGAGGTACGCGTACGATGAATGGAAACGCAACAAGCTACAGGCTGAATGTGCCAAATTGAGGAGGGTCATTTGTTTGATCTGACCGTCACTCCTCCCTCTCTGCTCGCTCATCCTTTCTCTCTCTCTCTCTCTCTCTCCCTCTCTCACTCTCGCCTTTTCTCCGGCGGCGTAATTTTTAGCGTGATTGGCACGCATCAATGACAACATCTCTCAACCGCTCGAATCTACGGTGAACGAACGACTCGTTTCCCCCTTGGTTTTTGGCGTGTTGTTGCAACAACACTTAACGGATGATCCCACTATTGTCATATCCCGCACTCGTAGATCGATTTACTGCTCTACCGGGAAGTACGAATATGCGTTGTGACTTTGCGTTCAGAGGAACTTCATTCTCCGTGTCATTTCAATGGTTTTAATGTAGAAAATCTTCTTCCAAGTACGTTGCACGCACATACTTATACTGTCGGATAATAAATAGAAGAGAATGAGGGTTAATAAACGACCATTTGCCAAGTACCAAAGATGAGAGAAAAATGAGTTTCAATATTTCGAAGCATAGCCCTCTTTTTTCTAGATTGGTAGTCACAAAGCGTAATGCCCAATGGAATGCGTAATATTCTGTTTAATAACTGATTCTTTGTCGAAAGCGCAATTGCAAAAACGTGGGCTACCTTTATGTTCAATTTATAAACGTGAAAGTTTTATTAATTTTATATCAACTGGAATTTCGAGGCAATACGTGTTAATGTTGGGATTCCTATGTAAAATTTGCTGTAATTGTACTCGCAGCAATAAATACTCGTTGCGTTCTTCGTAGGAACTGTATCCAAGTTTCAGAAATAGGTTACTTGGTTAATTATCTCTCCCTCTTCCTCTCGCTTTCTTTAAAAGTCTAGGGCGGAAATCTTGTTCTTTAATTACTTCCAGGGAACTCAGGCGAGTTCGTAAATTGCAAATTACAAGTAGAGCGCATTTACTCGGGAAAGAAATTTACATTTCGCAAAAGTTGACAAGTCGTTTGACCGAAATGCAGTCGGCGTTGCTCCCATAAGAATATTTTCCAACACAAATTTCGATAGTAATTACTATCATCAGAGACAGGTAATTTGGACGATAATTTATTCGCATCATCGGTTGCGAATATAACATTAAAGTAAAGGTGAGTTGAAAAGTGAAGCTCTCTTCATACGCAATAATTCAATGCACGCTCATTTGTGGCATCAAACGAGCACATAATCGGAGAGTTTCCCAGATGATCCAAGGCTCTTCCCAGTCCTGATTACATAAAATTGTCCGATATAAACAAGGATACACTGTCTGCGCGGGATGAATCGGCGAGGGTGAATTACCCCGAGGAACGCGAGAAGTATCCCGCGTCGAAATCAGATTGGAATTTCTTATAAGCACCGAAAATATCTGCGATCCTCCCTAATGCCTGACAGAGATCCGAATTCCCCGGTTTCTGCCAGCAGTGTCTCACAGCGATTAATGAAATTTCGATACCAATTGCAAACTAGTCACTCCGGCTTTCAGATAGAGATCCATCCTTTTCAGTTAAAACTACATAAATACAATTTAAGAAAATCTAAAAGAATAATCTTAAATCTAAATATACATCTAAACTCTACTAAAAAAAAGAAGAGTGTGACTAATTGGAATTAGTAGAAACAGAAGCGGTGAGAGGAATATCCGTCGACCGATGATCGAGATCTTATCGCGCGATGGTTGATCCGCCGGCGGTTAACCTTATCTGGTTGGTGTATCATCGGCCTAATCTCGAGTGATTCGTCGGCTCCGTGGGTTAATCCCTTGGGACCGGTGTGTCGAGTGTACTTCCTCGACGGGAATCGCTAGATAGGTGAATCGGGACAACACGCTTGCTCGTGCTGCTTGAGTGATCAGGCTAGCTGAGAGAGGGAAGACGTAAAGCAGAGCAGAGCAGAGCAGAAGTAAGAAGACGATGTAAACGTAGGAGCGAAGGCGGCATGTGTGTACCTCTTGCTGGGGGGAGGTGGGAGAAGGATTCGAGATTAGTGATGCCTCAGGATCACTGGAGCAATATGATCCGATGCGAGCAAGAGAGCTTTCCTCGGTTCGTCGTCTGCTCACTGGCCTTGAAATAATTATGTCGGCTTCCCAGCCAGCTAACCGACACTTGCCTCTTGTCCCCTTAACGATCCCATCTTCCCATCTTGCTACCTTGTCCGCCTGCCTGCTTGCCTGGCTGCCGTCGCATCGACGACCGACGACGTCCCTCCGTCTTCGATTGCGTCGTCAGCCACGATTGATCGTCGCTCGCCCGGATCTCTGATAATCGCGCTTTTCTCCTTGAAAGCCGATTACGATATCTCCTCGAACGTACTTTCCTCTTAATGCGTGTGAGATCACCTGGCAAGCCCGAAGGGGTGCTGCCAATTTAAGTGCCAATCCTCCTGACTTTCCGCGCTCTTCCGTTCTGCTAGTTTCTCACGCCCTGATTTTACGACTCGCCAATTAGGCCCATCACTCGTTAAATTCTCCCAGGACTGTAACATTAATACGTACTAATCAGAGAGTAATGATGTTACAGGTCTCTAATAAAAATGGTCCGGTTTCAATAACCATCCTTTCAAGCTATACTTTATGTTTTGTCCTCGTATAATAATTGTTAATTGATAATTGGAGAAAAATTTGTCTCTGTTTTCTTGGAATTCGAAATAATATGGAATGACCTGTGAAGCATGATATTTCAAAAGCAGTGGCTGTGCGATAATCCTAGTAAGATATACATGTGGTGGATGACATATTGAAAGAGAGGATAATCTGCTGAGGGTTGTGACAGGCGTGTCAGGCATTCTAGAGAGGTAGAGGGACAAATTGAGGAAGAGAATGAAATGGGATAGGTCAGGACAGAAGAAAGTATGAACCGGGTGCCCCCGGGACAGAGGAATCTGCTGGTACATTCGCCGAGGGGTAAACAACCCCGGTGTTTGTTTACCCACTCACTCACTTTTAAAGCTTTTCAAGCCGTATTCAAGCTCATAGCTTCTTAAAGAGGAGTCAGTTGCCCGTTAAGACAAGCTTCTACCATACTACTCATTCGGTCTGACATACACTGTCGCTTCCCCTTACTTTCAACTTAACTTCTAATGTATTCTAATCGAACTAACTCACGAACATTAGAATCTATTATCGCCTGTTAATCACTAAATATCATTCCGTGTATAATGAATCGTTTACTTGCCGAAGTTCATTTGTAAATGAATTCCATAAGTCAGCATTGTTTATCAATGAAATGTTTAATCGGGTTTAAAAACCTAGTACTTGTTTTCTTGGGATTTGATACGTTTTAATGCCAATGAGGTTTCTTCAACATGGAGACTGCGTCTCTTTTGCTGTTATGTTCAGTAGAATATCGATTTTTTATAATGGCAAGCGGATTATGTGGGTTGTCATAGGATATAGGCAATATACGTGCTAGAAATCAGAGAATAATTATTTTCTTTGGTGAATAATGTTAGAAGTGAAGTGCATACATATTTTGTAGGCAGAGAATATAAAAGGAATGATATACGAGAATGATTCTGACTGAGAAGATTGTTATGACAGCCAACAGGCATCGATCTCCATAGAAACCCCGGCTGATCTGCTCTTTTACGTGCTCTTGCTACTCTTGTGCTGTACCAGCTATCCCTTCGTTTCCGATTTTTTGCGACCACCTCGCGTGAATTAAGACACCCTCCCTTGGACGCCGAGAGCACTGGAAATTGGTGTCGTTTGTCAGGATAAGACCAACGCTCAGACGTATGTGTGAACTCCCAAACTAGCGCGGAAATCGCCGGACACTTACAGCGGAGTAATATGTTTCGCACTGAAAGTGTCTTACGTGAAAGTATCACCTAACATTTTTCACTTTACACTTGTTTTGTGTTCACTTGTCGCATTTTATTATCAAAGTGTATCTAATTTGTAATTATTTCATTGATATTTGTTACGAGGCGGTAACATTTCGTTTATTTCAAGTGTTGTTAAAAGCAATAATAAAACGATAAGAAGGGAAAAAAATGACCTCGACTGAACGAGAGAGTCCATTGCGAATGGAAGATAATTAGCGGGCTTTCCCCGCCGAATTTTTAATTGCCCTTCGTCCTCGCTGGTTTACTGTCCGGCTCGCTCTAATTCGTTGGCTCTAATTAGCCAGGCTCCGAATGGAGCTGCTAAAAATTCGATTAATGCCCGCTACCCTCGTGATTTCTGAGCGGTGTCAATTAATATCATTTCTTCTGTCGATATTTGCGCTTCGTCGACTCAAGAATTCGACACAATTATAGGCGAGGTTTCCTTCCTCTCGAGAGTCTCTAGTGTCTGACTTTCGATTAGTACGATCCCTTTTATTTCAACGTTAAATTCACTTCATTTTCTAGAAGTCTCTAAATTGACGTATGTGGAACACGGTTCATTTCATTCCAGATTCTTCCAATAAAGCTTTAGAAATGAAAGATGCTCCTGTTAGGAGGATACAGAGAAGTTGCTTGTTGAGTACACTGTGTTGAAAATGTCGGTGAACTGGGAAGAAACGATTGGTGGATAGTTAGAAGCGTTTGGTAACGGAGCACTAAGAATGCTCGCACATTGAAAGCGCCGGTAAAAGGAGCGACTAGATTCGAAGTAGTAGAAGGAGGATCCGGCGAAGAAAAGGCCCGGAGTCCTCGTTCTTCTTAAAAGGACGACGGGAAACGCAGGGCGGAACAAAGTAGTTGGCGCCGATTAAACAAATCGCATTATAAGTTAGCCTCTGCTGGCTGCACCAAACTTACCAACTCGCTTTATATTAAGACGAACCGACCCTCCAAGCCGTCGGAGGCTGATCCGAGCGACGGCGGCACCGGCGGCGTCGGCGGCGTCGGCGGCGTCGACGGCGGCTATAAACTTCAGAAATGGCTCGAAGACTCCTCGAGGGTTTGGCTCCGGCAACCTCGAAGGAAGGACCCGGCTCCGGAGCAGCCGAACAAGAAGCTATAATTGTTTAATTGAATTTATCAGCTCGACCCCCGTAGATTTGTCAAGTCTGACAGTTCCAGCACGACGTCGTCGTCGCGACGACGACCTCACAGTCGGCGATCCTGAGCCTTTCCACCTACACCTCCCTCTTCTCTTTCCCATTTCTTCCGATCCTTTGGCAATAGTAGGGAGTCCAGCGCTTACTTCGATCCATTTATTATCCTTATCGCTCATAATTAGCTTTAGATCCGAGCGTAATCCAGCCTCAATGTTTCTTTCGAGAGGTTGCATCAGCCAAAAGCTTTAACCCTTTGCACCCCCGATTCTCTCAACTTCCTTCTCCCTCATTTACATATGCATAATAAAGAGACGAGATCTACTCGAAGGAATATATCCTCGAATCGGGAGGTTCTTTATCAACCACCTTGTAATTGTCCGAGAATAGCCAGCGGGGTTAAACATTATCTTCAACAGGAGTTCCTTAAAGTGGCTCAATGTTGTAACTGTGATTCCATCCTACGAATTTCACCCATTTGCCCCCTGCGATTCATCAGCCTTTCCTAGCAGGTCCTCACCAATCTTCCTTCCAGGCGGAAGAGGTCCTCGTAACTTTCATCCTCTCTTTCCTTGAGCTGGCCTGCTCTCTTTTCTCGCCGGTTTCTCCGACAGGGCAAGCTACGCGGATTAATAGACACTTCGGGGCCGCTTCCTTGGACAATTTGCGAATTAGCGTCGGCCGGGTGTAACTCATCCATGGGTAGTTAACGACGAGTCCGGCTTAATACGCGAGTCATAAGTCCCGAACTTCTTACCGCGTGCAATGAATGATCGGCCAGGGGAAGAGGGGGTGGGGTGGTTGGAAAGAGTCGAAAGAAAGAAGGTCGCGGCAGAGGGTGAGAGAGGGGCTGAGTTGCCGTGGCTGTTCCGGTCCAGATTGGGGTGGTGCGAGGCGAGGGCCAAGGCAAGAGGAAGAAGAGAGAGTGAGAGAGAGTGAGAGAGCGCGGGTGATTCGGGGGGCGGAAGGAGGACGAGAAGCGAGGAGGCGCCTTCTTTCGTGGAAGAATATGCGGCTGCAAGAAAGAGCCGTCCAATATTTCAACGCGAGCCACGCGATCGCGCGACTGAGCGACCACTTGAAATATCTTGTCGCCGCCCGGCGAAAACTTTCGGTGCCGCCAACTGAAACATGCTGACGTAACCATAAAGATGCCCGGGGGTGGTGGTGGCGGTGGAAGAGGGAGCGGGAAACCGTCCTGACTCCTGCAATGCCTGCACCGACTTTTCGCGACGGACACTTCACGACCTGGCCGCCCCCTCTCGCCCCCTTTTCTCGCCCTTTCTCGCCCCGGACCTTTCACTTCCATCTCGGAATACCATCCCTTCCACTTCTCTCTCCTCTTTGCATACCATTTCATAATACTTGTCTACTCAGAAAGCTCTTTTATTAGCATACCATAACAATTATGCTAGATGTAGTACAATTTATGGTTTGTAATATACGTATTTGGGAAAATCTGTCTTTTGATATTCAGGTATTAATTGTATGTGGATATGCTTGTAAAGTAGAGTATCGGTATTGTACTCGAAGAAAGAGAGCGTGAATATTGAAGCTGGTGAAAGAAGGAGCATTCGAGATGAGCCACTGTTGCTAATAAAGTAGAAGACCGGATTACTGGTGGAATACATAGGTTATTAAATGGCTTCGCATTAAGCCAATTGGACGGAACTGTGGATACAGGGATATAAGTTTAACCGCGCAAGAAGAGCAATCTTCTTTGAACCGCTTCCAATTTCAGTTGGGACGTTTCAATCACTGGCGTAGAATGTAGAAGAGAAAGTGCTAATTCAAGTATCCGTAGAGTGCAATTCTTCAGTAGATTGCTCATCTGGGCAAAATCGAAGTCTTTTACCCGCTACGGTATTACTTCGTCTTCGATTGGTTCCTTTCTCTTATGCGCATCAGCGACATATAAAGCTATTCGATGAAGTTCATTCCTTTACTTGGAATCTTTCTAAACTTGTTCGAGTATCGTTTCCTCTTTGAATATCATCTACACTCTGTATCGATGATAGAGCCGTAATGACACTCCTGCAAAGTGGAGAATTCCGCACTGCCAGTATGATTACGAGAAACACACTACAGCTTCCTGTCCAATAGTTTTTAGTACTACGTTTCTTGCTCCTTTACTATTATGACATTCCATTTTTTATCGAAGTATTAAAAGCACGTTCAGTTACATTGGTATCTGGTTTTCCTCTGAAAGACTCAACGGTAGATATTCGCTTTTGTGAAACCGTTTTGATCTGGTTTTACGAATTGTGGTTAGAAATCTTTTCAATCCACGCTCAAAATGCACTTCAATGCCAGGGTTTCGTTACGATACAGATCGAATGAAATACGATTTGTATTTCAGTGAAATGGAAAACCAAATTCAGTTTAGTGAAAACTTGGGAAATTGATTTATATGCGTGGCCAGGCAAAGTTGAGCGGATGGTGTGCCAAGAAGGGTTTATGTTTTATCGTAAAATATCAAGAATGACGTAATAAAACTCTGCTAACTGATTTTTCCATTGTGAATTATCATCAGAAATCTGAGCGGAGGTATTAATTAAAGGAGTCGATTGAAAGCAGTAAAAAAAAAGGAGAAATTTTACAATGCGAGTATTGACATACTATAGCAAACTGATAATGTCCGGGTGAACTGAAAGGAAATTCTTATCCAGAATCGTGGAAGGATTGCAGGAGAGGATTCGAAGGACTCTTTGCGCGCGGCTACAAATCCCAGATCGGCGATGAATATTCGATCGACGAAGTATAAAGCGTCGGTGCCTGGTCAGAGTAAGCTCCCGGCATTCCCGGAGTAAGCTCGGCACTGTGAAGTCGTAAAGCTCGAAGAACGCTCTCAGCCCTCATTCTCCACCCACCAGCCAGAATCTCGCGATTCCTCTTCTACTTGGAAGATACGATCGAACCGGTAGACTATCCGAAAGGGGCCGCGTCCACCAAATCATGGGCATAGGTCGAAGGTCATCCCAAAGCGATAACACTGCCAACAAGGTCGATATTTCCTTAGTCTCTAAATGCACTCGTCCACTTTTCATTCCAAACTTCTCACAAGCCTGGTCATCGATATCAATCGATTAATTTTCAAGTGTGATTAACTACTGAAACATCGGACCTTCTGCCAAGAAAACGCACTGATTCAAGTAGCTAAAGCATGTAGCATTAAAGTCGGAGGAAAGTAATAGAAATACAAGCTAATAAAAGAAGGCAATGACGAGTCCCATAAAGATTTAGTCTTGCGGTTTATCTTTTCAATGCCGCCTAATGCAAAGGAGAAAGCATTGTCGATTGATGCGCGCCCGACAATCAAGTGAGGGGAGCATATAACGGGCAAAGTGATTCGGTGATAAAGTGAATTTCAGAACTCCCCCTTCGCAGAGCTAGAAGTATCAGCTCCTGGTGCTGGAAGTTGGGGCTGGGATTACTCGAATGATTCAATATTCCCGTTTCTTATGTTCCCAAATATTATAGGCATATCGAAATAACCAAGCCTTCCTATTTCAATATTATTCCTACTATAAAAGACTTATTTATTTATTAACAAATTATCCAATGCTTTAATTATCGTCATTTCAATTCAATTGCATCTCTTATAGTGACATATTTAAGCATGCTCGATTGAGAAGGTTCGAATCATTTTGGATATGGTGTCTCGAAAGCTGATTATGAATTTTCAGGGAAAATGATTCGCCAGTCGTAGCCCTAGTCTTGGTCGAAGTGGCACTAAAGTTCTCTCTCGTAGCTCTTGGGGTGGGGGTGTGCGGGCCGTTGGCGCCAGCAGGACGCGTCGCGGCGCCACGTGGCCAACCCTCCCACCGATATCTTCCTATCCACTTCACCTAGTGAACACGGACACACCGACGCACACACTCACAACTCTGTCTACCCTCTACATCGAACTGAGAGCAGAGTGAGAGAGAGAGAAAGAGAAAGAGAGAGAGGAAGAGAAAGAGAAAGAGAAAGAGCAACCCTCCCAGCTTCAACCCTCCCTGTCCGTCGGGCCGCTCCGTCTTCTCCTTCTTCATCTCACTCTTCCAGCTTCCTTCTGCGGGCGCAGCATCCCTCTCCCGCGCTCACTGCCACGATGACTGGCTACGTCGATCGTCCTCTATCTCGAATTGCCGCGTATCTCTCCCTCGGCGAAGGTAGCGATCTGTATAGGATACATGTCCCGACTGGAGGAGACCTTCTGGGTTACCACTTGGATAAAGGAGCCGGCACACTGCACTTCCCCACCCGGCCCGGCGCGGCACGGAGCGGAGCGCTTCTATCACTTGAAGCCTGGTGCTTCTTGCCTCCTATCTAATTAACTGATGGTCTACTATCAAGTCTGAATGGGCCAACTTCCTCATCAGTCCTTTAGCCACCCCAGGGGCTTACTGTCTAATAAAACGTTACGCCCTTCAACGCTTCTTTTAATCGCTAGTACGAAAAACTAGTCGCCATTCTCTTAAGTGGTTCCACTGCCACTCTTACAATTGAAATCTTATCGAACTAGTTCACTATTAACTAATAAAAGTATAGTATTACTATTGTTTTATATTATAGATATAGTAGATCGTTAGTAGATGAAAGAGAGATAGGAAGGAATGGATGAGGAGGGAGAGTGAAAAAGAGTGGTGTAAAAGAATAGTGGAACTAAGCGAAGTCGAAAAGAGAGAAGTGTGGTCGGAAGAGCACGTGGAGGAAATAAATATGCTGGATGCGCACGTGCCAAAATGCCGGTGCGATGCGCGTGGGTGGCGTCGTAATTCCAGCGGGGTGACGATTTTTCAAAATCAAACGTAACCAAAAGGCTGGCGCCATAAATTTCCGGCGGATCTGCCCCGCTAGGTAGGTTCGCGTTGCGTAACGACACGTAACTCAATGTAATTCAATCGGCCTCGCATTTTTACTCACGTTACCGCCATATATCAGTGGCCAGATCATACATCGACACACACTGCATCCTTCGCACTATTTTTTCCTCACTCCCACTGTATACGTGTGCCGCCCCTCGTACACGTGTCTGTGATTCACCGACAGCCAGCAGCGGCGTTTCCACGGAATTAAAAATATAAAAAACTCTGCTATAGTTGACACCAGCCGGGGAAAACCTATTTTTTTAATTAAATCCCGGACAACGAATCTGTAACTGCTAGCTGAAGTGACAGCACTTTGCGAATGGCTCTTTCCTCGCCCGCTGTTTGTCCCCGCTAACTGTGTCACTCAAATCCTTACCGGTTAAGAGAATTCTTTTCCTCGGTCTCTATAACATTCAATCATTTTTAATCTCTTAATTAAAGGGAGCTGTCAGTAAAAGCACCTGACAATTTATCACCTTTTTTCATTCCAATCTACCGTTAGGCAAAATGGGCTGAAAATCTTTTGCATTTGACATTGCCCGAAAGATTTGGCTGTCCTGAAATCCCAAGAGTGCTCAAGACTAATTGCTAAAGCAGGAAGACTAACAAATCGGCAGTTAGTGCCTGAGAGATGGTATTCGGGGGGACATTAATATGGAAATAGCGACACCCCTGGCAAAAGCGGGGGTTCGTTTAACCGAGCTAGATATAGATTCGAATGATTCTTTCATCTCGTGTCGTTTAACAGCCATGGGACGTAATTATTTTGCTCGCACGATTGAGAATCCGCTGGCTAAAATAAAGCCCCGCTGGAAGAATCAATGTGCCGAATGGAACGTGCTGCCAGATCCGATTAAGTTCACCTAAAATTAGACAACAATTAGCATTCTCGTCTTTATTCCAATTTTAGAATGATAATGCAGCCTCCCTTATTCTAATTGCGATGGGCACGCCAAATCGAGATGAATGATTGAAATGTTTTTTTACAAATTCTGACTCGTTCGCGCCAAGCACGTTTCTTCCTCGTTGCATTCGATCAAAGTGATTGGTGTGTCAGGATTCCTTAATCAATCGAATTTCCACTGCTTTTAGTTCCCGAGCCGGTTATAATACTAAAGATGATGGTAGTTCACAATTATGTCGTTAATTTACACTATCCGTAATTTAACATTTAATTATAATTCAATTTTAAAAAAATATATATAAATAACTGTATAAGTAGTTGGCACGTAGTGTACGAATGTGAGTAGGAATAAAAGCGATGAAAACAGAGGACAGAAACCATTAGCAAGTAGGGGGGCAAGCGCGTTTTAGTATCGACACCGATCTTTCATCCGAAAAGCGAGGAGTGCCACACTGGCTGCCTTTGTATAGCTGGTAGTGCGCAAAGTGCCAGCAGCAGCGCCGACTGTCCACTCTATTCTTCCACCGATTCTACCCAGCCGGGCTGAATCTACTGACACTCGCATTTTTGTGCCTCTCTCCAACTTTTTCTACGCACTGACATTCACTGACGGACACACGAGCCTAGGAACTTTCCCGCCCTTTTAACCACAACAAATTCGTCATGCAATTCGTTGCACGATACGCGCAAGATGGTACAAATCACAAGTAAAATGAAAAGCTAATTGTGTCGGAGCTTTTGCCGGAAGTGGTATTTGGCGTTTAGTCGATCGCTAATAGGTACTTGATCGGAGTATCGGGAGAATGGGGGATTGGGAATGGAAGGATGACAGGGCCAGGCCGAATGAGAAGTGCGGGGCATCGAGACACGAGTCCTACGTCCTCGTCCTCATCCTCATTCTCGTCCTCGTCCTGGTCCTGCTCGCCAGCGTGATTTACATGCATGCCAAAGGCTTTTACCAGCAGATTCCGTTTCTCTCTATCCATTTCTCTCTTTCTCTCTCACTCGCTCCCAATACCAGTGAAGCGATATCGCTTCCACGGCGATATGTATCTCTCGGACGGAGCCTCGAATCCCGGAATTGTGCGCCCGTTGGCACCACGTCATTACTTTGTTTATGAGGACGGGAACACGCCGGGACAGCGAAGAAAAAGTGTGCCCCCACTCGCTCGACGATCCGGCTAATATTTACCGGTCAAGCCGGACGTGTTGCCGCTTACACGGGATTTTTCCGCCGGGCGACGCCGAGTTTTATGCACACTACGAATCCCTGATCCACTTTGCCAGTCGGGCGAGCGATCGCCGTCTCAGTTTGGCAGCATGCCTCCTTGCCTGTCCAACCTGCACTTTGCTCACTGATTTCCCCCCCCCCCCCCCCTTTTTTTTGTCCTGAATATTCAGGAGTAAGAACATTTAGATATTCCGTGACGCGTTGCTTTATTTATTTCATTAAATTAAGATCAGGTTTCAGTGAGAATAATTACTTTTAATATAAAAGAGAGAGAGAGCAGATTTTTATTTAGGTATTTGTGTGTCATTATTAATGTATGTTTATTGCTGTCTGTTGCAGATGTCCCAAGTGTCGAGGACGAACGGGAGGACGGCCAACTATTTGTGATAAGATGTAGAAATAATTATGCCAGATCAGGACGATACGAACCATACCACGATGTGTATCCTAAGGATGCGTGTCAACGCGCGTGCAATTGCGGTGCACGAATCACACCGTGATTACTCCGGTGTCATCTCGCTCGGCGAGCCGCTCAACATCCATCAGGACGAGGAAGGACCGATCGTAATTGATTTATGTAAAGCAAACTCTTTTTACTTTCTCTAGAATTGAGAGACACCAATTGACGAACTGTCTCGAAACCAGTCAATACTCGACAAGATTGCCCAATTGCTATCTTTCATTGCTCTCGTCCCTTTTTTGCCAACTAATTTCAAAGACACTTCCCCTCCCCCCTTTTATACTAGCGGTGAGATTTGTGTCGGGGACTCTCGACGGTCGGTTTTAACGAAAGCGATTAATATATATATATAAAAAAAAAAAAGCTCAATGTCGGAAGACCGGTGACGAAAAATTCTTGCAATTTGATTTCCTTTAAATTATTCGAACATGCAACATCCCAGCAGTTCTATTGAGAGGTCTGCCGACTAGATTTTCTTGCGGAGTCATGCGCGGCATTACATCCTGGACATGTAGAAAGGGATAAGCGGCCGGGAGGATGACACTGTTAATTCACTCCCAACGTATTCCGGTCAGCTATTCGCTTTCCCTTTCCCTTGCGTGACTTCCGGCCTTCATTAGAAAAATCGCCGATAGAGATGTCTCTAATTAGCATCCTCCAGCTAACGTTGAACTTAAAGCAATGAGAGAAGACTCGTGTTTCGATGCCCCAACAGCATTACTATAAAAGCTACGATCGACTCCTTCTCGCGCGTCCTGCTCTTCGATGCCCTCTCCTCTGCCAAGACGGAATTATTCCAGTCGAGTTTTTCGGGATTGCACACTGTAAATTAATGACACGAGCTCGTTCACTGTGAAGAGGAACTTGGTAGATTGGAAGATGCGAGCACTAGCCGGCGATTCGCCATATGTACACGATCTCTGTTCCCCTTAAACATAACCTCATAGTGCTCCAAGGCGCACAGTATATATATAAATAAATAAATCTAGTTATAAATGTTATATAAAAGCATATACATAAACACGGAATCAGAGTAAAATAATATTATTGTATGTAATTAAACTATTACGAAGAGAAGAAGTGTGCGGAAGATATCGCTGCGAATGCTATATAAATATTATACAATATATATATATATATATATATATATATACATATATATATATATATAATATTATACAAGAAATATTGAATATATTCTATAGAATGAATATTGTACGTTCGCTAATGTTACATATGGTATACAAGATATATATATATATATATATATATATATATATATATATATATATATATATATATATAGTATGCATATGCATGTATATATATATATATATATATATATATCATAGGATATGTTCGCGATAGAGATAGGTACAGATTGCAAAGGCATACGACAGGCGCATCCAAGGTGTGCGATAGAGGGACTCTTAGTCATTTGGAGTCATCGTTATCCTCGTCGACGCTGGTGAGAACGATGATGACGCTCATCGAGCCACGCGGCTCTCTGTCTATCGCATACCCTTAGGGGGAGAAAATAAGGAAGGAAAGAACTCGTTGGTGCTTTTCGGTAGGTAAAAAATATGTCTTCGTTCGTTGCGTCGAGCGTGGATTCGATGTGCTAGATAGAAAGGAAGGGGAGAAAGGAAGGAAGAAAGGAAGAAAGGAAGGAAGGAAGGGAGTAGCGAGACTGAGCTCGAATCGAAAGTGTTCCGAGCGGAGCCGAGCCGTGGTTGCACCTTGGAGAGAGAGGATCTCCAGTGCTCGCTCTCGGATTGGATGGGTGGCCAAATTAGAGCAACTCGGGACACAGGCTTACGCTTTGCGCGAGGACCTCTCGAGCAGGAGAGTACGTAACTAGTCGATGCTTTCGAGGAGGTCGGAATCGAAGTGGCCGATCGGCCGCTGCCGATGTAGGATCCTCGGGGATTCTCGAAGAGATTGAAGGCCAGTCCGAAGCCGGAGCTGGGAGCTAGGAGGTAGGGATGCTGCGCGTAAGTCGAGGCAAGCGTCTTTTGCCCGGAGAAAAGAGCTTAGCTAAATTTATTGAATCTTAGTGGTGGCTATCGGTGGTCTAGTGGATCAACGACTAGAAGGGCCAATGCTGGGGCTATCATAGAGACGCCGGTCCTATGATGGTGCCGGTCTCAAGGCGAATTCGTGCACGCGCGCAGGAAAGTCAATTTTCTCGACAAATACGATTAAGATTAGGCTAGCTGTGGAGGTTAAGCAGTAGGGGGGTGGAAGGGGTGGAAGGGGCGGAAGGGGCGGAAGGGAGAAAGGAGGCACGCTTTGCAGGAGCGGGTGTTGTATTAGCCTGAGCGTTAATGCGAACTGACGGCGCTGATACTTCGATCTTAAGAATAGTTAGCTCTCGTTTTAAGCTTCCCTGAGTAACTGCTACTTCTGTCGGCCCGGTGGCGCTCTGTCACCGTGTTCTTCTTTGAAATGATAAGACACCGCTTCGTTAGGCGCCAGGACGCCGCTCCGCTTCGACAGTATTTGCTTGGCTGGTTGGACTGCAATAATTACCGTGACGGCTAATTATTTCGAGGCCGAGTGGACGCGTCGATTGTGATTCCTTAATTAAAAGGTGTGTGTGTGTGTGTGTTACGCGCTCTAGAAACTGCCAATTAAAGTGCAATACCTCTGTACAAAGTGCGCCGTCAGTCGTCATTGGCTCCTGCGCGCTAACGCTCGCGACAGCTGTAACAGAGACACGAGCTTTACGTTCTGCCGTGAGTGCGTAAGTTAATCGTAAGTGTTCATAGTGTAACAGCGGGACGAAGCTAATCTACATACACCCAAGGAGAATTACACGTGTGACTGAGGATCAGTGACTGTCATGTAGGGACGCTGAGGCAACGTGCCACGGGACAATCGATTAATCCGGCGTCGTTAGTGCCGACAGGAATTAGCAGCGAGTCAGATGGACTGTAACGTGTTGACGCTTCTGAATTTAATGATTCGAATTGGGCTATTTCGACCCTTGCATACCACTTGGACCTTTTTTTTTCCTGCTACGCCTTTCATGCATTGTTACGACATGCAAATGTTAATACTTCAATACAGTACTCCCCAAGCAACTTTACACAGAAACATAATTTGCCCCTTTTTATCGAAATCCCATCGAAAGAACAATTGAAAGCAAACAGGCGAGCGAGGGAAATTTGCGAGACGAAAGGTCCAAGTATTGCGAGGGGCTCAAAAAGTATGACCCTTTCACTTGGACGTACAATTGTGCAGAGTGTACAATCACCATTCAATTACTATTCTAACTAATTAGGTATTACCTGTTAGTAGTGAAGGAGCTGTACAGAAGGAAGCGGCGTCGGTGCTTTGCGCGGGAGCTTAAAGGAAAGTGCGCGCGTAAGATTTGCTCGTATATCCGTCCACTGAAACTAGCATTTGGAGCGCAGGAATAATGGCGGGAGGCTGAAAGAATACTCGTCGTGTCAATAGTCCGCGGTAAGCGGGAAGTAAAAAAAAAAAGAAGAAGAAGAAGAAGAAGAAGAAGGGAAACAGTGACTTTCGTCGCCTATCGTAGAATCTTGACTCTGTATTCGTGCGAGCAAAGTATGCGCTTGTAGGGGGCCGGAACTCTCTTTTTACAAGATGGACCCTTTGCCGATTTCCTGCCTATCCTTCGAGCTACCGATTAGGCGTGTGTGGTAGAAAGAGTTTTACTACTTGACGACGGGCGTCTAGCTGTGAAGACAAACTAATTTTACACCTAGACTATATAGAGCACTGCGTAAACGGTGCACTCCTCCTCCGAGGAGGACTTGCGTTTGAGGAGAGCAAAACTGAACGGAGAGAGACGATGCCTGTGGAAAACGAGCCCTAGATTAACAATCGAGCCACTCTTCTGCACCGTGATCCAGCACACGTTAAGCGAGCTCGTCTTCTTAGCGAAATATCTTAGATAAATATATTATTACCTAGTGGTACATAAAGCTATTATGTAGTCAATGTTAATAAGGGTGAACGAGAATCTGCGTGCGAGAGAGAGAGAGAGAGTGAGAGAGAGAGAGAGAGAGAGAGAGAGAGAGAGAGAGAGAGAGAGAGAGAGAGAGAGAGAGAGAGAGTGAGAGAATGAGAGAGAGAGAGAGAGAGAGAGAGAGAGAGTGAATGATAGCGTTGAGAGAGTCTGAGAAGAAGCGAGTGCGAATGAGAGACTTTTCGATACGAGAACATGGACACCCTACTAAAGTCTAAGTTACGCTTAAGCTGTACTCCCAAATAACTTTCCTCGGGCGCAGGTATCCCTGGAACTGCGAGCGTACCGGGTACTCTTCTCTTTGGTTCGCGAGAGACAGTCTGCTGGGTAATGTTGTCGTTCGGAGCGTGTCCCCATGAATAATTGCCGCCAATTATTAATTAAATCTTGGCCGTCTCACGGCCAAACTGGGATACCAGAGAAGGAAGCCACTCAAGATCAAGCACGTGTTCGTTAAGGTGGATGTTCGCAGGTACACGAATTACGAGGAACTTAGCCTCAGCCGTTGAGAAACTGGCGCCTAGTCAGCCTAGGTTACTAGCATCCCTCAGACTATTTCGGCCCAACTTGTTTTTCCCACTAATTGACAATTCAGTTCGAGCGACTCAAATTTTTCTCCCGACTGCGTAAGGAAGAGATTAAGTTGGAGTCTGTGAAGGTCTCTTGGGAGTTTGAGAGTTCGAGTCCTTTCTTCGTAAGTAGAAAAGGGCTGGACGTGTCAGACCCCCGACACCAAAAGCTACCTGTCCAGCTAGCGTACACTTCGATTGGCCAGCTCTTTTCTCTGCGATGTGGAAAATCTGTATACATATGTGATTCGGTACTTTTCGATATGTTTCCTCGATCAAGTAAATCGCTATCCGCATTACTGTCCCGATATCTTTTTTTCCACGCAGCGATTTATTCTTAATTCCTGGTAGGTCTCTAGCTATACATAATTATGTTTCTTTCTTTCTCGGATGTATACGCGACTAAGCACAAATGTTTGAACACTGTATAAGATATGTAGACACATATTTGAAACTTGAGTTATATATTTAACATGAATACTATTTAATATATGATTCAAGCTTATAATAAACGGGTTGTATAGAAAATCACCGTGTCTTATTCTTCCCGATCCTGGCAAGCAATCCTTAATTTAATATCATTTAGATTAAGCTAGACTATAGTTCTACCATTTTTCTATGTAACTATGCGAATGCAGTGAACAAAGGGCCGCTCAATTCTTAATGCAAATATTTCGCAGAGTGGGAAAGGGAGAGGGATGATTTTTTTCCCGAGGTCTGACAAGGGAACCGGCGGGTTCAAGTTATTAGCCGAAGCAGGAAATAGATACCAGTTCTTATACGTACATATATTTTGTCGTGGTGTCGTTAATCAACGTCAAAGGGAAGAATAGAGCATTGTGGTATCAAACGAAAGGAAGGTAAGAGGTACGCTAGGGTCGAGAGACAGGAAGGAAGACTTAAAATGGAACTCTTAAGTGCAAGTGTACCTCCTTTTCTTTCTCCTTTGCTTTCGCACATTTTCCTTGGCTCCCTTCGCTAACTGAACCCTCCCACTTTCGGATGAGAATATCCATAATCCTTCTACATCGACTTAGACAAATCCTTACACGCCTTCCGAAAGAACCTTCTTCCGGACTCTTATGTCTCTTTTTCAATTGTACTCTTATTTTGTATTCGCACACATTGTATCAATCGTTCGAAAGTCCAGGATTTATAGTAGCTATCAAAGGGAACTAGAAGCATTTTCGACTTGGAGAAAAAGCATTCGGATGGAATGCCTACTTAATTGGAAGAAAACTCAGAGAATGCATGATCCTGTGAAGGTGAAGAGCCTCTTAAGATGCAAATGCCATCCCTAGCAGGTGCGTTTCAATAGCTCGAGCCTCCAATTGGAATGGGCGGTCGCAGTGCGGAAGGACTAAGGACTAAGACAGGAGTAAGACGAGCTAGAGAAAACAATGGAGGAGGGTGCCCGGTAAGAAGATGTGGAAGATAGGTCCGGAGGCGAGAGATTTCTTTGGATTTAATTAGGCTCGCGAGAAGGAGGATGACGCGGTGACGCCGTATGTGCCAGAATATCGCTAGCGGCTCCATGGAAATTCTTAATTAAATTCTCTCCACTCTTCGGAGGAACTCCATCGGAGTTTTTTCATCCTCGCTGGTCTTGTCCATGTCCTCTGTGTCTGGCCTGCTTCCACAGTCCCAGTCCTGGCCCCGCTTTCACCGGGAAACTTCAGATTGAGCCTGGTGTCGGCTTTTATTCTAATATTCCAGAAGGGCCGCGCTCCCTTTCCCTGGCAAAACAATTAAGGCTCTCGGCTGGCTTGGCCTTACACTTTACATACTCTCGGCCTCTCTTATTCGTTACCGCAGCCACGACACTGCCTTCTCGTTACTCTGCACATTCAATGCCCGATAAAATTAATCCTCCGCCTCTTCTTAGCTCACATCCCACTCCACCAATCGCTCGGGGAGACAAGGAGAATGCTTAGCATTTATTACTCTGCTTAGATTTTCCAAACTAATTTACCAGGTCATTCTATAACCGATTTAATGATATTTGAATCGTAGAGTGGACTCCATTCATGTACTATTTGCATTCAGGAGAGTTCAGTAATTTAATCTTAGGTCACCAATCGAGAAGTCCACGGTCAAGAGTCCAATTAGGAGTCTATGATTTAATTGTTCACTAACTATTCTAAACTTAATAATAATCCTACATTCACTACAATTTTTATACTGCAAAGCATAACAAATGTGCAAAAGATGGTTTGTGTTAATATAATAAAGGACCTTGAAAAAACAGGGTAGGTAATTCTTTAACTGTTCTGTGGGCTGACGAATTCTTAAAAAACAGACAATAATTAATAGTGAACGGAACGCGCAAATATTTTGGGATGGAAAAGAAGAGACTGGCTGAAGAATAGCAGAATAGAAGCTCAAATACTTGAGAAAGTGTCTCTCACCTTAGCACCGGTTGAAAATATCAATATGTATAAGGGTCTGAGATTGAAGGGGCCGAGCGTTGGAGGGGGGGGAGGCTGTGCCTGGACCGCGTGCACAGATTCTTCGCCGAGCGGGTAATAACGAGCCATGAATTATGAATCGGCGAGTACGCCACTGTGTGCTCCCAGGCTGGCCCGGCTCGGTTCGGTGCTCGCTCTTCCCTCTTCGCTCCTCGTTGCTCACTCGGTGTCTTTATGACTGTTCGTTTAGCGGAGACGACGAAAATCAACAACGCATTGTTCCTTCCGCTGGTTATTATGCAAATATTTTGCACTGCGCCCCACCGCCTATTACGGATCCATTAAATCAGCTCCTCCCGGATTAATTACATTGAGATCGGTCCTGGCCGCTCCTTGAAACAATATCGCTGAAATTTACCTTGCCCACTTGGCAAACACGCAGTTCATTCCTCATTAAGAAACTCTTGATTCATGCGAGTTAAGAATTGCCAAGTGCAATTTAATATTCACCACCTTTCTATTGAATATGATGCATTGCGCGTAAAGATAAAGACTTGATTAACGCATTGAACATATGAAGAATCTTAGATAGAAATATTTAACAAATCTATATGATCCATGTGTCTTCGTAAAATGTATTGAGATTGACCGAGACATCTCTTATCATTAGTGACTAATTCATCCGTATCCTCTATCGTTTATTCTCCCTTACTCAGCTTGCACCACTCATCGATATTATTAATTCCTTCTTAATTGAAGAAAGGTAGATAGATCTAACCATCGAATAATAAGTAAAGACAGCGAGACCCACGATTGTACCAACTCAGGAAAAGCAGATCTCCGCTTTAGCAGACGAGGATAACCGATCGACCCATGAACTTCTACCATGGCAGATGTTGGTATGTTCGGGGAGAAGAATTCTAGGAGAGCAAGAGGCAGTAAGTAGAAGGAGAATGTGGTAGGCAGGCGAGCAGCCAATCGACGTTGCTATCCCTGAGCAAGCGTGGGCGCAGGATCCAAAGGGTTGGAATGGTCCTCCGGGTTGGCAGTGGGCAGGAGTTCAGTTGGTGCCGGTCCCGATACGTGTTCGCGTCTGGACATCCCGCGGGACGTACTCGAAAATGGCAAGGGATATGTACACTTGATAGGGCAGTCCATTCCGTGGACAAGGAGACTAGTTCGCTCCGACGCATAATGAGCTTTAGATTAGGCTAGCGCGCGCGGCATGAGCGGATAGTTCGGAGCAGTATTATTTCCCGATCCGTTCCAATCTCGTTTCCGATCGGAAAGAACCCTCTCACATCTTCTTTCTTCTTGGAGGATCTTTCTCCTGGAACTAGATCGGTCTTTGATCGCCGACCTTTAAAGGGACTTGATAGAGGGAGGACTGCCGCTTAGGGAGAACCGATGGCACGCCCGTGACGAAGGACCTCGCAGGACCGAGGTAAGCGACACACGACGTCCTTTCCATCCATTCGCGCCGCCTTCCTACCCTTCCCAGGACACTTCGAGCCATTCAACCCTTTGCCCCAAACCTCACTCACCACCACCACCACCACCACCACCACCACCAATACTCACTCGATCTTAACCGCTCTCTATATATAATCTTCTTTAACAACGTTCCTTCCAAATCGTCATTCTTCCTTTGATCACTGTGTGTGTGTCTCTTCAACTCTGGAAGTCCGGCATGAAACGCTTGAACCAAGCATTAAGACGAATCGTTTGAAAGCTCGTATTCTAGGAAGAGGAAGATTGTCCGCTAGCACAGAGAATAGAATATATGCTTCCTAGTGGAGGATTTCTCTAACGAAACTAGGCCAGCTGGCAATCCTAACTTTCTATGTCCACTGGGAAACTGTTCGAGTCTCGACCCCTTTGATTTATTTTCAATTCGCCCTTTCGCCGATGGTTTCAGGGGAGAATTTTTTTCCAGGGGAAGTTTCGAGTCCCTATCGAAGCGTGGAATCTAGGTGTTGTTGAACTGGCCGGTTTTCAGCCGGTTATCGATGCCAACGGGTTAAGCGATACGCACTTGGCGGTAGAATCTCCCTTTTATGGGGTGGTTACCGAGTTAAAGGAGCACATCATTTATGCCGCTCGAGCTTCAATAGAGGGTTCACTCGTTTGCCTGCTATATGGAATACCGAGTTTATACCCTTGTGACAGCGAGTCTTCCTATTTCCATATCATATGTATTCTCATTCGTCGTCCTGGAAATGTCCTTTAATGGCCGCCCAAGATAAACTATTGTAAGGCATGTGGATAATGGAGAAACATAGAAATAATATGATCGTTTTTTTGATCATTTCGCTACTTGAAAGTTAAAGAAGAATTAATGTCTTCGTGTTAATCTTATAAGTTGCATGAAACTTGAAATATTCCTCTAGATGAGATGGGTACACGGAGAAAGTGCAAATGGGGTTGAATATATTTCCAAATTTATCGATTTTCATAGGACGAGGAGAATTTATCGGGTAAATCAAGAGGCGAGCTGTGCCACCTTGGCTCGCAGCGGCGCGATCGAGGGGCAGCAGCTTCAGTATTAAATTCCTCGAGGGCGTTCACTCGAACCTCGCATCCTTAATCTTAGGAAGGAAGATGAGCAAGAACGCCATAACTCAATTTGCAAATTCCTGCGTCAACAATGTATAGTATACAATGTAGTAGCGTGAATAGTTGAACGGAATATTTCAAGAGTAAAATACACTGAAAGCTGCGCTTAGTGGGGAAAGAATCGAGGAAAGTGTGTCCTGAACAAAACGTAAAAATGACAAGGTAGATTTCTAGGTCGACCAGTAAATGAACTATGAATTCTTGGTCGCCGGGTGCCAAGTATAACATCTCGCCGAGATATTATTCTGCTAATAGTGTTCCCTGACTTTCTTTTACGATTGAAGGTAAATCGAGGAGGAAGCGGCCGCCGGGAAGAAGCGCACACGCCTCTATTACCCGTGGAAATCTGCCGAAGTTAGGGAACTTATCAATCTACATTGAAGGCAACCCGTTCCCGGCATGAACTTTCCGGCCCCCGGAGAAAACTTTGTCTTCCTGTAAAAAATTATTCCCCCTCCCCGCCCCTCGCCGCCCCGCTCAAACCATCCTCGCCCCACCCCGAACTTCGTTACGAGGGAAGTTTCGCCGACGGCAGATAGTTCGCGCAACAATTTCAGCTACGGTGCCACCCGCTATAAAACCTACTCGTGTATGCTTAAGGCAACCTGAAGTACTGAAATTGAAGAGCGAAGTTCACCCTCTGTGCGCGGTAACGATTTCGTAATAATTTTCGCAAGGATTCCCTAACAACCTGCCAGCAAGATCCCTCACAGACTGAGCCCCCTTCTTCTATTATTTATGATATTAAACTTCATAAATCAATCATTCTCGCATAGAGTTCACACGAGAACTTTCCTTTTCGCGAAGTACAGATAATCGGATACCTCTTTTAGCTGGCAAGTATGATCGGGTATTGCAACTTGACTATTTTACAAGTCTGCTATTGAGAAATCTTGTTACATCAAGTGCATCGGTCGAATTATTCAAAGTTCTGGGTGAAACAAGTGTCTCTTTGCTCGCATCGTTGCGTTCGAAAGATACCGCACTAAAGGAGCTTTTCCCTTCTGGTGTTCTGCTGTTCTAGATTTCGAATGTAAAACCTGAATGCCTTCCGCCCTTTCTTCCCCCCCCCCCCTTTCCTCCATTCGCCACCATCTCTAAGTACATTTCCACCAATTGTGGTTACTAGTGTTTATTGTTGCACAGTTGTTTGTCGATTCTTCTTACTAACGATGCCTCTTAACGGGGAGCGCGTGTTATTGTTATCGGTGGCAACAGGGGAAGCTAACGACGCTCTGCCTGCATTTAAAGGCTTCCTCTAAAGAGACCGGGATTTCCCGAGGACACTTGACAAGCAAATGCATTGAGAGCGTGAACCATTATTGTCATTGTCCGAACTAGGGTAACTTACTAAGATCCAACTGAAAGGAGTGCGGCAGAGTCTTTTACTGATGAAAATTAGGACTAAATTAATGAGGAAATTTCGTTGCCACTTGTGTAGTTGAATAGAACTTGCTTTTATAATCAAATACACTTTCTTAATCACTGACGGATTTAATCATTTATTGCAATTATTGCCTGCGACGTTTCCACCTCGACTTTTTCATCCTTCGTTGTACTCACTATCTTGTTGCTGGTGGAAACGATGCAGAAGCGTTGTCGTTGGATGATACGTCTTGTATCTGCCGAGTTGCCAGGCGTCGACGTCGGCGTCGAGGCGTCCGCGCGGTCAGAACGGTGTAAAGTAATGTTGTTAAACTAATTATCCTGTTTCTACTCTCGCGGCCATAAAGGGGCTTTCCAATTTAGCCGCTCGCTGTTCCATCCTTGGCCGCACTTATCCACCCACCCCCAACATCTCTCACACCTTCACCGATAACTTCGCAAAAGCCTTTCTTCCGAAAGCACTTACACGAATCTTCGTTAAAGCACCGCGCCGACCTGTTTGGATGAACTAACTCTTCCCATTGCATTCGTTCTCCGCGCGATTCTTCTTTCAAACTGTTATTAAACCAAAAATGAAAGAGTACGCTTGTTTGCAGCAAGTTGACACGAAGTGATTGGAACTGTACTTCGATATTCGGTGGTGGCTCGTTAACTCGAGCGACGATGACTGTCACACAGAGTGGCTGAAAATGTTGTTTGGCCAGTGACAGCTTCCTGAGAATACAATCCTGATCGAGTTTCGGTGAGCAGTAGGGGTAGATTCGATATCTAGTTTCTAATACCAAGGAGAGAGGGTTGCTATCGGCAATCCACTCTAACCCTCTGCTCTGCACTACAACTTCCCACTCAGTTCACTTCCGCATATAGCTAAACTACTAGTGTATCCACATATTATATATATATATATATATATATATATATATATATATATATATATATATATATATATAATGTAATATAACAGATTCCTGGTTACGGATACACTAATGCCAACTATGTCGGGTGATAATTCTCAATATTGATTCAGCACAAACTTTGCACGTTTGCCACTAATCTATTCCCGCCTCATATAATATGGCGTAAAGCCAGGAGTTTCCACGCACTAGCACTTTTCTCTCGGCCGTATTAGATGACCCACGGCTACGCAGAATTGCTCCTCATGCAGAATCAACTTCCTGTCGCTTGCTTATTCATGCGAAGCTCTCGCTCTATCCGCCACCGCCACCGTTCAGCGGCCAGGCTACCTGAAAATATTCAATATTCTTCAAAGAGCGTACGCGCGCTCCTGCAAAAAAAAGAAGAAGAAGAAGACCTGCTGATCCATACGTGCGCAAAATTCGATCGTAGCGAGAAGATCGATCGATTTTAAGATTGAAGGACTCCGCAGCGGTCTTCTCATTCTAAGCTCGTTTTCCATTCCGGTGATTCTAAATTCTGACGGTGGAAGTCAGAGAGGAAGGGGAAGAATATTAATCATTTATGTATTCTGTCAAACACAGTGTCCAACAGAATTTCGCGTGTTTATTAATTTCTATTCTACGCGTCAACAATGAACGTTTCCCTTGTTTTCGTTTGAACACGCGGCACAGAGAGCGAATCAGAGCTTCGAAAAACAATGTACTGTAACAAAGGGAAGTTCGGAATCGAACGGGCGCAATTTCGAGAATACCAGATGCCGAATTGGAACGACGACTTACTCGTTGGAACAAAGGCCGGGTCACGGGACAAGTGGGATGTAAAAATGGGTTTGGGTTGTCCGGCTTTTTTCCTTGAATTTCCCCGTGCTACCTCTCGACCACTGACATATCGAGTTTGGGCTTTAACACCGACGCGACGCCAAGCGTTGCGATGCCCTCCTGTTTGCCACGTTCTACACTGCAGCCTCGCCGAGCATTTGGACACCGTAACACAGCTGACGTAACGCACAGCAGACTGCCAGATTCCGTTCCGTTCCGTTCAAAGCCCATTCTCTCAGTTCGTTTATTTTCACCCACTGTTTTCCTCCAACTTTTTGACTTTTCCAATGTTTATTGCACGCCTTTTTCCACCCCCCTCCCTCCCACTTCAACCCCGGCTTCAGTGACTACCAACGGCTCTTTGTGCGCGTAACGTAATCCACAGCGTTGTAGCGTGGCATAAAGGGTTGGCTTTTAATTACTGTTAATGCAACATAATATTCCCAGCTTGGATTTTCAAAGGGCACTCTTGGGATTGACGATCCTTTATAATCCGAATATTATTTCGCTATTTTTTATTTATTTACAGTTGGTATTTGTTCAAATAATATGAGTTAATAAAGTAATACGTTGGACTTTTCATATAATAATGTAATAAAATACTTCACGATTGAATTGCTTTATAATTTATTGAAGAGATCTTCGTAATGCTGTAATTAGAGTGTATTTAATCGTTAATTCTACAAGGGTTACATTTTTATCCGTGATAGATTTTGTTTTCCCGATGCGAGAATGGGGGGTGTTCGATGGCGCTTATCCCATTTGCCAGCGAATCGCGCGAAGACAACGGGCGAGCAATAATTTTGCCGTTAATCCGCGTTGGTGTGGCTCCTATCGATTTCCAATTGGCATTCTTCCGAGCAAGATATGAAGCGTGTAATTTCCGCAGACAATTTTGCCTGCCGCCGGCGACACTCACACACAGTTAGAGGCACACAGAGGACACAGAGTTGTGCTTGCGCGCGCAAGCACACGCGCCGCCGGGGCAAGAGAAAGAGACTATTTTAGCGTTACGACGTCAATTTGTGTTTCTCTTTCGCACACCGGCACCGGCACCAAATTGAACGCGGCCATGTTCGCGTGAAATTACACGCAACATAGAACTATCTACCTGCCCGTCTCGTCCACCTGCGAACCTACCCCGTTCTCGCTATTTGCTTCTTCTTTTTCTTATCATATTTATTGCCGTATCAACTGCATGCTTATTAGCGACAGATCTCGACGTCCATTGTCATTAAAACGGTACCATCTCGGTCAGACACACTTACTTCCATTTAAATTCAATCCATGTATCAATTGGAAAAGGTACAATTATAGTGTATTTTTGATAAGAAAGCTTGTCTTATCATTAGACAGATTTACATTTTCAGTTTTTGGGATCAACTGGAAATTAATAGTGAAGAAATAACGGAGGGGTGTTCTTTCAGACGGGAGTGAAGGCTTCTCCACCCTAGAAGGCAGCGGGCGAGAGAGAAGGAGAAGGAGTAGAAGACGGAGTAGGAGAAGAAGAAGGAGCAGGAGTAAGAGGAGGTGCAGGAGAAGGCAGAATGGGGAAGGGCGACAAGAGAGGCATCGCGCAGCGCAGCGAGGGTAAGTGCTTCTTCTGTCTGAACAGCAATACTAATATTAGAATTTCCGAAAATCCTTGAGAATCTTATTCCCATTTCCCATGTGGATTGTTACGGCAAACTCCAACGATAGGATATTTTTGCACTACTCGGACATTCCTCTGACTTGAATGGCGTTTTCACGTAATATAAGAGTCGCAGTTCGTCCTGCTTGCAAGAGCGGCAGACTGAAATGTGATGTAGTCGAAGTGTTTCTTGCAATACTGCTCGCGAGATACTCCCAGACGGCCGTATCCCTTTATAGTCCTTTAAAAGTCACCTCGCTACAACTTTCCAAGCGTGCAGAACTTGGAAGTTATGGTTCTTATCTTCTAGTTACCGAAGCGTTACTACGCTTACCACGGTTATCCGGCTCGTTGACCCCCCCCCCCCCCCCTGAAACCTACTACCGCTCACGATTACGGCACCTGGGCAAACTGATTTTTGGATAAGATAACTTCCCATCAAATTTAAGCCCTAACTACTTCGCTCTGCCTTTCGAACACTTAAACTTCCTTGTCTTTCATCTGACCCTTCTACAATAAATTCTCAATTAATTATATCCTTTTATATTAATTCCGATGTCACACGAATTCCTATATTTTTTATCACACACTACAAACAAAGGAGAGTGTTCCAAGGAAATAAATGAACGTTTGGGACTAGAAATTGAATCCACCTTTTAGAAAGCAGTGCTTACTGATTAAACAGAATTTCGAGTGAGTTTAGGGATGAGTTGAGAGCGAGGAGATCTCGAGCCAATGGGGAGAACAGTACATAGGTGAGGTGTAGTGCCGAGGCAATCCAGATTTCGTGACGGTGAATATCAGCCGGCGTACTTCCGGCGTGATCTTAGGGTGGAAGGGTGGGTGGGTAGGGGCGAGTGTATATCGAGGAAATTGAATCGGGGGAGGTCGGCCTCGAACCTAGACACAGTGGCGTAGTCTGCGTATTTGCATGCAGCCGCACTCGAGCGCCACTCTCCTTCGCGTCCTTTCGTTTGTTTGCTTCTCCCCCCGCTCGCGCCCTCCGATTTCGAGTGTTGCCGTGCGCGTACATCTACGAATCCTGCATCTTGTTTTCTGATGCCTGAGAGCATATTTTCCCATGGCTTGTCACAAGTGTAACCACCGCTGGTAATCTTAATCAATAGAAAGAATTCCACGGAACAAGGCAAACCTGATATAGTTTCTCTTCTGCTAAAACCTTTATCCATAGTTCTTCAGTGAATTGTAGTGCGAATCAATGTTTTTTTTATAGAAGAATTGGAGGTAATTATCAACAGTGTATGAGTAGTTTATTGACACTTGCGGTAATCATTCGGAAGAAAAAGAATTTTAAAGGAACTTCAATTGATAGGGATTGGCTACCGTAGAAATTGATCTCTCTCGTCGGCTTGGCGTGAATTCTTGCACTGCTGATTCGATTCTGTTCCCGTTTCTGTCTCTTGTGGGAGCAGCGTGCAATCTTCTCGGCAGGAAGGCGGCCGGGCGGGACCTCCTGGCGGAAATTCGCCCGGCCAAATCCGTGAAATCGAATTTCACCCGCCCGCCGAAAATCTGTCGGACGTGTTCGAAAGTGCCGTCTGCTTTTGCGGCTAGCAGAATCATACGATCGATTCTCCACTGTATGAACCAACGCACAATTCCCCATTTATAGCAGTTTTAATCCATTAACGAGGACTGTTTGCCTTCTAATGGCTTGACACCAAACTGATGGGAAATGAAAACTATTTAACTTTAAAAAAGAGCGAAATGTACGCGCATGTCACATCACCAGAGTGCCTTTGTATTTACTCTTTATTTAACCGTTGAAACATTTTACAAAATCAGCAAACAATTTGAACGAAAATACATTAGGTAATAAAGGGAAAAAGTTAAAAAAAAGCAATAAAAGATAAAAAGGCGGGGCACCTCTCACTATCATTAATCTCATGGTCTCACCTATTTGTACTCCCGCTGTGGTATCCCGGAGACACGATGTAATCTATTAGGGGTCTGGGGATGGTACGTGACCCTGAGGGGTCAAGTAAGCAAGTAAGCGGAATCACGTCGAACAGTAAGTGCAAGGTACCGATGGAAACGGTATTATCCTTCGACGCGCCTACGTGTCCCGTATTTCTCATTGGCCTTAACGAAACCTTAGCAGGATCTTCCTCTCGGCTCTCACTATCTCCAACCGAAAACTATTAATCCACTAAACCTCGGATAATTCCTCGGTTCACCCTTAGAATCTTTATACCAGAAGAAAATTCTATTCTATTCCATTCGTGTTGCCACCTAAAGCAAACACTTGGAATAAAGATAAAGCAGGCGAGATTTTCTATGTTCTTTCTATGTCTGTGTCGCAGATTTAAAAATTCCTTTTAGAAATATGCGAGACAATAACAACACTTTGGTTAATTGATGTAGCAATTATCTTATTGTATCTTTTGTACTCACCTTTTGCCGTCTCTGCTTATCATGTTGGTGGAAGTCTGCATGGTTTGTAAGATAAAGATTGGATTTGTATTACGTAAAAGGGGATGGGTGTTTGCGAACATGGTGAAAGCTTCTCAACAAGCAGCATCCTTTCAAGCATCATATTCAAATGGTTCGTTCAGGCAGAAAGGACATTCCGTCTCAACGCGAAATAGAACGCTGGCACCGTAGGGATTGCCACAGAGGAAAGCATCAAGAATTCATGGATTGAAGTGCTTGTAAGTGCTGCTTGTCACTGGCATATGTACAACTCGGTATTATTTCCCCCTTTTCCGGCCTTCACCTTCGTACACACAAAACCCTACATTTCATTTGGCATTCCCCCAAAAAACAAGAGAAAATTCCCACAATTCAACCATTAATTGTTTCAACAAGATACTTGAGAAAATTCGATCAGTGAGTCTTGTATGGTAAAAACTGGAGATTGAGCATTAACGAATGCCAACTATCGATGAAGAGGATTACCGCAATTAATGGGAGATTGGCCATTTTTCCAATGGAATTTCAGCGCTTCGAAATCCTCTCTTGTTGGAGTAGGTGGAACGGATTTACGCGTACCAAACAAAATCTTGTTAGCCGGGAGGGACGGTAATTGCTAGTTTTACAGGTGGCCGAATTGCCGTGGAAGCAGGCTTTGGAGTAGCTCGGGTTCTCAACAAACAATGAGTGGCAATGCCACTGGGGGGATATATGCGCTTTCCACTCTGTCGATGTAAAGGGTGGAGGAGAGAAACGGAGCGGAGCGAAGGCGAAGCCAACATCCACCTCCTGCGATTGGCCTGGCAGTAATCTGTGGCCAATTGAAAGAGGCTGCCAGCCGGAGAAACTGGTTAGCCGCGTCAATAGAGTACTATTTGCTTTGACTTGTTGCTGATTGACAGTCCCACCCGGTAACACCACCACCTTTTCTTGCCGACACATGCAATTCTATAAAGGCATTTGTCCACCTCCGGTCACGTTCACTATGAATTCCAAAGCAGTTTTCGTTCTGCCGGTCACTGGCTATATCTGATTCGCGCGGACGTTGAGAGGAAAGCGATCTAATCGCACTGCGAGGCGGACTCGAGCACTTTGAACTGTCGGCTTTCAAAGCCTCTTTAATCACTCAGCCGAACACGTTCCTCTCCACTGTTCTCTCGAGGGCTTTCGTTGCTGGCCAGTTGTTTATTCGATTGCTTATTTTATTCCTGTGAAAAGAACATTATTCCATTCATCCCGCTTTCCACGTCCCAGTTCGAAATAAAGAATCGATAATCTAAATATTGGATCCAGTTAATTGCAAACTATATAAAGTTAGAGAGATAGATCTAGGATTGAACTACTGGTCTTGGGAAAGGTTTTGATTTCGAGGCACAAGCCATTGAGTTAGTTGTGATCAATTGAACTTTGCTTGGCACTGAGACAATGCAAGGCACGTAGCTGCATTAGCAGAAGACACCCCGTCCACAAGTCTCCACTCTGAAAACTAGACTCCTTAAACGACAGTTGCCTAATTACAAGAACAACACGTCGCAGTGTCTGTTTCTACTTAAAGGAAGTTAGTTTCTACTTCAACTTGGCTCGTCTTAACGCAGAGGTTCGTTCTTATTTTATGATAGTCAGTTTTTATACTTATAGAATACAAAAATATTAAATTAATAATTAAAAGACATGAGAAGATCATTATTGTTAAATTAAGTGGTATACTTGAGGTTTAATGTCGAACTTAATAACAACGAAGAGACTATAAAGACGTATCAGAACTTTTAATGACATGGGATATCCATTTTCGCGGAAATAACTTCGGAAGTCATAAATGATCAGATGGTGGTTCCGACAGCTTCCGATCGAGTGTCATCAGCAAGCAACTTGAGACGCATCAGGCAAGTCGAGCACAGTGATCGTATGCTTCCCTTGTCCGCGCTTATTAGTAGCTCGATCAATTTTCTTTATAAACCGAGCTTCATTAGAGAGAAACGTTTACACATTCATGAATGACAAAATATAGATAATTAAACATTAAAGAACTGTAATAAGTTGATGGGCGATATTAATGAATAGAACATCGAGTTAGTATTAATACGCTTTCGTATATTTAAATATACAAAATAAAATTTCCTCTGCAATTATCTGTATACAATACTACTCTCGTTACGTATGTTACACACATAAATACACTAACTATATTACAGCATAGTGGAAGCCTACCTATATCACATACGAGAAAGCTGCGAAGAGATAGCTCGTTGAGTACATTAAAAAAGAAGAGAGAGACTTAGAGAGCTGGTAGCCTAAGCAATCTCGAACAGCTGTCACGCTTTGTTCGCTCGTAGCTACGAATTAACTTAACCTGCATGCTGTGTTCCTATGCGCCCATCGAGCCAGCTCATCAAACTTGGCTCTAAGCCAGTTCTAGCAAACCATCAACGGCCTTATCTCTTATCGAATCCTCCTGCCAATCCTCTCAGACCTGTAAAGTACAACAAGTTGTTGTTGCGTCGATGCTTGTCTGCTTTTTCGCTTGACTCGATGGTGGCGTGTACTAATGATGGCATTCAGAGCCAATTGATTGTCACGATCGTCAAGGAACATACTTGGATACTCGTAGGACAACGTAACAGGTGTCCGAGACAATACTGTTCACTGCATCTTTCAATGAAGCAACGACCAAGACGGAATACGACTCGGTCTGATTCACTTAGGCACAGAGTTGGGTACTTTCGATTAACATAAATACAAATTGAGTATTATACTATACAACTAATTAAATTGAAATGACTCTGCAAGCCTAGATAGTATTGATTTGTCGAAATATTCATTGAATGATATACCAATGGAAAACATTTAATCAACGAATATGATGCTGAGAAGATTATCCCACTAATGTAGCCCGCATGGATAGTTTTCCCAACTCTGGTGCATCATGGGGGCAGATTTGCGGGGCTGTCATGCAACGCTACTACTGTTTATCTACTTGGAAAAAGCGAATAGAAAAATATCGGTCCTGAAAAGCAGTGATGGCAAACCAAATTAGATGCAAGAATCCGAATTTCGAATTGAAATTGCCCATGATTTGCAAAAAAGGGGGCTAAAAGCTAATCGAGTGGATATGTGTTTGATTTGCCATGACCATAATCGAAGGACATCGACGCTCTACACTGTGACGCGGAAGAACACAAGTGGCGCACTTTCAGGAGACTTTATCCCTGCTGTAGCACCAATATCGCGTGTGCCACGAATACCAATTGGACGCAAATGTCCGATAATCGATAGAAAAAAGCGTCTAGGGATTCGTGCGTATAGCAGGGCAATCGCACGTGCGTTTGATTGTCGGTGTCGCAACACTCCTACGAGTACTCTTCCTTCTCGGCAGCAGCGTAGAACCTGGCGACTTGATCTCTTGCCGCTTTGGCGATCGAAGTTCTACATGGATTTGGATCCCAATTAATACCAGGACATCCCAATGATTCGAAGCAGGTCACCAGCCGATTCCTGTTCGTCGGGCAGCATTGAACAACAGCCCAAACACACGGCGCTGGACTCTCCATTGGTGGACTTTTCGTAGGCGGCGCTGGGAACTTCGACGCCGGCACCCCTTGTCCGTAAGGGTTAAGTCCCTATTTTTACGAAACGAGCAGTTATGACTGTCTCTTAACCGAATACCATTTAAATACAAAGAACGATGTAAATATGCTTTTTAGAAGAATGGTATTGCAACAGAAAATAGCATTGATGTGTTTAGGATTACATGTCAGGATTTAGTGATGATGAAAGCAGAGTGCATAAGTCACGGCTCTTAAATATTAGTATCATCCACCAGTGTATGAAAAACTTCACTAAGTCCTCTATCTGTCAAAATGATAGAAATGACAGTAGAAAAAAAGTATGCAGCATGGGAGACAGCAACTGGGCTGCCTCGGTGAGTGATCGGTAGGGTTGAATGGAAACGATTCGAACAGGCTAGTGAAATGGATAAAAAAATCGAGGAAACATGAGGCGGAAGACGTTTCAGTAGAGCAACGATCGCATTCGGATAAATTGCGAGATGTATCGCGGTTAAAAATGGCCGTGTCTACTGTAACTACGCAGCAGCGAATCGATAAAACATTCGCGCCAAATGTCCAACTGCAGTCCGATCATTTGTCATACAAATGATCTCCGAAGCTATAATTGGAGACTAGCGGAATATGTATGTTTGCGATAAAAAGCATGAAGCCTGGACAAAGATAGGAATCTCGCAGGAGGAAGAAATTAAAGATATTATCAGGGATTCCCAATGATTACGCAAGATGAAACAAAGGAGACTCGTACGTTAAAAGGTAGGACTTACCAAGAAATCGATGTCATTGCCGAAACGCGTTTGGAGCGTCACTTTGGGTGAAGCGGTGGGAGCTACAGGACGAACTATTATCCTTGCGCTGACGGGTAAGGCATTTAGCCGTGCCTCCTCGTGCCGTCTCAGCTGCTCTCTCATCGCTCTATCGTGCTCCTCCTTCTGCCTAGCCTCCTTCACTCTATAGTATATACACCAACGACATTATATCGCAGCAGCCAGAGGCTGCTGGAAGAGGATGCTCATTGCACCAGAGAGACACGCGAGGGTGTATGTTTCATTAACATTGCTTGCATCGCTAGGACGCTTTATCTCAGAGGCATGCCGGAAGCCGCCGAGCCACGCCACTATTTACCTGTTTCATTCGAGAGCGTTATAGATCGCACCGCTTATAATCGCTCTTTCGGCCATCTTACCCATATACCTTTATTACTTAGACTCGAATTTATCTGGAGATTACATTCTCGTATAATATGGGAGGTCTAGACAGCATTTATCTTATTACGAGAATGCGCAATTATTTTCATTCGAAGATAATAATCATGCGTCTAATTTCTAGATTCATTTAGTCCGAGGTGTGCGGTGATAATAGGGAGATGCTAGGTTTCGGTAATGCCGGCAAGTCTCGGGGAGGTTTTCTTATATAAACTTAAATTCGTGCATTTCCTTTTACCTGTCTTCCTCCTGACGGCGTCTCTCAGCCTCGTGTCGTCTCCTTTCCTGCTCTTGCCTTTGTCGCTCGCGTTCCTCGGTCCTTCTAGCTTCGTCGAGAACTAAATTGCCCGGAATAAGACTCGTCTCTTGCCTTCTTCTGAACTCCTGGAAGCGATGATCCTCATATTCTGGCCTCCTATTCTCCACTACTGGTCGGTTCCTTCCAGCATGGCTTCTTCTAGCCTGCTCCTCCAACAATTCCTTCCGTCTTCTCTCGGCCTCTTGCCTCAGACTTTCCTGCCGTTTTCTTTCTTCCTCGTACCTTCTCGACTGAATTCTTCTCATAGCCTCCTCTCGTCTCAGCATCTCCGTTCTCAACTCCGCCTCCACGCGTCTTTCCCTTTCATCCTCGACTCGCCGGGCTTCCTGTCGCCTTCGCGCGTCTTCCCCGTAGCTTCGAGAATTGCTGCTGTGCACGGGAGCAGATGGACCATGAGCTCGTCTCTCGTTCTCTGTACCAGGATGTCTGAAATAATCATAGGACCTCACTTCACCCGGAACCCTTCGTTCCCCAGTTCCGCTTCCGCTCGATTGCTTCCTTCTCGCGTATTCCTCAGACCTTCGATCTTCCTCGAGCTGCCTTCGACGCTCTTCCTCCGCTCTACGTCTCTGTTCTTCCTCGAGCACTCGTCGATCAGTCATATTTCGGTAGGAATCCTCCCTTCTTTCTGCCTCGGGCGAACCGTTACTTCTATTGACATTGATGGGCTGATTTCGTTGTATGTACTGGCGCAACTTCCATTCGCGTTCCCTCTCCGCGTTTTCTCGCATACGTCTTTCAGTTTCGGGATCGCGTTGTCTGCTTTCATTAGCAGCTGTACGCTGTGAGTAGATCAAGTTCGAAGGAGCTTGTTGTCTTGTGCTCTCTTGTCGTCGTCTCTCCTCTTCCTTTTGCATCCACTCTCTTCGTCTTTCCTCGAGACTCCTGCGCTCTTCTGCTGATAGGTTTCTTTGCCGATGCTGGTACGAGCGTTGCCGATCCTCCTGTTGTTCGTGTCCTCTTCTTTGCGTACCTTCCTGACTTCTGTTTTGCTCCCTTCGTCGATGCTCCTCTTCCAATTGACGCTTATGTTCCTCCTCGGTTGGACGCTGTTGTTCCTTGTCGTATCTGGCTCGTGCTATCCTAGCCTCTTCCTCTCTCAACTTCATCTCCAATCTACGCTCTTCTTCGTACCTCCTTCGTGTTTCCTCGTATTCCTGTCGTCTTCTTTCAGCCTCCATTCTTTGCTGCTCGCGTTGCTTTTCTTGTTCCTCGAGGAGTCGTTGTCTTGGTTGATAGTTCCTGTTTGTGTGATGTGGTTGCTCGGTCGTCTGGTAATTTCTGCCAGGGTTATTGTATCGCATTCTTCGGAGATGTTCCTCGTGTTCCCTTCGCCGTTCTTCTTCTTCTCGCCATCTGGTTGACGGTGTTCGTTGGGAAGCGCCTTGTTCGAGACGGTGTCGCCTTGCCTCCTCCTCTCTTCTACGCTCCTCCAACATCTTTTCATATTCCTCCCTTATATCGTGAATCTGCGTTTGCGACTGATTACGAGCTTGCTCTCGTCGGCGAGCATCTTCCATTCTCAATCGCTCGTCATGCTGCCTTCGACGTTGGTTTTCCGTTTGGAGCTCGTCGCTCGAAAGTACACCTTCTTCTTCCCCGTAACCCCAGTCCGATCTTTTATTCCTCTTGCCTCCACTCTTTTCATTGGAAGGGTCTTCCGCCCAAAGAAGCTTGCGAGCTTTATTAGCATAGCGACTAACGCCTTTTTCGGAAGTGCAGTTCTTAGTTAAGGGAGCAGGTGGCTGAAGATTGGAATCGCTCGCCGTACTGGATTTACCCAAGTCACCACGGACCGGTAGTTTATCGGTTTTTATATCACCGAAGAATTCATTGTCGTGCAAAGTCGCATCCATATCGCCTCTGTTCTGTTTAGGCTTCTTTGTCGTCGACTCCAATTTCTTCAGTTTCAAGAGTTCATCCATCTCCTCGTAGGTATCCTCCGAGGACAATTCATACTCGAGATCGATGGATATCGGTGTGACGTCGGCCAGGGGAGGATTACCTTCTGACCTCGGAGTCTTCTCTTTAGCGAGTGAATCTATTGATCTCTTGAGCTTGTGAGAGGAGGCCTCCAGGCCTTCGCAACCAACCTGTAATTCTGGCACCCCGCCTACACCAAAACTCTCGCTATTCGGTGGTATGTCCGTCGGAAGTTCGTCAAAAAAGTTGGACTGCCTGTGAACTATCTTCGGGCTGGTTGTCTTCAATTCGGATGTCTTTGCTTTCCAATTCACGTGGCTCGTTTTCTTTGGTAGCTTGCTCTTATTCTTTATTGGAGACTTGGTCGTACTGCTTGGACTAAGTAAAGCTTTCTCTTTGACAAGGTCCAATTTGTATATCTCGACGGAACCAGGCCCTTGATCTTGGAACGTGTCGTCGGCAACGAAAGGATCCTCTGCCCCGGGCGGCGAACCTTCCGATGAGAATGATTCCTGATTCTCTGCCTTTGTGGCCCCATTACCTACTCTTTCGCCCTCTGACTTCGAACCAGCCCAATTCTCCCCTTGTTTCGTTCCTTCTAGTTTTAACGGTGAAAAGTTATCGCTCTGATCCTCCGGTCGACGGTTAAACTCTCTCGCAGGATATCTCGCTTGGAGCAAATCCCTTGGCGCTTCTGAAAAATGCATAACACCACCGACACGACAAGTGTGAAAATATATATTTTGCCTCGCACTTCCGTACTATGTTATTTCTTCACCAACAACTAGCTGGTTACTATTTTCTAGTATTATTTGATGTTGACACTATCCTTTTACTTCCTTTTTACAGAACGCTAACACAGTTACAAAAATATACAAAATATCACATATTTCTCTCGCAACAGGATACGTAACATTTATTAAAGATCGTTTTAAATATATCAAGCGGACAATTGATCTGATCGAATGAGAGATCCGTTGCTAGGAGAATTTCATGGATCCTGCTAATCCTCATCAATCCGTTCGGCAGCTTCATTAGTCGGGGTCCGGAGGGGTGGGATTAAACGTGCGCTATTCTCAGGAGTGCTCATCAGAGGAGGAGTGTGTTAACCAAAACGATATATTCGGGGGCTAGGTAGGTCGGGGTTCTTCTGTGCGAGGTTTAATGCTGAGGGTGAGGTTGAATGAAGGGGATGGGGGTGGTGGTGGTGGTGGGGAAAGAGAATGAAATGGGTGACGTAACGAATGTGAGACGTACCATCGAGCGAGGTTCGTGGTCCGATCGAGAGGTCGAACGGTTGATCCTGGCGGCGATTCTCCTGATCGTTCGAGTCGAGCTGGCCGGCGACTGTTTGGTAAACTTGGGGGTGGCGCGGGGGCAGCGGGGAGTATTGATCGGGAGTAAGGTAGGGTGAAGGGTGAAGGGTGGCTGCTGCTCCTCCTGTGCCACCCAGCAGCGACACCAGCAGCCAGATCGTGGCCAGAGCCACCGTCACCTCTGGCTGCATCCTCCTGCAATCAAATGAATGTCTCTCATTCCATCTTCTTTTCCCCGTGCAACTCTTTCACCCAACCCCCAACCACCCACACCGCCGCCTCTCTCGCTTCACCAATTGCAAGGCTACGCGACGTCCCAGCTGTCAGGGCCAAAGTTACCTTCTGATAAGCCTGGATTTCACACGTCCTTTTAAAAGCGGACGCGCAACCTCCTCTCTCTCTCTCTTCTACGCTTCACGCCACTCTTGGATTATTTAACTTATTGCCCGACACATACTTTTACGCTTCCTGAAAGCCTGACATAGTCTAACTAATAGAGACTAGTTCTTTTAGTGAAAAATTCGAGCTATTTTAATTGTACGTAGTTTTACTGTTGATTCATGGGTTGATAAAAAAATGGCAGCTCTTTGTATTGTATGTTTTTCCAGGAAAAGTGAAGTGTAATTAAAGTTTGTTGGAGAAGTCAAACATTGGTACGATATTGTTAGCTATTGGAACTGGTATATGACTATACATATGTAGATAGAAGACTATCGATGTTTGCGTCGAAAGACTGAAACTTGTAGTTTAGCAGTAGCCGCAACGCCGATGGCAGATCTCTCTCGTAGAAAAAGGGGGGGGGGGGGGGGGAGGGGGCGAGGGTGGCAAGAGAGAATAGGTAGAAGGCAGTGCTCGTGAAATTGTTTGAGGCACGGTATCGCGGCGAGCCGAGACAAGCTTCTCTCGCTCGTATTTTTACTTTTACGGGCTTCCGAGACTCCCGGCAAGCGTAATTTAAACATCCCTGCTTTGGAAAGCACTTTAGCCGGCTAAAGGATTTTCCTCCCGCTGAGGAGGACAGCGAAAGTGCTTCTAGCGGGAACCGGGAAACCGGGAACTGCGGCTGGATTCCGCTGGATCGAACGAAAGCTGTTATTATTGGATCGCGTTTCAGGAGAGCTGCCAGCCGCTTCGTTTGAAACTCCCCGATCGGAAAGCGACTCGATTCGCCCGCCCCCCCCCCCCCCCCCCCCCGCCCGCCCCTCTACCATCAATTCTCGAGTCTTAGTTAACCCCACGCCTTCTGCCCATCTTTATTCTAATTTCATCACCAAGCATAATTACACATCGCACGCTAATACTAACAGCACATTATTCTTCATCTACGCTTCAACATATTACTTAACAACTTCAAAGATAGAAATACTTCTATCTAAAGAGATTAATCATTCAAAATGATCATTATATTATCTGTGACTTCTTATTTGCACTTTTAGATATATCAATGCTATTAATAGTCAATAGCATCAGACTGCAGGCGTCAAAAGAGAAACATTTACTATTAAAGCGAGCAAAGCAACCAGAGAATCCAGTTGTAACTCGTCCCAGGAGACTTTCGAGTAGTGATAATGGAATGTAATTGTTAGTTCCGGAAAGTAATATTCGGTTGCAATAAAGGGCTAAGTCGAAGCTGGCATTAAGAGTACTTCACTTATTAAGTTGGAGGATGCGAGGCGCCATAATAATCTTTCAATTAGAGGTAGCAGTGGAGTTAATGGTGTGTCTAAAAATCTTCATCAAACCTCCGGCGTTCGTTGAATCGTCGCGTCGGACGTCTCCGCTTTTCTCCTATCAGTCATATCGAGTTCCGAAGATATCCTGGAATTCCTGACATTCGCTTGTACTTCTAATTAAAAATTAATTGCCCGTGCAATGGCTGGCCAAGCCAGCGCCCTCTTTTTATCGGTCCATCTATTTCGCTCTCTCTCTCTCTCTCTCTCTCTCGCTCTCGCTCTCGCTCTCGCTCTCTTGTTAACAGGATAGTTACTCTTGCTTGTTACATATTTGGCTACTTTGTGCAGGAAGCACGCGCTTCCATCGGCCACTATCGGGTAATTGCGGTAGCGTGTAATGGAAATATAAACTGCGTTAAATCGAGGCACACCGGTGAATTGCAGAGCCTGCCCGATGCCTGGAAACGAACTAACACTCTGCTTCGATGCTCCGCTATCAAATAGTCGGCCAGTAAATAGTCTTCTATACCTTGTTCCCGTGTAACAGTTTAGACAGACTTTAATTGGCCCTGTAAAGTAACGCCAGAAAGAGAGAGAGAGAGAGAGAGAGAGAGAGAGAGAGAGAGAGAGAGAGAGAGAGAGAGAGAGAGGGAGAGAGAGGGAGAGAGAGAGCGAGTTAATTATGATTAACCCATTATTCAGTAATTGCGCGTTAATTCCATTTGATACTTTGTACTGTTTGGCGAAGATTCCCCGACAGAGTAAATAAAAACCGGTCAGATCACGTAATCTGTGTTATATAGATGTGTAGATTGTCGTTTTATATCGATGGGAATGTTGAAACAAATTTATATATAATTGACTAAAAATAAATCCACTTCGACGTTATATTCAAATCGATTGCACATTAATTAGAGATTAATTGTTGTTGTATAGATATTTAATGGTGCGTTTGACAGGGCATTTGTATTGACTTGCCTGTGGTTGATCTTGATCACATTGGTCTCGAGAGACGAGCTTTAGATATATCCAGGGTTTCACAGAATAGGCGATCGGAGGTCAGCAGTGATCCGAGGAATCCGGCCGGCTTCCGCGTAACCGAATCACTCGAATCGTTGCTTCACACACTCCGGCACACTTCCTCCCACTAGAGATTCTTGGCAGCTCTGCCGGTTTTCCGCTTTTTACCAACGAGCTGCCACGATCCCTACCGGAAGTAGTTAGAAGTCGACGCTCGGAGATGCGATGCTGAGAGCGGAGCCGATGATGTGGGATCGAGCGATCTTGACACACTGGCCGCGCTCGCCGAAAGAGAGAGATCTTAATACAACGCGCTCTCCTCTGATCGCATTGCCAAAGCGAGCAGCCCCACTCGCATCCCACCGTACCAGCATCCCGTGGTCCATGCAACCGGCGCCGACAGCCAGTCAATTAGAACACGTTGCCCCCGGTGAGCCACGCCACCAGTCACCGCTACTATTACATTTCTTTCTTTCTTAACAAGCGCTTGGAAAGAATTAAATCTTAAGTATGGAAGATTTTAATTCATAATATTTGAATTTATAATTAATAAAGTAATTATAATAAGGCGCCATTCGATGCTGCTGTAATTGAAATAGTGGCATGACTTCCGTCACCGTTACTAAAGTATGATGATTAGTCATAGAACTTTGCGGTAGTAGTCTATTGTCATTCGCTCGACTAACAATAACTAATTGTCAGCATTGTGAATCATGTTTATAAAAGTCTGATCTGACTGTGCAAAAGAAGCCGGTATTGCGATTGACATTTCAATACGCAGAGGAATTTGCAACGATTATAGTTGTCGCCTGCTCTGAATGTCGTCACTTTGACTAACAATGATGTTAACCTTCCTATTACGTAAATAGAATGGTTGTTTACTCGCGCATGTTTCGTACGAGTATAAGCGCTCGGAGACGGTTTGAGGAAATTAGAATTGACCCACCTAGCAGGGTCAATGCAAGATTGTCAACGAACAATTTTCCGATGATGCAAACACATGGATGCTGGCGAGTGTGATAATTGTCGTTGCATAAACGTGCCAGGAGAAAAATGTGAATTTATTCGACTTTGAACCTGAGTTCCGCTTAGTCACGGCTCTATCTTGTTTAAAAAAGAAAATATGCTGATTCTGATTCTACGGTACTTGGCTATTTCTAGAGTCTTTCATATACCACCGTTTATTATTCTTGTCGGCGGTTCCATTTAACCTGAATTAATCTCGCATTTAATTGTACCTAACTAATGATACGTATTTTCTCTCCTTCATTAGGTCATTAAATATAATAATACATTATTTAGGACCACCGATCCATTCACGAAGAAGACATTTCAAGAGTACTTGATGCTCAAGCCGTTCACTCGACTGGAACCCCGAATTAACGAAATCTTCCATCATTTGCTGGGGAGTGATTAATGACCGAGAGCGGCCGGGATTTTTGCTCGACGAAGGAGAGAGATTCGACGGCTTAATTCTCGCGGAACCTGCTTTTTGTCGGGATGTAATCAGGCCACACTGCCACCGCACAAATTCATTTTGCCCATGTACCGACAACCGTTCCCACCAACTTGTGATAATTAATATTAATTACGAACGACTTAATCACTCACCCGGAATTTAGAAGAACATACCCATTCACATTGTTCCAATAAACTATATAACAAAGTTATGACATTATCAAAGTAACATTTTTAATGTTACAAACAAACTACTGTTACTTCATTTGAGTTGACTTGAAACATTAATTGTGCAAAGGAAAATTTCAAGCATCCTTATGAGAATGGCATAAAAACCTTGGTAACTGTTAGTAGACCATCGATTTTAAAGGAGGCTGTAGAGAGCATTCCCTGGCGCCTCTCACGTTTTCCGGCACGTGTTTCTTCAATGTGCATTAATGACCCACTAACTGGGAGGCTTACACTTTTTTAACGATTGGTGTATTGCGGATTACCGCTAGGCGAACTTACGGTACACCTACGTAGGTTTTCTTTTCTTTTGGTGCTCCGCGCATAATTATCATTCGCCTTAACGGTACGATGACACGGCAGACGTTAAATTTCCGCGCGAGGAATGCCATTCGGGATAATCATCGTGCAGCGATCGCATCGCAGCATCCAGAAACTTAAGAAAGCGTGGTCAGACCCAGGCAACCGTGTAACAGTTTGATGATGGTTCTCTGACTGCTTCTTAGTAAGATGATACACGTATCAATTTCAAACGCTTCAAGCCAATGTTTATACTACTTAGTACTATAATTTTGATTTCTATCTAAGGTTCCTGTTAATGAAGTTACTAGCAACGATATCTAAAAGAAGTATATAATAACTATGTAATAACTTGATTAAGCCTGATTTGAAAGGAGAGAAGTGATATCCAATACGGGGATGGTCCGAAGAGTACTTAGGGGAGGAAATAATTAGCCGGTAACACTTCCGAGCTTTCAACTCTAGCGGAAATGGATTAGGGCTTGGACGATGGTAACTGGTAGTTATGAAAGTATAGGGAGTCTACTTCAATCGAGTTAGATACCAGCAGCGGGCTCAAGTTATTAAGCAGCAACAACAATTAAACTTGCTCGCCAAATCTTCTTACAAGCAGTGGCTTTACAGATTTAAGCCAAAGTACCAAACTCGAAGGGATTTATTTAGCAGTTAAATTTAAAAATCACAATCCTTGTAAAAGATGAAATAATGGATGTGTACGAGAATTTGCCAGTACATGTATGAATAAACAATAAAGATAAAAAGATGGTCACAAACGGGCAATAAAAAAGGTGTGGTTTCTTAGTGGTAGCTGCTTTGTGCGGAACGGTGGTGTGATTCATGGGGTAGGCGGTGGTTGGCCAATATTTCAATACGTTATCTCCAAAAAGTCAGGCAGGAATGGGCTTGAATCGATAACAGCTGCATGACAGAGCGATATAGTCTCCGTAGGATTTTTATTGGCGATATCGCGCGGCCACCCGTGGGTACCATTATCCACCGGCTCCAGACTATAAGCTGACTAGAGGCTTTGTGTACAGCTAACAATCCAATTGGAGTGTCCACTAAAAATAGCCCCGCCCCGCCCAGCCCTAGACTATGCGTGTGCGGCGGGTGTCTGCCCTTTACGAGCCGGAACTACTCCGCATCACGCGCTTTATGCCCGACTGTTTTCAATCTCCATATAATCCTTTATTACGGCTTTTCGACGATACTTCCTCCCCGGTAATAGCGCATCCATGAACACGGTGGAGTACGCGGCACAGTTCGAATTGGAAACGCGCCCACAGCATTCACATTCGATGAGACGTTTATCAGGTTTGTTAAATAAGTCCAGGCCTTGTTTCCAAGGAACAGGCACTTTCTAGATATATATGAGTGAATGATGCACGTGCTGTGAATAAACCAGTGAACTGATCAACAGTCTTTAAAACGTCAATAGCCGTTAACGAGATGCCCTTCGAATCGATTGATCCCATTTCCAATTAATCAAGCGCGTATAACTGTTTAGCGTGTCGCGTTCTCCGAGGCCTTGATTTCTCCATATATTCAATGATCCACAATTGAAGGCGTGTTGGTGCGGCAATGGGCCCTGCTAACTTCTCAGCATTTATTCAGAAGGGCGGGCGAACGGGCGAGCAAGTGTTCAATGTTGGACAGAGGATCGGGCCAATTTTCTTCTGGTAAGGTGGGCCCGGCGCGACGCTCAGCGTCGCTTCTCTGGACTACGGCTGCCCTCGAAAAGGAAACTTTATTCCACTGGCGATGTTCCGCCTCGTTGCTCCCGGGCTATGCCAGATGAATAGAAAGGAGACGACCAGCAGAGTACGAAGAAACTCTCGTCGAGTTAGATAAGAAGGAAGAGGACAACTTCCGACTACTCTCGTGTACCAGGATACCTTCTACTTCTTCCTCCCCCCCTTTCTTCCCCTGTCGCGTCGGCCAACTTTAATTCCCCTGTTTGCGACGATTTCTTTCGTCTGATCTTAAACTTTGCCAGACTGCCTTTCTTTAAGAGAGAAAGACTTCCACATTCGCTATGTGTTCCTTTCTACATACATATTGCTCTACCAACAACTCTAATGCCCATCTTTTTTAATGTACTTAAGTTCTATACTGTGTTAATACGAGTCCGCATTGCCATTCAGCGACTAATATTGCGCAAGATACTAAAAGGCTCTTTGCGGATTTCCTGTAAGAGGATGCAACCCTTGGGAGAATACAAGTGTTACGCTAATACTTGGTTAGAAGTATTGAAGAAAGTTGGATATCAGTGGTAAAAGTATCGAAGATGTCAGTAATATTTCACTGCGAGATGAAGATGGATGCAATGATGAGTTGCGTTGATGGAAACGAGCAGGTCGAAAAGATTTATGAAAGGAAGCGATTAGTTTAGCGCGGGGAACGTTCACCCGTGGATTTGAAGTCCCCGGCGGCGGCGGCAGCGGCGGCGGCGGCGCCGACAGGACGCGGAGAGTTCGTCGGGCTGATTATTATTAGTGCTCCCGTGCTAATTGAAGGGTAACGACGGCTGGGCCAAGGCAAAAACTGTCACCTCATTAACTAGAGCGGCCGCGTTTCAGCTAATCTCGGTGCAACCTTGGTCCCCGATTGCTTATTACAATCAACTGGTTTGCTCTGGTTCGTCCAGCAAGATGAAAACAGGAGATTTTCATTAAGAATGGTCGATCTCTATAAAACGTTTTAGCATCGAAATCTCGAAAGACTAATTAAAATGATGTCGAGCCAATCCCGTTCCCCTTCGGTGGTCACGTGTCACTAGGAGAGCAGGCTAATTGGAAGGTGATTGTAAATTAATGCATCAGTGGGAAGCGGCGTGAGGGGTGTGTCAACCCCCGGAGACGGAGACGGAGACGTAGAGTGGTTGGTGCACCGGTGCACCCGTTATGAGGTTAGTCGCGAGCGAGCGAGCAAAATAATTAGGGCGATCTCCTCTATAAGCTGCGGAGGAAAGCCTATTTCTAACCTAAATGGCTAGCATCCCTGCGTATTAAGCTACTAACTCCCTAATTCCCCTATTAGAGACGAACCTTCTGCGTCTTCTTAAAAATGAACAAGACACAGATAAGCACACTTACGTACAGAATTCTCTTAATTATTCTATTAAAAAATCGTGCTATCTTTATTGTAATTTAATTAAAAGAATAGCAATGCTTAGCAATTCAAAGAGCATAGTATTTTTAACTCCCTAATTCCCCTATTAGAGACGAACCTTCTGCGTCTTCTTAAAAATGAATAAGACACAGATAAGCACACTTACTTACAGAATTCTCTTAATTATTCTATTAAAAAATCGTGCTATCTAAATTGTAATTTAATTAAAAGAATAGCAATGCTTAGCAATTCAAAGAGCATAGTATTTTTATGTAAAGTTTGACGTATCACCATTGAGGGACTGCCAGTCAGTACATTCATTGAACGAGAGAGATTCGAAGCTGTTCTCGTAACAGAAACAGAGTATTCCTTCTCGAAGCGAAGTTCCATATCGACAGGAACCACTGCGGAGCACAGAAGCCCGGGCGCTGTTTCAATTATGAAATAGCTCGGATGTCTCGCAATCTCGACATAACGATTTTCCTGATTTGCATAGAGATTGAGTGTGGGTATAGTCGATTGGTTGATGGATTCAAAAGGGAATTTGAAATTGTTTTGGAAGTAAGTTATCAAGGAAGTGAACGAACGTGGTGTTATTCATAGTGCTAGTCGAGTGCATCTTTATTCGTGGTTTCTTTGAGCAGTTACAGATCCTCAGGTTGTTTCATGAAATTTAAGGTGGCAGGGTTCGGTGAGGGCACATGAATCAGAGCGGAACTAGCAGGCGAAAGATAGGAGAAGCGTGCTTGCTCGCGGAAGAGGAAGATGGTAGGTCCGATAAAGTGACAAAGGGTACACGGGGAGAGAAAAAAAGGAGGGTCCAAGAGGGCTGGAAAATCTTGTTACGAGGACACGGTGCGCTTTACGACCCGATGGAGTCGAACAACCCTCTGGCGGAGGAGGGCGGAGGAGGGTGGAGGAGGCGGCGTGGTCGGCCTCTTCGCCAGAAGCGAGCCAAGTGCTTTATCGCTCGAGGTAAAAGCGCCTCGCGCCCGCTTTGTTTACGGGCGACGAAACCTACCAGTACTTATGAGAACTGCCTCTCGACCTACGTGAGATACCTCACAATTGAGTAAACCATTCTTGTTGGACTCGGCCGACTTGAAATCTTTATCTACGAGCCAGACTTAAAAGGAACAGTACGAGCGAGCATCGTAACTTCCTTGCAATCCAAGTATTTTCATTGAAAAACAAGTAAAAAGAGTGTAAGAATGGACAAAGCCATTGTCTTCCGTGGGCATAGGTGCGCGCTGGATCTACTTACGAAGCGTATTCAGGAGACGCTTCTACTTCGTGTAGCCAATTACGAGAATTTGGCGGCGGCTTTCGGCGGCGGCTTTCGGCCGGCAATTAACGAGAAAATTAAATCATTAGGTGAAGTGGCTTCGTTAGAACTACCCGAACGCGCCGGGGGGTTTTCATTAACTTTCGAGTTGAAATGTTTCGACACTCTCATATACCGCCGAGCCGAGCCGAGCCGCGCCGTGCCGCGCTGTAGGTGAGATCGCCAGGTCGCTGTAGTTGTTTGCTAATTGTACTGGAAACTACACGAGAGGATGGTCTGCCACATTTACGAAAAGAGTTGGTTCGAGTACGTTGAAAATAGTGGTTTCTATCAATTAGCAGCATAGCCTCGAGTAGAATACCGATTCTGATTAAAAATATCTATAGTTTTCCTGGAGCGAGGGATGTTTGAAAAACATCCGTGAAACTCGAGCGACCGATGCAAAGGAAGTGCATAACAAGCACAAAGGTAACCGGCGCGCTATTAAGTGCAGCCTTTGTGATGCCATCCGGTAATACTTTCCTTTTTGCGTGAAGTATTCTTTACGCTTGCCGAGTGTTCTCGAGCATTTATTAGCCTGCCGTATTCATCTGAGATGCGGCGGGCTCTGCTTCATCCTTTCCAAGAGCTTTGAGCGAGAATATTCCACGCTTCAATATCTTACTTTCATCCACGGCATTCTCAAACTCTTGATTTCTATTTTTCATTCACCTCCTCTTCCTCTCACGTTCTTCCTTCGTATCTCTCTCAATCTTGTACGAACCAGTTTTTTCTAATGACAAGTTATGTATAATCCGTGCGGATCCAGACTAAACTTAGACTATCGGCCTGCTTCCACGCGATATTAGTCTTCTCAGTCCTATCTGTGTTTGAGGGCCAAGAGAAAACAAAATTCCCGACAGTCAGCGAATTTCATTTTCTCGCTCGTCGACGTGAATGCATTCATACATCGCAGACAGAGAGAGAGAAAGAGGTGGTTGAATGAAGGAAAAAATAGGGCAGACGACAATTTCATACAACTTGGCAAGACAAAGGGTAAGGGCTAGAATGTGAATGAGTTGCTCTTCCATATCTCATTTAGGCTTATCTTGCTCACTGTTTTCCCAGGCACTTGCCGCACGTTCTCTTGGACTATTTTTATTCACTCCGAGCCAGTTGGTCCGAGCAAAAAGAGCACAATAAACAGGATATAAAGAAGAGTACTTTACTGTTATTAAGAAACGTAATATGAAAGAAGCCCCGTTCTACCACGGCACCTAAAGATATTTTCTACTTTTCTAGATGTACACTGTTTTAAATGTGTGAAGTTGACACAAGCAGCTTATCAAAATGAATTTCTTTGCGAACGCGACAAATCTGCTAAATCCTGCTTTCGCAGATATACCTTTTACACATACATATATGTATATATATATATATATATATATATATATGACCGGGATTGGTATACGAGTTGCGTCGAAATTGGAATGCCTCGGCGCTCGAGCACATCGTTCACGTAACCATACTAATTCATTTCTGGGATCTGGCGCGGCCCCATTCGCAGTCACCGAATTATACAAAAGCGTTTGGTGGCGGGTGGAGCTAGCCTGGATAAGAGTATATCTTTCGGTGGAGAGAACGATCGCGTCAGAATATCAGCTAGGAGTAATGGAAAGCCCGGGCGAAAGCTCGCAAGGCTCGCAGTGCTCGCACGCTCGCTCGAGTGACAATGAGCTTTTGTCTGGGTGTGTGGCTGCTGCCAGCAGACAGATGGAATTTAGAGCGATGTTTGGCGCGCGAGGAACTCGCGTGTACACGCTCGGCGAACCTCTAACGAAAGCACGACCCTATAAGTGAACCTCGGATTCACAGGATCAGTCGCGCTAATGTGCTTTGTCATTTTAACCGGCTGCCTCGCACTCACTCGTCCACCACACTCGACCAATTTTCACATTAACACTAGCATACCTCTCATTGATTTCGTGTACTTGTATATCAGGTGCGAAGCTTCAAAGTTAAAGTCGTAAAGATATTTTATACCTATTGAATTAGTATGGAATAAGAAATAGTAAAGAAAAACTTACTACGTATATTTGGAAATTCCCTTTCGTAAGCAGAATACTAATATTTAATTCATAATGGGCTAATCCGATGATAATAGTTGGTGTTTCCTGGCATCGTCAATCTTCGACTTTGTTTTCGCAGTCTGGCTCTGATGGCTGGGAATTCGATGTTCGAATTTCATGCAAATTAACTGTGGTCCGAGTGTCACTGCTCAAGCATAAATTTCAATGATACTGACTGATTCATAAAGAATAAGTGATCGGAATAAGAAAGAGCCACAAATCATACCACTCAACGGATAAACTGTCAAAATGTTCTTAAGGCTGACCTCAATTAATTTCACTGACCGTGAACTTTGCCTACATTATGGGTGGCTCTAATTCTTTTTAATTGATGGCGCTGCTTAACCCATTCTGCGAGGTCGAATAATAAATTTGAATCTTAGCAGCATTTTGCAGATCCTCGTACTCGTGTTTATTTAAAAGATTAATCGATCGACCAATAGAAAGAGTCATAGGACTTTCATAAAGTCTCCAGAGATTCTTAACACATTTGTATTTATTGGTAGTCAGCCGCAGGCAACAATTACTCGTAAAACATGGTTGGATTTATGAATACTTGCGCCACTTTTATAATACAGATTTCTGATATAGACTACCTTTAAATTATTATAAACTTTTAACATTCCTGTCTCTCGTATTTCGTATGACATTCACTACATATTCAACGTCAGAATTTATTAATTTGTGACCAAAGCAGACTTCTAATGGATCTCGCAATAACCAGCATGTTACATCAAGTAGAATGCAATCCATTTAATGGAACGAATTTCATTTTGCATTAGCCTCCGGTATAACTACCGGACATGCGCGTTCATTTATCGTTAACGCACACACACGGCACGAAGGGCGAAGCTGTTTTCCTAAATGGTGGCGACAACTCCACGAAATAGATTATAATAATGGGAGGGAGAGCTCCGGGAATTTCGCCTCCGGTTGCGAATTAATTATCGCGCCAGCAACTCACCCGTATGATTTAAATTCGAATTCGAACTCAATGACGAGTTTCTGCTGCCTCGCATGCGTTGCTAATGTAATGACGAATATAATACATGAGATTAATCCTTCAAAGTAATTGGATTTAAGTATATTCTCAGTGCAAACGACGCAATTAAAATCCCCCATCTTTTTCCGAGATTCTCCCGTAAATGAGGCCTCGATTTAGTTCAATTGCTACTTAGCATTGAAAATATTTAGTCTTGAGAATCGTCGAGTTGATTTGTAGAATTTAACTAAAGTTTCGAAAAGCGTCGGGGTGCAAAGTGCTGCCTGTTGATCATGTGCCACTGCTCCCTCTCGCGCTCTGTATTTTATAATCCCCTAAGGGCTACGTAAGGTACACTTCTCGAAGGCATTTGAATCACTTACAAGTCGACGACACCACGTCCGACACATTTCACCTATCTTCGATACAATATAAAGTAGATATTTTCCATTACTCTAACTAAATTCTGCCCCAACTATTATGTGACTCTGAGTAATTATAAAGTGGATCTACCTTACTAATAATTAAATATAGAATAATTATTGTGACAACTAATTTCAACCCAGCAATTTAATAATATCAAGAAAGTAGAGCCTCTTTTCATGAGGGAGCCTGTACGAGAGAACTGATTTTTACCGTGACATAGACGCTGTTACGTAATGACGCAGCAGGGAGGTTTCGATAATAGCTAATTAGAGTGTTCATTCCTCCGGCTAGAGCGGCATATATTATTACCCAGCGCAAGAAACTACAGCCACGAATACACGTTCCTGCTAAATAGCCTGGGCGCGCGCGCGCGCGCGCGTGTGTGTGTGTGTGTGTGTGTGCGTACGCGAGCGATTGGACGCTTAATCGCACCTACTTTGTTAGGTTGATCTCGCTGGGGAGAAAAACGGCCGCAACTACGCCACAAAAATGCGCTCAAGAAAATTAATTATGGAAGTTCCCCAGCGGTGTTGGGTGCACCTGCGTGCCTGCATGAATAATAAGCGGTGAACAGTTCCTTTGCGCTTTGAAAAATGTTGCCTGATTGCCACATTTGTTGGTGGAGTCGTGCGTTGTTCTCGTTCATCCAACTGCACGTTGCTATGAATAACAACGAACATAAGTTCCCGCAGAGTAACATCGCGGAATGTGAGTTCATTGGAAATTTAAGTGGTACAAGAAATAATGGAATTATATAAAAATTAGATCCTTAACACTCTCGGTGTCTCATGCATACTAATTAGATTGTGGTAAACCCCCACGACAAGCTAATGTAATTAAACACATTCTAATTCCACTGGCAAGCTTATGTGCTAAATAATACCGAGGCCTATCATATATTAGCATAATTATTGATGAAAATAATTAGCTTCGAACGACAGGCTGAACCTTGCGTTCATTTCGATGTACTAATGACAAATTGCAGGTATAATATAATTAAGCCTTGAATATATTATATTCCTCAAAATTATTATTACAAAAAAGCTAGGTCTATAAACATATACCTTGGAATTGTTGACGAGAAAACCAATGGCAAAAAAGCAAAGCCAGGACGAAAAAGACTGTTCGAGGATGGTGGTAGTTTGTACGTGTGTTTATCAGGTAGATCGACGGTGGAAAAAAGAAAGATTACGAGAGCCTGAGGTCGCGCGACATCCGAGAAATTGTCCATTTGCCATTATCTGGCCGTCGCAATTCCAGTCAGACACGCGGCACTGCCTGTTAGAATTATATTCTCCAACTATCCCTATTATTTAGAGCCTGGATTACCAAGCACAGTCCAACTGCCGCTACGGCGACGTGAAACAATTTTATTCCTGAGTCTCAGTAAGTATTCCTACCAAAAATGTTCATGTTCCAGAAAAAGCTTCCAACTTCAAGCACCCACAAATTCTCCCCTAATTCTAAGAATTACTCCGCTTCAAGTAATAATAAATAGTATATTTCAAGTGTATTGCATTGAATTTATTATAAATGCTCGAAGAATGTACTGGCATAGAAATGGCCTGGTAAAAAATTGAACTCAATGTACTATGAGAAAATAGTGTCAAGTTGGCAAGTGTACTAGAATGGTAAAGTAGGACATTCCTAGAGGTTGGTTTAATAATCATCTGGTAGACACATCACTGCCTAATTAAGGAGTTATTTAATATCGGGGCGTGCTTTATGCTCAAACGATATTGGCGTAGTTGCATGTGGGTTAATTAAGTAGAGAGGCTGTCTGTGCCTAGCGTGGTGGAGTGGCCGGTGTCTTGGAACTATCTCGTAGGTATAAGGCAGGATCTCCTTAAAGGTAATTACGAGTTATGTCACTTTCACGAGGGGCGCTCGTCCTATTCATAAGCAGGCCAGAGACAGCTCCATTAGATGGCAGTAACAGGTTAATGGTAACACGTGCTTCAACTTGGCAAGCGCGCCCCCCCCCCCCCCCCCATCGATATTTACTGGCTCCAGTAACATTCTGGCTGCCACTCCCGCGATTCTCGAAAGCATTGTTTGTGCCGTTGCTTTGTCCCACATGTCGCGATTGTCCACCTGATTTATGTGCTGATCTATGGTGTGCCCTGGATCCCTTCTCACCACCGAGCAATTTGTTGCTTCTGCTCTTCTGCACTGACTGCCAGGGGATTGCCTGTCTAGTTCTTCATTCGCACAGATTCGTATTACTTGAATTCAAAAGCCCCTGAAATCATTCTACTTGAAAGCACTCAGTGCTAGCATATGATTTATTAAATTTGATATATCACTTCGTCTTGTTTTTGTGAATCGAATGAAATAGAGCATGTTTCAATTTGTTCGAGTTCGTTCAATTTAGAGAAGAGAAAATGCAGAATTTTCAAGTTTGATTATTCATTTTGTGTGTTGCCTGGGCGCATTCAGTTAATTCTCCTGCAAATAGTGAAACTCTGCATTTTGCCGAGCGCGTAGGGCATTCGTTATTCTTCCGGGAGAGGCAGGGGTGTGTGATGTATCGGAATTAAGCACAAAGTAGGAACGATTAGGCGAGAAAATTGCATAAATCAGCTGGATCTACGTGTTCCATCAATAATGTCTAGATTTATGATCCTAGGAAATTGCAGCTCTCGAAGCTGTTGCCGCCTCTTTGCCGGGATTACATCCATAAGTTAATGCCGGACATCGGCGCGCCGTCATTCATAAAGGAAAATACAATCATGTAGGATCTGACAGTGTATGAAAACCTTGCCACATTGTAATTCCTACGTACAAATAAAAATGATGTAACATATAATGATAATGTTCAAGACGTAAAAGACACTGGTAAGAATGAAGAAATCGTGAGAAATGAAAATCTCGTTTGACTATAGTCGTCGAGCGGCAAATGAGAGAGGACGGTAAGGAATGCAGAGTGCCGGAAAAAAGACTAAGGGAAGTGGACATAAAGTAGTGTGTAATAGGCGGAAGCGAGCGGAAAAGGCTAGTTTAGGAAGGCAGAGTCTTTCATTGGGTTATTTTTTAATTCGAAACAGCAGGGCGCCGCGCCTTCTGCCAATTGATTTTATGCAAATAGAAAGGCACGGTGCTTACAAATGGCTTTTGCTGTGCGCTCCGGTCCCGATAATAAAAGAACGAGCGAACGGCCTTGCTCTCTTTGAAACCCCGGCCGCTCCCACCTACATTTTCCAAATGATCAGATTTTCCGGGGAGGTTAGAATTGTTGCGATATAATATTACGCTTGAAAGGGTGGTTGAAAGGTATAGACTGTGCTATTAACTTTCTTCCCTTCGTGAACGTATTGACCAAGAGAGAGAGAGAGAGAGAACATTCCGGAGAATTTCCGAGAAAAAAGCTTAATATTAGCGAGAATAAATAACGGCCCTACCCCTAATTATGCAGAGTTTGCATAGCGAATGCGAGGCTGAGTTTGTACAATATACGAAACTGCAGAATAGAAAATAAGCCCGGACCAGTCTCATTTTCCCGGCGCTGCTAATACAATAAACACGACCACATAAATTCACGAAATTTTCTACCGTCCGTTTTATTTTCTGGCCGTTTGTCGCCGAGCATGCGTTGTTTAATTAGTTTAATTAGTTCTTCCGCATGAACCGCTTTAATTAGTAGTGTTAATATCGTTTTGACAGGTCTGGAACATGTGCTGCAAAAATGATAAACACGGCTAATGAAGGTGGCCTCCCAAAAAAAAAATCCTGACATACCTAAACAATTAAACAAGCAACACAGACCTTTGTACTTCATTTATGTTTACTGTGACAGATGTCCGAATAAAAATCCATTAAACAATGGGAATTTTCATTATTCTCATTAGCGTGGTAATGAGCGAGCTACCACGATTGTAATTCCAGTAGGAGGGAAGAAAAAATTCAGCTTTTTTTGCCGGCTTTAAAGGAAAAGTATTGAAACACGACGCCGCAGCTTTCACGAGCTTTTTCGAGCGGGGAATAATCTTCTGGCGGAAATTTATTATCCGACGCCTGTCGGCTTCAACGGGCTATTAATTACACGCCTTATTGCTAGTCTTGGCCAGTCTGACCAATCGATAGAGAGTGAGAGACCGATTTTAACAAGACACCACAGTGTGAAAGCCACCCTTTCCCACCCAATTCGATACTCCCTTTGAGACCACTACCCTCTAAACCACCCTGCATGTCCTCTCGTCTCCCTCGCCATCCCCTATTTTCCTCCCAAATTGACCAATGTTCAGGAACTGGAGGCGTTGACGGTTAGCCATTGTCTCGCCTAGCCTTGAGTCCGTGGTTATATCTCTCATGGAGATCGGACTGGACCAACATTTCAAGCTTACAAGTAATTTAGAACTTAGCAATCCAAGATCCGTCAGTTTAAATATTAGATGAGTCCGAGAAGGAGTCGCGGAATTAGAGAATAACTCAAAAATGATTGGAAATTTTCGCCTACTATTCCAAGAGAATCTAGAGCGTTAAGAATGAATTCCCCGCTGTTACATCAATGAATGCACAGTAGAATAGAATAGGCAAGCATAAGTTAGATGAAGTAGAAATGAGATTTCCGGGGGCTGCCACCGAGATTATTACACAGCCACAAGGTACATTTGACCCAGTTCGGCCATTATGAGCAGTAATCGTTCCGAAACTAATTCCGCCCTTAAATTCTCATTACACAAGAGTTACGCCGATGCGCGGTAATTTAAATTGTACATGAACTTCGTGGAGCGCGCGCGCGCGCGCAATAGGCCTCACAGTTGCGCCGCTTAATTTCGATCAAGCTGTGCAATTAGAGGGTGACCCTTAAAATCGCTAAGGAGGAAGCTGCAATCTATTAAAGAATGCATATTTTATTCACTCTATTACTCCTTTCACTGCTCCTAATGAATAAGAATTTAAATATAATAAAAACATATTTCTGCCCTAATTAAATATGAAATAACGAATTAAAAGCAAGTGAAATTGCCGAATGGCCGAATAGTATTGAAATTCCACATCGGTAAATTTGTAGGTGCGTATTTTTAACTGTCTTGAATTCCTTCGATGAAAAACTCAGGAAATTCAATGAATATGGTCTCCTAAAGATATTGAGTGCAGTCAGCCTTGCTTGGTAGCTTAAGAATTCGAGAAATTCACACACTTTAATCGAGTTCATGCAGGCTTTTGACAGAGACTGTACTAATGACACAGTTTTCCATATGTTAGACATTCAGGCTTGTACGCTGGGAGAGTGGTGTGAAAAGAAACGCGGAGTAAAAAGTGAGCAGTAAGCCAGTTTCTAACTACGAAGCGATATCGTCCTTCCTTATATGAAAATGCCCTCGTTGCTGATATTTAACCCTAAAGATTTCCGCGATCACAGGTCAAGAATAAACTATTCATAATACCTGCGTTCATGGCCTTTAGAAATGGATGCTTTTTTACACCTCCGCTCAATGGAAAAGCATTTCCAATGCAACATCCGCCAGAGTCGAAAGAAAAACTGACTCGTTTAAGCACACAAAACTAAACATGAACGTATCATTAACAAAAAATTAATAAATTTCTCCTGGCTTCCACTGGTACAATGAAGCTACAGTACAGTCTTTTTTTCGATACAACAAGATCCGGAAGTTCTATTGTGCGGTAGTGGTAGTATTCCTCGTAGAAGTAAACAGGCATAAATAAGAGTTTTTACTTGAGAGGAAGAACTATTTCACATTGCAGCCCCGCGCGCGTTACTGAATAGAGTGCGACAGTCCTGGATAGTGGAGAGATGAAACGTCAAGGCTCTATTGCCTGCTTTTTGCTGAATTACAAACTACACTGTACAAAGTTTGCTCGTCGTGCTCGCTCTACTCGTTACTTGTGTGACCTGCAGATAGGGAATGTGTACCGATAAACTGCAAGGGACTAACTAAATTGTGCAAGCTCTATAGTGCATGCGAATGAGTTCTCTACTATTTCCAACCAAATGATATTCATTCGGCAAGAGAAGAACCGAGAAATAACTAAATGCATCTGATATTTCATAGCACTGCTTTTCCCAGTCGACAGTAGTTAATCAGCCGAATCGCATAACTCACACTGTCCTCTGACATTCTGGACATGTTGTACCAGTCGCATGGTTACCGTATCATGGTTATTCCTCAGGATTCACTGAAATCGCTGAGAGATCTGTCGGCATCAAGAGCCACCGTAACGTGAATAATATCTTGTGTCAGTCTCGCGAGACTTCCAGGAAAATCATACAACGGCCTTCTGTTGGGGGACCTTGTCTCACATAAAGAGACCTTAATTATCCTATGGCATCGTCGAGGATTTACGCCACAGGGGTATGAAAAACTCATAGCATCGGAGAACGCATTACCAGAGGATCAAAAGGAATACGTAAGCGGGATTTTATAGTATCAATAGATGCTAAAAAAGAAGAACTAAGGAATAAGGGAAGCAACAAGGAAATCTGTGGGAAAATTGGTATATTAAAGATAGAAGTGTCGAGGGAGATAGAAAATACTATGTGCAATCACGTTGATCGTGTGTCAATGGACTTGGTTTCAAGTGTAATTACATGTAGATTAGACCGTTCGTTGATCCAACTCCTAGACTAGACAGTAATCGCTTAGGTACGTGGTTGAACGAGCGCACGCATTATTCCTTTTACGCCCACACGAATTGTCTGCCTCTGTCCTATCTCCTCACTACAAATACGTATACAGACTTACAGGTTCTTGCAAAAACATTGCTACGTTTTATAGTGGAAATTTAATAACGATTCACTCTCGTATAAAATTTCAAAAGAATTATTATATACTATAATTATATATAATTCATAGATAAATTATATATCGATTGCTACTCTATATTTGAATGATCCTGTAGATTCTCTCGAGCATACCAACTGTCCCGTGTTCCGTAGCACACGGTACGCCACACTTTGTAGTTTGCATTCCGACGTATCGTTCGATCGCTTACGTAAAGATCGAATAAAAATATATACGAACGAGTTTTGCGGTGGCGCCAAAAATATAAACGTCTGGCTTTCTTTACGACGCACGGCGAAGTGTCTGGCTTATTTCACCGACCACAGGCTAACCTCGAAAAGCTGTGGTGTCCCTTCATCGAAATCCAACAGCTAGTATCGGACAGGAATCCACCGGAATATCGAACATATCGAGCGGACACGCGCGCGGGTGGACATGTAAACAAAAGCGGGGTCGTCGTAAATTTCCATTAAGTTCCTGCTAAAGCCATAAAAGCCTTGCTACCGCGTGTGTGTATGATGTGCAGCGGCAACACTGGCGGACTATAATAACCACGCGGCAGATAAGGCCAGTCCGGTGTGTCTGGGCATATCAGTGTCACGGACAGGATACAAAAATAGATTTGCGAATGAAACGTTAATGCTCTTGCCAGGCCACTCACTCTCTCTCTCTCTCTCTCCCGTCCGATGAATGAAGCATCGCCGCTTAATTCCCAGCGCCACTCTACTACGCCCTTTAATGAACTCCGGCCAGGAACTCGTTTCAACCTTACCGGCAACTACAATCACGCTATCTTTCCACTATACTCTACTTCTAATACCGTAAATACTCTCTCCCAACCTACACCAAAGGGGCATTGTATCTTTCGATCACGAATACCCCAACGGAAATATCATTGGATATATTATGCTTCCCTTCTATCTCTGATTTCTATTAGTAGAACGTGTCACGCACCTACTTCTTAACGGATGAAACTCATTAAATGGAAATATATGCTTTACATAGAGAAAAGGACAAAAAAAGATATATGTGTGACTCTAGATGGTAGCAAGTCTACGTCAATTTAATATTAGCAGGCGCAAGAGCCAACTAAGTTGACACACATGTCGCAAGGGCTTAATGTTAACAAGCTAATCAGCAGTGTGGCTCCGAGGCAGACTTGGAGGAGAGAATTGCATATCGCGTATATGTGTGTATGCCTGTGAGGTAGAGTTCGAGCGTGCAAAGGGGTTAAATGCTTGCAGAATTATGCGGCTCGTATGAATGTTCCATGAACAAAAGCAGCTAGACCAAAAGAGCTATTACCGGAACTAGAGACACAGCAATGGTAATAGTAACTCTGGGCTGAGCAGTATGATGAATTCGACTCTGGCTTAAAGGAGGATGCCTGAAAGTTTGAGTTATCAGTTGCGACGTAGCCCTGATCGATCGCCATTTAGATATTCTCGAAGCAATCCCGAGGGCAAAGTAACGAGGCCGTGGGATGCAGTATGCACCGCGTAAATCGATATTCGATAATATCCTTCTTCTTCTGCTTCTTCTTCTTCTTCCTCCGTTGGAACGTCTCTGCCTTATCACGCTCCTCCTTTCCCTCCTTCCTTCCTTCCTTCCTTCCTTCCCCTCTCGCTCTTCTCTCGCCCTCCTCCCCTAATCGCTCGCTTATCGTAGCGTTCGTCGAGCGCGCTTACCCACCGATGCCACCGGAGTTTGTTTAGATTTGGATAGAACGCGCGGAGCGACCGGATCGAATGCCACCGCCGCGATAGCCTAATGAGTTTATCACCGAAAAAGTGAACGTCTTGCGCTTCTAAATCGCTTGGGATTCTTCGAGTGCGCCGAGTCGAGAGTCTTCCTTCCATTAACTCGAAGCCGACACATCCGAATGAAGCTGCTGCTGCTGCTGCTCCTGCTGTTGGAAATGCCAGGATGTTCTACGATTTATAAAGGCTGCGGGTTCCACCCGGCAGGGAAACAGTTCTGGTGAATGAAGCTGAACCGAGATAGAGAAGAGAGAGAGAGAGAGAGAGAGAGAGAGAGAGAGAGAGAGAGAGAGAGAGTGAGACGGAGAGCTCCTCTGAAATATTCGCTCGTTTCATTCGGCATCCGGGCTCCATTGTTCGAGTGGGATTGTGGATGCGCTTAAACGATCTCGAAGCGCCGCGACGCTCCGGGTATTGCATCCCCGCTGCCCGGAGACTCCGACACCGACGCCGCCGCCGCCGACGACGACACCGACTGCTCTGCTGGCCTCCGGCAAGCCGCCACGCCATGCCACACCGGCTAGAACAGCCGCGTCGAATCTCTCGCCCGCCGAGTAATGATTTCCGCAGATGTCGGCCGTTTCCGCCACTTGGATTCTGTAACGAGCCGTTAAACACCCGTGGCGTCGACTCGCTCCATTCGCTGGCCCACCTCAAATCATCCTGGCACACGCCACATACCCAATCAACTGGCCAACATCATTTCTTTACCACTGTCTTCCATTCAAATCATCCCACAACACTATCAACCAGTCAAAGATACTGACACTTGCCGAGAAATCAATTTGTCAATACCACTGCATATTACGGATGTCAATTATCAATAAAAAGCTTTTTTTTTGCATGCGCAAAAAATACGCGTGCGTCAATGAGCAAAGTGTGCCAGGGTATCAAAGTCAGTATTTACTTGGTAAGTGATGTGCTGCGGATCGCGGGGTTAAATCATTGGTTGAGCAAGTGTGAATTTTTTATTGAATATTACCTTTTATATCGCTATAGAAATTCGATGGTATTCTGGGAGAATGTAAGTGAGAAAAGTAGACTGTGAATTTTTCGAGTGTGGCGGAAAAGTATTTTTCAGTTGGTCGGTGCATATTTTCCAGCGGAACAATACCACTCTTGGGAACGACTTGCTAAAGATAGGACCGGCAGAGAGAGAGAGAGAGAGAGAGTGAGAGAGGAAGAGAGAAAGAAGGCTGATACATTTATTCAAGGCGATTTCGATATCTGTCGCGCAAGCGAACCGTGCTCGGCGTGGCTTCGAAATTTATATTCAAAGCTAAAAGAAAATTTGAAATACACTTTCTTCACTGCCGGAGACTTAACTGCATTTATTCATCAAACGCGTCGCTAAACTATGTATGATATGCAGAGACGAGGAAATGGAGTCGATAATACCAGACACTGCGGGAAACTGAGAAATAATTGACTATACACAATCCATTAACACTCTTTTATCGCTCACTCTCGTTTTGCTACGTTGATATGTCATTTCTGGATAGCTTTGGTACAGTCATTCCTTCCATTCTATTCAGTAGCTGTGTCATTGTAACAAATCTGCTCGATCGAAGAACTGGTAATTCCAATATCCAATAATCAACTGGCACTAGTGTCATGCAAACCTGTCAGATGAACATTAAGAGGGATCAGAGTCAGTTTTTGCTTTTCCGTGAATGCGCTCTACGATAATACGATTATAAAGTGCCGGCCAGCCAATGATCCATGACGTTTGCTGCATGACACTGGCTTAATTCGTTCATAGCCGGACCATTGAATAGGCGTGATTATTGTCACGCTCGCACGGCAACGAGATCGAATTAATTTGTAATTGGCCGACAGGCACCCAGCCACAGAAAAGTTCGACCGTGTTCCAAGCGCCGCGACTCACTACTACTATCGACTATGTTAGTATTTTCTCATGTATTTGTTTAACCCTGCTTTAATTAGCCTGATAATTGTCCGCGAAATACATTACATTGATTTCAATTCAGCCCAGTTTGCGGGGCAATTCATCGATGTTTTAGCCAGATTACCTAGTTTTCGAACCATCCACACTGCCTTTAAACCCAATAACTCTGCCTTGCATCATAGAAATCATTCACTTCATGGAAAATTGTAATATAATAATAATAATCATAATAAAGGATCAATCTACTTTGTGATATGGTGGATAATCAATATGTCACGTATTGCAGCATCAGAGGGAGTATTATAATGATTTCATCATACCTATCACACCCTATACTAGAAGGACTATATCAAGGCGATGTTTCACGATTGGAGGGCCAGTTCTCCCCACTTCTGGCAGAAGTATCATGAAAAGAAATCTCGTGGAATGACGCGAAGGTTAATTAACGAGCGTTTCCGCGGAACGGTTAGCATAGCGAACAATCAAGGGGCATTCGTCACCATAACCTTGAGACGAAGAGATCTGGATGACGATGATGATATTCGATCATGGTCGCAGCCTTGCTCCGTGGATTTACATCTCTGCCATAAATCCCGCATATTTCTCTCTGACATCAAAGTGAACACGCCGTCCTTTTATAGCACTTGTGCGATCCAGATCTCCTCTCCTGACATCATTGGTTTATTCACCGTGATGTATATTTTTCCAACTAAGACAAACCAATGCGCCGCCGCTCTCTGATACGTTTCCTTGAGATGTAATCCTGGCAACGAGGTCAAATCGAGCACCAATTTATCGAAGGAACATACACATCGTTCTAACTTTGGTTTACCGGCTCACGAAGGTTAACATCATTAATAATTGTGTTCATTCACGCGAGCATTAAATTTATGATGATTGTTATGTCGACTGGGTTAACAGAGTGCATAATGTTCAAGGTAAAAGTCTCGTCTGATAGGATAGAGTCAATTAGTCCTTCACTATTGATGATTCTTGCACGTTCTAACAAAAGGATCGATATAACGTGGAGAGATCCTCGTTAGTCCGTTTCACTTTTAATTACGTACAGCTTGTTTCAATTTTGCTTCGGGCAATCAGAGGGAAATCAATAGGTGCTGCTTTAAAAACGGATCACGCATGCCAGTGCCGAATGAATTCGAGATAGGAAATCAGTCGAAGTCAGAGGCATTTCCGAAACACAAAGCGTTTCCTGAAACTATGTTGCAATGAAAAGCCCAAGGGTAGAAATTGAACGAGCGAGAATATGAAATACGGATATTAAATTTCAAATGTGAATCCACCTAGCAGAATCACATTTGACGCTGGATTTCTGTATGAATGTGGTAGAAATTAATATAATTAGAAGGATTTCGGTGAATCAATGCGTAAACTAGTTCTCCACTGAGATGTTAGGCTAGTGCCGTTTCCAGGCTATCTAGCACTATACTTTACAGGCTACTGCTAACAATAAGCGTGCATGCGCATACATATTCATAGCTGCCAGTGCTCCTGCTGTCCGGCCGAGATTCTATGTGCACACGTACGAATCAGATGCCGCCGCACTCGTGAGTCGAAAGCACGATTCTATCCCTCGTACTTCCAAGGAAAGCATCGATTTCCTACTCTCGGCAACATTCAACCCGCAACTATTAGTTGGTAGAATTTAATGTTTTCTTATCTAAAGAAAAATAATAAAAATTTCACTGACTCGATGAAAGTTTTTCAAAGTTCAGAATAACAGATGATACAGTTGCGTCAACAATTTCTTTATTGTGTGTATATTATTATGAATTCTGTGTGTCAAGATTTTAGTTGCAATCAACTTCGTGAAATGGAAGGATTTTATTTGAGATATTGGCAGAAAGTAGAATGTTATATTTGGAGAAGTCCATGTTTGCGAAGAGAAGGAAATGGTGAGCTCACGCGATCGTCTGCATGTTCGTGCATCAAGCACGATGGAAGCTATCATGTCACGTAGTGGTAATCGATATTGCCCGACAGGATTTATAGTAGTGCGCTTGCCGAATCATCGATTCGTGTAATGACCTCGTGTGACAGAAGCTGCTTGGTAAATGAGACGCTTGGCATACCGAATAGTCACGCAAATCCTCCCAACTTCGGAAAAGCTACGAGACAAGAGAGGGAATGTTTCGCGTAACAACCTCAAAGCGACTTTTTCCAAATTCCTTACCCAATTCTCTATGCTTTTCTTATTTTCCGACTAAACGACAATACTATAAATGTACTAAATAATTCTCCCCTCGAATGGAAGCAGAAAATTGCAATTGTTAATATAATTCTCGAATACACACGATATATTAATAAGGCAAGGACATACATGTGATGACAAATGTGTTTATTGATGTTAATATCCTAAAGCGTTAGATCGTTTCGAAGCTCGGCCCAACAGATAACTCTGCCCGTCAATGAACAGGCGATACATCAACCTGTTTTATTGTCAAAGCCGTAGTCAAGGTTGGCCGGGCAATCAATAGAGGCGTATACAAGCTTAAAATATCTAAATAATCCGCCAAGATACCTATTTCAAGCGATACTCACTAACAGATCTCGAAAGGCTTCGATTCAAGACAAACTTATTAACTGGTCTTATGCAAGTATTAAAGAATAATACTTTCAAAGTTATCAGTACAGTCTAACATGAATATGAAGTACAAATAAAATTATCAACACTTGTTTGCATTATTATTTCTTCGAATCAACAATATTCAACACAATTTCTGCGAATATCATATAACAAATGATTTCACAGGCTACGTTTGTCTTGAATAATAAACATCGCTTTGGATTATGAAAGTAACTAAGAAAGTGAGAAAATATTTGTAAATTCTTGAAAGGATAGTTTCTTACCGTGACGAATGAAGAGAGGGTCGGCAACGAGAGGGAATGAGAAAGAGTCGATAGAGTTTTGCGAATCAGAGGGAGGCGCGATTGGGAGGCGACGCGTCGCGACGCAGACTTGTGTGTCCGACAAAATGTCAGGATGCACTCTCATTAACTGAACTTGCCAGCGCGGTCCCCAGCGGCACTGACAAGTGAGCTAGCCTAGCTCTATCCAGTGTAAGCCATATGGTATACTGTATAGTGCCGGCGTTTTAGCGCCAATCCAATTTGTGGCTCGATCGATGCTACGCAACACACGCCGCAACCCTCCCCCCTCCCAGCACCCAGCACCCAACCACCAGCTTCACCCTCCGCACCAACCTGGCGCACCTGTTCCTCCCGATAATCCTTCGGGTGCACCTCGAAACACTCCTCTTCCATTCAGATCTCACAGTGGAAAAGCCCCCTTGTAGATCAGACAAACTTTTCTTATAACTAAATTGTCCCTTTGGACTTTTCACTGTTTTCTTCACTTATTATTGTAGTTGTTTCATTATTAGTGGAGTGAATTTGTACTTGACCACCAGCTTCACCCTCCGCACCAACCTGGCGCACCCGTTCCTCCCGATAATCCTTCGGGTGCACCTCGAAACACTACTCTTCCATTCAGATCTCACAGTGGAAAAGCCCCCTTGTAGATCAGACAAACTTTTCTTATAACTAAATTGTCCCTTTGGACTTTTCACTGATTTCTTCACTTATTATTGTAGTTATTTTATTATTAGTGGAGTGAATTTGTACTTAACAGTCCTCCAGTGTTATTTGTATTATTGAATGAAGACATTTCTTCGGTTAGGTTTCAAAGAAGAATAATAGCGCTAACATTAAAATTGGGTGACGAGGTATGGCGTAACCTGGCTGCGAGGATCAAGAGGCTCTTTGTCTCCCAATTAGCGAAGCGTTACGGTTTTGCGCTTCCACTTGCCTTGCTGTTGGACAAATCTTTTGCGAATTCGTCAGAAATATGTTTGAAAAAATACCTCTTTACTAATGGATAAAAAATGTCCAATTGTCGATGGTATTTTTCCGAAAAGTGGCGCTCTTCTGGTCGTCCAGTAAAAATATGAATACCTAATATTGGAATTTTAGCGAAAATACCAACCCTATTCTACCATGAATTTATATATTTGCATTAATAAAAAAAAAACACAGGAGGATTTTATCAAACGTAGCCTCAAAAGAATTCATCTGAAACTCGATATATTGCATTGGCGGAATATACATATACTAGATTCACTTTAATATTCGGTGCTAACGACTTGATGCGCGAATTCTCGGACTCTCATAAAGCTCGTATAGCAGAAATGGAAAGCCGGAATTCAGGGAATGCGGCGAATTTCGTTGAAGGAAAGGGGAGAAGCTTTCGTCCGGCGTAATACAGGGGGCTTTCAGCGAGATTCGAAACCTCGTTTACGTTGGAGTGCCCTTCAGCAGAAAAAGGCACCGAGGCAACCTCTCCTACATGTCTTCCGTGTGTTCTCACGTACCTATATCTGTGTAGAAACGTATATGTATTCCGACGACCCATAGCACCGTGTTTCAACAGATACTTGTCTGCCCGCACTTTAAGATACCGCAGTCAAGAATTCCCTTCGAATATGTTTATTGATAATACCATAGTTATTAAAATAATTGATCATACTTCCGAATAAATATACATATCATAAACTGTGTAAGTTTCAAGGTTGGATGGCGTGTGTAATTCTTTTCCTTGAAAAATATTTATATCTAATAAGTAGAGATATGTCACGAACGCTGATTCCGATTGCACTTCAAAGACACACGATAAGCGCCAGGCCATTCAGACACGTTCTTGCATCCAACTTGGGATGCTGTGTCACTTGAAAACTATTTTAGTAATTCGAATCTATTTAAAATATATATCTTAAGGCCATTGATATTCCATCGATTTCAAGAATAAAAACCACGTAATATTAATTAACGAAATTAACATTACGATTATAAAACCTTCTATAATCTTTGCAACAATTCCCAAAAGCTCCAGTGCAATAAAAAGGAACATAAAGGCTAGGATGCCTCCGCGAGGAGGTACATTCGTGATACATCACTTGGGCATTAACGAGGAAGATAACTCACATGTATCGCGAGTTCCGTAGAATGTAGAATCCACTTGGCAACTCTTCTCTAGGTAACCAGGCAACATCAGCAGCGCCGAAGTTCCAAGAGGGTCTTCTCCACCCTCTGTCTAGCCAGCTCTCACTCGAGCTACTTCCTAGTTTGCCGTGGCTGACCGGAAGAGTACCGAAAGCCTAGCTCAAATTTCGTCTCAAAATTCAAAATGTCCTCTGTCTGCTCCTTCGAGGAGAGGTTTCATGAACTAATGAGTGGCACTCTCGAGATTCGTAGATCACAGAAGGAAGCTCGGCTTTGCAGCCGGAGTAGAAGAGGAGACACACGTGGTCGCGTGTTCTCTCGAGCGTAGTTCGAGCGTAGTTCGAGCGTAGTTCGAGCGGAGTGAGTGATCCAGTGGGATCGATCGCGTCCACGGTATCACTGCTTCAGCGAGAGGGAACATCCTCGCGATTTATAAAGCCTCCTACACTCTCTTGCACGGCATCTCTCTCTCTCTCTGACTCGTTCCTAGCTGCTCTTCCCTCTCGTGTGGCGTCGTCGTGTTATTATTCCCCTGCCAGCGGCCGATTGCCCCCTCCACCCCCACCCCCCAACGAATGACCGCCTCAATCTCGAGCTCTGCTCGCTCCTCGCTCTCCACGCGATACGATATGTCCCGGGAGCCAGCAGCATCAGCTCTCGCTCTCCGAAAGCCCTGGCTCCACCGGCGATCAACTTGCCCTCTTTCTCATCGATCTACTACTCCACCCAGCAACCAACAATTCTCTCTCGCCACCCGCTTCGTCCTAGAACACATCCCGCAATTTGTCTTCCTCTTACAGATTGGCAAATCAACTTCCGACGGGTCATACACTTTCGCGGATGCTGATTTCCGACTAAACAAAACTCGGCACCGTCCAGTTACGAGTTGGGAAAACCCCGGACCCCGATCCAATCTGTAAGGGTATATACATATGTATAAAGAAGACACAACCGGACTAACCATCCTGGCATGCTCTCAAATCATGCGATCTCATCCTTCCTTTTAGTTCCTCTCGAATCCTTCGTGCTAATCTTTAAACCAGCTTCCTTTTAAATCCCTTTAAGAGGATTCTACGAATCATTTCACCGCCTGCCAGAGAGTTATTATCTGTGACAGATTACTCCGACTGCTGACAGTCATGGAATATCTGATTGCTGACGAATCGCCAATTCTCCTCATATAATTATATGCATTGGATATTTGCCTTTGCCTTTCTGTGATTAAGTTAAAGCTATTTCACGCTGTAGATTCATGTCCATTTATGTTATTTATTATACCAATGTGAATGCAGTACACATTATCTTCGTGGTACATTACCTTTTTTCTTCCTCTTACTTTTTTCTACTTGCTTCTTACGTTACTGGATTTTTCTACTGTCGGTACTCGACAGCCTTGGCCATTAAGCGATTTAAGTACAGTGTTCGATAAATCGAATAGAATCAATCGCTGTCGATGCTGTTGGATCAATGATCAAGGAAACACACGATCTTTACCAAGCATTTATGTAATAATAATGACAGATGTATTTTCCACCCTTGCATTCCTAATTTGAATAATACGTATCATTATTTCTTTTTAGATTTAAGTTTTTAAAAACGAATTTAATTACTTTGCGATGAAACAATCAGTATCAGCATCTTCACTTACAATTAATTACATTTACTAATTCAACACTGATCAATACAAGTTAGAAGTACAAATTGAAAAAGAACACAAAGATCAGGATAACATAACAGGATTGGTGTTTATCAGGAGAGAGCGCGGCACGTTAACAAGGTGAATCAGCGTCCAGAATAATCGACGCGTCGGGGTTTTCCTGGCGCGGACGAATTTCCATCGGAGAATACGACGCGGAACGACGAAGATTCGGAATCGACGTTGCTGGCTGTCAAGTCAAGTCGTAATATTCAAATGAGACAGGGAAGAGGTTCTCAGGCTTGCCGATACGAGCGCACCCGCTACATTCGCTTGTTAAATCAACGTGAAAATTAGACCTCATTCAAATTCCAGCTCGACCTCACCCCGCACTCGTACTTCGCATCCTCGCCCGACCTGACTGCCAGCTTCCCTGCCTGTCTTCCACGGTACGTGGCGAGCTGGATTAAAAGTTTCGTGATCATCCGCCGCCTTTCACTCGAAACGAGCTGCTACGAGTGCAAGCTACTTTTTTATTTCATGGCTCAACATTCTCCAGTACATATGCAAATCCTTATTAATATTCTGCCCGTGTTTGTACATTCGCTCAGATTATAAATGCATAAGATAAATATATCCAGAATAAATATGGTTTAACTACCATTATGAAAAACGGCCAACGGTACGTTGAAATAACAATTTTCATTATACGAGTATATTTTTTTACCAATCTTCCTATTACTTAATTTATTATCATATCTATAATTGGTTGACATCAGGCAGACATTCAAATTATAGTAAATACAGAATTGTTCTCCGGACAGTTTTCTGCCAGGACACACGGAGTGCTGCTTCTAAACAATGATGTCATTATGAGCGACAGTTAATCGGGAATGTTATAATCATCCGCCATTAGTAGCGGGCCTGTCGCGGCTGAAGGCAGCCTAATGACTGCCGCAATTTCGGGGCACAGAGTGTCCTCGAATTCCCTCCGATTCCACCGATCTGATGAATGTGCGTGAAACGAGCTTAAATGATATCACGCGGTGCCGTTCATTGCCAACACTTTAGTTCATCACTTCTTTCGAATAGTTACAGACACGAACGGACAAATGAGATAATAGAAATTAGAACAATTGTCAACTTTGTATGTTAGCAGTCTTAAATCACGCGATATTACGCATCACATGTTGGGTTTTTTCAACTCGATTACTCCATCGAATATTTCTGGAACTATCAATCATTATTCATAAAAGGCTGGTTTTCCGCTCGAAATGAAAAAAACAACAACAGTGGGTGCAGTTAAGGAAGTAGTGTGTATGTGACTAGCGCAGTTGTTCGGAAGGTAGAAAGTGGGTTCGGCCAATGATTTCTGAGGAACGTGAAGTCACTAAGTCCTAAGTCACGCATCGACCCAAAAATCTACGAGGACGGAAGAAATTTCTGGAATTTAATTAAGTCTGGTATATTTTTTGTTCTGCCTTTCTTTCTTTCTCTCTCTTTCCGGAAGCATGCGCAACCGTCGTTTAACCTGGGCTGGCTGAAGTTGACGTGCTCCAGGGATCTTTGCGGCCGGAAACCGAATGGCTGGAAGTCACTTGGAGCAAAGAGGCTTTGTAAAACTACTCGCTGCATTATTGAGCAGTCTCTTTTTATATTTATTGCCGCATTAACTGTAAGATTACTAATGGCATATATGTGGGCGTATGCCAATAATCTTCAATGCAACATATAATAGCTATTATCAAAAGACTTCTTACAAATACTATCGTCATGGTTCTCGGTAATATACTACTCAGCAGATTCCTTCGCTCAAAGGATGACGTTGCAGTGCACCGTGAGTTCTTACTGAGAGAATTAATAGCTGCTTTTAATTAGTTCATGCACCAAAACGCGCGGTATTAATATTTAGGACAGGTGGTTTTTTAGTTGAACTTGGCACTTAACTGTTGGCGAGCGCTACAAAGCAAAGCACTCATTCACGCACTGAATAACTTTAGGTGGCTGGATTAGATATTTATATATATACATATATAATTTCTAGATTGCAAGGTATCAGGTAATTCTTTAATTTAACTTTCTCCACTGGTGGAAGTCAGTGAGAACCAATTGGCTTGGGTTTGTCTCAACTTCGAGTTAAGAGAACTTTCTATTTGACATTTATTTTGAGAAGAAAAGAAGATTTGCTACCCTCAACGCTTCCGTGCTTCCCTTAGGAGAAGCAGTGTCACTCGCTCGAATTCTAATTACGATGAATCCGATTTTAATTACGCAATAACTTCGTGGAGCGAGCTTGGCCCCCGGAGACAGTGAAAGGAAGGCATAGGAGAGACTTGCTGTGTAACAGCAAGTACTAATGGAAGAAGTAAAGGAAGACGAACACTCTTTGTGTCGACCTAATGGACGGAAAAAAGTTCGCCCTTCCAAAGGAATCCACTTACACTGTCCTCAAGGGAACTGTATCCTTTCTGCGTCACACTTGCCACATCTTCGATATCGCACATTCGAGTACGCAGATATCCATTAAAGGAGTGTACTTTGTACTGCAATTACCATTGGGAATTTAACCCGACAGAAATTCCCTGGAATTACTGTCCGTCAGACCTAACACCTAACAGCTAACTTGATAGACTGTGGGTGCGGTCAGGGCTGATGATGAATGGAAGACAGATAGGATAAAAATAAAAAGCTATTAAAGTCTGAAGAGTAATTTGTCTGCCTTTTGAATTCCATGTAGTTTATACAGTGGAAGTTATAAATTTGACTTGGTGTGTAAATGGTGTAGCTCTCGTATTACACTCTACTCGTAATGAATGGGGAATGTAATGTTGGCAGGTAGAATCGAATCGACAGTTTCCTTTGATTTTCAGTGTAATAACGATTTTATTGTGCTTCGATAAAACCTGGATGCTTACGGCTGACGGTTATCGCAGTGGCTGTCGATTATCCCAGCTCTCGACTGTATGGCCATTAGAACGACACTCGATACACAGCCGCGGCGCGTTAAAGGCACGATCGTTTTCACATTTCAGTACAAAGCTTTCCTCCGGCGGCGCGGCGCGGCGCGGCGCGGCGGGCCGTCAGTCGAGATCGTTATAATCACTGGCGCGGCAATTTCGTTTGTAAACCTGCGCGGCTGCCTGATCCAAAAATGGCGATCCGATAATTTAAAGCCGGAAATTTAAAGTCGATGTTACGTAACGATTGGAAGGTGAACGGGACGCGCTCCCCTGGAACGGCCATTCCCTCCCAATGCTTTTATCTCTGACGTAATTGAATTTTAGGTCTCTTGACCTTTTTTCTACCGTTGCTTCCGAGCTAAAACCACCCTCGCCGGATCCTCGATATTCACATTTTCACGAAACCAGAGTGAGAAATAAGTCATTTTAAAAGGGCGGCAATTCGTAATTTTCCCAGGAATAAGCCACTCTTGAAAGGGTTAATCAAGGTGGCGGAGATGAAGCGTGGATAATCGGGAGTTTGAAAGAATTAAAATAAGAATGATCGAAGTGGGTGGCGAACAGTACCACCACCAGTAGTAGCAGCAGCAGCAAGCTGGTCGAGAAAGTGGCGAACCGCGCCCGTAAATCGCCCTCCGCAGGGCCCAGCAGCTATTCACGCGAATTAACGAGCATTTTTTCACTGGTTCCCGGTAATTACCCTGGCCAAATGCTGCCCAGATAAGGTACGACTGAGGCAGCTGCATGGTAATTACGGCCTCGAGAAGGAAGAAGTCCTTTATCATAGCCAGTGTGCGCGTTAAATAACAGCAGGAAAAGAGTAGCCGCGCCTATGTATATCCTCGGATTAATTAAATTCGGTCGAACGAGCACCTACCAACCTTTAAACCTACGACAAACTTCATATTTTATCATCTCTATTAACATTTAATACAGATCAACTAAATCCCAAGCTAATTAAGCTTTAATTTTTACATATTTAACGCACTCCCAAGGGAGCCGCGTGATAAGCATCCAATTACCATTGGATTGAGCAGCCCTATACTAAACTAACATGACTCGAGAGAGGTCAATCAGGAATGCAATATCGATCGATACTTTAATTAAATCTGTATATTACAGTAATTTAATGGGCGCCAATCTCTGATGAACGCCATTCGAAATACACTCAAATCCATGGGGGCTCGAGTTACTAAATTGGAAACACCATGGGGAATCGTTATAAGAATGATTTCAAGGGAGTAAGAAAATATTTCTGTAGACTTGATATGATAGTGTTATTTAGGTGAAAGTCGAGTCAGTCGTTGGCAATGTGGCAGACGCATCCTGTGCAATTTCAATGGCGTAATTCGCAGGGTCTGGCCTTGAATTATTGCTTATACGGCGAGTCAGAGTGGCGACTGGCAGCAGTACTGGTAGAGTACAGTAAGCCCTTAATAGGATTTCGGTGGTTAGCCAGGTACGATCATCCAGTGGGCTTGTGCTTATGGTTACGTTTACATCTTCTGTTCATCTGGCGAATTCTACCGGCTACACGGCTTCCCAGCAACCGGAATGGCCAATGGGCCCTTTGTGGCTGACTGGCCATGGATTATTCCTTGAGCATTAAACCGAAGGTTCACGAGCGGATTGAACCCAGATACGGCATTGATTATTATTGTCAGAGATTATACCACTTGGAGTCCTTGATAGTTATAGTTAACAACTGGTTTCCTCCAACACATATTTTACTATGATAATTATCAGAATTTGCACTGTTTCCTTACTGGTAGCTGAGTTAATTATACTATTGCATATAAGAGTATAAAGTGTCAGTATAGAAGTGACAGTCTCTTGAATTTGTCCATTAGCAGATCGAAGGTAACATAGTGCGCAATTCAAATGATTCCTTGAGTTAATAGAAGTAAGTTTAGAAGCTCGTATGACGCAAGAATTTATTCCAGTTCTTGGCAACTTGTCATTGAAGACTATTATTTGAATCTGACGCGTTTAAATGATTAGATCGGTGACAGGCTTTTCAACGCGCCATTGAAAATAGTTAAAAATATTCTTCTCAGAAGGTTATTGGATCATGCATACCTATGCAACTTTATGACCGCATAACCGCAATGAAAACGTGTACAGTTTATTGGCTAATAAAGCGATTAAAAAGCTCGAACGCGTGCTCAGTCGGTTATATTCCATGAATTTCCATATTTTACACCAAGCTAGACAGTAACTCTGTTAAGTGACTAAAAAAGGGTAGTATTTGCATATCGTTTTGTCAGTGCACAGTTCCGAACACCACCCTTTCACCCTATTCACCATTTCAAGAGTACAATTCCACGGAACAAGATATACGCCCGCGGCAAAAGGGTGAACATTTTATTTTTCCGGCGATTTCAAGCACACTGCAATTTTTGAATAGTGAAAGTACATGGATGAAGAAGCTGAGAGAGTTGCTATGTAATGCGAGCAGGTTCATTTACATTTAATTCAGGTAGAAAAAGAAAATTATCCAGGTTAATACCTGGAAAAGCTAGTGCGACTAATTTTGAAATCACTTTAGCCTGATTAAGAGCACAATTATACCAATCTACTTCTTTGCGCTGTCTGCGAACGCCAGTAGTAGCGAAGTAAAAGCCAAGTATTCTTCTATTTAGTTATTCGAAACTATTCCATTTATTACTTGTTAGGTTGCCACTTGTTCATTCGATTGATCCTTTATTCTTTGAACATTGAACACGATTGAAGAAAGAAAAGGCATTTTCAAACGGTTAATAGTGTGAAAACAATAATTCCGCTTGTCAAGATAAAAAGCGATATCAGCTAGTCTGTCAGAAACTATATCGAGGAGAAGCGTTCTCTGGGGATTCGTACTCGATAACCACATCGACGTTCCTTCGCGTGACGGGGAAATATCGGCTGGAGCAATGCATTTAGTTCGTTTATCGGCTTTCTATATGTACCTTCAACTTGTCCAATGAACTATACTACATTTCTATCACTTTTTATACCAACACTGGAATAAAAACTATTCAGAAACACTACCAACTATAATTACTCTTACGAGACTTTCCGAATGAAAAACATTCTCTTAATTAAAATCTGTGTCTGAAATATTGTCAGTAAAAGTACTTTATAAAAAGGCAAAGTGGCAGGCATGTAAATTCCATGCGGAGAGAGAAAGAGAGAGAGAGAGAGCGACTGAAATCAGCTTGGCAGTTAAAGAGAAAAGTAAGAGGAAAGCAGCACTTTCCATGTAAAATGACCATAGTGTCGCCACATGTGTCCAAGCGGACTTTTTCTAACGAGGACTGCTAGAATTGGCGGTCGTCAGCACGCCTTTTCCGAATGGGAACTTTCAGGGCAGGAGAGGGCTGAAAGGTTTCCATCGACTGGCTCGCGCTTTTCCTTCCTTTTTCACCAGCCCTATTCCACGAGAACGCCTTTCCGACCATTTTCCACAGTGGAAGAGTGTGTAGGTGCGGGCTTCGAGCTCGCAGACCACCACACACTTTAACCAAGGGCTTGCTCCACGCTTCGAAGAACTTCTCAAAGGCAAACGGCAAGTGGCGCTAAATTAGGGGAGGCTAAATCCACGGACAAAAGTTGTGGAATTATTCTCGGCCCGAATGCCGCGGTAACATAGCCTTACTGGTCCACGCTCGTTAGCACAAGGCCTTCACTCCAGATCCAGCAGGGTTAACGTTTCAAGAAGCCACTTCACGGAAATGTTATGTCAAACTTCATTTCATACGCCTTGCTTACTCGATCCTCCCCAAAAATCCTCTATTACTACTCTTATTAGCCATAACAACCTTCCTAATAACGATATAACAACTCCAATTATATTCCATGTATTCCTGCAGTTTCCTTCACTGGTTCACTACGAGTGAGCATCAGTAATTCATTTAATTGTAACATAAGTATATTAGATGCTAAATACATGTCGTTGAAATCAGTTAAACGAGCAAGTAAATGAATTAATATGGTAAAAGGAAAGCAAACGAATCTTCAAAGTTAGTTTCCGTTTGACGAGGAAGACGCGTCTATTTTGATCTAAACCGGCGAATGGAAGTTTTATTGCTCGTACAGCTCTATCGAAAATCGCTGGAGGTTAGTTTTTTTTTTTTTTGCGGACCAACAGCTCCGCGTGTGAATCGGGCGGTTGGCACACATATGGCTGCGCTGGAACACAGGCTTGGCACTGCTGGAACACGCGCGGATCAAACGTATCGACCACAGGCCTGCGGCTTTCATAGGATTCGTGCAAGTGCAAGCTCCGCCACGTCATGCATCTAATTGCAGTATCTCCATTCGCGGCCCCGAAACCAAAACCATTCGGCCCAGACAGCCTCCAATTATTTTCCCTCGCGCCTACATTGCAACTTTGCCAATCCGCTTCGACCACCAACTCCAAACACACATGTCACACGCCGAGAGCTAACTAAAAGATGCCAGCCTGGAAAATAGGCCGATTCTGGATACCTTGGCGTGTTACGTTACAATTGGTGCTAATTACGACCATGCAATACAAGTTTCGGAACAAGATCATCCGTAATAACCTTGTAATTATCGGTCAGTTATTACACGTAATTAATGGATTCGCTGTTAAATTACTTTTAATGAAAACCCCTTGTTTCTCTCTTCTTGACAATGGCACTAAATTCGATTGTAGTTCCCATTAACATTGTAGAAATTTGTACAGGAGATAGTCGAGGGTTGGGCACGAAATCGACAGGTTGGACAACAAAATTGGACACTTGCAAAGTTTTGGGGCGACAAACTTACTCGACGGGGGCTTTCGAGTGCGTTCCCTGGCATGGTGGGGTTTCCGGTCCGTTTAGTGCACTTTCTATATTTGCAAATTTCCCGGAGAATCCGTGCTTCAAATTGGTCGCGCGATGCTGGCCGGCTCGTCGACTAGTAGTTGGTCCATAGTGTGCGCGTGCTCCCCTAACTCAATTTCAACTTTGAAAGCTTTCGCTCCCACGTGCCTTTCAAGCTCCGCGATCGTATCAGCCGACTCCTATGTCCGCCACCAGGCCTACCACTCGCAAACTTACGTGTCAGCGCTGTCCTTTTTCCCACCCCCCCCCCCCCCAAAAAAAGGAAGGAAAAAAGTATTACTTCCTGATTTCCAACCGGTGAACCACCAACATCTTCACTGGTTTCTACTACAAAACGAAAAGTCTTACGCGTGTTCGCTTAAGATTTATAGAGATGAAAAGCCTTCCTGACTCAGACGTCGCAAGCACTGAATCATCTTCAATCCAGGATGAAGAACTAGTGATTCCTCGTAATAAGATAAGTAACAGCTGCAAATGGCAGCGGCAAAAGTGGACGTCGGTATCGACTTGGCGTTAGCACCTCGCCGGATAATTTAATAAAAAGCCTGTAACTGCTGATTAAGAACTGACTAAACGGAGTAGCCTTCCTCGCTCAAACTTAGTTACAGTCTTCCTTCGAACTACGAGATATTGGCGTTTCTTGAAACGCTCGGGTAATCAAATTAGGCCGTCCAATATCGCTCCGAGGAACTTAAAGGATGCGCCAAGACACGAGTCTGAGGTTCTAGTATTTATTATACCAGCTTTTCCCTCTAATAATTGATTTAGTCTCAATTGGGTATGAAAAGAATTTGTTGAGTGTTCCTGAGAAAAGTTCAAGAATATATGTGAGAAGACGAACGAAGACATGCGTTTGAAAGAACCGTGGATATAAGAGGAGATACAAGATTGAGGATTATGCGGATGCTGGTGTCTGGAAACTTTTGCAGGGCACTGTATAATGCGAATATAGCTTTAACCACTTCCCTTGGTTAAGCAGGGCTTCATCTTTAATGGGGTACTGAGGCTGGAACGACCCTCTTACGAGCATTCTTAACGATTGCTCCTCCCGGCAAGGGTCACGAGTATTAGGGCGAAGCCCTGGAAAGTTACGTTCATCCTCGAGGAATGGCGCGTCCCTGCACGTTTGCCCTCTCAACTACCGTTGTCCTTTACGTGAATCTTGCCGCAGACTCTTTGTACGCCCCACCTAGTTACAATCAACTTTTTCCCTGGAATGGACAAACGACACTTCCAGCATTTTTAGTATCATCTGAACACCTATTTCGAACTTACAATGTCTTCATTGAAAAAATAATATTCTAATAAAAGATTAATCTTCGTTGAGTTGGTTTTAATTTAATTTAATAAGATCTAGTTTGATATTTTAAAAACCAGAGTTTTACACCGCTTTTTTTTTTCAACTGCGAACGAGATCAGAGTGACCTTAAATAACGAAGTGAAAAAGGTATCTCTCTATTACATAGTGGTGGTGAGTGTTGCGCGTTGAAAAGTGACGGAGCACCGATGGCTATTGGAAAAACTGATGCTTTTATCCCCATCTAACATGCATGTTGAATGAAATCACAGTGAAGCTATTTCCTGGTAACGACCTGTTGTGGATCCCATTATGCTTGTTGCATTTTGGCAGAGAGCCCACCAGCACCCATCGAAACTTTTACTTGTTAGTGGAAAACCGCCTGTGTATGTATACCTCTTCTCTGGCAGAGAGTCAATGATTCCCGATGATTGGATGAAAAACACGCGAGCCATGTTCGCGAAAGAGAACAACTCTATTTAACCAAAGTGGGAAATAGAACTTTTTGACCATCGACAGTTTAATTAATGGTATTAGTTACACGTGTATGCGTAAGAGTTCGAGCGTTCGATATTTGTTATACGTAATTGGTCATTGATAATTCACTTGAAGCGATAATAATGTGATAGTGAACTATTATTGGCAGTACATAATGGAAGATTGGCTAACAACTAACAATAAGAACGAACTGGGCATTTCCGATTTGGCATTCTGCCAAAGCACGCTAGTGTGAATGATATTTTTCCAACTAAACGAGATAATGCTCTCCTTTCTTCGTGCAAGCAACCGCAGATTGACTTTGCAAATGGACCTGTGCTACACTGTGAATACGAGAGTAATTTCGTTCTCCCGTTTATCCGGGTCGGATGGAGGGCAGTCGATGGGGAAAGATACTACAATTTACATTATGATAGCACAGCCAAATTTAGATATAAATCTAAATCGTTTATTGAATAAATATCTGGCTAAAGATAATATAATATGTATAAACGGAACTCTGTGTTTATAACTCATCAGTGATTAATAAGATATAAATGAATTAATCAATATTGCAGGAATATGAAACGCAGAATTCCTATAATAATTTCACGTAAAATGATATAAATCAATAATGAAATTCTCTTTGCTTCAACAGGGACGAATCTGGTGGGGAAATTTACTCAGAGTGTACGCAGAATCGTTCAGGATGTGAAGGACGAAGGAACATCGAGTAAGTATCCAGATTTCCTTCCTTCCGTATCATTAGATTTCCATTCACATCGAATCACCCTAAGAATTCCAGACAATTGTGCTATATAATAGTGAAAGTTTAGGAAATCAGAAAACAGGAGATTCGAGTCGACAAAAGAAGCTAGTGTTTCCACGGAATAAGCGTCGAATGGATGTTTCTACGTACAACTTTTTGGGCATTTGGTACACGCAGAATTGTGGTGGGAGAAAATGCAGGAAAAGGTGCGGGCAGAGCTAGGGAATTGGAATTTGGGTGGAATCGAGAGAAATTCGCTGGTAGAAATTCCCAAGGGTAACTGGAACCTAAGTTGGTGGCGCAGTGCCAAGGGGGAGAGGACTGTTGCTTTCATGAATGGAACACTAGCTGAACCCCTTTCGCACTTGGTCAGCCAAAGTGCGGCCCAGCCCGCTGCTTTATGCAAATTGAGTGGTCGCGAAGTTCATCTGGAACTGCTCGGCCCATTAAACTCGGCTTACCGTTATCGCTCTACGGTGGAAGATTCACTGCCGTCATTAATCTCCGCGGGCTTTCAATACCCTGAATCACCGAGTTATTTGTCTAATAGAGACAATGGCTCACTTGTTCTGTAGAATCGAATTTTCACACTTCGACTTTTATAATTGCAGTATTATCGATTGATCCTTAACAGTAGCAAAATCGGTCACGCTCATTACAGAGATTCTAATAGAAAGGTAGAAAATAAAATAATAAAATTAATCTTTCTTATTATTATTAATTAATGACAGATTAGAGATGTGAGCAAGGCTTTAAATAACCAATGTACTAAATGATGTAGAAGAGCTAGTGATGCGAAAGTTGTGCCTTTCTGATACGCAGGTGGCCAGACTAAAGAAGAGGCTATCGAAACGAACGAACGATTACGGGTTGTCAGGATACGCTTGGACGGCAGTTACGACACAGCGAAGCGAGCACTAGTCGCGCTCATGCAAAAATATACTGACAGCAAGCAAGTTCGTAATGTTTTTCAACGTTACAATCTTCTCAAAGTGATGATAAAGGTACATTGATAGTTTTCAAACCACAAACATTCTAGGAGCCAAGTTTTACGAGCTTAGTTACTTATAATTCCCATTCTGGCTATGTTTTTCAGGATGTGATTAAACTTGAGACGCAATACTGGACATTGGTAGACATACCGAAACAGGAGAAGCAGGAGACAGTGCCGGCGTTCGTCCTGCGAGCCTGTTCCATCATGGAAAAAACCCATAAGAGTGGCGAGGGTGTGAAAACATCCGCCAGATTAGCTGAAGAAGCGGAGAACAAGAGGGAGCGCATTGAAAGGCTCGAGCGTAAGTATATTTTCTCTTATTATTATGTAAATATAAATATACAGAACCAAAATTTTCACCTAAGATGCATCAAGTACATCTTTCTTAAATTTCACACAATTTTAATCATCAAGTTTGATTATCTCATTTGAAATAAAAGGATGTGGCAAGGAAAGATAGAATTTAAGAAAAGTTGGTGCTAAGATCCGAGCTGTCGATATGATATCGAGCGGATAGAAAGTGTTAGTAGAAATATTGAAAGGCAAGCTTCCGTTCGAAATGAGAAGCCATTCATCCTAAGTGAAAGAGAAACCCCTTCGTTTTTGCGCAAATTGTCCGGAAAAGGCAGGGTTCGATAGCTGCCGAACCGCTTGCAAGCTTTCCAGGCATGAATAATATATCACCCTAACAATATATCTATCTATCGTACAAGTTCGATCGAGATGAAAAGGATCAGTTCTAGTATAGCGGCAGAACCACCGGCATACGTTGCTAGAACCTGGCGAAAGCGATCGGAATTCCTAAACGAAGACTCATTCATCATTATTGTGACAAAACTGACAAACTAGGGTATAACTTCTATAAATCATAGAAACATACAATACATTATTTAATACTTGAGAACTGCGGTTCAGAAAGATGTACTAGATCATCTAAAGGTTGAATAATAATGTTATAAAAAAACAAATATGAGAGAAGAAATTCTAAAACAATGATTTATGTGTGCAGGTATGTCCACGGCCCAAATTGAAGCAGAGAACACCCAAATGACTAATGATCTTTATAGGCTATTGAAGAAGTATACGGGACTGAGGAATCTTATACGGGATTTAAAGGTATCTTTGTATACTTTTGTCAGTATAGAAAACTTGCATGAAAAATACATAAAACGAGGTTCAATGCTATTTTGGTGATAGGTAGATAGATAGCCCTCTAGTAAGGCCACCTTAAAATCGCATTATCGAATAGCCTTAAAGGGTAAAAGAGTTCTTGCTGCTGATCTTGCAGCCTTTCATGAACATACGTGTTCCTGATACCTTTGAACCAAGTTTTTATAGCCCGTAGCTATATGTTATGTTCAAAGGATGTCTGAACCTAAGTCACATACATTGAAATCTATCAGGGTCCGAATAGAATTCAAGATAAAATATGGATGCATGAAGATACTTCTTTCTATAACTTTCCAAAGACATGCATTTACTGAATGACATTCTCGACGGATTAAAATAACATTGAAATGTTGTTCGATACTCAAATAATTATCCTTCTTGTCACAATGATATTTCACACAGTCTGAATCACATTTTGCTTTGATTACTTTATGATATTATCTTCATCATTGTTAGTAATGAGACATGACTTTTTTTGTTTCGCGCAGGAGGAATACAACAGTTCTAAGGTGTATCCAATATTCCCGCGGTACACAATCTTGAAGGACATGATAAAGGACATCATGCATAATCCGGACTACATGGAGGTCTGTCACGAGGTGGACCAAGCATAGCGGCCGGACCCCCTCCACCGTTCCCCGCGCATGACCTGGTAAAAAAGGTCAATGACGGTGGTCGGTGAAGGGGGTGAACCCGAAAACCGGTTGCAACTTTTGCCAACCGGCAAAATTGGTCTACATCACAAAGTTCAGAAATCAGCTTCCTCAACAATTTTGTGTGTGAATCCTCCATACGTGTGTTTATACATAGTCTCGTGTCAATCGAGATCATCTACAACCTTGTCATCAATAATTCGATCAGACTGGAGTTCAATCTCCATTATTTCAACCCTATTACTATCGAATGCTAAAATTCCACTCGCACATCTGAGGAGAAATATATATTCAAATATGAGATTCTACTGTACATTTGGTAGAAATTCGACTCGTCGGAATAAGTGTAAACGAGTTTCGGTTTTTTAAAGATGAAAATAATCCTTGTGCGATCCTCGATTCAATTGTTCCCCATTCCCTTACCCATGGTTAAATAACTTTTACAATTTTGTACAAATACCATGGCTTATTTGTATTTTTACTCATAAGTTGAGTATTTCTTTCCTTATATATTACAATTACATTTTGTACTTGTGTTTCGTCATATTCATGTTAATGTATAAGCAAGAAAAAGTTGACCCTTCAAGGGTTACTTTAAATTTTCTTCGAGTATCTCATAAGTAGTATTATAGAAAGTGTAACCAAAAAAGAATAATGTATGTGGGTAAAATCGGTATTAAGCGTATGAAGTAAAGGAAAAATCTTGAACAGAATCTACATGAACAAGCGTCTGAATTGGAAGAGGATTTTGGAAAGAAGTTACTAGAAAACTGGTTGTCAACAGAATAAAGATATCCAATTTCGACGAAGATGGAGAACATGCCTTTGCGTTGCAACTAATTATAAAAAAAATGATATGTTACGAAGATATAGTTGAAGGAGTCCATTTTAAACTTTAGGATCACTTTAGCTTCTGATTTCGATCGGAGTAGCCGCTTGCACGTCAAACACAAAAACTAGTATTAGGCCGCACAGCCAGTGCAAACAAGCCGTGTGCGACGTTAAATTTTAATAATAATAAGACAAACGGATATACAGTCAGCCATAAGGATTTCGCTCTCTATAATAACATATAACAATATTCAAACCCCTACAATTTCAAAACACAATTTGCAATATCAATATTTCGCAGTAATGTTTATTCATCGTTTCCCTGAGACAAAGTTTCGGTATTTCAAATATCTTGCAATAGAGAAGATAAGGACAGACTCACAAAAAAGTATGAGTTCGTACCTAATGGTTGACTGTGTACCCTTAGGTTTAGTGAAGCTAGTGTCCGTAGTACAGTAAGTTGTGTTCCACTGGTCGAATTGTGTTCCTGTATATAGCTAATGATGTACGTGTGTTCTGTGTATGCGTGTAAAAACCGAATGGGCGTTGCACTGGGAATTAGCAGAGGAATTCCCTTGTTAATCTGTTTATTGTATCGCCGAACTAATTCCATCATGGTGTGCTTATAGTCATTAGACTAAAAACAAAGCCCAAAATTGATTTGGGATTATTGGAAAAGGGACCTAATCCCTAAAGGGAAATAGGAAGAGTTAGCATTCGCTTCTCTGAACTCTGAATATCGAAGTGAGAATATTCGTTTCTAACGACGAGTATAAATGAATTCCCAGTGCCCCAGTGGAACAGCAGGTACTGAGATAAATGAAGTACGCATGATCCGATGTTCTGCTTCTTGGCTGGCAAGTTCCGCAGGGCGGACTGGATGCTGTGCGTGCGTTACATATGAGAGAGATTAATCTCTCGGGCGAGAGAAAATATTCTATACCTACAAAGAGGACAAAGAATAGAGAAAATACTGTGTACCGAAGCACTTAGCTACTAATTCATGAATCCTTTTGTAATTCACTTAGTTCCTGCTTCCAAAGCAGTAAAAGAAGCTAAATTAGTCTTAGTAACAACTATCACTTATTGCGCTAAGCTGAATGTTGAATTTCACTAACTTTAATGTGCAAATATATATGTATGAATCAGTTTAAAGCTGACACAGTCCCAATTAATAGTAGCTATAATTATAAGAGAATGTAAATTAGCGAGGTACATTTACTGCTGGTTCATTCTTGCATGAAGGCAAGTAAAACACTAGCGATTAGTCGGCACTTCTTCTCCAATTTCAAAGAAGAAGATTAATGATAGTTATTCAAATAATCTATGAATATTTAGAACAGCTGTACGGATGCACTAATATTCTGCTTTTAATTATACGATATGAAGAACTAGTAAGCCATAACTTAGAGAAGAAGTGTCGCCTATGACAGTTTCACTATGATCATTCAAGAATATTCAGTATGAATGAACCTCGATGAAAAAAGGAAGTTGCAATTCCGAAGGTGTGTTAAGTGTCGAACTTACTCTACCAAACATATCGTCATTCTCGTGTAAATCACTTGCATAGGGTGTCTATTTATACTGCGTGTACCTACACGAGAGAAGCGCATGCAAGCATACATGTGTGTTTCTAGTTAATACTTATATATTGTTCGATAAGCCTCGTGCATAATACGCCGATAGTTAAGTCTGCACGAGCTGGCAGTTCAGGACAACTGCCGCTTCATAAAAAAGGTACCATTTTTGGAAGTGCTGTACCTTAGGAACACTAACGAGGTCTACGTAAATAAATGTACGGTCACGTGCGAGGATGTATGAATGTAAGATGCTGTTCATTAATTAATATCAATAATGGGTGTGCTATTATCATTGCGCTTGACCCTTTGGGATTCGTGAGCTCTTAAAAATAGCAATCGGGGAATAATTGGCACGCTTCCTTCGAGTGTCTATCACGCAATTAATCACCATATTTGTCAAAATCTATATTATAATAGACGCGTGTGTATATATATTTTGTAACGAGTATCAAAAAGCGTTGAATCTATGAGAAAATGCAGGACCGAATCAAAAAATTCACGTGGCAGCACTGAGAATCTAAGAAAATGGGACTTACTGTGCGTGTCTTTTACAGATAAAAAGCCTAGACATAATCGTAACATAGAAGCAAAAAATGGCTGGCAGCACAAAATCAAAATGCAACATATAATGCGCGGCATACATTGAAATGAGACGAAGTCCCGTTCAACGAAACGCGGACCCTTTTCAATGTATGGCGATGAATAGTTTACCTCTTACTAATATCCTCTCTGTGTGTTCCCACTAATCAAACTCAAGCAGTGTCTCATCAAAATAGTTAATCAAACCCGTCGCTGTTACCTTGAACATAATCCGTAATTATGCTGGGTACAGGCATTCATTCGAAGTTCGAATTAAAATATAACTAAGTCACACAGATGCCGAAAGCTTCGAATTCAATTATGCATCCGGAAATTGGGGTCAAATTTAAAGAGAAAGATATATCAGCGAGAATTATAATGCGAAAAATTATTTTAAGAATTATTTGCCATTGTGAGGGAGAAATATGAGTTGTAAACAAAGATTAATTACACAGAATATCAAAACGAGTACAAATAAGAAAGAGTAATGGCAAAAATGTATGGTGAACCTGCTACTGTACAAGTTTCAACACAAATTTACAAAATATCATACGAACCGTTGACAGTACGATCACTAAAATATCATGGAAACTTAAAAGACCAATATTTTGAAAAGTTAATTATTGCACGAAGAATATTTAAGAAACAAATCAAAAGTTTATGAAAATATTGCGCGAAAAGGTATTGAATGTTCTTGCAAAAATTTTAGCATTCACGAATATCACAGAAAAATCAGACCTGTCTGGATCCAGCGATAGTTGTATCGATATCCGCATATTGACTGTTTAGAATAGAGCTTTCATCGTGACTATATAACTCAATTTGTATTACACTAGCATAGACAAAACGCACTTCACAGTAGTTAACAGAGGCTAACAGTTCCTCCTGGCAACAGGGAAAAGGTGGAATAGTTCCCTTTTTATGGTGCGTTAATAGTACAGCCTCGTTCTTAAAGAAGTGCAATGAAAAAGTATCAGTAAACATTTCCCATTAACTGATAACTTCACGTAACTATTAAACTCACGACAACAATGTATTTATCTTTCAACTTTTATTGCTGACTAAGCTCTCTATAGTATATTCCATTATGGCATTTTGCATGTAATCACCAAATAGTCAATGACTATCTCTCGTACCCTGGATAGAGCGATACATCCCGCTTAAGTGTCACAATAATTTTGTTTAAATCATTCAATTATCTGTGTTTGAAACTAGACGTGTGTAGACTGAGAGTCATATGGGGTCCTTCACTGGGCAAAGGCAATGCGTTAATGTTTTATGATGGAAAGAAAACCCTGTTAGACCAATCGCCGCCTAATGTAAGATGACTACAGTATAATATAGTACGGTATGCATAGCGTGGCACATTACACTTGTAACACGACATAATGGAAATTCGTATGTGTAGCGAAAGAGTATAGCTATACTCGGTGCAATGCCTGTGAATTGAGCATTGTATATAGCATGCGTGCCGCCTTCTCGACAAAACTATAGGAGAGTGCCAAATAGATCGCGAAAGTTTATACATACGCGTATGCCTGTACAAACTTTGCGAATGTTACTGTGCAATTTTTATAGTATGGTGTTTAGAGCACTGGAAATATCGTTCTGTATCGCTGGACTTACTTAATATCTCGATATGATCCGGTCTCAAATTGATTTCTAATTATGGAGACTTGAGAAAACCAAAAAATATATATGTACTATTATATTAAGTTTTCTTATTATAATAAAGGGAAAGAACTGTATAAGTTCTGCAGTATGGAGATTAGGATTTAGAATGTTCCTGAGTCCGTAAAAAACATGATCCAGCGATGTGGAACAAAGTATGTGTCACTTGAATGTATTTGTAACAGAAAATGTCACGCATGTTAAACATAGTTGAAGCGGCAGTGTGGTTGAAGCACGCGAGTATGATAAGTGTACGTGTCACTGTTTTAATATTACGCGAAGATATATAAGATTTAATGGTCCTTTGATTCTAGTCTCCCGACAGTTGTTACAAATATACGTGTAGTTAAAGGCACACTCACACACAAATCACTAAACATATCAGGGACAAACTGGTTCTCATGAAAACAGCAAGACTTCTCGATTTCTATGCATTCCTAAAAAGATCTGATCATATCTATAAAGACATTAGTAAGCAGGCTTATGATTTCTACAGTTTATTCTGGTGAATTCTAATGTTTAGCCAGTGAAAACATAAAATGTCTTGAATAATTAATTGTGACTATGAAGATAAGTCGAAAAAATCAATGCATAAAAATCGATCGCAAAGCCAAAGGACCATTAACCGATAAGCATGCGTGTTGAAGTATAATAGAAACTAGAATAAGTTTAATTCTCAAGCGAGCAAAGCAGGTTCACAGCTTCCTACAGCTATTCAATTTTTCCACCCTGTTTTACTATGTATACGTATACATACGACCACGTTATAACAAATGAAAATTCGACCAATCTGTGTGTCTATACTACTACGTATTTACAGATTGCACAAAAAATACAGTCAGTGGCAAAAACGGTATTGTCGCAGAAACATTCTGGCATTACAATGCCACAACAAATTCATAAATCAACTGTACAACATAAATCAAACACTTACCCCTTCGATGCCAAAATAACTGTAGAACTTCAACATTTTGGATTTCTATTCCTGAATCAACCATCATTTCTCGATATCGTTCTTCCCCATCTTTATTGCTGGCCGTGAATTTTTGAGCACTCTGTAAAATAAACACACGTTTCACGTAAACTGTACCCATACCCTTTGACCTTGGACACTTAAATGGCTTTCTAGTTCTAAGCTTCGAGTGCATATCGGTAAGTTACATAGGTGTAAGTTTGTACTGAAGAATATATTTTGAAAGACACTTCGCGAGGCACTTTCGCGAACTTTTGACAAAAATTGAGCCGCATTGAGACTGTTAGTTGCCTGTACAGTATATCACACGGCAGTGTAATCTTACGTCTGCTATTAAACAAACAGTTTCGAGATATATACACTAAAATTTAATGTCCACTTCCACACAGAACACATAGCACGATGCCTCGATTATCTGTAATCGATAGAGAACGAGTAGAAGAATAGACGAGTGTTGGCTCGTGGATCAGAACTTAAAGCCTAATAAAGGGAGAGCAGACCGCCTAATTGAAAATATCTAAATTACTAATTAAGCAATTATCGTTCGAATGAATTACTGGAAATCTAGCGTTACGAAATATTTATAATAATTGCTGAAGATGAATATGACCAGGTAATCGAGACTCTAGTGTAAAATAGCACCGTCCTCGTAATGAATGGGCTTCGACTAAAGTTTCGCCAAATTGATAACATTTAATTAGACAGGCATGAATGAAGGACAGAAGAATTCAACAGAATCCAAAATATGACTAAAACGACTGAAGTTGAAGCTTACACTTAGTTTTTTAAATATATTCTGCTGCGGGGAATGGTATTATGCAGGGTGAGTGTCAAGATATATGTCAAGATAAATGAACGGTTGTACTAATGAACACATTAGCAAACTCTTTTTCCAAACCATCCTGCATACGCTACAAGAAAGAAATGTCCATTGGCCACTTTATACATCCGAACAACAGGCAAAGTATGTGTGCAAGCGACGTGTTTCATAATTTCATAAGTGTTCGTCGAAAAATATGAACCCTCTTATCTTTTTTTTTAAAATTAAGAATCTTAATCGTTGTGCAATTCATTGTTAAGATGGCATTGAACTCAACAAACTATTCGATCCCAAATTATTAATTCATGGCTGATTGAAAAGAATGCTGAGTTGAATACTATTTTAATTTTGAGCGAAAAAACGTATCTCTACTATCTTTGTGAAGTAGTATAGGCGATCATTGATCACTTTATCGTAATATCAGTGTCTAGTATCCAACGTACCGTCAGTAGAGTTAGCTTTCTATGCATCAGTGTCAGCCGAGCATTCTAATAAACAATACTTAAACAAGATTTCTGCCGTACTACGGTCACATATTTGCTTGCACAAGTCTCCTCATTAAAAGCAAAGATTTAAAAAAAATACTCTGTAAAACCACCGACTCTTTATTGTGTATGGAATAGCAATATAAAACAATAATCACATTTCTTAATAGATATAACAGTTTTATAATTAGCCACTAAGGCTTCTTGTTGCATATTGTTTATTAGACGTGCATCCATTTGTAATAAAAATGATTTGCTGATCGTCGTCGCAAGTAATCGTTGTGCCCCTTGAGAATTTCAATCATTACAATGGAGTCGCAAGTCAAATCATTAGTATCTAGTCAGCATTATCGAAAGACAGCATATAGTGTGAAGTATGTACATTTATTCAAGTAGACAAAACTTCTTTGTGTCTCTCTCATGGCCTTTTGTTATAAATCACAAAATATGAATACATTCACTACTGATTTACAAAACGTTCGAAGTGAGATTGAATTCTTCGCAGAAAAACGTAGGATGAAGGGGAAGACTGAAGTATATGAATTGTTTAAATAGAAATGGTTAATTTAGTCTTTTCTGTAAGCCCAAAATATTCTTGGCCAAAGTGCAACTCTATTATATGTATGTATGTACACGATTGTATTTTCGAATGTCAATTGTATCCAGCTTATAAGAAATTGCACAACAAAGTGCATTGCAGTGCCGTGCACGTAATTCTGATGAGTTGACACTTTTGAATCGAATGTCATCAATCACGAAGAATACTTCGTTTGCAATAGGCCGCATCAATCTCGTGATAATCTGCACTACCGCACTTTATATACACTTCACTTGTGATGTATATCGAATGATTCACGACAACGTATTAAATGTTAGACACAGCCCAGATACTTTTATAATTATATTCTGATATACACTACTATACAGCACAGCTCTGATCGCAATTAGTTATTTTAATCATCGTCTAAATAAGATAAATAATTAATGAGAGCAATTCCCTTTCTTGTCGCGAAATGAATTCGAAGTAATCGTAGACCAACTATTACAAGTCACGTATGTTCGTACATAATTCCTTTCGTATGCCATTACCGTCATTGAATATTCAAAATATTATTTTATTAAGTCATTAAAAGATCAAAAATGGTCTACTCCATAAATCTGTAGATTTCAAAGGAGTCTCGAAGTTTCTCTCACGATTGTTAATTCTATATCACTGAAAAGACTATAAAGCACTGCATTAACTTCATAAAATACTAATATCTGGGAGAGTGTGTCCGAGGAAGGAGTAAAGTTTATCGCGTCTATGTCTAAAAAAGTGTTCAATAGTAACACGTAGCGATCTAGAAATCATGCTAGTTTAACTCGTAGAGTGTCGAGTGCTAGATGTATTAAAAAAATCGTGTATTAGTGTTCTGAAGTACTTACAGATTGCGTGTACCCTGATGGAGGATAGCGTGTAGCACTCTATGTTAGGATAGTTCTTGAACTCTAGGCTTTAGCGGTGATAAGTTCGAATGTAACAGGTATGCTGCAATAACAATATGTATATTTATCGTGTCGTTTAGTTATATTACATATCTATCCCTCTCACTCTCTCTCTCTCTAACTTTCTATCTCTATCTCACACCATTGTCTTTGTTATCGCGAAAGAGGAATTACTTGTTTAATGGCTGTTAAGCTTTGTTAATAAAAGATTCGAAAATTTAACACTTGTTGAGTCCCTCGTGTCTACTACCCCTCATGTATAAATCCGAACCTTACAATGTTTTCTCTTTGAATGCATTGATAGTACTGTGTGGCAAGTAATAAATGATAACAGGAAAATGATGAAAATCTTACCAGTCGTTTATCTGTTAACCCCAAATGGCAGGGAGGTTGATTTATCGACTTATCAATTCCCGCCAAAATGATCTAGTATCAATAAGTCGCTCCCAAGTGTTTATCATGCCTCCAGCGTTCATGTCTGCAACATACATTTGTTCACCGATTGTATTGTTGTATTATTTTGAAATGCTTTGGTTGTTGGATAATAATTATTGTACAATAGAATTTATTGGAGCTGCATGAGTACTTGTGCGTACTTGCTACTTATAAAGTTGGTAGCCAAATAACAAGCTGCGTTCTTACCTATTTGAATAAGTTTACTACTTAAGTAAAGCCGAGTGAACACGATGAAACTACACACGACGCACCAAACCGATTATTTTAGCCGTGAACTTTCGAATGAACTGGAATTCGGCATGTCCGGTGCCTCAGGGAAATCAAATCAAACTGACCTTAGCCAGGAGCAGATGGCACTGTCGCAGCCTTGTGTACAAGTAGCAATGGCAATCAAGATGGCGGCGACCAACTCGAGTATATCCAGTGAAATTCCAGCCAAGAAAGAGGACGAATTCAACGAGTTTTACACCGAAGTACGTAAATTCAGGCAGAGCACGTCGACCGGGGAAGTGTCGGGCCGCGAGTGACATCAACATCAGTGCAATTTACTGTTACATAACGATAAAACAATTACACTCTCTGGCGAGTCATCACAAATGTCACTTTGTATTTACCATTTAGCAAGCGTTTGTGTCAACTTTCTACATGCCTGCATGCTTTTCCATTACTGTCCGCTCAAGAGGAGCATTGTGTGGTGTCTTAGCAACAATATACGAGCCCGTTTTCCTGTTCGCGCCGCTAATCGGAGCCGAGTCTAACCTATGCAAACACAAACATAATTCCCAAACAAACCTGTAATTCATGAATAACCAGAGATTCCTTTGACTTTTAGGTGAAGGAAATCGAGAAAAGGGATTCCGTTTTAACGCCGAAGCAACAAATCGACAGATTACTCCGACCTGGTTCATCCTATTTTAATCTCAATCCCTTTGAAGTCCTACAAATTGATCCCACCACAGGTATCGATGAGATCAAAAAGAAATACCGTCGTGTAAGTAATATTATAGAATATCTATAACTTTTTAGTATGAACCTTTATTCTATTGCGTTACTACAGTTCATTTGATATCTTCTTTACAGATGTCAATCCTGGTGCATCCTGACAAGAACCAGGATGACGCGGAACGAGCCCAACAAGCATTTGAAAGTACGTATATTAATCTACTTGTCTGTAGTCCTGTCTGAAAATAGTTCTTATCGTCATAGATAACAATAAGATAGTGGTATCAGTATCAGGTATACTATATTGTCGTTCATTTATATTGCAGTTGTCAACAAAGCATGGAAGACATTGGAAAATGAGGAGACCAGAGCAAAATGTATGGATGTCATTGAAGAGGCTAAAGCACGCACCGATCACATGGTACTTATTTCTAAATATGTTGATGCATAATGCATAATGATATTTTTATTGTAAATTATAATTCCCCACAGATTGCGGAAAAGAAAAAGAAACTTAAAAAAGAAGGCAAAGGGGAAGGAACAGTTTTAGAGGAAGAGACTGACGAAGGGTACAAACATGCTGTTTGGGTAATGACAATGAAACTCTTCGCCGACATGGAAAGAAGAAGGTAAGTGTTATACCAAATATCAAGTGTTTTTAAACTGAAATTAGGTAGATATTAACATATGGAACTTAAATTTAATCTCGCAGAAGAGAATTGGCAACCCGAGACGCCGAACAGCGCAAAAGAAAAAGAGAGGAAGAACTTTCAGCAGAAGCACAAGCAGCATTAGAGCGAGAGTGGCAGAGAAATTTCGAGGAGTCCAGACAATCGCGAGTGGATAGTTGGAAAGCGTTTCAATCAGGATCGAACGCGACGAAACAAAAAAAAGCGAAGAAGCTGAAAGCGTTCAGGCCACCAAAGACGAAGGCGGAGTCGCGATAATTAGAGATCTATTCGTGTTGTTCCTCAGATCTGGCACAGGTTCTCTCTCTATTCCGCACGGTGGTCTCGTGTTAAGCGATGCTTTTCGCGGCAACACGAAACCAGACAACGCGCGAACAGCCGTGCGCGAACATTATGCGTCTCCGAACTGAAGGAAATTACCGAACAATTGTCCTGACTTTGGCCCTTGAACTAGGAAATTTCATAAGAGCGAGAGAATAAACAAAGCGAAACAAGAAAGAGAGGAAAAGTTAATGGTTAGTAAGACGAGCAATAGCGTGAGAAACAAACGAGTATGTGTCTTTCTAGGATACTGAGTATGTTTTGGTGAATGCATATATGTATGTGTGTGCGTACATAGTTGTGATACTCTTACATGGCCCGATTACCTTCTTACCGCAATTGTCGAAAAATGTGACCGATTATTCTCTGACGCCTGAGGAATACTGATGTCATGTATGTACAAAGTTTACTTGCAGCGTTCTACATGTATAATATATATATATATATATATACACACACACACTATTGCTTGACACATGTCAATTTTATAATATACATGTATCACATGTTTCTACCTTCAATAAGAGATTTCATTACTTAATCCATGAACCGACTAATTGCATTAGTGCTATTTGAGGGTACACTTTTAATTTTTAGCCGATTGTAAGGTTTTATTTGACGAATTATTTCGTAGACATAAAATAGAAACAAGAAATCGCAGAGGAGTACGAATTACTTTAAACAGTGGAACGCCGATTGTCCGAACTTGGTGTTTAGGTAACTTGTAATTGCGAGATTATTTCTTCATGTAATTAACACTTAGGTAGGACGGAAAATATAACACATCGAATTGCTACATAAAATAAAACGATACAGGAGGAATGGTAGTACTTCCTTATATTTTTATTTCAGTCACACGTGCAGTCCTAATTAAGCTCTCTACTTATTCATACTCATGCGACAGTTCAATGAAAAGTTCACCAGTTCTAATTAGTTGCTTATATGATCGACGTTCTACTGTTTCACTTCATCATGTTTGAAAGGAAGAAATAGCGCAATAAAGCCTCATGTGCCCATATTTCATGGTAATTGATTCATAATAAGTTGCGTTTCATTTAATTTCTAAGTGTTTTCCTTAAGGAGTTCGCAGAACGTAAGTTATCCGAGTATTTGAAAGGAAATTTCAAGGTTTTCCATGTTTTAATACTAAAGAAAACAATTGTCCCGACTTCCTTGTGTGCACGACAGTCTTCCGGCAGAGAAATTTCAAGCGACTAGCAGAATTCCAACAGGTGAGTTAGTGAAATGCGGGGAAATTACAGCTAAACAGCTAAAAGGTTTTTATCAATTCCGTAGAAGCAACGTGTCACCGCTTTTTCTCAAATTTACGCACAGTCCATCGGTGAAATGCGATTCACGTGACCGGGCACTACCATCCGGAGTCTGCACGTGCCTGGCAAGTCAATGTCGATGGATGACATCCGTAGTACACGCTTTGTCCTAATTCGGTAACTCATATTACGCACCTCGTTTCCAATTGCGGGAAAGTATTACTGCCCGCTGCGCCTACGACCATTTCCTTTGAGGCACATTACATTTACAGACAATCATTATATTTGTTTACATCGAGTTTAATTCAATTTTAGAGTATTTTATTTTCTCAATGAGTACTTATAACTCTAAACTATTTGCTACTGGCGGTTCTTTGAGTATTTTTAAAGTCTTTTCATGTATGATACTCTATCGTAATGAGCATAGACTGTTTTTCCAGTATAACAGGACCTTGTTATACGCGGACGTCAACAAACGGGTGAAGCAAGTTTTTATATACCGTTGTACATGTACGCCAAGCGACATATGTGTGCTCTTCCTACGTTTATCTCCGTGGAAGTATGGTCGGCCATATGTTATGCATCAAGGATTGCAGGTACTTAATAGTGACATTACGTGACTCTCAAGGTACACTTTCAGAGCACCCTATACATTCGCATGCTCACATATTAGTTTACTTTACAGTAAACTACAAAAGGAAAGCACTCATGATCCAAGTCGTCTATATAGCTCGAGGAAACCTTACTTCATCGTGTGCGACTATGTCCAAGTACAGCAATATACCCATACTACACACACACACACACACACACATAAATGCTACACAGAATGTAAACCGAGTAGCAGAGTTCTGAGGCTACATTTCCGCACAGAAGCGAATCTTGTTGCAGAAGAAACTGATGCTGGACTAGGAAAAGTATTAGCGAGCCTGTGAAAGACACACTTTTCAATTCAACAGATGCAACGTGACTTTACAAAGAAAGAACTACCCTTTGTTGGTAAGAAAATTGCTGATTGGGCACGCACACGTTCGACAGATGCATGAGGAAATACCTGGCTTTCCGAAGATACATAGAAGAAGTGTGTGCGTGAATTGCGAGCGGTCGAGAGCCTCGGCTTCTGACATGCAAAGCCAAGTCACGTGTACCACGCACACCGACGCACTTCATTTCCCATGCAGCTGTATACGTTAGCCAAGCTTGTAGATCTTTTGCGTAGAGTAGAGATGGAAGGAGAATGTGTAGGTAGAAGGAACAAGCACGTTGGAAGCGTTGAGACTTGTATTCATTAGAGGTGTAGAGGTCTGCAGGAGGGAAGAAAGTATAGGTGTCCGGCGAGGAACAGGTAAACGACGCAGAGGCAGGTAGGCAGTCAGGCAAGCAGCAGGCAGGCACAGAAGCGCGCTTGTAAAGGAAAAATGCGAGTGTGCGTGTGTTGAGGATAGGCAGAGTGGTGATTCGTGAAGGAAGAGGGAAGAGAAGATCAGAGGTAGAGTAAGGCTGGGGGCGCGGTGTGTGCGACCGGTTCGCGACAACAGAGCCGAGCCGACAGAACACGAGACACTGCAGTGACTCGCTGGCGTGCTCCGCCGCTCGGCCAGCTTTTCCCAAGGTGTCCCAAGGTGTACGCCGGACTTTTGCCAGAGCTCTGCCTCACAGATCCCATATAAGGGAGCCGAACTAGCATAAGTGATATGTCGTCGGACCTGCGTTCACTCTCGCCGCTTTGCTTCGTTCCTCTTTAAAGTCCGGTTAGAGCGAGACTTGCTCCGAGGTTCCCAACAGGATCAGGACCTGCTTCGGACGAGACCAGGAGGGTTGATCGGTTTTACGGGCTACGAGTGGTCCAAGACGGTCCAAGTGCAGGGCATTCCAGATGGGCTTTCCTATAGGGGAACGGAGGAAGAGGATCGCGTCGAAAAGGAGCTGTGCTCGCGCGGCAACCTGTTGATTTCGCGCACCTTCCAAGCGAAACGAACGAAACGAGCAGCGTTCGAAGCGGCAGTGCGCGATTAGCCTTGGCGGGCGCCAGCCAGCCTGGACACGTAGTTCACTCGGTTCACTCTACCTACTACCTTACGGACACACGTGTCTTTCCTCCAACCGAAGGTGCTTACTACCAGTGTGTGGATAGTTTGCTCGAGTATCGCTTGTTCGGTGTGGTGAGAGAGTCTCTCAACAGAGCCGGGAGATAGGATGTGCGACCATCGGTGATCGAGTGTCGACGGCAGAGCACATGTCGAGGTAACATGTCGACGACAGAAGTGGTTCGCATCCAGGGCAGCCAGCAGGCATCCACTGAAGAGCAGCAAGGGTAATCTTTAACTTTCTTACTTTCAATGCCTACCTTCCTTTAGTTCCTTTCCTCTTCGATATCATCTCTCGCCATTTAGTCATCGATATATCCAGATTTCACAGAACCTTTCCTCTCGACTCACCATAATGTATATCTTGGATCATTTGGAACCATAATTATACAGTCGTTGACTTACCGATGATGAATTGGAGAGACGTGTCAGCTATTATGTATCTGTATACGTATGGAGCGTCAATGCTTCGCTCGAGTAATTAATAATTAATGACTGAACCTTTGCTTATATACTTAAGTATTAACTTTTGAAGGAGTACTGGAATTATTTGTGCGGTGGGAGTTCAATTTTTTGTATACAATATTCTTAAATTTAGTATATGAAATTAGAAAGACTATGTTAGAGATATTCATAATTTTATTAAGGCTTACCACAGAACACAAGCAAGAATGTCCGCTTTTACAAACGTTTTGACAGACTTTTTTGACAGCTATTTGATTATCTGTGGTGCGATGACAACATACGCGATTCCGTACGGGTAGACCGAGCGCGATAGCCGAAATCAATTTGCTTTTTGATAAGAAGCCATGATGATCGCCGGTCTACTTAAAAACTGATAATGCATCGACGATGTGACTTTCCCTCGGCATTAAGTAACCCGCAATACAGTATACGACTGGCGGAAATCCCTCTGTCGGATATTGAATGGGCCTCTATTTACCCGCGATAAATCCACCCGGTTTACGCTTGTCAACAATATTTGCGTTGAACTTTCTATGTCGCAGTGACGATCGGGCGATAAACCTCGATACACACAGAGAATTGCGCGCGTACGCCGACTGTCGAATGCTAAATCCTCCTGAGTAAGACGTTTTCATGAAACCTGTTCCTACATCTGACAGTAACTATTCGCGTACTACTATCACAGTCTTGGCCACTGTAAAACCTGGAACACTCCTCGCCGTACCAACAGCGGTTCTTCACCTACCGATTTTTTGCCCACTGCTTTGCTATCTTAATATTCAACACTGTCTCGGACATAACCGAGCACACTGAACTCTAAGTGATATATAATATTCTTTCCCCGATGATAACTGAAAGCATGAAACCTTTCTTGGCAAAATATTATCAAGTAAATCAGTGTATGTCTTTACCGAAATACAAGAGAATGCAGAAGCAAGTTTATCTTGGAATAAAGAATGCTGACGAGTCATGAAGTATACTATCCATCATTGTAACGATGCCATGCACTCAAAGGATTTGCGTTATTCATCATACTTGTTCCAAACATGCATGAAACACGGCATACATTCCAAAGTACCTCACGAAATCTTAAGCAATTCAGTCTTTCACACAATTATGTGTTCCTTCTACGTTGGGCTTACTGTAATTAAGGTAATGCTTATCCTTAATGACTGCAACCTCGCGCCATTGTAATTTACTACCACTAGAATACCTGTCACAATTACTAAGTTATATTTTCAAGAATACTTGGAATAAATGGAAAGTTTAGATTATAATTGTCTAAAAGAATAGTAATATAAACATAGATAATAATGTTTGAATGACTGCATCAGAATGTAAGTTGAAACCTGCAAGGATTCATTGCGGAGACAATGAAAGATATTAGTTTTTTGTAGAAATATTTCCCGCAAAAGGACTTTGCAGTGATATTGGAGTCACGTACGTTCCTTGGTTGTGCCTCTGCCTGTCTCCGTTTCTCTCTCTCTCAATGTCAATGACTGCTCCTTCATGGCTTGCTATGACCCCCCGTGCGAACGAGTCTCGTCTTTCTCTCTGTCGTGTACCTGGTTGGTGGTATATACAGGGTGCTCAGACAATCTCCTTTGTTGTTTAATGTAAAGTATGTACCTCAGAAAATTCAGAAGTCGTCTTAAAAATCTCGGTTTTCTTTATGAATAATTTGTGTTCTTTAAAATCTTGTGACTTTCATGTACTACGAATCCAAAATGTTAAACTTTCGCCTAAACGTTTGGCATACGTTACTGTCAGCTTAGAATCTTGTTAATTAGGGAATTTAGAATTTTTTTTCTCGTCGTTGGTTTGGTGTGTTGCCAATCTTATGGCTTATAGATGTCGCTGTTGTTTGTGAAGAAGCTCATTCATGGAAGAGCCTGTATATCTGACACTGTTCTACTATCAAAGAGACACGTTGTCGGCACCTGCTGTTATCGGCGACAGTAAATATTAGGTTACAGGTGGAATTACAATTCCGTGTCTGTGAGGATAGAATATGTGGTTCGTCAGGTAGTACTCATCCAAATAAATTAGATGGATGCCATTCGTTGAATAAAGTATTAAGTATATACTCTGTCGAAACTAGTTGGATTACAATTTCTAACGGTAAACACCTTTCACTTAATAGCGTGTTTGCATAAACATAAAAATGTGGAGTAACTGTCATTAAAGAGTGCTTGAAATAACAGGTTTGACTTTTCAGAAGGAAATCACTGACACGCTACTAGTGAAACTCCGATGAGCGTCTGAAATTCCGTCTGGCATAGTATACATAGGTGAAATTCAGTACAGTCATTTTCTGTAATTTTATCTTCAATAGTAAAACCTATCATTTCGCAATTAATATCACCATTATCTTTTATATGTCGTATTCCTAGAAATTAATAAGAAAATGAAATGAATAAAACGACACGTTTATCCATTTAAAAGTTCTTCTTAGCTAACTAAGAATAAAATAGCTTGGAGTATTGGATGAGATTCTCTGATAGGGATATTCGCAGAGATCGATCAGGTATTGGGAAAGATTGGAGATCGTAGGGTGTACAGACAGACTTCACTGATGGAGTGTGTGGCCCGTGAAACAAACCTTAAACCTTAAGGTTGACTAACGGTTCATCCGGCGCCGGGTACATACCTACGGCGTCTACATCCCAACCGAACGATGTATGCAGCCGCAACAATTTCCGTGTGCTCCAACTCGTTCCGTCGCCGACTGATCCCACGAAAAATCTTGAAACCAGCTCCAACCACTTATAAACCATTCGACAGAGACCAATCTAAGAACATCGAAGGCAGAAGAAGGGCGAGGGTAAAACTAATCCCGGAGTAGAAAGATAATCGAAAGACCATAAACCGGCATCTAGATTGATAGTAGTGCCGACTCCTCGATAATTGCCTCCAATGGAAAAGTTCCCTAGGCGTTTACTCTTGCTTCTATTAGCATAATCGCATTAGCCAATAAAACGGTGTTACAGATATATATTCCTTGCTATTGCAAGCCCCTAACGAGATATCCACCGGTACACCCGAATGATTTATTATCAGGGATTAGGTGTAATTGCGATACACGAAAAAATAGGGCCGTGTACCCACGATAACTACAATCAGTAGACAAATGGGTACGGTAATAGCTTGGCTCTCGACTAATTGTAAACAGCCTGACATTTGTCCTCAGATCTGTATTTCAGATATGGATTTCTTACTGCTTTCCATATGTTATACTGCTAATAAAATCAGAGCACGGTCAAAGTCAACAAAAATCAAGTTGTCATTGAAAGCAATGGATTCTATCCACTTGTTTCACACTGTTCCTAAAGTAATAGACAATAATTCATATTATATATAAGAGAAAGAAAGAGGAGGAGTAGTAGGAAGATTGAGACACGAAGCGAGCCAATTGCGGACAAAGTGGCGAGAATTCCTGGGCCGGTTGGTTGGTGATATCTGGTGCGGTAAAAATGCATTCTTGTGTAAAATCAGGCGGGCAGTTCACGTGGGCAGGAGTGGTGCGAGTGAGTACGGCGGGGATAATGTAACCTAGAGAGGGCGGAGGCGAGGGGCGATGGCGAGGGCGAAGAGAGGAGTATAAAGTGACTCGTAAAAGGGAGAAACTTTGTATCACGGCAATCACGTTGTACAGCCAAGAACATTGAAGATGCTGGCTTTAATTCCGTAGGTGTAGAAGGGAGAGAAGGGATAGTTGGTAAGTGCGGGTAGTAGTCCACCCCCTCAGATGGGCGTGCGGCGGAGGCTGCCACCCCGACGGCTCCATATTAGGTGCTCTCTCTAGGTGCTCGGGAGGCTGCGGCTGGAGCATTACTGTCATCTAATGTACGTCCAGTCACGCCCCCGCTGCTGCGAGACAGACCGAGGCGAACCGAAGCAAAGGGAGAGTGCGCGGCTCGCTGGTACCAAGATCTGAACCAAGTTGAACCGAGCGCTGAACCGAGCGCGAGTGTACTCTCCAAGCGTGTACCGGAGGAGCTGAACTCCTTTGCGCTCCTCCTGCCAAAGACCCCGAACGCCTTGCGCCGCGAACGCCCGAAGAACCCCAACACGCAAAATCCCCTCGCTACAACATTCGATTCCAAACCACAGCAGCCTCACATCCTCTTCTCTTCTCTTCTCTTCTCTTCTCTTCTTCTGACCATCGACAATCCTCTCCTTTATTCACAACATTATTTCACCTGGCAGGCATTTCCGTTGTTGTTACTACTCGTTCTGATATTGTGAGTGCCGTGAAACCTTCGAGTGTCCTTTGACTGCGCAGCTTGAACACTATGTGTCTTCAGCAGGATTTGAGTGACTGAAGTGGCTTGAAAGTGTGACGTGAACTACGTGACTCTTCGTGACGGAAGTACTTAGTCTCAGGGGTACGGATTCCAAATAGGGAAGCCAGTTTCCTCGATGATATACGTTCCAGAAATTCACACGAACGTTTAGATATATCTTCCAGTATAGTGGATCTTTGAAACGGTAATGAATCACTAATGAACTGTTAAGAAAATAGTTCTTCTTATTGGCAGAAAAAGCAATGACTCTTCGTTTTAAGATCTAGAGAATTCAAGACCAACAATAAGTGATCTAGAGCTGATGCAACTTCTCAGTAAAATGAAACATTCAATATTTCTTTTTTAAATTTTCCCTATTTCTTAATAAAGAATTGATGTTTCGATGATTGTAAGTAACTGAATGAATTTCACATTTTCCAATGTGTGTCAGATTTATCAAATAATAAATCATTTAATATTATCTATTGACGTCGAATAAATTCCGAAAAAATGACTTGGTCCAGTGGTACCTGGCACGAAGTGCTTTCTGGATCATTATGTTGATCTTCCGTGACAGTGTATCCTCAGCAGTACTGGAAAGTGACACTATCTCCTGCACGGTCCTCGCAGTTTGTTTTGTATTTCGCGCAGACATCGCGGCGGCCCCCGATACGTAACTGATCTCGCAGAGATCTCTCGTGCTCCTTTTTCACACGGCCGGATGTGGTCTCGGTGTGGGCTATCTTCGATTCGATTGTAACTTATTCTTTTCATAGACCGCGAACACCGCTGGATTCCTCGCCCCGTAGACGAAGGTGAAAACTGTTGGCTAGTGCTTTCTTTTTTAGTGGTGCAACCGAATGTCATTGCCCCACGCGATTTTTCCTCTTCGCTTAGACTGCCGAAGGACCATATCATCCGGCACCGATCACTAGTTCCTCTTTTCGAGCAGATAACACAATACATCCAAACCACTAATCACTATCATTGCACAAAGTATTGTTCTCTCAGGAGAATGCGATTGCCACACGTTTATCGGCGTCATCGCCTTCCTCTCTTTCCTTGCTATTGATGGAAGTTTTTAGAGCCTGCTACTTCCTTTAATTCACTTCATATTTCCTATATTTTCTTAAGCGGTTGTCATTTGATTTATGTGAGAAAAATGTGATATAAATCAACTGTTATCTTATAATCTTTGTAACAGAGAAAGAAGATTTTTCTAGTTCATTTTTGTATTAATATACTAGTGAAAATGCTGACTTTATGTTGGTTTTGGGTCTAGTGTTGTTGAATCAAGTGGGATAAGCGTACGCCTGGCGAAGTGGGATCCCTTTGAATGCGGGTTAAAGGTCTCTGGGGTAACGGTACCGGACGTGATAAAAGAATCGATCTCTCGCACTCGAAATTTATTCGCGCTGTACATTCACTCCCTTCCTCCTCGTTTACATCCTCCTCGCAACTTTTTTCATGTATCCTTGTAATATGTTTTAACTAACAATAAAGTTTATTCGATTCGAGTCCTTGAAAAACATTTGGATCCCTTATATAATTTCCTATGAAAATTTATAAATGATTCTACTGCAAGTGGAATTTTGAATTTCACAGCATGTGATTTAAATCGACTGCAATAAAGCAAGGATTTGAGTGGCGCGATAACTTTACTTTATCGTTCTGGTATACGAAAATGGAAACCAGGTGTGTGACTGGCCGTGGTACACCTACGTTCTGGTACCAACGCACCGTCTTGTTGGCACTATCTCTGCTCGGATGTGGCAATCTATCTTGCGTGGTGCGTCGATTCTTTTTATAACAAAAGGGACTTGATTGTGTTATAACCGCGTGACTCATTGTCAGCGGGATGAAAATCACCGCGCTAACACGCCTTTTCTTGCTAATTGAAACTGACGGACTTGCACAAAACCCTGACAACATTCAGAGTGTGTAAAACTGGTCTTGAAAAAAATGCCGGCGGCGGCGGCGTGTGCCTCGCAATGATCAAGAAGCGTTTCGTATCATTTCGTAAATCAATGTATGCTCAGTAAGTGTAACCGTAAACGACGGCGGCGGCGGCGGCGGCTTCCACTGAATCATCGGTGATTATACGCTAGACGGTTAATGCGGAATGCTACGCTCTCATCTTGGGAAATCTCGCGCCATATATGTATGTGTATCAGGAAAATCGTCGGCTTCCGTTTCAAGAGCGAGCGAGACTATGGCTATGCCCGAGTGTCACGTGCATTGTATAATTGGATGCTGCAGTACAGCCAGCAATTTTGTGCACCCACATGTGGCCCACTTGTATTGTTGAAAATGCGTCTAATTTTAGTGACGTGACACCTCTCGATGCACGTGCAAAGCGTATAGATGATCATATATTTATAACAAGCTAGTTAAGAATACCGAATTGCTTATAGCAAGCTCAATCAAAGGCCACAGTTATACCTCTGTGTAAAGAATTAAATTAAATAATTATGCCTCTAATAATTATCGAACAGTATTTTATACAACAAATACTCATCCTAAAACTGCTTGTTTTTTTGTTACAGAAGATTAAAAGCCGACTTGCAATACCTGCGAAGAAAAGGACTCTTCAAAGCGTCCAGCGAGTTCTCGTATCAAGGACGCAAATGTGTCAGGTGCGCTGTACCGTTCGGTAAATTTTACAATACCGGTGCACCCTGTATACGCTGCCGCCATAAGGTCTGCAAGCAGTGCCGTATTGAGGTCAGAAGCGCCACCGATCACAAGGAGTTCGAATGGATCTGCAACGTCTGCTACAAAATATCGTGAGTAATTCAAGCTGTTCGATCTATTATTATTTATTTCCAAACCCTCAACTAATGCTATTTCTTTATTTCATTAGCGAGCTCAGTGCCAGCACAGATAAGTGGATTTACACCGGGTCGGAAAATGGAAAAACATCTTCGTCGCCGGTAGAATTGTTGAAGCACAGCATTCGCCGTGCTTGGACAATTAATGGTAATTATAATGAATTCCTAATACAATATATTTCCTTGACAAAAACCAGATAGAATGCTATTGTATTCTTCAACTTTGTTTTATATCTTTCAGGTCTGCCGACGCGCTGGTCAGCATCAAGGAAATCCCCAGAACTCTGTGTGTATCGAAGTCTGCCGACAAGGCAGAAGTACCGGGATCCAATAAACACAATAGAAACAGGACAGGACGACAAAACCCCGTCATTACAATCCGTGGAAACACAATACAGTCTGACACAGGGCGTCGAAGAAACAGAAAGGAACATTTGTACCACAAAAGATGTTGAAGGTAAAAAAGTGACGAGCAGCGAAACACATCAAGCAGAGAAGTCACTCTCACGAAGCAATAGTAACGAACGAACGATACCGAAACGAATTGAGAAATCAACTAATAAACAAGAAGAAGAAGTTTCAGTGGGTGATACATCAATTCAGAAGAAAAGCGAGAAACAATCAGTTGCTTGTAGTAAATCGAAAATAGAAGAACAGGAAGATACAGGATCCAATAGTCAAGAACAAGCTACACCTAGAATTTCCTTGATAAAACCACCAAGAATATTATCAAAGTTCATCTCGCCAGACGTTAAGTCTAGTCCGGCTAAGCATGGCGAAAGAAAGTCGAATATTCCTATCTTTAAAAGAAGTTCGAAGGAATTTGAAGATATTAGGAGCCCCCAGGAGTCACCGAAGCGTTCTCTCATCCCGCAAAGGTACTTAACTATTTATCTCACTAACTCATTATGACACTCATACTTAAAACCTAATTTAGAGATTCCAAATCACATCTTAATGATCCACTTACAATATTAATACAAAAGGGATAATTACTATCTTTAATCACGAATGCTTGGAGTTTAAGTTTATTAGAATGACGTAAGAGTTTGGTACATTTGCTTGCAGGTATAGAGGAAGCACGGACGATCTGCGTCGCAGCCGGGAGGACATAAGTGTGCCAAGCCTAATTCCGAAATTGCTTTCGCCCCGCAATAAAGAAGAGAGATTGAAGCGTTACGACAGCAAGGACGACATACGTCAAGCATCTAAGTCGACGCGAAGGGATAGCAAAGAGGATAACAAGAGTCCGAGCGGTAGGGATGACACGAAACACGGATTACGGATATTTCGCCGAGAAGACGTAGGCAGGGACAACCTGAATTCAAATGCGAGTGGTGGTGGGTTTCTCGCTGCGAAAGGAAAGCAGCCAGCAAAGGAGGAGAAGCAAGATAGAGCGGAAGAACGCGTGGGTGTCTCAAGTACTTCGAAATCGAAGCTGGTACCAAGCGAACAGGAGAGAACAAAATTACTCAACAGAGAAATCAGATATAGCGTGGATGACGGACCTTCTGGAAGCGAAGAAAGAGCTCAACCAGAGGAAGAACATGAAATTGTGAATTTGGAAGTTGGTAGTCGTGAAGAGACAATGCCCGAAGGTGTTCTCCCAATTAAGGAAGCACCTGACGATAAAGAAACCGTTGGAAACATCGGAGAGCATCCAGAGCACGTAGAGAAAGAACGGGACAAGACCTACGAGGTCGATAAAGAAGAGGAATTTCGTGATTGTGTGAATACAGAAGATTCAATGAAGGAAACTAGTATTTGCTTGTTGGAAAATGACGAGGCAGATGCTGCCAATCTGGGTGTGAATGAGAAAAAGTATTGCGTCGATATCTCGCCTGGGAAGAAGAACGAAGATTTTCATGTGGTTAGTAAAAAGTCTGTCGTGCAATATTAAAATCAGAGCAGAGCTTCGCGGGGGAGTATCAGTCAAGAATCTTGAAACTTTCGAATTTTCATATTCATCGGACAATTGGTATTCATGTTAACAATGTATATCTTATTATTGCGTGCTGAGTAGGTGCGGCGAAAGTTTTCGAAAGAGGAGTTTTCCAATCCAGATGACACCGATGATGCACCGAACAAACGATGCTCAAGTGTAAGTTTCTATAGTTTTTTTCATAAACTTTAATTTTATTGAACAGAGTTTAATGAAGTATTTGTCTTTGCTTGCAGCACCTGTCACCCGAAGCGAGTCCACTAAGTACTAGATCGTCACGTTACAGTCCTCGGGAAAGCGAGAGCGAGCCAACACCGGCTCTTCCTCGTAAGACAGGAGACTCCTGCTCGGCTTCTCAAAGAATACGAGAAGCGATTACGAGAACCAGACGAGAATCCAACAGCAGCACTAGATACGAGAGCAGCGGAAGTGAGAGTGTCAGGTACGAAACTGTAGGAATTATTCCAAATTCGTCAAACTTCAAATATTTTCAAACAAACTTGCAAATATTTCATGTATTTTTCAAATGATTCTAACTGGAAATTATTACTCTCTTTACAGATTGAGTGAAACTGGCTTACACGGTTACACGGAGATAGCACGTAAAGTGAAGTTCTTTGGTGGAAGTGGTGCGGTGCCTTCAGTGATAGGAAGTGACGAAGTGGTGCAACGTGATAGCGCGACAAGTGCCGGAGAGGACGAGACTCAAGATGACAACCATTGTAGGAGTGGTCCAGTTGCTTCCCAAGGAAGATCTATGCTTCGCCGAAGACGACAATTCGATGCTCAAGGTAGGATAATTAATCAATCACTCAATCAGTACTCTCGAAATTTTCCCTCTACTATAACTTGACTCTGATAGCTTGTCTTCAAAAACAGAGTTGAAGTGTTTCGACTACCTTGCAGTATGCAAGGCACATTTGCATTCTGGCCGCTTAAAAGTCCGCAGGCATAACTAATGGTTCTGGCCAGAGTATTTATCGTAGCAGCGAATAACGTTTCACTTTCGCGTTCGCCTGCTCCTACCCTAAATAACGAGTATGATAAACTCGCGTGCGTGTGAGACATGTAATCGCGTGCCCGCAATGAATCCTAATGAAGTGTCAGTCTCGTTAGATGATTTTGTCTAGATATCACGATTACATTCAAACCATTGCCAATGTTTAACTAGAATCAAAACACTGCATTAAATATTACTACTAATATTTTACTGTATGTGTTACTTTATATTTCTGTTACTTTAAACGTGTCAAGTTTTCATGAAAGCTATAAGAATAACATTGAAACAATATTATCGAGATAAGATTCTTAGCTTTTTTATCATCAAACTTTTTCTAAAACATCAAAGCCTTTCTTTAGATTTCCGGTTCACTTCTTGCGAACTGGAACAACTCCACTTCGCAGAATGTGCCACACTACGCTTCTGGGTAGCGCCATATGGCACTCGATAATGATAAGCCGATCGATTATTGAAACCTATTCCGTACTTCCCCTTTCGAAATCAGTCAGTGTTCCTCAGGGTAGAATAGCCGAGGAAACTAGTAGCACCGATACCGTCAAACGAGTCGTACTAACTTTAAGAAACACTCGAGGAAAACAAACAGTGCCATTGACAATTTGTCAACAATGTAAAATTGAAGTGCGACCAAAAAATCAAACGAAACTATAAATCTAATAAAATTAAACTACATTTATAAGCAGTGTTCGTTGACATAATTCAAGACGCTCGATATAATTAATGAAGAATTAAAATTCGAAGTATTCGGAGTCTACTATCATGTCGATAATGATGGGCTTGCTCCGAGACATCGATGGCATGCGAATATGCCAATTAGTGATGACAGTCTTCCTGTCGATGTACTTTCTCATATTCTACGCTGCGGCTGCAACCTTCATGTTTTTCCTCTGGACCAGCAATCATTGAACACTAAATCCAAGTATTACATCTTTTAATTCAATTAAAAAAAAAGAGAGAGAATTCTTTCCACTTAGTGTGTTCCTTGTAGTCTTAAAACTGTGAACAATGAACGAATTTGGTTACCACCTGCTAATTAGCAGTATCGCAAAGGCAGCAGTGTCGACGAGCGGAAACCACGTCATTCGGTTATTTCCGCTCATGTGAAAGAGCCAGGGAGTAGTTATGGTTTCGCGTACTTATGTACACATATGCGAAGTAGTATAGTGAAACATACAGAAGGGCCGGAGCGCGTAGGAGCAGGCAAGCAAGCAAGCAGGTGAGACGAAGCGAAGCGAGGGCCCGCAGGAAAACAGCATAGGAATAATAGTATATAACAGCGTCCTCTCTGTTTCGCTCTACAGTCCGCTCACCCGGCTCTCTTATACACGGTGGGACAAACATACATCCCATCTTTCATTCAGAATTCAAATCTTTCAATTTACCTTTCATTCTACCACAATATTAATCCCATACATCTATAACATATTTTCTCGTATCATTATTCCTCTATAAATATTATTATAACGTAACTCTTTTCTGCTCTATTAAAATATAACATAAGTCTATTAATATTACCTTTTAACATTTCAATATTACTATTTAAATAATGAAGCAACTTAATTGTCATACCCTGTTGAAATCAAGTTCATAGATACAATGTTGCAAAGTTTATACAATGATGAATATATTTATACATTGTGTCCTCTGAGAAGAGGTTCTAGGAGTAACGGATAATTTTTGGGTCACCGTGTGGATTAGCGTTTTGCCTTGTAGTAAGGTAGAGTGACCGATGCCGTAGGATAGTCAGGTGTGCCCCTCGCAGTAGACGCTCTCTCATTGTCAGTCGGTTTAGCGGCAGTAGCCCGGGCGAATCGCCAGGTTCGCTCCCCTTTTTGACAGTGCCGTTTATACTTCGACGTCATTCGTCTTATGACGAAGCCGAAGCCAAGACGCGAATCACTTGTCAATTGAATCTTGCTATGATAAGAGCCGGTGAACTTGAGGATACGCGCCTGCGACGATAAAGAGTGTGCCGAGAGTGAAACGACCGCTGGTCGATGCCGTGACGGGGGATCGATCATCGTGCGATGATTCCTTCATTGTAAACAGAACCGCTCGAGCAACACCGGTGCGTCTCTTCTTCATACGCGATACTGTGTTTATACTTGGAATTTTAATAAAGGTATGCTAAATTCAATATATATTTTCATAGGACAGTATCAATTATTAGACATTAAACAATTTGTGTTTAATGCGAGTAGAACGTAGACAGTAAGTCTGTTGTAATGTCTGACATTTTTCTAAGTATTCATTTTGCAATATAACATTGTTTCGTTTGATATATAATTTTTATATTATCACTGAATTATTATTGAATTAATTGACTGTATAATTGCGCAACTTGTAGAAGAGGTTGAAGAAAATCAAGGTGCGATGAGTCTGAATTCTCTAGCCTTTTGCAAAGAACTCGGTCAGCAGTGATGTCTATTTGGAGCGCCGTACATGGAACTGTAAAGTGTTATCGTCGGCGAAACGCAGGATCGTTGGTGGCTTTCCCAATTAAAGTCGCCAATTTGGGTAGACCGCGCAATCTTAGTTCTCTCTAGGGTCTATTTCCGTTTAAAGCGCGGCCGAGATCTCTCTTTCATCCGGTCTAGCTTTGCCATACCGACGCGCGCGCGCGCGCTCTCTTTTCCCTACCATTTCTATCCATTCGTCTCTCCTTTTTCCCGGATCATGTTGGAATAGGAATTTTACCAGGACCATGAATGGCCCTGAAGGAGCTAGCGGGAGCTGCCAAGTTAGACTCTATGCACGTGGACAGAGACGATGGCCCGTGCCATTGACCAGCTAATTCATCAGCGCGTAAAAAGCAGACATTAATCGGTCTAGCTAGCACTCGGCTCCTATTCTTTCACTGCTATTCACCTTTCAACGTGATTTTGGAGCCTCCTTTAATTCCTCCTTCGCGCCGGCTCAGCGAGCACTCAATTAATTCCGTTTCCATGAGAATTTCGGTAGCTTTAATTCATACTTAAATTCCAACACCATTAAATTTACAACAATTTATCATTTCTATTCATGAGAATTATGTATTCAGTTCATAATTTCATTTCTAATCCGTTGGTATAATTTTAATGCTGATTATTTAAATCTAATTAAATTGAATTATCAGAACATTTCAGTTTAATTACAAAGTTTCCAGAAAGTAACTGTCTCTTGACTTACCGCGCGCTACTCAACAATTTACTGCAATTCCACAGCAGTCCTTGAGTGGAACTTGCACAATATTACACCTACAGCTACGCTTCCAATATCTAGTCTATTTTTTTTTCGAATGTACGATAAGAGCGTTTCGTTTACGTTGCTAATACAAGATATATAAAAGCCCTTCTAGTCATCCCGATTGCTTCGCCACTTAGATGGACAACTGTGTCGTGTAATGAAACCGCGGCCAGTGGGGTAATGCGCCTGAGTCACTGCTTGGTGCCTCGGAGAGGTTTAATCATTAATGAGTGGAATTCAGCGGAGGTTCATTAGCGAATAAGAAAGAATGAGAGTTACTCGTTACGCTCGCGCACTGTACTTGCCAAAGACCAGTTTGCCCATAGTTGTCTCTCGAGCAATGAGTGGATAGAGAACCACAGAGGAGAACCGCAGACGTGCACATAGATACGATGAGGATGCATTGGTACAGTTTGGCTTGGCTCCAACAGGTTAATCGGTCTGGGTCTACCGAAACGCTCTCTTCCCTAGCTGATAATCTTAGGATGCTGTTATCCCCTTAATTAAGATGATTCATCGTACAACCTATTATTCTCACGGCCTTGTTTATCGTGAGAAGGTATACCCACTTAAGTAATGAAAGCTCTTGTGCATACAGTACCAGTAAATCGCATTAATTATATAAGTGAGTGTTAATCACAATGCCGAGCGAGGGCTCGGACGAATCGAGTGAAAGTTTGCGAATTGGGACGTTCGATTTCTGATATGTGTAATTGATTATAGAATTAATAAATCATTGATGTAACGGAAAGAGTGATTTGGACTCTAATTATTTTTATTAGAGCTATTAATATGTGGAAGCTAAGGTTGGCAAATTAAGTGAACTCTAATGTAATTCAATGTGGGTAGCATTGGTTTGTATGTTCTATTGCTATGAAACGTATACTTTCGCCAACCGTTTAAAGGAGTTATCGTGCAATAGAACATTTACACGGTGATAAGTGTATCAAGATAGAAGGCCTGGTAATCGCGCGAATCACGATAACACAGAGTTTATCTGTACGCTTTCCTCGCTCCCGTCAGAACTCATCGCGTTCGTGCTCGGGAAACGTGTACGTGTGTATTGAATAGTGATTGAAGCTGGACGGTATTTTAGCGTGCTCCTCTAATTTTTAGCCCTAACAATCACTGGTTAAAGTTAGCAACACGCGAACGCTTATATTCGCTATACCCTCGAATCATTAAGTGCACGAGTTTCTATTTTCCGCATACATTAATCTCGAATATTACAGCTGTCCAATTAAGCCTGTAAGATATTTATCTATAATCCGTTGAGAGTATCTTCTTTCAGTGTAAACTAGATTTCTGTACTACATGTTATTTTCACGCGTCGATGATAAATAATTAAACACTAATTCCATTGAAAATTAACATATCATCGAGCCGAAGTAAAATAACAATTTCATGGCTGTTAAGTCTTGTAAGAATACATGAAATATTACTAGAAGAATTGTAATTGGGGATATTTCAGGTTCACGTCGCCGAGGACGATCACACGCAAGGAGTTGTTGCGCGGAGGAGCTTCAAGCGTACCAAGCGTTCCACGTGATCGGTCGTGGCAGTCGACAGGCAAGTCCAACTGGGAACCAGGGTCAGGATCAGCCGATAGTCGATTACAGGCGGCTGGTCTTCATTAGTTCGGACTCATCCTCCGGTCGAGAAGAGGACGACGCCGATAGCAGCTGCTCCAGTTCCTCTTACCTAAACGGACTTCCACGTACTAACAGTGCGCACACACAATCCCTCGAAGACTGCGATTGGGATTACTTTGAGAGCGGATCTTTGCCATTGCCGAGTGGAGTCCCACTTGCAATCGGTCGTAATAACGCCGCTAGAGACTCTGGAATCCCCCAGGACTGGAGCTGCTGCCCTGGACGTGGCTCTGCAGCCTGCCAGGTAAGTCGCGATTTCTATTCTTCATCTAATACACTTCAGCTGCATTTATTTCCCATTGAAGAATCATGTCTCACTTATATTTTACACAGTCCTATTTATTATACTTTCTATTCTAAAATAGGAAGTTTAGAACTATTTCCTAGATGTATTTATTTCAATATAAATCATGTTACGCTGTATTATTTCCACGCGCTGGTGGAACAGTATAAAATATGAATCGTTTGGACTATTAATGTATCATCGAAGTGAAGTATAATGGTATAATAGCACCTTCAAGTAGGATGTACTTGAAACGGTCTTTTATTCAATTGCTTAATTAATTGATGAAACGATACTTTGGCCAGCCTGCAATGTGACGCGCATCAGTTCCGCGAGTAATTGGTCGGTAGTAGCGCGATCTATCAAAGTCTCAATGAAAAGCAGCAGCGAACATCCTTAAAGACGCACCATTGCGAAGAGTTCGCGTCCAAGCATGATTCTGTTACATAGGCCTGTGGAGGATCACGAGGGGCGAACGTACTTCCGGTGCCAGTGCCAATACCGGTGCCAGTACCATATCCGGTACCGATTCCTGCTGCACTTTGGACCGGTGACTTTGTAGCCGCAGCATCCTCGATGATAAGTCGCAGCGGAGACACACACGCCGAGCCAGGAACATTAAGGCTGAGAGGTGATCCTGCAGCGCCCTGGTTCGCTTGGCATCCACGATTCAATCAACCCCTTCACGGAGCAAGACTCGATCCAAGACTCGCTGGTGCCTTTGATCCTGCAACTTGTACCTTCAGACCCGAACAAGTCCTGACACCTCGTCTTTACGGATCAACGGTCGAAGCTTCCTCGATTTCGTCCGCGACGGGCGCACTCGAGCAACAAAGACTCGATCAACTGCAGAATAATCAGGATGAAAAGGAACATGGTATTCCGATGTCCACACCTGCCGAAACGATTCAAGAGAGGGCCTCCTTGGAAACGAAGCCTGACAATCAGGATAGTCCGAGTACTCAAGGGAAAGTGAAAGAAGAGAATAGTTCGAAGACAGAAGAGGAAGAAGATGATGATAGCGCTAGTGACAGCGATGCTAATGAAGAAGCAGTGTGCCAAGATTCTTTGGTCTTTGAAAGAAGGAACAAAAGAGTGTACGAAGATTCGAGTGAAGATTCTGGTAGTTCTTCAGGACGCTCGTCGGCTGATACTAGTGATTTGGAAGAAGATTCTTCCACGCATAGATTCTCCAGGGTGTTCGTTGTTAATGATGACTCTCTGACCAGTGATAATGATATTGAAGATAATGGCGAGGAAGATGATGATTCTGATTGCGCTGGTGATGGAGGAGTTACTTTGAAACGTGTCACTGCTCTTCCAGAAGAATCAGAACCTGTTGTTCTGCAATATGTGAGATTATTGGATGAGGATGGTGAGATCGATGCTTTGAAGGTAAACAGGACACAAGTCACTGAAAAGAATGATCTTCAAGCTGACCCGAATTTACATAACGCAACAACTCGCAAGGACGATATTCCTGACACAGTTCCTAAACCCGTTTCGTTCGCGAACATAAATCATAATGATAAACGTAAAGTCAGGGAGAAAAGAACTAATACCGAGAGAAGTACTAATGATAAGCGAGACTCGCCATTGCGCAATCGTAGCGAATTCGAAGAACTTTACTTGGCAAGTGATAATGACTGCACGGAAAATCCAATTCAACTGAAATCGATCAAAATATTGGACCCAGATAACATAGGTGCTCCCGTATCTATTGATTCTCCTAATGAAACAATTTACTTCAATGATAACATTTCCAATCGAACCAGTGCGAGGGATTTACCAGGACGTAAAAAGGTCACTGATTACACATTCGCTGGGAAAGCAAAGAATTCGGAAATTGCCACTTGGGATTCTAATATAACACCAGATTCATTGGAAATATCGGGCGAGGAAGAATCTAATGGCGAACGTCATAGTTTCGATACATCGAAGAGTTCTACAGCTGACAGCTCTGGTCTTTCAACGTCATCGGGAAGCCAGAGCGCAAAGATGATAGCGAATCGTGACGCAATAAGGGAAACCGATTATTACATCAGACCAATAGACACGCCGGTTTCTTTATCGGGACCGGTGCCAGCAGACACCAGCACGCACACCGATGATAAACAGGAACACCTCCCACAAACTAATTTGAATCTCAATGGAAATATCGCGATGACCATGGCCACGTCTTCTGCTGGCGATAGCTTTACAAGTAACGACACAAACACAACCGGTAGTGAATTGAGTAGCGATGAGCTTCACGAGTACGAAGTTACACCAGCGAACGTGTCGTCTTCCTTTTACGAGAAGCATAGCAATGTGATCTCCGCTCTAAATAGAGATCTACTCTTCCAACTGAGCAAAGAAGAAGATAAAAAGGACGATCATCGGGAAAGTTATCCAATAATACCTGAGAATGGCACTTGCAATGAAGACTCGGTCAATACTAGTCCGATCAGAGAAGAATGGAATCCACAATGCGAGCAAGAAGCGGATCATTCAAATATCGAGGATCCGTCAAGCTCGTATAAAGCTGATCGAAGCGTTGTAACGGCGCAGGACGACGAGGAGTCCTTTAGAAGGTGCGGTGAAAAATCGATTGTAATGGAAAGCGAGAATGGCAAGGAAGATAGGAGTGTATCGATGATGCGCAGTGCGATCGACTCGAGATCAGCGGGCTGTGACGTCGACATGATAACCAGGAGGATTGAAGAGATGCTTTTGAGCTCGGCTAGTACCGCTAAGATGGAGAACGCGCATGACGGTGGTGGTGGACGGCGTGCGTCGCTCGGTGAGAGTACGGCTGGGAGACAGGTGGTAGGAGAGGTGTGTTCCGGCGAGTCTATAGGTGGAAGTAAAGGTGGTAGTGGTGCTAGTGGTGGTAGTAACGGTGGAGGCTGCGCGGAAGAGGGGGTAGAAGGGGGTTCGACACGGTTTCGCTCAGTCGAGCGACGCCCGTCCACTCGAAAGGAGAATGGATTCGCCGCTACTGCCACTGCGAACGATTCCACCAAAGACCACCAACACTTTCCCCCGGCTGCCAATCATAACAGCACAGTCGCATTCAATAGCAATAACAAGTACAGGAGCCTCGTGATGATCACCCAGGAAGCCTCGTATCAACCAGTGAGCGTCATCACATCGGACACTACGACCTTGCTTCAACCGGATGAAGTGCACACAGCTGGTCAGGGACTAGCCGGATACTTCCAGCTGGCATTGGAGGCCGTCGCGGAACAACCGCACCGGAAGAATGGCCCGAGGAAGCCTCTGATGGTGAAGAGATCAGCCACGGCGACTAGTAATCAATCCGAGCCGGAGGTTGACAGTGGTTTGAGCGTTGGGAGTGCGAGTGAAAGCGATGACGTATCAGTGAAAAACGCGGCGAAAATCAACGCTCGACAGGAAAATAATAACGAAGCTGTTACGAAAGATAGACAAGTGAGTGAGACCCGGGAGAGTCCACGCACACGTGCTTCATCGCAGTCGAGCGAGGAGAACACTGGCGTTGGTGGTGTTGTCATTCTTGAAGAAGGCTTAGCCGATGATGATTCATGGGTCGAAGAAGTATCGCACGACGAGGATGAGCCTGGTGCAACCACTGCCACTGAAGAAAGCTCTGAAGATGAAGCGAATAATCTTGGAGATCGAGAAGAAGAACTTAGGGGTTATCATAGGCAGGCTATCGACTTTACACTTCACACGATTGTCGAGGAATCCTGCGAGGAAAGCGAGGCTGAACCCAGCCTCGCTGCAGGCAGTCCTTCCAAGAAACAGAGACCACCATCCGCCTCGGAGTTGGAGAAATATTTCTTCTTCGGCTTGGGTGGAGAAGGCAATAATTCGAGTATGGGTTCGCGAGAAGTCGATAGCCTGTCAGAAACATCGTCAATATATTCAGAAGGGTTGGAATCACTTGGACAAGATGAAAATTCATCCACTGGTCAGAATCCTGAGCGACCCAATTCAGGCGATAGTTTCTTAAATTCATCGCGTCTCGAGAAGTACTTCTTATCGGAATTCCTTGGTTTTGATCAAGACAGACGAGATTCGGATGGTTCTGTGGGAAGTGACTCGGAGGGAAGACCCAGTCCCGAGGCCCAAAGAAGAAAAAGGCTAGTGCGGGCTCGAGGCACTGGAAGATCGCATAGTTCTTCGCTTGACAACTTGCTAGCTTTAACGCAAAGTTCGCAGAATCTTAGTTCCCAAAATTCTCTGCAAGATCTTAGTTTGAATCAAGATTCTCAAGAAACCCTGTCGGAAGGTTCCTCCACTGAAACGGACGTAGCTGAAGAAGGGCAGACTCCGGCATTCGGTACCGATGGACAATTTGATACGGTTAAGAGAAAAAAGAAGAAACCTAGGAATATAGGAACACAAAGTCCACGTGTTCCAGAGGATAGGAACAAAACACCGGAACCAACGAGGGAAATGATTGTGGTAGGGGAAGTGATGGTTGAAAATGATGCCGAAGGAGGTTCGGAGGATTCTGATAGGGCAAAGACACCTCAACCAGAGTCTGTCTTTACTTCTTCATCATCGCCACTTACAGTATCAAATAATTCGTCTTCCTCTCACGCGGAATCCTCTAGAAATATTCAAATGAGTTCCGGAGACTCATCATCCTACAACCAAAAGTCGAAACAACAATCAAGGGATTCTGGCTTCGTAGGAAGCTGCGACGATTTATTGCAACATCAGAAATTACCTGAAGAAGCTCAACCTAATACAGATCTTAATCAAGATATGAATAAAGACCGTCCAAGGAAGGAGACTGAAGAACCAATACGACCACAGAATCCAATATCCTCGGAAGGTCTGGCAGGAGCTCAAAAAAGCCACTCATCGAAGTTGGATCATCCTATCAATCATTCAGCACTGCCACATTTGCCAAATCCTTCTCTATCAAGGAAGGATAGTTTCAACAATTGGTCCAGCGATGAAGAGACCAATCTAATGATGTCGAAGATGAGACAATTCTTTAAAACCATGGTTGCAAACACAAATGGACAAAGCCAGAATACTACTAATACTAATTCAAGCGCTGCGTCACCAGCACCAAGTCCTCGATTACATGGTTATTCTTCGAAATCACGAATGTCGGCTCAGAATCGTACGAAACCACCGCAATTAGTTTATTTCGAGAACGAGCTTACAAGGCTTATGAAAACAGTGCCGGGTATACGTGACGAACAAGTGCGCGAGATAGTCGAATACCTAAGTTCCGAGGACACGTGGTCCGATTCATATGATAGTTCGGATTATACAAGCTCGGACTTGGAAGGAGCTGCTGGTGGTCGTAGATCAGCTCTTCAAGAACAAATCTCTCAAAGCTGCCAACAGATCATCAGTAAATTCGATACGACATCGGGTGATGGATTATTAGATAAGGAGAGAGAAGATAAAACCGGCCCTGCTGGCATCCAGCCTCCGGGCTTAGGCAGAGACACTGCCTTCGTCTATCAGAAACTGGTCCAGAGTTTCACTAAGATGACTGGTGATGGAGTGAGCTCGGATGCGAGCTCCACTCCTCACAGCAGTCCACCTTTAATTGCCAAAGTCATGCATCATATTGGAAGTAGATTGGTCGCTCTGATGCACGAGGTATCCGAAGGTGGTCCAGCTGCCACGCATCACTCTACATCCTGGAGAAGATATTCCCAGCATCATAGAACACCATCTTCAGCATCCACTACCGAAGATGATGATTCTACCTCGGATTCCACCAACACTCCTTCCTCCGCTCATTTACAATTACCAAGATCAAAGTCACACGATCCTCTCCTATTAATTAACAATCATCCCTCAGCTTCTCCTGGACAGGAAGGCGAAGAAAGAGAAGCCAGTGACTACGAGAGATTCTCGTGGCGGGGTAGTTTCGAATCGGCTCTGATGGCTGCTGATTCCAGAACGAAATTAAGCCTATTGGCTTGTTCGGGTGACGTCAGTGGTGTCGGTGCTAGTGGCAGTGCCAGTGCGTTGGCGATGGCAGCTAAACGACGCAGTGCAGGGGATTTATTGTTCAATCCTAAGAGCTTCTCCAGGGAGCAATTGGACAGGGTTCGAAGTTGTGGGTCGATCGGTGGTGGTACTGGCTGTGGCACAGGAACATCCGGAGGATCCATCGAGGAAAGGATCTGGAGCAACAGGAGAAGATCCTCTGTTCCAGATGCCAACACCAGAGGCGAATCAGGTAAAAAATAGCTTCTATTCTCTTCGTATATGTCCCACTTTCCGGGTAATACTGATTGGGTAATACTTCATATTGCATTGTCATGATAGGTGCTTCTGCAGGCGATGAAGACACCGAAGATGAATTGGAATATCCTGGCGAATCCCGCGCGACAACTCTGCCACGTGGAATGCAGTCGGCAATTGATGCAGCAACTAATTCATTGCCGAGGTTACCGGCGTCGACGCCTGCCGGCTTGACCGCCACGTCGGGAATGTCCTCGTCGACGATGCACAAAGCGCATAGCGTTTACCACTTCCTGCCGCAACACTCGGGGGTTAAATCGGCCCGATATCGCCCGCCTGGCTTTGCCAGGAACACTAATGTGTCTAGTGCGATCAGTGGACCTAAACGCGCTGTTAGTGCACCGGGTCTTCAAGTCTCAGGATCACAGTCCTCCGCGAGCAAACGGGACAACTCGAGATCCAGGAGACAACAAGCTATGTCTCTCAGTACCGGTGAGTAATCATTTGTTCTATTCAAATATTCAAATTTCATACCATAGCAAGATTGTCGTATTAATATTCTTTAATGAATAAATAAGAATACTACGCAAGGCATTGATTAAATAAAAAAATAGACAGTGTTAAAATAGAGAAGCCAAAGGGGAAATATACAGGGTGAGTCACTTGACTTTTAATCATCCCCTTCACACTCGAGTTCGAATTATTTCCATTATTGGTACAATTTCATATTATACTTAACAAGTGACAATTATACTTAACTTAAATTACTTAACACCGTATAATCATACGATTTTCAACGGCGTATATCCATTATTGGGCGATTCAAAAGCAAATGAATCACCCTGTACGTGTGATAATATCCAAAACGTGAAAGATCTGCCGGCGTGAAAGCCTCTCTAGTAAATGTTGGAAGCGCACTAGAGCAGCGCTCAGTTTCAGGAGTCATAATGGAGCAAGTAGAACGGCATTTTTATCTCAGGCGGACGCCTTAAAGCATTTACTGGAGTGTAACAGGTGCAACCGCTCTATTACGGCCTCCCATCGCCCCTCGGCGCCCCTGCATCTTTCTCGAGAATTCCCGCAGCTTTCCATGCGGTCCGGGAAATCGATAAAACGGGGCAATGTCGTAGCCCGCGTATGCGTACTGTCGAACTTTCCTCGCTGTCACGTCTTCCCTGATGTAAGCATCGATGCAACCACGTTTTGATTTAATCCCAAGCAAGCTTTACTTAGTCAAAATCATAAGGTTTCTGCTCTAAATGTTATTCATACGACATACACAAACATTTCAGGCTGAACCCTCTTAAATAGAATTAGAGAATATCATAAAGAATTTGTTTAACTGTTTTCTTTAAGATATTAGTATGTTATGTTAATTGTAGTTGTTCATACTTGTACCAACAAGATTTGTATTTACATGCACTGGTTGTTAAAAACTATCATCATTATTATATGACGTTATCATACGTTAAAGGATATTAAAGCGTTTGCTCCATCGAATCAGTTAGATAGAGTCTTATCCCATATTACAAATCTTTGGAAAGTTTTTTTATGGGAAGAACTATTCGTAAAAGCAGCGTGTTAGAACTGCCCAAAACCATTAGTCCTCGCTAGAATCGTCAGTCGCACTTCCCCCAATGAAATTATCTTGGTCGCCACTCCCAGGTTGCTGTTTCCCTGGATCAATAGCGGGCTAAACTAACATAAACCCGTGCTCTTTAGTGGAAGAAGTTATCATGGATAAGCCACTTCCTTTTTTAGATTTTCGACACTCCAATCTAGCAAAACGTACAAATTGCAGTATAAAACTAATTAGGAATCTTTTCATTCATATGAATGAGAGCGAATTCCACATAATTTTCATAGATATCTTTATGTGATTCCGAAAGTAGTATAATTGTAAGTGTAAAGTTAAAAAATTGAAAGTAATTAGTCAGTTTGAAATTGCATCGGTGCAACATCCTAAAGATTGAAATATCTAGAGACGTGAAATATATGAGCAGACTATACATACGAGGTCACTTTCATAATCACCGGCACATAACTGACTGGATTTCGCGAGATTTTACTCCATTTCTATCTGTTACGTAATGCTCATTCTCACCGGAGCAGTCTGGACAAATACTACGGTTGCGTGCGTCACCTTGGAGTTTATGTCTCCATCCAGAAGTTCGACAACCTCCGTGGTTCCTGCTTGTTTCAAACTACTACGACGCTCATTATTTGCCTGAGTGGCCGCGCTCCTTCTATTTGCAGTAGCAGACATTACTAATCCTGTCAGGAATTCCGATGTCAATGGTATTATTTATCGTAGGCGACTACAAATTGATTCTTCTAGTTTTTAGTTCTAATGCAGTTTGCCTTTCTGCGTTGCTTTTAAAGGCTTGGAATGCGAACACGTAGGCAGCCAGGAAGTTTTCGTCCAAGTCCATTGTTGCTCATTACGAAATTTTCAGCGAAAGCACAATTAAACAATCGGCGCTAGAATAAAAATCAAATTGCGTGGTCGCTTTCCGTAAGGGAGACGACTTCCGCCCACCCATCCTCTTAATTCATTCTTCTGCTCTACTAATTTGTCCACGAGCACACACGCTCTTGTATGCCAGTCTAAACAATGCAATTTCACTTGTACATACATTGAACGCGGGAACTTCTCTCTACTTCCTCCTGATTCACCTTTATTTTATACTGCTTTATTTAGAACGGTTTCCCACTTTTTCATTTCTCTTGTTTCTAGCACTCTCTTACAATGCTCATTAATAGTTTGCAGTTGATTGGTTCCGCACGATATATGCTAGGTTGCGTGTATCCTTTGCCGATTAGCAATGCAAAGGATCATTTGTCCAGGTAGTTGGTTGGGTCGAGGTGTTCTCTATTTCTGCGCAAAGTGTTCAAGGTCTCGAGAAGCCAATTACGCGAGAACAGGAGAAACGAAAGTGCGTGAGAGAAAGTTAAGATAGAATCAAAGTTATTCCCTACCATGCGCGATATATATCACCGAAACGACACAACTGGGAACCACTTGCATTCGTTAACTTGAAATCAGGTTAGTCGCGTTTACTCTTCCTGTGGCTAACGAAGCTTTTACTTACAACGATAAGAACGGCTCTGTGCTTTGCGCTGTTGAACAAGTTTCAGATAAGCTGATACCTTTTTAGGCCAACCAGCGACCGCCCGGGTGGCCACTGGCCTTTTATCTTTTATGCATAGCGTCGTAAATTCCGAATCTAGAAGGACGGCATATCTAATCAAAATGTGGACACACTGCACATTCATTATTTTAAGGATCTATTTTTGGAACGAACTATTACATTTAATTACTATTCATTTAGATCTCAGTACATGGAAATTTTTCCTGAATTAATGATTGAACTAACTCATAATAATCGTAAATAATTAAATTCGTAAACAAAGTTGAAGTTAGTGGATAAATTAGTTATGTTAGACTACAATGTTGAGACCTCAAAGAGCAAAGGCGTAACAGGTATCCACTAGGAGGTTGTTACTGCCAAACGTATGTCTGCACGCGTACTTCACCGTATCGTAATAATGCTGCGCACGTTTTATTGCGCTGTTGGTCTGCCGTGGCCGATCCTTACTCTTACTGCGTTGCGTTGCGTTCCTCGATATCCGACTTCCAAGAGTTGAACGAACGAACACTTGTACCCTTTTTTGCTCATTAGCCGAGAACGGAGGGAAATGTGCTCGTGGAAATCTGACTTCTTTCATTTGAAATTAGCGCAATTCGAACTTCACCAGGGACAGAAGTTTGAAGCACAAGACTTAATTGAAAGGAGGAAAGTCGTGCAGGAATCTTGAATCGTTTGAACTGCGTCATTAGAATGGAATTATTTCCAGTGCCAAGTAGTTGATGCTACTTTAACATGAATTTTAGTATGACTTTGAGTGTGAGTTGTAGTTGCACGGTAAATGGTTGAAAAGCAAATGGTAACGTAGAGGAGAAGCACGCGTGTGTGTGCTTTCACGCTCGGCTATGCGGGAGTGATGGGGTTCAGCTGAATAATGCTAGTTGCGTTTTCCAGTTCTCACCGCTGAACGCTTCCACTCACTCGAAAGTGGCTTAGTCCTCTTTGCCTTACTTATTTTCCATCGTTTTCGCCATGTAATTCGCATAAATCCTACTCCACTTAGTCTTGACATTCAATGGAAATTGTAGATCCCTCCAAAGATCTTCGAACAATGTCCAATCGTCGCGCAAACGTTTTCCATGGAATATACAAAATTCTAAATAGATGTTTCTCACACTTATACTTTCCTGATCTATCAATCTTCGAGATTTCTATTGCAAATAAGAAATAAGATTTTCTTATCTGCCTAAAGAACATCTATCATTCTTCTAAGGATTATCCATCAGATAAAATAGTTTTTTGTGGAAAAGTAGGTAAAAGTGGAGGTTGTAGGAGCGTGAGGTTTGCACGTGCGTGACGACATATAAAAATAAGTAGTAATCCTGCGGCATACGTTATATGCAAACTATGAAAGGAATCTTTCTCCAGTAAAGCGTGTGTAGAAAGACACCGGCAGTGTGATCACCTTGACATACATTCACCGGACTCCTTCTCTGAAATTGCATCGAGGATGTATATCACTCTACCGTGGCCTTATACCCCGTATTGCCATTTAACCCTTCCTTTTCCGGTACTTTCAAATTAAAATCCCTCTTTTCAATTTTATTTCATAAGAATAGTTCGCTCCAAACTTATTAATTAATTAGGTTTAATAATACACAAATTGTTTTGAGAGTATTTCATGCATTTCTGATTATCTTCAATCACTTATTTTCATCTGCAACCTCGGCATTCGTGCCTTATCAAAGTCCGTTCGAGCAAAAACCTTGAACATGAAGGCTTCCATGCTATTCGTCACAAGAAACAGGAAGTAAAACTTGGTTTTATCATTCTCCCTGTTCCTGGTGACTGATATTACCCGCAGTACCCATGAAACAGATGTACTCTTTAGTCCCTCGGAAGATTCGCTCCAGATCGGATCTGCGGAGTCGCTTGTTATACCGTGAATGTTAAAAAGAAATACAAATAGAAATAAATGTATGTCTAATTGTTGAGCAAAGAACACAAGACGTACAACCAATTCGGGGGATCTTCGCATACCATGATATATTAATAAATCTAAACAGTTAAAACAGTTAAAACTGTTAAGTTTTCTATAATCAAAGTGGTGTTTCTCTGCGAAGATTTCTCACAAACGATAGTGAGAAGAAGTTACTCTCGCACATTCCAAGATTCTTCAGTTGTGAAGAGTGGCAAAGAGGACAGGGCTATTAAAAAATGACTTATTCGACTTTCAACGCGACCAACCGATTTCCTTGGACGGTTGGCGAAGTGGCACAGCGGCTGACTTCCAACTGGCTTCTCGAGTGCTGTTGCGTTTCTTGCTATTCGAAGAAACAGGCGCAATCGACGCTGAGGAAGGTGTCGAACGTTCGCCAGTGCAAAAAGCAGCAAGAGGGAATCCTGCGCGAAGCCAAGGATGGCTTACTCGCTGAAAAGTCCGAGAACTTTGAGCTGAGAAATAAATCGGCAATCGCGGAAAGTTCGAGCACGCTAAATGAAACAAGTTTCAACAGGGCGGACAACCAGCAAGCAAGGAACTGTGACGGAAAACAGGCCGCGTCGAGGAAATGCGAGAAAACTGTACCGTTAATGAGTGACTGTGACTCCGACGAGAAAAAGGATTCGAACGCCACACTCTTAAGTAGAAAACTTACAAGCAACTTGTCGAATTTATTAAAAAAAGATGGCAAGCACACAATTTTCAGTAATAATACAGCTAGTCAGGAATCTGACAGCGAATCTGAAGAAAAAGATGTGACAGATTTGGGGAAATCACACACTACTAATTTAAGTACTGAGAAACAAGATTCAGAGAGCGATTCCGAGATAGCTCCGATCACCGAGATTTTTCCTAAATGCGGAAGGAAGAGCTCGACTTTCAGAAAGAACTCGGGCAACAGCACTATTATGGAAACGCGCTCTTACAGCAATCTTTCGACGGCGTGCTGCAGTACATGTATTTTTTACGGTCATAATACACTAACATAAATAGTGCATTACTGTTATATTCATTTGATAAATATAAATACTTTTACGATGAAATGAAAAATTAGTCATAAAAGTAATTGATAACTCGTGTTGCTTCCAGATGATGGAAGCAGTTTATCAGAAGCATGCAGTACGCCCATCATCGGTACCGGATCTCGAGCAGGCTCTACTCATAATGTCATCGATGTGGATGATATGGATTCTAGCCTTCATTCGAGTCATCTGGCGACACGAGCATCTTTATCGAGTCTCGGAGTAAGTTTTAAATGCCTCTTAACTTTAATTATGAATTCCACCGGATCTAAGTCAAGTTCGTAACGTTGCTTATTATCTTTTAATTATAGTTTGAGGGAATACTAGAGCATAATTAACTGTTTCCAGGCACGTTCGGACTCAATGGCATCTGTGTACAGTGGCGCCGGTGAGGGTCGGTGCTGTCGCTCGGTCGTTGTTACCGGGGAAGTCGAATTTGCACTACAATACGATTACAAACACCTGACGTTCGAAGTGCACGTCACGAAATGCAAGAACCTCGCCCCCGTTGACGTGAAACGAAAGCGTTCCGATCCGTAAGTATTTCTTTATTCCATTCTCTTTCTAATATATCGCACTTTATTGATTACTAATGATTTTGTTACCGGTCGATAGTTATTGCCAGTTTATAGGAGCACCGTACACGTTAGTACATACGTTACATTAAATAATCACGATAGGACTGACATAGTTTTGAGAGTATAGATCGATTGTAGATCGCATCGCACAGTGTTGAATGAAACATATAGGAACACACAGGCTGTCGTCACATTTACCTACTTTCGAGTTTCAAGTAGAGAATTTATTGCGTTGGCTATCTAACTCATAATTTATAGGGTAAACCTCCTGAGGATTTAATTTAATTTTTAAATTTCTTGGTTTCTTACGGAGACGCAAACAATTGCTGAAAAAGATTTGTCGGGTACGATTATAATTCTAAACGTCGTCGTTCATTTAATAATATTTTGGCAATTCTTTTGCGATTCACTTGATGCAAGTGAGGCCAACTTTACCAAGAGAATACTTTCAACAGATACGTGAAAGTCTACCTATTACCGGACAAGTCGAAGAGTGGTAAACGGAAGACGAAGGTGAAGAAGCATACCTTGAATCCCGAATTCAACGAAACATTGAAGGTGAGTTGCACGGTTCTAAAGAGACACGCGAAATTCCGCAAAGAGAAAAGCAAAAAAACACTGCAAAAACATTGCAAGAATCGAGCCGATTTGTCTTGCTTGTCTACGTTGTGCTGCATGATACTTAGAGCTTGAACGCTCCGGCACCGCACACTTTCAGTTCCACATGAGCTTGAGCGGTTTGGAAACGAGAACACTCTGGCTGACAGTCTGGCACTCGGATATGTTTGGTCGAAACGACTTCCTCGGTGAGGTTCGAATGCCACTGGAGAACAAAATCTTCGACGATCCTACTCCCAAGTGGTACCCGCTTCAAGAAAGAGTAAGTGCACGTTTTCATTCTCTTTATATTTTGCGCGTATTGTAACTGTAGAGTAGACTGAGTGAATCACAGCTTTTCATATAGTCTAGGCAATGTCATTCAACTGCACGGATCAGAGATACTAGTATGTACTGGCTGCAAATATAGGATTCTTATTATTTATCTTCTTTTTGTACGGTGAATTAGTAAATGAAGAAGCTTAAGTATTATGTGCTTCATTCTCAGATATCTTTGAATGTAATTATTCTAAAGGAAACTTGAATATTTTCGAATTAAATAATGGTACGATATTGATATGAATAGATGTACGTGTATTGTTTGCCGAATGTTTCTATACGTCATATCTGAATATTGAATATTGGACTCCGACCACTGAAAGGCTATAAATAACTTAAGCCAGAGATATTGCATCGAGTCTATAAAATATTAAAATAATATCTCTGAAAACGGTACTGTCGCATAAGTACCAATAGCATTTTCTATCCTTGACAGATCTCTATTATAATATATGATATTTCAATTCTAGACCGAACCATTTGACGATCCAATCGCTTATAAAGGCGAGGTAATAGTTGGTTTGAAATTCGTGCCACCCGATCCCACGCAACAACAAGAACGAGAAGTAGGATCGGATGCACGTGGTGCTGCGAAATCACGGAAGAATTGGAGTCGCGGTGCCCTGCATGTACTTGTGAAGGAAGCAAGGAATTTACAAACAAGAGCCAAGAATTCAGGAACTTGCGATGCATTTTGCAAGAGGTATGTTTGATCATACAGAAATCAAAGTGTATTAATTAAATATCTTTCTTTCAGTTGCTCTAATTCTTTTTACTCGTTTTGATTTCAGTTACCTGTTACCTGACAAAGGGCGCTCAGGCAAACAGAAAACGGGAGTCGTTCGTAGGTGCGGCGGCTCGCCTGTCTGGGGACACACTTTTATTTATAAAGATGTCAGCCTACAGGAATTGGCAGAGCGTGGACTTGAGTTGACAGTTTGGGACCACGATCGCATTGCCAGTAACGAATTTTTGGGCGGTGTCCGTTTCAACCTTGGCACTAGTACGTACAATCCTTGCATTCAAGCTTTGTATACATTGTATTACCAATTCCTTCAAACTCATCGAAGCATTGTTACTAGTTCTGTCATTTTTAATCATTTTTCTAAATCTATTCCAAGTTTTATACATTTTATGGGGCTTCTGTAATTTCAGAAGAGTCTTCTAAACTTTGAATAAGGGGACATAGTGACCCGATCGTCCAGAGTGGGAGTGAAAGGTTGCACAATTACGTTACGGTCATTGCTTAACTTTACAGGCAAGCATTACGGTAAACCGGTGGACTGGATGGACGCAACTGGCCGTGAGTTGTCCCTCTGGCAGAATATGCTAGAGAGGCCAAACTTCTGGGTGGAAGGCGCGGTGACCTTGAGGCCAAACTTACACAATCACGGGAAGAACAACAGTTCTTAAACGCTACCGATACCTAAGCGATTTACCTTTGTACTTAATCGAATTAACCTCATGAACTTTCGCGAAAGTTCATGCGATGGACGAAGTCTCCTACGGGCTTTAAGTCTTGTGTAACAGATGTACATAATTGGGTGGTTAGTTAAAAGCACCACGAGTAACGAAATACTTGCAAGTACAGCTTGCGAAGGAGCAATCAGTGCCTTTAGGGGTGACGCCAGATATTCGTCGATCCTATCCAGGGCACAGTTAATATTTCTATCGACCCTATGCAGTTAGTACCGCGGGAGAGATCCCGAAGACTATCGTACACTGCCCCCAGGGACCTCCGTAAGCAAGACATTAGAACAATCCCTCTCTTGAATTGATCTCTACCTGTATTTCGAATTTTTCTAACTGGTACTATTGGAATCTATTATATGATCCAATTGATTTTGTACCATCTTTTTAATATCTCTTCGTTTTCGTTGGATGTCTGTAAGTGCGTTTCGATGATATACATCTTCAATTGATATCTACATTACTGTGCACCTTTATTGAAATCAGTGTTTCCTGTGTGCTTCCACTCCTATTGTACCCGTAATGTTCATTATCAGTAGTTGTCACTGTAAGAGGTCCTAATTAGACGGACATCGAGCTCACTAATCCCCCGAGCTAGATGCACAAGAATCGTGCAATATATTAGAAAGTATTTGTTCGTTACACTTTAGTTTGTAATTTGTGAGCGAAAGACGAAGGGCACCTTGTTCGAAGTGAAGAGCATCCGTCCAAGTGCGAGGCGAGGTGACCATAAGTGTGTATGAGTAGCATGATTTGTATGATTAGTAAGTGAACTAGAGAAAGTTAATAATGTAGCCCCATTCCAACTATACCTATGTTCTAACGAGAAGCTCACGTATACCTTCCCGTGACAATTGACACGTTAAAACAACAATTTACAGAAAATGTTTCGTGTCAATCCTTGTCACGTAGATAGGTTTGATACTGACGCATAAAAGGCGAATTAAAAGAGAAAGGATTAAGGCCACTGGGAACGAGACCTCGAGCTTCGACGCTTGCCTGATATTGTCGACACTTTCCTTTCTCAAAGAGAAAGATGCTTCTAGTGTCTACAATGATCATTCAAATCTCGCGTCTAGCATTGTTCGATCTGGATGGAACGGTACATTTAAGAAATTAAATATCGCCGGTTTCCATTCATACATAAATGTTATATTTGTATGTATATCAATGTAGGTTAATACAATGCGAGGGAAACTAATTATTGTTCCAGTACTGGAATCCGTGAAGGTATAACCAGTGTTTCGCGATATCTTATCGAAGATATTTGGGTAATACTAACAATAATGTTTTGTGTATTCCAGTATTTCTACAATAGTAGCTTGGTCCGTGAACAAATCGAAAGGCTGAGCAGATATATTTGTACTTATTTAACGATACGACGATGAGTCTCTGGTTATTATACTTAAATGTATCATGCGGTCGTAACTCGTATACATATATTATTCGTTGAGTCCTTCCTGAATACAGGGTGATCCATGAAAACTGTAAACTGCCTTTGACGTATGTTTCGTAGTGATTCGAATGGTGCATAAGAACGTACATAGATGTACATACTATATCGGAATCCAATAGAACCTCGTTTATTTGTCGACCCTCGTAATTAACTGTGAGAATCATTAGGTTGTATCACATTAAGTGTCTTGTTCATGTTCAAATTTTTCAAAAGTACTAGACTTCTAATTTGTTACAACCTAGCAATGAAACTGTGGCTGTGACATAATTACTATGTACAGGTAGAACCAAGAAAAAGTTAACTACTTCACAGCTATGCAAAATGAAAAATGTAGCAAGTGGTTTTTGTTTCACATATCTCCAATTTGTGCAATCATGTCATAAAAATACCGTTAGGTATGTGCGTATCTATCGAGTGGGAGGGATAAACGAGGTCTGACTGTATTCCAAAAAGAAGAACATTGTCCGCGGTGTTCTCAAATGTTCGTATGTTCACGATTGTTAGAGAAGTGTGTCTGTTGCGTCTATTGCATGATTTTGTCACTAGTCGGTGCACGTCAAGTACTAAATGCAGCAACATACAACTCTGTGCAAGATTTAATTCAAAATTGTGTCAAAGCGCGAGGATTTTTTATTCGAAAGCATGTCCAAATTTCGTGATATGCGTTAGAGTGTATCGTCGGTGTTTAAAGAAGCGAATTCAGACATCTATTTGTGTCTCATTCCTTAGTGTACATTACAATAAAAATTTTATACGTTTATTCCTGCTGTATATTCTACTTTTTCGAGTATAAAAATAGATACCCTGTTTTCCACAAATTTCACTCAGGCACATTCATTTGTGCCAGTATAATTAACCATTTAGTTATGTAATATATTAGAGTACCTGGTAGTTGTTCACGTCATTTAATGGAAGCTCCTGTAATGTCCGTTGAAGAGATATACTTTTCAGCTGTTTAGAGATCACTATTTGTGATAAACCTGTTCCCCTCCGAGTTCTTTCCCGAGTATCGATATTTACATTTTCCGAATACTCCTGTAACAATGTGAAGAACAGTGTAATGTCTTTATTAATGTCCAAATTAATGTCTTGAAAATAAATCTTTATTTAAACAGGCAATCTTTTAGGCGACTGCGGTTATAATAATGAATACCTTTGTGGTCCAAAGGATCACGGACCGATGATGGCAGAGGAGTATAATTAACATTGAAGAAGATTTCATCAAATTCGTTGGTGGAGGGAGTGACGAAAGCCGGCAATTTTTCTGGTTTTAATCTGACAGTCCTAGCATATCTTCCTCTACTCTCAGCGGTAGTTCTTTCATTCTGGGTGACTAGCCGCGAGTCCAAGAACCGGAGAGTTGATGGCAAAACGTAAATTGCATATATTCTGTAGCGTTCATAATCGTCCTCATCTGTTGACGTCGGATTGGTCAGCTGATCCGGACATCCTGGATTGCCAAGGATACTGACATACACGACGTTCGGACAACATTCTCGTATCCTGTTCAGCACTCCGTCCAAGTCAGATAACTGCACAGTTTGAAATTAATATTATATTTATCTTTCCGCCATATACCGACAAAATTTTATGATTCAAGTTTATCATTTCATTTTTTAGACCTTATTGTTTTTTATGACCGCGTAACATATCTACAATTCATTAGACAAAGAATATAATAGTAACATTTAATTAAGTTTAGAAAGACGATTATGTGCAAGTTGCTGTAAAGTACGTGTATAGCTTCCGATGCAGTTTCACAGCGATCAAGTATGTTTTACTGCAGCAATCGAATCAACGTGAGAGGCACATTGTTATGCACTTATAACGGCAGAGCACAAGGCGAATGACCTAAGAATTGCCGCAAATCCATTTACGTATACGCATGACATAAGCCTCTAAATACGGGCTTTTTCGTCATGTGCTGATAGGTAGTAAAGTATCTTCTTATAATAACTTCGGTGGATAACAATTATAGCCTCTCAAACGGAATAATAGCATATCTCAATAGTCGTTGAGAGGCACTTTAGCAAGGAATTCGCACGAAATATACAGGTGGTTTCACAAGCGTATGCAAATCAATCGAAACTAAATTCACAAATATCTTAACTTCCTAAATGCTTTTTTGCTAGATTAATTTTGTAAAATCTAGTATTATATCAACGTGTTTCTGTAATCCCATCATAATCTTACGTATACTAATTGTTGTGTGCAGTACGTACAACTATCAAGTTGTTCGTTTTACGGCAATAACCGTCGATGAAAGAATAAGAACTTTTCAAAAGTCATTCGATGAACGAACAGCATTGCGATTGCGCTTTCTAGCCGAGGATGAAAGAGGAAGCGAGAGAGTAAATGGAGGGAGTGAGAGAGATGGGACTTACCTTATTATTGTTCAAACTGAGAGTGGTTAAAGTCGGTATGCAGGGCAACGTTTTGAGGTCCCGCAGCCGATTGTTGTCGAGAATCAGTTCTTGTAGGTGCTGGAAATCCTTGACGGCGCTGATCGAGGTTAACTCATTGTAGGAGAGATCTAAACTCGTGCAATCACTTCCGACGACACCAACTAATCCGCCTGGAACTCTCTCCGCACGCTGTCCAGTGTACCATGCCTGTATGATAGTGCAAAACACGATTAACTACTGCCCTACTGATAAACTTGATAACCGAGACAGATCGGAAGAGAGTTCGGACTTTTAGTTCGGACTATGTCATCCTTTGTTAGTAGAAATCGCTTTACCCGTCCAAAGCGAACTGTGAGCGCGCTTCTATTAAAGTCTTGTTGACTGTGCTCCGCCATCTTGCACATATGACACGCGCAATAAGGGATTATCATAAAGTAATGAAGAATAGTATTCGAGATTGTGATGTGTGTAGATGTGTACGGTGTTGCTGTTATGTAGATACTAAATTTCAACCGCGGTTCGTTGGTCTAGGGGTATGATTCTCGCTTAGGGTGCGAGAGGTCCCGGGTTCAAATCCCGGACGAGCCCAGTTTTTTTCCTCTTTTTGACTAGATTTAAAAAATAATAAGAATAGTAACGTAGGGAACAATATTTGCTTATGATAGATAAGATAGACACTCATATAATGTGTGTAATCTTTTTATTTCAAGGGTTTTGTATCAAACCATACACTAGAACAGTAAATACATCTATCCAAACTGGGAATTGGATGGATTTAGTTTAGGGAAACTACTGAATAAGCACACATAGGTTAAAAATAATTCCATGTACTTGTAAAAAGTAGATAGTTGTAAAGACACATCCACAAATACAAAGGATTTTGTTATGTACAATTCTCAAGCAGGTATATAATTAGTAACAAAGCAACATTATTTAAACTCTTCATATAAAATCATTGAGACCTTTTTTGGTCCTAGTTCGTGTTGGTAAAATACTCATATACTTTTCACTGTTGCTAAACAGTGTTTTAGATTTATTTGTGCTTTCCAACTTCTTTTTTGATCGCACAGCTCTTGCTTGTGTCTTTGTTGACTGACCAGAATCAATTCTTCTACCACTTTCTGTATTACTAACACCGCTGTAATGAAAAGAAGTATGTTCTTGTTATTCAAGGTGTGGAAATCATTACTTACCAGAATGTTACAATAATTTTTGAAATATGCACCTCTCAGATGTAGATGCCGACTCTCTTTTCATTTCTTGCAACTCAAGAGAATTGTATATGTTTACCATTGCACAAAATGCACCCACACTATCAGCTGCACTCACAAATGAATTTGTCTTAAGATCCGACTCGTTGAACGGCTTTGTTTCAATGTTTTCTGCAAGTGAATATTGAATAATTATGCTGTATTATAAGTGTTAATATAAAGAAATAATCATATATTATATTGTAATAATATACTTCTTATTAATTCTGCTCCTTCAGCTTTATACTCTGCAATTTCAGCATCTTTCTTCTTGACCACATCCAGTAACATTTTATGTTGTCCTAAAATCTCCAAAGAAGAAAGACACAACGGCTCGGTAATCACTTTCCAGAATTCATCAGGGCTTGCTTTCCTCAAGTTCAAGGAAAACTTGAAAGGATTGTTCTCAATCTTGGTGCGCAACTGTATTTCCTCTACAGTTGCTCGAACTATGTGCTCTGGTATATTGTTTAATATATTTGTGACAATGTCAGTGCAATTGAGGCTATCGATATTCAAAAGCCTGTTCAATTCCTAAAATTGGAGGGTAAATATACTTAGAATATAAGTACATGTAATGTAATATCACTGTCTTATTATTTTTAATTCTTTATACTAAAAACTTATCCAGAATTACTATTCGGTGCATTGCTGTACAGTCATACAACAATCCCATTAATTATAATAAGAAAGCATTGATATTTTGTTTAATTACCCGACATTTTTTCGTAATGACATCCTCTGTTAAGACTTCCACCCATAATTCAATAAGATTTGTCAAGAATACTTGAAAAGTGTCATTCTTCTTCACCACACTATACATGTAAATATTGTCACCTATTTTAACTTCATTCCACTTTCTAGTTTGGTCGCACGCGTCAAAAGACATGACTAGACACACTTATATTCCCGAATACTTCTTTCATAAACGAATTAAACTAAAACACTTTATACTTTTCATCATAATCATTGAATAACCTGGCAATTAGAAATATAACCTAGTTGGTATCGTGTAAAAAGTTATACCACTATTTTAGTAAAATCATTGAGGGATAAACATAGAAATGCAATGGAATATGCATTTCAAGTACATCGGACTTTGTTTCATTTAAACAATTATTTGTTTAGTCCCTCATTCTAAAATTCGACATGTTTTTCGATGTCTCACTGGATGAGCTGACACATTCTTGATTATATTGATTACTTACTGATTATATCAGACTTTAGAAACAAATAAGTAGGACGTGTTAGATATTGAATAGAATTCCAGATGTTAAAAATAACATTTTGTGTAGTTGAAATGTTTACAGATGTTAATTTGCAAATATTCCACAATGTACATAAATGTAAATTATTCCATGTATAGTAGAAACTTTAATTTCAATTACCTTGAATAATATATTACCTTTCTGATATGTTTATATATTTATGTAGTCCCTTTTTCGCTTTATAATTCGAATATTGATTTTGTGAAAGTTCATTCCGGTAGTGATTGATTCGCCAATAGTAAATGTGGCTTTATTGGGATAATCAGTGGTACTTAAATTATGTGTGGCGATCTGCAAAAGATATTAAGTAAAAGCAAACATATAAAATATGTAAAATTCTTAAATTAAGTGACAAATAATTAATCTATTCGCATATCTACCTCTTTTTCATTACTAATAATTTCGCTGCGTATTGCATTTCTTTTCGAAATTTCTTTCCAGTTTGTAAATATCACAGGATTGCACCTTTTTAAACTTCGTATCGTACTTCGATGGTCATCGATCGTCTCAGAAGAACTTTGAAAACTATTTCCTGTTTTGGCCGAGCAGAATGTAAAGCTCGAGAAGTCTTCCGATTTGCTTTTAGTGATCGATAATCCATTGAATATTGATGATCTACTCCTTTTCGTTGGCGATAATAATGCGTTCTCTGCTTTAGGAACTTGCGATTGAGTAACAGGATTTCGTGATATCATTCGACGATCTCGCAATGACTTCCGCTTTTTCGCAATGCAATCTGCATAGAAAGTGTCATTTTTCTCTTCGCAAAATGCGCATTTGGAGTACTGTGTTTCCACATCTGCGAGAAGTCTTAACTTTAAGCATAAATCCCCCTTTTCGTCAACATAGTTCGAAACCTGAGGGTGTTCTGAAGACAACTGGAACGCGCCATACAAGTTTTTGTATTATACTAAACGAAATTTTATGCTGAATGGATATAACAATAGTATTCATACTGATTTTCGAACTTTCAATGCCTTCTTTTTACTATTTCTAGACAAGTCAGTCAAAATATCCCTGGTGTACGAGCTCAATTTTTTCGTTATATCAAAAAGATCATTGTATTCAGATCGAAGTTGATTTATAAGATAATTCTGTACGATTGATGTAGTAGTATTCTCGTAATTATTGTCGTCCGAGATTAAAGTACATGAAACACCCACATCCTTCACCAAAACTGCATCAGTACTTCCTCTGTTGTGTAAACTAGTTGTAAAAAATCATGAAAAATATGAGGCCTCGGATTATTGATTATTATGAGTCCCAATTCAAATTCAAGCATTTAATTAAACTACCAATTAAACCAAATACCAAATCTAGTGCTACAGTAATTTAAGCAAGATTTAATGATGCATGGCTTTTGTTTAATGGGATGCACCTGTGACAGGGAACACTAGAATGATCCAATCGAAGACTATCATCGTACTTGTCGCTAAATATATCATCTTCAATCACCATCACATGATCGAAAATCCCTTTGTTATTTCCCTTTGAGCTGGTCGGTCGGACATGCATTTTATATTTGCTAGGAGTTCCCCCAAAATTTTTGGAATTACTCAAATCTGTATTAGTTGAACTTGGATTGCTCTTTCGTATAATGTTCATTGGTGCATCGCCTGCTTCCGGAGGAGTGCTAAGGGCACCCATCTCGACATAATTGTTGTTTAATTATTCTTAGTAAATTATACGAAGCTCGCACTAATACAGTAAAATTTGGTATATCTGAATTTTTGTTAGGTGTGCAAGTAAAACTATAAGTGGACATTCAATCATTTACCGAAATCCTGACTCTTCGCTGTCCCATTATCGAAAAACATAGGCAAGTGTAGTATTTGTATTTTTGCCTCTTGCGTGTGTCCATCACACGAGCAATCTTTGTTTGGAGCACTAACGAAATTTGGATGTTTACATCGGGATTAGGTTACGCGACATTGTAAGTCCTGAAATGCGTGGATTGTCATTTCATTAAGTCGATCAATTAATCAAAAGTTTTTATTTAACGCCAGCCGATTTTATTTTTAAATTAGTACTTGAATACTTTCATCTATAACTTTATAATAACTATGACCATTTCAAATTTAATTCAGTGAAAGATGAAAATCTTTTATAATAAATATAACTCTTAACAAATTGAGTATGAAATTGAAGAAAAAAGAGATGATAGGACTTATGCGGTGAAAGGGCCGTATGTTTGTGTTATTAGTTTATGTTTACGCCATTGGCGAGCAGGTAGTTTTCACGTTTTATCGGCATGGCCGACGAGTAGATGATGGCGGCGCTGGCAGTGTCTGTGGATCAGAGCGAGTAGATCGGGTCGGGGCCCGAGCGGGCTCAGCCAGTCCCAAGTAGCCCCCCAGACTCGGTGCAGCTACCAGTTGCGGCGGATCCGAGCAGATTTCGCTCGAAAATCTGCCAGCCCATTCATCCATCGAATTTTCATCATTTCCATTGAAAGTGAACATCATCAATCTACCGGGCCATCGATCTCTAAGCAGAAGTGATTGGAAGATAGCAAGAGAAAAGCATGTGGACGGAGGAATTGGGTGCGTGATGCGTCCGAAAGGGACTCAAGTGGCCAGGACGTTGGAGGGAAAGGAATTTTCGAAAAATCTAGTGCAGATTAACCGGCAAAGTGTTGGCAGTGCGTTAAGTGCCCGGGGACCAAGTGTCGTCGCTCTAAAAAGCTGTGCCGGTTAATTATCCGAGCCAAGAGAGAAAGTCGACAACTACTTGGCTGCCTGGCTGTGACCGGCTGCCCGTTTCTACTTACAATCTAAAACGCCAAACTCACACTTTTCTCCTATTCAACTCAACCACTTCCGATCACCAAACCCACTACGAATCAACTCATCTGCCAATTATCTTCTAAGGAATTTACTTGTGCCAGTTAGAGCTGTGGTTAAAACATGGATATTCGCGGAAGGAACTTTAAACCTACAGTTTTGAGTGCGCGTTAGGATATTGGAATTATGTAATCCAATGAATAGAATTCAGTGGCATGAACCCTAAAGTGTTTTGATTGGAACTGGCGATCGAAGAGCGGTAAAAAAGTAGATCGAGGAAAGCAGTGGATCGAATGGTGCTGAATTGCTCGAGGAATTGTCCGAGGCCCATGTAGCGCGATGTTCGGCAGGTTGATTGTCGTTTTTACGGCACTATGCCTGTCGACAGAGACAGGTAAGCCATTCTCCATAGGTCTTTATCCTATTTCATAGCTATTATCCCGAGTTTGCATGCCTTCCTACACAAGAAAAGACAATTTCATCATGGCATTGCAATCGCATTTATTTTTACATCACCAACCGTACTCTCAGCTTTCCTTAAAACCAGTTTTCCTTACTAACCGTAAAAAAAATACCAGTTTAGATAAAGAAAAAAGAATACTACTAGTAATCTTTCGTATCAAGAAATGAAACGCAATAAAATTCTTCGTCACTCAACTATTATTATAATATACAATATTTAATTAACTCAGGGCATAATAGTCGTCTTTATTTCCTAGTTTTAAGAACACAGGATAATAATTACAAATTTTTAATGAGGCAGTAGGTGATTTTGCAAAGAAATCTCGAGATATATCTTACTCGCATTTACGGCATTTTGAGGTACGGTCTTATGGCCCGCGTACTTTCTAATATATCCCGGAGAAAGCGGTGAGGAGGCTTCTTCCGATGCAGGGGCGCTGATGGTAGACAAAACCAGATAGTCAGGACAGCGGTTGTCATGCTGGTTCGCTTTTCCCGTATTTCTCTAGGCTTACCTTCCACTAGGAGGTTTCTGCACCTACGCAACATTCCAACAATAAATTAGCATGCAACATTCGATAAACCAGCAGCGCCAGCACCAACAGCCTGGCTAGCGATTCTTGTGGCAAAGCGATTCCTTTCTCTTAGTGTCGGTGCTGCAAAAAGCTTCCATTAAATCGCACAAATCCCGTCTCGGCTCAAACCGATCGCATTGCCCGATCGTTGGCTAACAGATCGTTATGTTAAAAATGTCGCCGTTCCTCCTATCCGCACTCTAGAAAAACTCGTACAAGGTTAACCGCGCGTACGTGCAGCTAATGTAGACTCTTTGCCGGCAACTTCCTAAACTAATAGAGGAAATTGTTTATTACCACGTCTTGGGTAACTTTCAATTGATTCAGAGTTTCATGGTCAGTGCTTTGATATCTATTACTTCATAAAATAGTAGACAATGTACAGTAAACTAAACAGTGAAACCAGACAGTTACTATAATAATTATTAATAAAACTACAGGGAATAAGTTTGACGTACAACTGTATGAAATTAATAAAAAAATCATGCTATAGATATAATCAACTGCACCTTGTTAGTTCCCAATATGTCAAACAACATATTCAGGCGTGTCTATGTACATCTGTCTGTGATTTAATCGGCAATCTAGGAATGTGTTCCAAGAAGAACGCAGTATTACTTGTCGCTGCAGTGCCTTTCTTTCGCTAATAGTTGGCACGTGTATTGCCATGATTTTTTCTCTTGCCTTTCGAGATGAAGAACTCGAACGAAATATATTCTTGACGATTGTGAAATGAGCAGGTAACGTGACAGGGTTTGGTACTTTCCTAGGTGAGATGATTTAATCTCTGAAGAGTTTGGTCGCATATAATCAGGTCACCAGACGTCGAGCAAGAAGTTATGGCCGTTTGACCTTCATTGGTTACAACTCGCCTCGCTTCTCGTGAAAATGCAGTTACACACCGACAAACACTGACACGTTCCTCCTCTCTTTTTACAATGTCGCCTTCCAAGAAGTATCTTGAACTCGCGCAAGAACCGACAGAAACCGTAAAATCTAACTGAATTAAAAAAGAGACAAATTTAATGCTAGTTGTTACGTAATACTTGACAAAGACAGCGTTAACGAGATTAAAATCAGAAGATTTATCAATATTTCAATGATAAAACATAGATTCAATCAAGATTTTAGAAATATTATTTAGTCATCATTGTATATAAACACATTAATTTTATTCTTGTTAATAGGGAAATTTTAATAATAGTAATAATAATTGTTGAACAATACTGGCAATTGGTACGAATATGATGAACTTTTTGGCAAGCCTGGAATGTCGGCCTTTCTTTACAAAGTGGCAATGACCCCTGCGTCAATGTAGTTCTTGCAACGTTACCTTTTGGCACGAAGGATGATCAGTCCATTTTATTGGCTCACTGGCTTCTTCGATAATGGGTCGATTGTAAAGCCAAAAAGTCCGGAGTCCAGTGACTTGAATGCCTTGGTGGGCAATAAGTGGAGCAGCACCGTCAACAAGACACATCACAAACTGTTCCTATCAACTGGCATGAAGTTGTGCCTTGTCGAAGCCGATGAACTCCATTCATCATTATGAATGATAAATGGATAAATTCTGTGCCTGTGTATTCAATAATCGGAATACCATGTTGTACAATCCTAAAGCCTATTGCAAGACTTCAACATCACGTTATGAATAAACTGCTAACCCAATAGAATTCTGCACTACTTTCAATACAAGTCAAAATAAATTTATAGCATTCATGCTCCACAAAAGTATAATTGAGTAAGAATAAATTATATGAATTATAATTCATCATACTCGACAGAATAATTCGAAACGTGTACCAAAAGAGACTGTTAAATGTAAATTTAAAGAATTTATTATAGAATATGTCAGACGTCTAAAATTAGATGTATCTAATATCAGAAACATTAGAGGAAATATCAGAGAGCAGAGCGGCGAGAAATCATGGGGATTAAGCGGTTAAGAGACACAATCCTCGCTGACTATCGATAACTTTTAATTCGATTTATTATACAAGTAATGGAAGACACGAAGCCTTGAGATTTTTTCGGTGGACTACCTTGACGCTGTCGCATGATTATGTCTCCATGTACAGGTAGTTTTAAAACAGAACTACAAATATAATAAGTTGGAATTATAGTTCTTCTCAAATTGCAATACATAAGGAATAAATTCGATACTTATTTTTTTAGTAGAAAGTGGCAGATTCGAATTACAATGTTTATTTTATTCCCAATACAATCATTAACAGAATAATACTGTGTTAAAAACGAATGAAGATTCGTAAAACTTTAGGATGATCTTTATAATTAATAAATATTAATAATAAATATCAAATGACGTTATTAACTTTCTTTAATATATATCTATTAATACCATCACTTATGAGTGAATCTGTAGAAGCAACTGGAAATGCTATATCCATCGACGGGTGTAGGTTTCGCGGTGTTATCCTGCCGAGTGACTTTACATCTGGTCGTCCTTTTGTTGCTTCGGGTTTCCGAAGTGAAAAAGGACCTGGACTTTCCAGTAGTTACGGCTTCACGCAGCGCACGAAAGTATTCGAGCGCCTTACCAGAAACAGCACATATTCCACTGCAACACTGAAGAATAATTCCGAGATTTCGTGGAGATTAAACCATTTGTAATGTTTCAATAATAGTTCTCAGGAATATTTTGATTATTAAGTAAATTTAAACATATATAAAAACAGTATAACATGGATTAATGATTTTTAAATGCCAATTTCTATTATTGTGATTGCAGCATATGTATTTTTGTTTACGATGGATTCGTATTTGGGCTGTTGCCGGTAAATAACGACAGCGGAAGTCAATGAAGGAGGTCCAAATTCCAGGCATCTTTCGAAGGTCGTGACGCAAAAGGGGGACTGTTCGCCGACACTTCCGGATGTGTCCGCACTCGAAAGAGGCCGGCTTTACTCTTTTTTTTTGGCCTGCGCGCGTTATACGGGCAGGGAAGCAATGCCGGCAGAGAGAACTTTCACTTCGCTGAGGTCATCGACGGACCTTAAATATTCCCCTTAGCGCGAGGCGTCCGCTTCACTTTCATACGCTCGAAAAATCGGACTCGAGTCTGACGTCTTTCAACGACGTCTCCAATGAAAGGGATAAACATTGACAAAAAGCCTGTTTCTTCTCTGCCAGTGTTCACAGTTTTACGCAATCTTCCTCTAAGGTTTCTTTAGTGGTTTTCGTGGAACACACCTGAATCCTGGAACTAGACACTAAATTCTATCTGATGATTACTTAAGTCACACTCTACTGTTAAGTATCGCTTACTAGGTGACCTATAAATCCATTGTAATATTATAATATCTTGCTGAAAGAACAGGTCCAATTAATTTTGACATACCAATGAAGTAATTTGATTGATAATACCTACTTTATTCTCTGAATATCGAACAATAGAGTAATGATTTGTCAATTCAAACTGTATAACAAATCTTTAATATATTACACCGCCAAAGTCGAAAGAACTTTCTAAAATCCATACACATCGGACAGTTTTATCACTGAGACCTGACTTGCATTAAACCAATATAAATAGAGTCTATAAAAATATTTCGTAACCTGATCCTGACGGTATCCGATCTTGTATTTCTCGAGACATTTCGATATTACAGTCACCAGATTCGGAAACAGGTTATTTCCGAGAATAGCTAAACTATAATATTAAAAGTTAGAAACATTTAATCAAGAATAACTGAAAATATCTAAAAGAATTTGTGATTAAATAATAAAAGTTAAAAATGAACGAATGAAATATGATGGAAAATCTGTGACTAAATGCAATGGGTTTTCCCATTGAGAGATGTGTATTTGGTACGCCGGTTGAATTAGAGGCAGAAATGGGGAAATCTCACCTTGTAAGGTGCACCTTTGCACCGATGGTGGTGCACCAGCGGTGGCGGCGGTGGCGGGGAGAGATGGAAATCGAATCGTTCACTTTCAGATCCTGTTGCGTCTCGTGTTACCAACTCCTTTGGCCATTCCCAACGTGAGTCACGGCACACGAAAAGTGCACCGGGCAATCGCTCGCCGATAACCCTTTCTTTCACTTCCATCCAGCCGAGAGAGTGCACCACTCTCACATTGATCCACTGGCAATCCATGCAGACAATCCCACTCGTATTCAGCTAGAATGGGAACTGATACACAAAAAACAGTAGCAAATATTTTTAATCGATTGTGAATATTTTTTACACAGCATCTCTAATTAATACTTCTGACAGTGTCAAAGAAGTACGTTAAAAATAATATTTAGTATTCATGAGGGGACTAATGAGAGTCATTATTTGTCGAAGGAAAAACATCTAAAAGTAGAAATTAACCAGTTATCAGACTTTCGCAAAACATTCCTATTTAATATTGATATATGTGTTTGGAATTCCCCTACAAGAAATAGCAATTCAGGTATTAAAATGAATTCTTAATGTCATTTTATCATTGTTTAAAGAAGTATTTCTTGTTGAAACAACATAGTCATAATTACATAAAAAGTTAAAGAATTACAATTGAATTTTCAAATGTATCTCGATGTTTTTAATGGAGTTATTAATAGTTGAAGGAAGCAAAAAATATTAGAATGTTGCATTTTCCTTGCCGGTGGAGAAGCTACGATCTCGAAAGGCAAGTGGCAGTGTCAGTCCAGTCATTTGGTCGCACTTTCATCGTCCCACTTTCTCCGGCTCCTTGGCGGTGGTACTTCGCTGTTGACCATCGGCCACCTTTTACGTTCTGCCATCCCGAAACTTTTTAACAACCGAAACACTTCAATTCAGATTGAAATATCGCTTTCTTTTGATACTTCGCATCATTAAATTCATTTACATCGAGCATCTGATGATCTCGTAAAGAACGTCCAAGCGTTCAGTCGATCAAGACAGTTACCGTTAAAGAAAGCAGTACGAATAAATGTCAATGTCTTCGGAACTTGTTGCGCGCTGTTTTTCCAGAAGATCATTTTGTCAGGATTCATTATAGCCATGTTCTCATTCAGATGTTAATTAGCAAGATAGAAAAAGTATCTCCGAGAGATTATGACGGAGATTAACAGTTATATAGCAATTGAAAAAGGCAGGAAACCTGCAGTTATCGGTATAATTAATGAATGCATAAAACTTGTTCTTAGGTATTATTAAGAATAATTAACGAGTGTTGGCAGTGACGTTTTCTCTTGAAGACACGCGGTTAGATATGCTAGCCTAATTTCAAGAAGGCGCAAGAAGTAATACATTGGACGTCGTACTCTCCCAGGAGACGTTGAGATAACAATGTATATTAGAACGTTGGATTTTCAATTGTTATTGCGGCACAATGGACAACAATGAAGTGGTGCTTCTTTATTCCGAAGCGCGGTGCTCCCTGAAAGACAGGCTCACGGTATGCATAGCGGTATTGAAGTCACTGCACCGTGAGAATACAGTTACGCGCTATTCCCGCGAATAATAGTCGCTCCACTCCGACTCCACCGATTTGGAATTAAATCAGAAATATTCTTATCGATCATTATCCTTTTATCACGCTTCTCTTTTTCAAATTAAGTCCATTCAAAAATTAATACCCTCATTAATAAAAAATGTCCGATATAAACATCGTCAGTGTGTACTGCGAGATTTTGGCTGACCACTAACCAGATCTACTAGTTTCTATTTGAAGAAAAACTAGATATAGTATAAAGAATATAGTATCATAGAATTAGAAATATTGATCAACTGTAATTAAATGCACATTGACGTAGGACTGTAGAATATCCTCGGGCAGATATAATCAGATAATTAATAATAGCAAGTGTCAGTCTGTCTTGGACGGAAGTTGCAAGGTGCATGTCGAGGATGTATGTAGCATGATGGTCGAGAGTGTTTATTCACGGAGATGTTACCTTGGTAGGAAGACACTCACCGCGAGAACTCCTCCTTGAGTAATTGCAGCTTCATTAGCCTCTAATTAAATATCTAGCGCTTCTCACAACTGTAACGCGCACCCCACTCACATACCGATCTTTATCTCAACGATTCTATGAGCCGAGTTATGAATGGTGCAGCCTCCTTCGTGACATCTCGTCATACTTGTGAGCACCATTGAAACTCACAAGCAGAACGAACTACTCTAGAGTAGAATATACTTACGGAAGGATTGGAATTCGACTTTTTTACTCTTCTCTCGAGGCAACAGGGTTCACTGTCAATATTGGCTCGGAAATCAATCGCATTCACTGAATGGAAAGGAAGTACAGTATTCGATTTCAGTAGTGCGTGAACACGATTGGATTCTTTGTCTTTTATGTTCTACATATTCTTTTATATATTAAGATTAAAAGAACAGAATTATTACCAGGGAAATAAAATGTTATTAATTTTATCGGTAATATTTTTCATGGATACGTGTTAATATGGTTGGAAGTTGATAAGATTGACTTCGATCGAAAGGGATTAAGCTGCTTGAAGCAACGGAGTCTTAACTTGAGATATTAAGTTTCACAGTCTACTTGGTGGTATGAACTCGAAATCCAGGAAGGAGCGCGTATCAAGGCCGATCTCTTGATGCCCGCCGGCAGCTCTCCCTCTCTCTCTCTCTCTCTCTCTCCTTCAATTAATGCCGAATTAATTAATTCTCGACTGCAAACACATTCTCTTCCCTTTGAGCTGGTCTGATTCCCTAAGAATATTTCATGATCAGCGCCCTTATAAATGTATAATAGTATTACAAATAAATTGGAAAGAATTTCATTATCAGAATATGAAGATTCTTATGTGATTTAATTTTAATCAATATTAATATAATATTATCCACAAGATAATAGAAATTCCTATGATATTAATATCTGTGGAATGTTGCAGGGGCTCAGTTCAGCGACAACACACCGCCTGTGATGTGGTTGGACCGAAATTTGGAGCTGCTGGATTCGGAGCCGGTGGGAAGTGTCGTGACCAGAGTCCGTGCCGATGATAACGAGCATGACCAGCTGACTTTCGGCCTAGAACCACTTAGGTACAACTACAATGAGGATGGTAGCCCGCCCCCACCTTTGCCCCTCGTCATAGACAATAGTACGGGCACTATCTACACTAATGAAACTCTCAAAGGCAGAGTGAGTGCATTTTTCCTTCACCTATCATTAATTATAACCAGCGAATTTATAATAGTGGCAAGAATGAAATAGAAAGAGTTCATTAAATCGATTAGAATCGTATGAATAAATATAGATCGAAGAGATAATTCTTCTAAACGGATTTCGAAAGACATAGCGCACACATGTATCTCGATGTTTGTTTTGCGAAGGATGAGAACGTAACGCGAGCCAAGCGTCGCGTATACTATATGGCCGACGTCGCCGCTGTCCAGACAGTCAACCAAGTGTGTTTTTTTCCCCCTTTTTCTTTCCAGGGAGGGCAGAACCTGTTCCTTTACGTGACTGTCTCCGATGGTCAGCTCACCACTAAGACTGAAGTCTACGTAACTATCAAGAACAGTTCAGCACCCAATGCCGGCCACACCAGGTATCCCATTTCTTCTTCTTCTCCTCGCGAAATTACCTATCTAGAGCGATGAGCCAACCCCTAAATTCTTTACGCTCGACCCACATCTTATGTAATCCTCACGCTTGACGTCAACACTTCTCTCACATCAACATCAATTCTCCCCGGTTTTTTTTCATCACAGAATTCCCAGAGTCGCAAAGAAACGTATAGGAATAATTAATCGTGCGGAATCTGATGAATTTGCATAATCCTTCGAGAAGTTCAATGATGTTGACATATTCTACAATTGAACCTGTAGTTTCCTACTATAAAAGTTTCTGAGGGAGTAAAGATTCTTTTATAACTTGATCCCTAAAATCTGGATAGTTTAAAAAATACTGTAGAAATAAATAAGAGAGTTAGAGGATCTCGTTTGCACTGAAAAAGGAGATGATGGGTAAAGTTGAGAGTTGGATGATAGGAGCCGGCGCAATTAAGCGGGTGCAGAGACATGGAACTTTCCTCGATAAATCACGAGAAACGGTGCACGCGACCTTAAGGGGACCCGCGGTAGCTTGTTCCATTATTCATGCTCCAGTTCGTTGACGATATACCCTTTCCGACTCGAAACTGGCTGCACCAAGAGTCGCTTCGTCTCTACCAAAGTTGTTCTGCGCTTTACTTGAGCTTTACTTTGCCAGGAGTCCGTTTCCTGGACAACACGCATCTCCTGGGAGGATAAGGCCACCTTTGATAGGTCTGCCTAGTCTCCAGAATTATCCTAGGCCAGCATTGCCACCTCAACCAGGTCTACATCCAGTGGCAATTGGCTCTAATAGACCGAGGACAACGAAATTGCAACCTGAAGAAAGCAAACCAAATAATGCTGACCTCGCAAGCCTTAGTACAGCTGGGGTGCCTCAGGCAGGCAATGATGAAAACGAGGTCGAGGGGCCACCGCTCAGCTCGAAAATTGCACCTGCCGAGGCACCGCCTTCTCAAGACATCGCTGTCACTCTGGTTCCCATCGCAGCAGTCTGCGTCCTCGTCGTCGGACTTGGTATGGGAGTCTGGTCCCTCAGGAATAAATTCTGCGCTGATCGGAAATCCAAGCAGGATACGGTATGTGAATATTTACGATTTTTTTCATGGGAAATAGGGAATTAAATCTGTTGAAGTATTACTTCTTTTCTATGAATTTACCTTTTTTATAGTTGTTATTTTATTATCTTATTAATTCTTCTTGTGGTGTTTATCCTTTTTAGAAAGGTCAAGCTTCAGTCAGTGTTTCGAACATATCGGATGATCCATCACTTGTGTTGAAGCGATGGCGTGGACCAAAAGCACACAACAATCGATACGAGCCATGGGAGAAAGAAAATCAAGCCACAATGCAAAACAAACAGGAAGATAAATGGGAATTCCCCAGGCATAGGCTAAAAGTTAGTATTTTACATATAAAAAACACATTACAAAAATATAGAATTTAACTTGGACTTTTTCCATTACAGGTTTTCAATATCCTCGGCGAAGGATGCTTCGGCCAAGTATGGAAATGCGAGGCACTCGACATCGACGGGAAATCGGGCGCGACGATAGTAGCGGTGAAAACTTTAAAGGAAAACGCTACGGAAAGAGAACGTCTGGATTTGGCACAAGAGTTAAGAGTAATGAAAAGTTTGGAGCCTCATCCCAATGTTGTAAGATTATTGGGATGTTGCACTGAACGCGAGCCAATGTTTGTCATTCTGGAATATGTTAGCGGTGGCAAACTCCAAAGTTTCCTTAGAGCTTCCAGAGAAGAAAGAAATCATGGTGGTCCAGGACTCACATCGAGAGATTTAACTGGCTTTGTTTATCAGGTACACAGTCATAATAAAATAAACTATTTCAATTATACATATTCCTTTATAGATAATCTAAAATTATTAAAGTTTAATAACAAGAAAGTATTGTATCATCATTTAAAAATGGATGAATAATAATTCATTTCAGATTGCAAAGGGTATGGAATACCTAGCATCAAAAGGAATCATTCATCGAGACCTGGCAGCACGTAATATCCTGATCGATGAGAATCGTGCGTGCAAAGTCGCCGATTTTGGCTTCGCTCGAGACGTTGCTGCCAACCAAATATACGAGAGAAAGTCCGAAGGACGTCTACCGATAAGGTGGATGGCTCCAGAGAGCTTGTACGATAATATCTTCTCGGTGAAGTCCGACATATGGAGTTTCGGTGTTCTAATCTGGGAGATCGTAACACTCGGCTCAACGCCATATCCCGGTTTAGCAGCTGCTGAGGTTAGTCTTCAATTTCCTACTAAATTTAATTATTACATATGATTTATCCTGAATTAATAATATTTTTCATTGAAATTTAATTCCTAATAATCTACTGTATTTGATTAAAAATTCATTATAATATTTAACCCTTTATTATCACATTTATTAAAAAATACTGTCTTGATTGGATTGATTTATCCAGGATTAATAACATTTTTCATTGGAATTTAATTCCTAACAATCTACTGTATTAGATTAAAAATTCATTATAATATTTAGCCATTTATTATCACACTTATTAAAAAAATACTGTCTTGATTGGATTGATTTATCCTGGATTAATAACATTTTTCATTGGAATTTAATTCCTGACAATCTACTGTATTAGATTAAAAATTCATTATAATATTTAGCCATTTATTATCACATTTGTTAAAAGAACACTGTCTTGATTGGATTGATTTATCCTGGACTAATAACATTTTTCATTGGAATTTAATTCCTAACAATCTACTGTATTAGATTAAAAATTCATTATAATATTTAGCCCTTTATTATCACGTTCATTAAAAAAATACTGTCTTGATTGGATTGATTTAATGGGATATTTCCAGGTGATGAGAAGAATCAAGGAGGGTTACAGGCTGGACAGGCCAGAACATTGCAAACGAGAACTTTACAACATAATGTATTATTGCTGGGACAAAGATCCGGCGTGTAGACCATCGTTCGGAGAACTGGTTAGTCTGACCGAAGGTCTTCTACTTGACGAGACAGATTACATCGAACTGGATAGGTTCCCAGATCACTCGTATTACAATGTGCTCAACTTAAGCGGCGAGAAACTGTAAATGTGATTGGTATATTCGGTGTGATTGAATATATGCAATTCAGTGTAATGTGACCGCTGAGTGTGCGTTGCGTGAGATTTAGCATCCAATTCTTATTTCACTCTATCGTCACTGATCAGCAGTTTTATGTTCTCTTTAATCGTGTAATGCTGCAATTCGAGTAGCTACCTGACAAACTGTACTGTATTATCGAATACTCTTAACTAGATGTGTAAATATGGCAAATAAGTTATGCTCTTTATGTGTAATAGTGGCCAAATCCGGAATTGACCGAAACTCTTTCCTATCTGTCAACTTATAATTCTCTTCAATATTATTGGATAATTTTTCTTTTTACTCTTGAAGTTAATCAGTTTGATTAATGAACTTAATGAAAGTGGCGAGTGGATGACCGCTTGTCATGAACTAGTCAAGACAATTTCGAAAGTTCTTTGCAAAAGTTTTTTATATGCTACACATTGATGACATCATGAAAAATGAAATGGTCAGAAGACACGGTCAAATATCCGCTATTATTCAGCATATTATTTGCTCGCATTCCGTGATATATCTTGTAAATATGTATTAAACCATTTTTATATAAGTTATTGTACAATTATTTGTTGTACATAATAATAAACAAGTTCTTTCTACATTTCTCGCAGAGGGCCACGATTTCCTGCAAGAATAGTATTAATAATAGTGAGTGTTTTTATTTAAAGTGTCTTTAAAAATTACAGTTAATTCATTCCACATGGAACACTCGTTATAATGTATATAGAATTCGCAGTACTCGTATATGTATTACTCATGCAAGCGTTGAGAAATCTCCACAATAAATTGAATAAGTGGAGCAACGAACGTATTAACTAAAAGTCTAGATTTCCTCCTTTATTCTGTTTTGCAAGATACGTCATCGAGTATCGATTCGAGTAAAACAGTTTCTATATCTAAATCTGTCTGATTAATTCATTAACGCTGCTTAGGACCGTCGATCGGAAATAATTGGATTAGAAAATAAAATAGAAAGAGAGAAAGAAAGTTTTCAGCATATACAGAAAAAGAGAAGAAACAATAAGAAGTTCATAAAATTTATCCAGCAGTCATAATGAGAGTGATGTTTTCAGTCTGGTCATTATAATCCCGTAGATTCTGGTTCAACCAGGAATCAATATCTGGCAGATTCCTATTGCACCATTCTATCCTCTTCCTAATAATATTGAGCGCCTCCAGAATGATATTCTTGGCAGATCCGAATTCGTCATAGTATTCCGAAGACAATTCCAATACCATCTCTAAACCTTCTGGCGTGTTAAATGAAGAAGTTGCCGAATTAATGATAGCGTTCCACAGGTTCGATTTCTCTTGGAATCTTTCCCTTATCGTGCTCCAATTATTTTTCAAGAATATAAAGAGAGTCTTATAACCAGTTGCACTGCCTGACAACATGCTAAATATCAGCCGGATATCCGAGTCCGTGAAATTTCCGTTTTCATGTAATACAGTCACGTTAAGTAATCTGAAATTTTAAAATAAGTCTCAACTTAGATTAAATTTTATTATATTGTCTTTGATTATTGAAATAATTAATGAGACAAAAAACCTTTCGATCTTGTACGCTTCCATCGGACAACTAGCGAGAGTTTTTAATAAATACGTTCGCTCGCTTTGCATCCTTTCCAAACTGTGTCTTGGGAAATTAATGACACGCTGCAATCCAAATTCCCACTCTTCCTCGGTGCCCCATTTAAAGACAGGGCAGAGGAATTCGTTAGCAACACTAGAAAATAAAAGATTATTCCTAATAATAGAAAAGTAATGGAATAAAATCACTGTGGTTGAGTCGGATAAGTGTGGATGAGTCAGATTTAATTATCCGACGGTCATTCGAAATCAGAGTTATTGTAGCTGCTGGGAAAGAAATACTCACGGATTTCCTTTATCTGGTTCTTCATCGGTCAGCCATTTCTTATACTGACTTCTTGCTTCTTCGATGCAAGGTTTATACCCTTCGCGGCACAGGAAGTTCTTTGCCAAGCCACGCATATGAACCTTCCAGAATGGCTCTCCCGGTTGCGCGGTGTTCCCAAGTTCTTCGTACAAAGGTTTCAACAAAGTTTGAATATACGCCTAATAAAAATACAGAAATTACTATACAATTATTATAAAATTCCAAAAGGTTCTATTAAAGTTAAATTATCAAAGAATTATTAATTGGTGGTTGAATTAGTTTACCTCAAACTTAGGGTAAACTTCGGAACCTTCGATACGTCTGCCGATATGATCGATCATGGTAAAAACAGGTTGCCAGACCACGTGATTTCTCTCTTGGTACAAGAAGAGTGTCATGTTGAGTGCAATCGCGAAGTTCAGCTCATTGGCGTACGCCAAATTCCAGGAGTCGTGTAGGAGTTTGGCTCTAGTTAAAACAGGAATCCTCTCTCGATCCGGGCCTTGCAGGAATGTCGATAACATCTCCCAATTGGAAGAGTCATAATTCACCAGGAACATCGCTGAAGAAATTAAAATAGAACAATTAAATCAATAAAATAAGAATTTTTTTTTATTAAATTACTCACCTATTTCCTCTGGATTAATTATAAGGAAAGCTTCTTTACTGCTCGGATCATCGATGAGCCAATGTCTTCCTCCTTCTTTCGTGGTGTGATTAACATTCGAATTCATCAACCAAGCGGTTGGTTCTGTCTTCGAGAAGTCCAAGTGATCCTCGGAAATCATTACAAGTGGAATACACCATGGACTTCCCCAACTTTGCTTCGCGGGTCTCTCAATTTCCCTCAAGTAGTCTTTCTGGCGAGAATAGAGATTTATGTGAGTCAAATAAAAAGAATGATTAGTTAACTATAATTTCGTGTGTTAGTTGTATGATAAAAGTAGCTGAGTGAATTTTCCTAGTCATTTTATGAATGTATGTTACGCGCGTTGAATGATCAGTGGCTTCTTTTATCATTGGGAAAATCATTCTACCGTCCGGTTGCGCGTGTCCCTGAGGAATAGCTGATGCAGCTCGTTGCACGCTTCACTTCGATGAGAAGATAGAGAAGAAAAGAGAAGAGCTTACGTACCACAGTTAAACTAATCGACTTGGTTTCATAATGACGAGTGGCCGTGACCACTGGTATGCTCTCTCGATTTTTCCATGCGTTGGCAATTATCCGGGTGTATTTACAATATCGGGCTGTCTCGGAAACTTCGTGTTGATTCTCGCACGCTGACTCCGTCAAACGATCGTAAATGTCATACGCATGGAAAGTTCGCTGCTTCCTGAAGACAGTGAGCTTCCTGTACTACAGAAGCATTTGCTTCATTTGACATTTGTAGAAATTAGCCGAGGAGTTAAAAGAAGAGTCAATTCGAATATTAATTCCATAAAATATAGAGCAATAATTCTAATTTCACATAGAAACATAAGAGTCTTTTCTCGAGATTCAATAATAAAAAGAACATTACGCTCCCCAGCTAATTATTAGAAATTCAATGAATTACGTCTGTTCATCTTTTTGATGGACGAACTTCCGCACGCCATCCCTGAAGACATCTTTGCCCATGGTGTAGTTCATCATACGAAAGGCTAGTTCAGCTAGAAAAAGTTTGTAACAACTGGTTAACATTTTTAATGAATTTTACTAGGAGAAAGAATAGTAACAAGTTGACCTACTTTTGGCGGAAATCGCTTCATTTCGGAAGCCAGCTGCTAGAGAAAATGGTACTGCTTTCCCATATTCGTAGTAAAGAGAGTAAAGCATTGTCATTGGCCATTTCCCTTCCATCTCATCGGGGCTGATCTGAAAAACACTATCTCTTCATGTCCGAAGGATATTTTCATCGGAGAAAGTACCAGGAAAGTTTTAATACGTACATCGATAGTTGTCATCGCAGCTAAGAAGGAATTAAGAATTTTATTTGTATGAGATTCGGTCCAGCCAGCTGGTGTGATGTATTGGCCGATCCATTGATAAATGATCTCATACGCTGTATTCCAAATCAATGGACTGCTCAGATCACTCTCTCTGTTTATGACAATTCAAAGAAACAAAAGATCAATTGAAATGAATGTAAAACAATTGTATCTTCTGCTGACTCACTTAAAGAACATTAAACCCCAACTGTCAGATGGTTTAGGTGCGTTGTAATTCGGCACAGCCACAATGTCCAACTTGGGAACACCGATCGAGGAATTGAAGTAATCTTGCACATAGTTAATAATCCTCACAACTTTATCTGGTACATCTTTCAATGATTCCAGTATGTCTTTTCTACCCCACACTGTCACTTGCAATCTTGTGCCATCGATTTCATTTACTTCAAGACTTGGTTCGAGACTTTCGAAATCCGAAATCATCATGGCAAGTTGGTACGTCGCCATCTTAGGCGACATTACGAAAGTGTCCAATATCTTTCCATTCATCCCTTGACTATAATATTAAATCTTCCTCTCAATAAAAACTCCCAATGCCAATTATTATAATATGTAATTTATTATGAATGTCAGTGGAAAATAAAAGCTAACGTTTATTTATTTCAGAAGTCATTAATATAATTAAGAATGCGCGAATATTTTACTTACTGTAAATCGCTCCTTTCGAGCGGCATGTTCGAGAAGGCTTTCATTTTTCTGTCGCGTAAAATTTTTACTATATAGTTTGCCTTATAAAGTGGTTCGTCCATACAAGGGAAGACATTTCGTGCGTTGTACAAGCGCAGATTGTGTGTTATCATGAATTCACTAAACAAATTCAGCAGAATTTTAAAGATATGTTACATTTGAAAAAGTTACAAGTAATTTCACGATGTAATTAAAGAATGAATAAAGAAATAATTACTGCTTCTCCCACTCGCTGTCCATGTACTCGCTAGTGAAATAACTGACTGTTTCATTGGTTGAGAGATATCCAGAGTAGCAAATAGTCACCATGGCTATGCTTCCAGGTGAGACCATTTGTTCTAGATTGATAGTATACCATGGTCGACTTTTTGACCGTGGCCCATCTACCTTCGCAACGTTCACGTCCAACAGTGGTAAACCTAATTCTCTTTGAAAAATAAGTGGCATATCAAAAACATTTTGATGGACATTAATAAATATTATGAAAGTCAGATAGAAAACTGACAAGGTTGTAAGAAAAGCAACTACTGTTATAACTAATTTCATTCATAATTATTTTGATCTTTAAGGCTTACTTTTCCCTCGGCGACAATTCCAGGAGTTTGACATTACAATCCTCGATGGTAAGTCCAGGACCCGCATTGAATACTATTTGATCGGTTTTCTCATTCCATGTAACATTTATTTTCACGTAACCTGTGAATGTGTTCATGCTGATCATTGGCACAATTTTCAACTCATAACTCAACGGGACCACTTCGTTCGGTAACTTCTGCTCTAGCATGCTCATTTGATAGACATCGTTTATGTCCAGGCTACGCTTCGGCCGCCATTCTCCCTAAAAAAAACATCCAATCATTCTATTGCACGCCTGTCATTTTTTTAAGGGATAATCAAACACTCACTGTCCGAAGATGAAGAGCCTCAGCGTACCACGTCAGGACTAGGATTCCCAGTAGTCCTGTTACAAATGTTAGCCGCCTCATGGCGAACGATAATTTCGGTTTGACTAAAAACGACAATAATCCTTATAACAATAAATAATCTTGTAAATTTAAATTTCCTCAATATAAAAAGTGCAATATTGTCTTAAAATGAAATTAAATCAATCACACAATTCCTATGAATACATATACATCACTTCTATGTTTACAATAAACAATTGAACAATGATTGCTTAATCTTATATCACTTCACCGTCCGTGTAAGAATAACTGAGCAACAGCGAACTACTCCAGATTGATTTATTAACAAGAATAAAATAAATGTCTTAATGAAGTAATCAAGACTCGATGAATCAACGAAGATGAAGATTTCAAGTGGTTCAAGTTAACGGAAAAGAGTAAGTTTCTTCTTGGTAGTGTTACATACTTTACTCTCTGTTTAGTGTGTCCGCACCCGAACGCGGTAGGAAGAGATCTGATCCGCGAAATCCGGCTTGACCGAATAATTGACGTGAAAGAGGTACCCCTTTAATCCGATTGCAGCGTCACCCCTATCTGACCTTTGCACCGCTTTAACCAACACCAAGCAAAGCTTTCCTCGGCGATGACCGATCACACCTAGGAAAAGCAGAGTGCGCGGATCAGTGTCGGCGTCGTCTCTGGGGAACTGGGGCGCGTTCGATGGTCCAGCTAGCGGGGAAGCTGGGAAAGAGCATGAGAAGATAAGGGTAAAAAGGTGCAAATGAGAGGAGGCCACACCACGTGACTGAGGAGTCCGAAGTACGGATTCTTGTTCTGTTAGCTCCACTTAGCCATTGGGATCGTAATCATTGGGGATCATTATCCAATTTCATCGAGCAGACGTCACAAAAGCGCCTAAGTGTATCCGATCGCACTGAATGGAGCATAGTTGTCTATGCACAATCCGGTAAGTGTGAATGAGAATTGAGAGAACATTAAGTTACTTCTTTCGAGTAGTCTTTCCTGTTCTTTTCTTTTTTACTAGTATCTCTTGCAGCAATCTTTCGCCATGCAAATGTAATACTCGTTGAAATCATCTAGGAAACATTAACCCTCTTAAGATTTTTCGTTCGACCGACACTGACCCCGTTCGATTCCAACGAACGCGCAGTACTCGCTTCAGTCGGCATATCATCAGGCTGAATTGCTTGGACGAATTCTCAACGGAAGTTGCGCGTGGTCGGGGATTAGTTAGATGATCTAGTCGATCGTTGCTTTGTTTTCAAATTAGTAATGATCTATTAAAAATTTAATGAAAAACTCCTTGCTCTTAATTAGCGACAAGTGTATAGCAATGGAAAGAATAAAAAGAACTGAAATCCGAAGGAAGAAGAGTTTTGAAATACATTCGAAGACGCTGGGAGGAAGGAACGAATGCCGAGGCACCGCTCGAAAAAAAGTGGGGACACGCAAAGTGCATTGCGGTTGCAACTTTGCAGCGCTTGCAGCAGGTGGAACGAACTAATTGCGTTTCTACCTGTCTGCACTGCTCACTCGCGTGTTCCGCGCTTCGCAGAAACTTCCAGCATAGTGGAGTTTCGATCGGGTGACAGATTTCCCATAGTGCAGGTATTTCCGGTGCAAAAACACCGGTGGCTCGAAAGTTAACAGTTTCCAGGAATCCCATGAGTCGAGGATCGGTACACACCTGGGAAGACTATGGCCGGAGAACTTGTAAGTGGAAATAATCCAATCAATTCAATTCGTCGATCGAACAAACTCTCGAAAAATTAAACAAACACAATCATCCATCAAATAATCAGCAACCAAAATAAATAGAGTAAAATAAAAGAAAGAAAGGACGAATAAAAATAACCCGTTATCGCAAAACTGGTCTTGAAAGAGGTGTTATTTGTATATTCATGAAAACTGACGCATCAGGGTAAATTGTTAAGTTATAAATACACTGTGTAATTAGACGAGGAAGAAATGTTGAATAAGAAAGAGGAGGTATTAAAGTACGTTTAAAGATGATGTATTAAAGTCGATTGGCGCGTGTTTGAACGAGGTTGGTAGCACGGTGCATTAATGTTGGAGATTCCTCGAGGTGAAAATGACGGATGAATTCCTTCCGATAAACGTCGACGTGTGGACCGTAAATAGAAGATCGCAGGGGAAGTGCATGATCGCCGCTATTATCCGGCGAAGCCAAGCTCACGTAGATTGACGTTACGCGCGCGCAATCGTGTGCGCCTCAACGGCTCGTGTGTCCACCACTCGGAAGTATTACCTAAGTTCTAAGCTTTCGGTTTTCTTACGACGAGATTGCATTATGACTGGATTCCCTGCTGCTATGGTTAACAGTAGTTTCATTGCGCGCTTCTTTTCATTCTTACTTTTAAAAGCTTCTTCTTTTCACACTAGCTCCCTTGAAATCTCAAAGTTTCCTTGAAACTATTCTTCCGATAAAGTCAACTGTACGAGTCCAAAGTTTTATTTAAGTTTGGTGTTCGTAACAGTCGTGTGAGACACATATGACTCAATGGAATTTATACGCAGTGGAAAGTTACATCGAGAAATATAGTTCTTGATCGAAATGATGAATGAATTATATTCATACTAATACAGCTGGTATTCCAAAAGTTATTTAATCGTTCTTCCTTCTTATCTTATCTTGTCTGGAATCATGTAAATTGTGTCAGAAGTTATGTTAAAAGAATGTCCAAGGACAGTTGTGTTTATTGGTACGTCACGTTCGGTGACGTGAGATGCGCGGCGAAGAATCGGCGGGACGAGATTATCCCCGAAAGATTACGTTTCCGACGTGAGCGAGGAGTTCCACTATTGTAACCTTCGATCATATTAGCCTAGAGCTAGCATTATCGGCGTCGGTATATCTCTAAGCTCAATGTCACTGGACTGAGAACATTTCCATCGTATGCTCATTGTCTGCTAAACGTCGGATATGTGTTTCCTTTGACTTTTTTTCATCACTTTTTTTTGCAAGAGTCTCTTTAAGAATTTGACTTCCAATAAAGACACAACCAAAGTCCAAGTTATTTCTGTTTTTTTTTTCTTTTTACGTTAATAATTCATTCGTTCGATGACAAGTATTTCAAGTAGTATTATAAAGCAGTGGAACAAGCTGCAATACGACAGACTAGGCGGAAGGTATTTTTTGTTAGCTTCGTCAGCATTTTGTGAAATTGCGTGAACATCTTTTCCAGCTGTTAATATGTCGCCATTCAGCGGCAACCGGGCGGAATTTATGACGGTCGATGCCATCGAATACAAGAGAAACGATGGTTGGTTCCTGTCCTATCCGAAGTTGGCTGCTGGGATAGTTGTCTTTATTATCGGTGTACTAGCCGCCGGCTTTCTCGGCTGGTATGTTCACACCTCCCCGACAAAAAAGGTAAAACATAATATTCCCTGGTAAAATTGATCTTGAAGTTCCAATAAATAATCATAATAATTAAGACACAACAGCTAATTTTTTCTTTATCTTCAAAAAAGAAATTAAGATATTCTTTTATCAGAACTAGAATTATATTTATCATTATATTATATAATGAGAATTTCTAGTCGACAATTTCTTCTCCCTCTTCAAGGGCTACGACGCACTAGATGTAATCAACGAGGATATAGTTGAGGATGCGATCATAGAAGCTTCCATTGTACCTTTCGTTCATCCGGTGGAATATCACCTGGATTTGATGCCAATAATCGAGGCCGATGGTGTCTCAAAAATAAAGGGCAGACTCGTCATTGAGTTTCGAATCGATGACACAACGAGTCTGACCAAATTAACGCTGAATGCGAAGAATATCACGGTCATGGGATATAAATTGGTCGCCTTGACTAACAAGGAAGTGGCAGTTCAATCAAGGCGCAGGCGGAGAAGGAATGTTGAAGAGAACATGCTTAGGGAACATGATAAAGTGCATCGATCACTTGGTACTATTCTTAATACATCATTTGTTACGCAGTCTTCCTTATTATCCAAGTATTTACAAGATTGAAGCATATTACACGATAGATTGCGGATGTTTATACGATTAACAAGTTTTATTTCTCGGAGCTGATGGACTCCTTTGTGTTCATCATATTCTCCTCCTGAGAGCACAAGTACAGCTTATTTTACATAAACTTCCGCTGTGCAACGATTATGAGTAACTTCAATTTAAGCAAAACGCAACTAATCTGATTTCTCACTCTTGAAGATCACGCAATTGAATCAATGAGCTCATATTGTTTCGTAATCCACGATAATTGATATAAAGAGATTTCCAATGTTTATTATTCGTTGTATTACAAATGACAGTTATAGAAACAACGAGTGCCATGGAGATCTCGAAAAGAAGTGTCAATGAAGTGGGAATAGCTGAATACAAAGTGGATGAGGATAATGAGTTGCATGTAGTTTATCCTGCAAGACCAATTAAGGATGGCACATACATCTTAGAGATCGATTACGAATGTCTAGTCAACGATGATATTTTCTATCAAGCTAATTATACTGACTCCGGCGACAAGTAAGTTCTTTATCATGAATGAACACAGTGTCAATTATTCTTCCAATAATTTAGATTATTTTGCATTAAGAAGTTCTTGTTTAATTAACTCAATAAAGTATATTTCACAATTCTCAAAATTCGAATTCGAAATAAAAGCATTAACAGTTGCACGCAGGTAGATCTTCGCCATATAAATATCAGCAGCAGGCGAACGTTTCATGTGGCACGCAACTATTCTCCATTATTTATGTGACATTTGTAATTAGTGAGATTAGTAGAGAGATAAATTGTGCCCTATAGAATGTCTGACGCAACGCAAAATTCTCTAATTTAGATGGTTAATGGGCGTGAAGCTGAAACCTTTCAACGTGCGCAGTCTCTTCCCTCTATTTGAGGACACGCAGCTGAAAACACCCTTTTCCATCTCTATAGCGCGGCCAAGAGAGATGAGAGTGCTCTCAAACATGCCTGTTAGAGTTTCAAAAGACAGGTACGCAGCCTGTGTTGCCGCTCGAGTGTACTCACACTTACTGTTTTCAAATCTAAATAACTCATAATGGCCTTTCTATGTGTCTCGTCTTTTAAATGTCTCGTTAAAAATACAAGACTAATTATACCAACAATACATTAATAATAAAGAAATACGACTGCTAAAATCAGCTGAGAGTTAATCAGTTATGATTTTAATGATTTGAAGCAACGAAGAAGAAGTGGTTGATATCTTCGCGGAAAGTCCACCACTCTCAACGCACAATCTTGCTTTCGTGATGGGTAACATTGAAAGTACCGGTGAAACACTTATCATGGATTCGAAGGTCCGTGCGACTTTCTGGGATGCTGCGGAGAGCCATTCGCAAGGGACTTATCTCATCGACAGGCTCGACCCAGCTGTCATTAACCTGATTGACATGTTCTCGATGCCGTATCCGTTTGAGAAATTGGATTTGGTCGGCCTGCCTACTGGGATCAGTGAGAATATACCGAGACCTGGATTAATATCGATAAAGTGAGAATCCCAAGTGTACTTCCTCCCTATATAAACATCCATCATCTTCTTTCGCCACTTTGCAACTTCATTTTTCTTCCTCGATATTCAACCAAAAATCTTTCATATATGAAACCTTAGTATTTTACTAGAGTATCTTAATAGAGCTTTCTATGCATTTTTTTAGATGCAAGAATTTTGATATAACTTTACGCTATTGTTTAAAGGCGATCTGAATGGTCAACGATGAAAGAATCATCGGCAGTTATGAAAAGCAGAGCACTGAGGTCCTTGATCTATCTACTCGGACAACAATGGCTCGAAGGTATTGTCAACATGAACAGGACAGATGTATGGGTGCACGAAAGTAGCCTGCTATATTTTCAGTATACTCTCGCAAACAAGGCAAGCAATCCAATTATTATTGGGATCACTAGCACGGAAACCTTATCTGACCAAGCTTTATTTTCAGATAGATCCGTCATTAGAATCGAGCAACTCCTTTCTCGTCGATGTCTTGTTCGATGTAATGGAGACCGATGGCTACAGTGTCTTCCGATCGATCCATAACAGTATCAATCATATCCATTCCGACCCTTTTCATGACGAGTATATGAAAGGTTCTTTGAACAGTCACTTTTTTACTATCATCAATTAATGATTTTCTTTACGTATACTATGCTTAATCTGTTTAGTTATTTTATTAATTATAATATTAAAATTTGTTCTGCACAGGTGCATGCTTGATTCGTATGTTACACAATGCGATTGGTGACACATCTTTCAGGAATGGTCTCAAAGAATTCGTTGGAAAATGGTAATCACAATTCGTACAGCAATTACAACTGTTATTTATTAAACAACAAATTTTTCACGCTACAGGAAGTATAAAACGACGAACGCCATTGAATTTTTCAAAGCAATGTTAGAAAGTACGGGCGAAGTGTTGCCAGCTATTCCATTAGAGGAATTAATGGATTCGTGGATAGTGCAGAGTGGATACCCGATTCTATTCGTAATGAGAGACTACGAAGCTGGGACTATTAAAATTCACCAGGCTCAGTTCACTTATGATACTCTATTAGACGAGTCTAACAAGTTATGGCACATTCCACTGACTTACGTTAATGATACTAGTGACTTTTCATTTCCCACGGTGACTTGGCTCTCCGAAAGGGAAATGGTGATGGAGAACTTTGGCCACAATGATTCCTGGATTTTATTTAACATTAACAAAACTGGTACTTGCACAAATATAATATTCTCCTTATATTTATTTATCTATATTATCATATATATTAATTGTTAAAAATTAAAGTATAACAGTATGATGATTTTAAATGAGAAATATGATTAAGGATACTATCGTGTACATTACGATGAGAGCAATTGGGGATTCCTGAGTGCTGCTTTGCAAGAAGACCATGAGTCTCTTCCCACGGAAACTCGGGCGTCTCTGATAGACGACGTGTTCAGTCTCGCTGCTGTTGGTTTAACGACTTACCGGACAGCCTTCGACTTTATTAAATATATGCAAATGAAGGAGAGACACTACGCACCGTGGGGAGTTCTTATGAAGCATGCTTTCAAGCTGAACAGGTTGCTCTATGAAACCTCTATTTTTACTGAATATCAGGTTGGTTAAGTATTAGTCAAATTTAGTTGTTTGCTTAATATGGAAAGTTAACTGTTTCCAATTATTAAAATAGGATAAGTGCAAGCAAAAGGATACAAATAATATATAAAGTGATTGTTTTACAATGTTCTAGGAATTTATGCTCGACTTTATATCACCATTGTACAATGAATTCGGTTTGAGTAATAATGATGGTACGCAGCTCGCATTCATCTCAGTGCAAATGGCATGCGAATTCGAGCATGGTGAGTGTTTAGATAAGGCGAAAGAGGTCTTCATGAATATGCAAGTCGATCCTCTTGCCAAAGAAAGGTAAATCTATTTTGCTAAGACGTGACAGTGTTCGATACTGATCGGAGCTTCAATAGAATTTCGATATACAACTTGGAGATAATTTGTTCTAGTATTCCTGGCCACATGCGCAAGACACTTTATTGCACAATCGCTCGTTACGGGACTCGTAAAGAGTTTAATTATTTCGTGGAGAATGCGACTTTAATTGCAGACAGAGAAGAGAGAGAACGCTTTTTGTCAGCGTTGCCCTGCTTCCAGGCGCCATGGGTTTTGCAAACGTGAGTAAAAGAAACAATTCAAAAAATGACAAAGAACTATAGCTAGTTGCAACTGATGAACCTTCATTGTTTTCACTGATTTTTTAGCGTACTCATTGAAATGGTTCATGGCACAACTTTCCATGAGAATGAAATACCAGTGATTTTGCAATCGTTTACCAAAAATCCAGCTGCTGCACAGATTGTCGCTAGATTTGTTAGATCGAACTGGCAGGATATACTTGAACGGTATTTATATGTCTTGTGATTATTGTTAAAGAACATTGTAATAAGGATATCTTTCCAGATTCCCGCATTCATATATAATCCTAAAATCCTTCATCCTTTCGATGCTTAATGGTTTGACAACCGAGCAAGACACAGAAGACGTAAGTTTAGTTATTTCCTTAATGATTCCTTATATTTCATTTATTATCCCACATGTCATTCTATCATTCACTTGTTCCAGTTGCAAGAATTCAGAGACGAGAACTTTGAGAAATTGAAAGGTGGCAAATATGCAACAGCAGTGGTTGAAGCAAACCTTAACTTCATAACCACATGGTTAAAAAGTTCCTTGCCACAAATCGAGCAATTTTTAAGCAAGAATGTTACGAATGCTGCTTCGGAGATGCGTTAGAATAAAACAAATGAGACGACAAGTAGTAAAGTTACTGTCGTTACAGTGTGAAAGATTAAGTTAGAATGAAGTTACGTTTAACTTTAGATATCGAGACTTTAAAGTTCAGTCATAATCTATAATGTACTTAAGTAATTGAATTAAGTTAATTAATAGTAAGAAGTATTTCGAAAACAGCAAGGAATTTCTACGACAACAAGTTTTATTCTTCGAATGCTTTCGTCAAGCATGATTACAAAACCAAGCAACAAGAATCTTGTCCTTACATCGTGTAATCCTTAGAACGACTCGCTCGCCGATAATCCATAGGTACATATTTAACAAACGATATACATAATAATTGTATCTAACGATATAGTACTCATTACTTCTCCCCAATAGTTTACCGTTACTCCCGCAAATCCTTCTTATTACTCTCGCGATTAATGGCGCTATTGCTATATGTATATATGTATACGGCATACTCGGATTCACTATGTATCAGTTATCGGTACGTGTATAATAATCTATTATACCGCCATTCTTAGCCTACTCTGCTAATTACTTCCATTACGAGCTTCTTGCACTACCTTTCATTGTGTTACACTTATACACCGGTCGTGTCATTGGATTGGCGCGTGGATCGGAATGAAAAACATCTCGAATCTACCACATATTATATTTGTGGGAAATTCGCCAGGTTTTTTTTTACTTATAAATGACAGATGGAAGAGTAGTATGTTTTAAGGAATGTGTTCGATTTTTTAAAACTGTCTAATCATCTCTTTTGTGGGAATATTAAGGTTTGATGATTCGACGGATTCTGTGTTAGTAGTATGTTGAATTTTATGTTTCCTTGTTATTGAGATGGGACAACCAATAGGGAAGCCAATATGGAAGAGGATACGAATACTATAAATTTGTTAAAATATTACTAATACCAATCCAGCGTGCAATCCAATTACTCTCCAGTTTCTTGGCCTGCGTTACATTCTACTATTTACATATTATTTACAACTTACGAGTTAATAAAATCTCCTATTCTACACTAGTTTACTCATCTTGATGATTCCTCGGTTGAAAAAAGGGTTGCGATGATTTCTGCCGAGCAACGAGCAACGAGATCAAGTACCTTGATGATCAAAAGGATCGTTCGAACGGATTTCCAAGCGACGTCTCGCGCGCGATGCTGTCGAGAAAGTAATTCTCAGCGATGCGAGCCTTAGAAGAGACGGGACTAACCCGCTCGCAATCTACTATTGTCAACGTGAAAGTTCGAAGTTGAAATAGTCGATAAAAATTCATATCAAGATACTAGTCTCGGAATAGGCCGCCCCGCACGTCGCCTACGACACGTGGCCACGTAGGTGCGAGTCTATCATAAAAAACGTGTGCGTTCATTCCTACCAATCCTAGTGCGAAGTAACGATTCGTCTCGATAATCTACTGGGCAGGAGTGCAGTTAAGACCACCCAATTTATTCTTATACTCAATTACACTCAGCCTTAGATTCATTATTCCATATGATCCACAAGTAAGCTTTGAGTCTAACTGCACTCTCTTATAGGCCCGATAGCGCCTTTTCTACAAAAACTCCAACTTCTTCGCTCGCAATTATACCGCTCGCGATCTTGGGATTTAATATACTTTTTGGTTGTCACTGGACGATTCTCGATCAGGTAGCAAATACGCTTGCTAATCTTCCCTCGTTATAGGTAACCCTTAATCCCCTAATACTAGTCCGTCAGCCAGCGATCATTGCTCTAATCATACACATTTCTTCTCTTACTATGAAAATTCCAACTTTTTATGCAAATTCAATGGGAATAGTATGATTTCCTTGTTACGAGCAGCAATCGCTGGCGAATGAAGAATCGCGAGGAGTCACGAAAATCATTCGTTGATAAAGACCCCTATAAATTGGCGATACATCTTAATGGCAGTATATTCGTAGAACCAATGTCTTCCTCTGCTAAATTTCTCTATTTACAATGGAATTTCATGTAAGGCATTATACCTTGTATGCACCAAATCTTAGGCTCTGGGTGGTTACTAGGTTTACACACACCATCATCGGAGAATTAATTCTCTTTAACATTAGCGCAACTTTTGTGCTTAATCAAATATATATATATGCTACAGGAAGAATTCAATTCACATTCGATTAAATAGATTTGAATAAACTACACTTCTTTCCATTGTTCCTTCTTCTTTCACTTCATCTCACATCTTCGCGGTGATTGGAGAAATGAAAAATAATAGTCTTTAATTCTCCGACGACAAACTACACGTCGTAACGGAAAAACATCAGTCCGCACGCTCGAGGCATAACGAACGTTCGTTTAACAATAGTAGTTGTTATTATATATTATGTTATATTATATTGTATTATACAATGACACGCGGTTACCTAAAAAAGGGGATGGTTGGATGGGTGAGTGAGTTTAAGGGTAGGTGTCTGTTACGTATGGACGACTCACAGTGACATCGACAACGAACTACGGCATCGAACGACGGCGCCGAGGACGCTCGTCCAATTCGCTACAACTATCAGCTTTAGAATTTGTATGCTTTACTTGTTCTTACCACGCTAGATGGTATCGTTATTGTTACTTCGCCCTCCTTCCGCTTGCTTTCTCCTTTTTTACAAAATACACTGTCCTTAGACCAGCGACATGCAGTGCGCTCCTGTTGTTTTTTTGTTTTTTTTTCGTTTTTAACGGAATGTCCCTCGCAATTGTAATAGAAAATTGTGCAAAGAAAGACTCCGTATAAGTGCATATCGTTGGTTGGAATGACAATAGAAGATTTCCAATGATGAAATAATTCTCGATATTGGAAATAAATGAGCTCAATGAACACCAATGATCCGTGTGGTTGTGCTCAGTCAATGTAACAATTTAAAACTCGACTGCAATTTCGAGGGAGATTTCGTTACAATATACAATGCGCGCCTGTCGCTCTTACAGATATACGTATATCCATACAAACGGGTATTCCCCTAGAACGTTAAAAATTAGTCGATTGTAAGAGAAAGGCACCAGCTTTCGACCGTCAACTAATCGTCGAACATGACGAGTGCATAAACGAAAGGGTATTTCCTTCAATTATTAAAATCTGTATAATGAAGAATATTCATCAATAATATTCCTCTTGAATATGCCTATAGTTATTCATATTCATTACTATCCCATGAATAATATTACTAGATTCATTAGTACTCTAATAATACTATTACTAGAACATTAATCAGTACGAAGGGGGAACTAGATTATCGGAAGGGAGACATGTTCAATCAGCTTAATGTCGATAATTAGGGCAATGATTAATCAGCGTAGACATAATAATAGCTGACAATGATCGACTTTTAGCGAACGGTCGAGAACCAATACTTTCATCGTACAGTAAATACATTAAGCTAAATTCGTGTTGTACAACAAGCTACCTAGTTCCGTGATCTCCTAATATCTCTTCAGTGTCCTGGAAATACAGGCGAGAATGGGTTATATAAAACACACCTGTACCACAGCTTCCCTTACTGCGGGATCGCTTTAAACCGCATTAGTTTCAATGACTTTCCTGACTCTCAACTGGCAGAGTTAAAGTCAGGCGCGAGTATATGCATGTACATACGTGCTTCGAGCTCTTGGAGAAAATTGCGGACAGTCAACGCTGTCCTCGATAAAACATTGCGCGTCATCGATCAGTGCGTTGTATGGGATTATCCGATTAAGTAGTGGCAGCTTTGTAATTACGAGTTACTTGAGCAGACTACGCGCGTGCACGCAGGTCTCGGCGATGGGCGATCAAAAATCGACAAAGGAATCAGTCATCCCGAGAAATGAATCTTTAGTTCTTAATTAACTCATTCATAAATTGATCATATAATAATAAGAAGAAAATTTCTACGATAATAATCATAGTCGTCTTAAATGATAAACAAAAAGTAAGGATAGAGTATTGTTAAAATAGGAAAAAGAGAAATAATAGATGAAATAGTGAATGAATTCTGACTGCGAAAGGGTTCTCGACAGGAACAGCACGTAGTTCCGCAGGCAAAGTGTCAAGGATAACATGAGCGTAGGAGTGAGACCTATGAACTCGACATAAACCAGTCGGACATCGAAGGAACCTAGCCAGGAGTGAGTGCAAGACTGGCGAATGATATGAATGCGGTGAAAAGTGGTGTTGGCCATTCAGTCCATTGGTTAATTTGAAGTTTGCGAGGGTGGAAATGGCAGAGGGATTCTCTGTGCGACAAAGTGGTGGTTTGAGTGGAGTGTCGGCGTATGTGGCTGAGGGGAGCCAAGCCTTTTTCCTCGCATCGTATACTTGTTGTTAAGAGCTCGAGCGCAATTGAGCTGGTTTCCCGTAATTTCGTGGTGAGGGTTGAGAGTTGGCCTGGCAGAGGGCTGAAAGTGCGAGCTCCTAAAACTAGGAAAGGCCGAGGCCGAGGTTCGAGTGGGACGCCGCTCCCTTTCCAGTTGGTCCTTAGTCTTTGTCGGCGGTGCACGGCTCAAGCACGGACCACTGTGAATTCACTGAACTTCTTGTCGACTGGCACACGGTCGTCGTAGAGCGTTGGTGCTTGCAGAATGATAGCTGCTGTACCGACTATCACCGCCAGAGTGAAGATCCAGAGGAACAGTCTGTCTAGTACCATCGCCACGTACTTCCAGTCCTCTTTCACCTTTTTTGGGTGTTTTTTTTTCAAACAGAATTACACCCCATTAGAATATAAGAACCTGTTGCTTCAACATTTAAGAGAACGGATAATCTAACAAACTTCAATTATAATTCAAACCTTTATGTTTTTATTTGAAAAGTATTATTCCATATTGAATGATTAATATAGAATAATGATTAATTATTCTAATAGTACTTGAAACTCGTAATAAAGTGTAATTACTCGACATAATAACATTTCTGGGCAGGTCAGAAGTAATTAAGCCGACTTTATAAATATCCAATGCTACGCCGCCGACCGCTCTGTTCAAATTAGTGTCAGAGCACTCGAATTTTGTAATGCAGGAGCGCCCTTAGAATAATAAATCGTCGATTGCGCCGAGCATAAATACCACTCGGACTGGCACAAAAGCGAATATAATTGGGAAAACAATTTCCGTGATGGGAATTACGCCTGTCAGAAATTGAATTAATACCGAAATTCGCGGTTATATTCGAACGCCCGTTTACCAGCTAATTTATAGCATTAACCCGTACGAGTTAAAATTCGAATTGGTCGCACGCAATGCCCTGATTTAGGTCGTAATTTCGAACATCGACGCGACATTACCATGGCTTACGCTATTCCAGCATTATTCATACTCAGCATTGTAACTATGTGCAAGGTTAATAGAATATACACTTTAATATTTCATGACCATTAATATTTAACATTCGTTCCCATACTTATAACATTTCTACAATTTATGTAACAAGGTTTGATTTATCAGGAAAATGTTCATTATCCTTTCTTTATAACTTAATACTATTATTTTAATAGTGATAATTAATTACCTTTGTAGAATCCTCCAACATTTTAGTATGCTCAGCGATGAAGCATACGTTCCTGCAGGATGTGTGAATCTCCGGCGGGCAACGTGAATGCGAGAAAGTCGGAGGACTTCGAAGCATCGGTGTCTTCACCTCCTCGATGCCTGCCTCTCCGGAAACGGAGAAATCATCGCATTCCGCTCGTATAGGAAGCGGTGGTATCGGTGGTCCATGTATTAAACAACTACCACCGAATCTTGCACCGTCTGTAAGACTGAAAGTCCCAGAGATTTTAATATTTCGTTCAACAACCACCAGTTGCTTATCCTCAAAAAAATGTAACAGCTACTCTTTCACCTGTTCAGGCTTATGTAAAATCACTTACGTCACTGCATTATGTTTACCTATATGTTAGAGACTATTGAGAATAGAAATAGTGAATGGTAAATTTCTCTCTACACTGTACAAAAGATCTAATAATTGAAACTGTAGGTGGCAACTGTTCTAGAAGCGCCAAGATCTCTTTAAAGCGCAGCTTTCTACTGCATTCGCTCATGAAAATCATTAACTCTGCTTTACTAATCAAGGAAAAAACTCTATTTAAACTAAGAGTGTCGCTATCAATCTATAGTGTAGGCTAAGTTCCTATTGTTAGTGTCATTTGTTTAGGATTGCCACTTGTTCAAAGTCGATCATCAATTAAAATAATTTGAAGACAAGAGAGACATTTATTCATTACGTAGTTATTATTTATTATTTAATAATGAAGAGAATTTTTATGCAATACATAAAATGGAACACGTGGCAATCCGAAGGGAATCTTACGTTCGGCATGAAGTTATGTGTGTTTACGGCCGCGGCATCTGCGGGCGGGTGCGATTGGCTTTAGGGCTAAGCTTCCTTTGAAGCCTAAATCAACTGAAAAGGAGTCGATCGAAGGTAGTGCCCTAAGTCTGTTTAAACTGGACCTTCGAGCTTCGCGTTGGACCACCTAACTCGGTTAACTAAGCCTCTTAATGCCACCGTAACTTCGGCTTGATACACTTTGACGTGTACTGTAAAGGTAAACAAAAGCGTATTGCCACCTTTGCCGCACTAACTTTGTATAAACTAGAATGGAAAATCCATATCAACTTGATCGACATCTTTAACGTATTGAAGAACTAATTTAATTGGCCATTTCTATGCCACAATGAATCGTAATGAAAAGGCGTAGTTACTTTCAATGTGCTTGGGCTATTCTTTTTCACGGAGAATAAAAAGAGTTATTTATATTCGTCTGGTTTAATTGTCTCATTAACCTAATTTCCGAATTCCCAAAGCATAGTAGGAGATCCCCTGTGTTACTCTTCCTTATACAAAGTTAATAGGGTGGAAAGGCGGGTTGCGAATGCCTTGCTCCTTCGAAAGTCATTCTATCAATCACTTACGTAAGCAGCAGCAGGCAGAGAGAGAGAAAGAGAAAGAGAGGCAAAGGTCTGCCCAAATTCGTACACGTGTACACGAAAGATCCGCTGATTCTCACAAGATTCTAGATAAGAGGCGGAGATCATCTCATCTCCAATTGGAGAGCTACTTTAACAAGAATCATTAAAACAATACGCATGCTAAGAAAAAACAAGCTAAGTGGTATTATGGTGCGTGGGGCGATAAAACTACGAGAAATCTGCTCTAAATCGAAGCTGTCCCATCTAATATGCAGGGGGGTTCCTCGCGTCACATAAGAAATACTCGTGGTGTTTGTTCGATCTTTGATCTTTGATCTGGAATAATCGCTTGATGGGAGGACGAGAGAGAGAGAGAGAGAGAGTGTGTTCTCTTGGCTTGGGATTTCGCCGATTTTTGTCGAGTGGCCCTGTTTCTTTCGCTTGTTGGTTTTACTCGATCGGCAGGTATAATACCTGGATGGTGAGATATCCTCTTTCGACGCGGTTCGACTCTGGTATCCTTTAGGGCTGAAGCCACGAGCATCCCTCTCTTCATGATGAGTACTGGATGCATGGTACGGGTAATAGCAGGTTCTCTCTTTACCACGTACGGTTCTCATCAGCACTCTGCCCGAGGAAAACCTGCGAACATCGACAATCATACACCCGAGTGTACCTTTAACCTTTAAAGGTTTTCACGAACAACGACAGCATCACAGCAACACTTGCGAGGACCATTGATTTCGAGCTGGTCAGCAATTCCAGACCAGAGTATTTCTTATGCTCTGCACGCACACATGCGATCACCACTTTTCTTTAACTACTGCCTTTTGGTATGTCTTCTATTTCAACCGGATATATATCCGATACCTAGATCGCTTTTTCGGGGTGAAAAAGTGTTACCTGCTCGTCTCCGCTTTGTATTGCGGTCTTCGCATTATTAGCAAACGTGGCAATATGTGGATGAACACTCGCTTTACCCATGGTGCCATCTTGTGCGTATGCGGCGAGCGGAAGTGGACGTTCAAGACTGCTACCGTCACGAATATACTGCGAACAATATCCATTTATATCTATTATTAACAATCATAACATACATCAAATAATATTTCATTTTGAGAATTTGATTATTATACAAAGTTTGCAGTGATTCTCGACAGGAATATAACAAATGGGACGACCAGAGATGTAGAATGAGAAATCCGGACATAGAATACATTCGAGACATAGTAGAGGGAATGAGTGATGAGAGGGTGAAATGTGTTTTGGCAATAAGGGTCGATGCATAAATCCCGAGTTCGTAATGCCTGTCGAGCGATTCCATAAGTGTGTTTTGAGTTGGTGGAGAGGAAATTGTCGCAGTAAGAGAGAGAGAGAGCGAGAGAGAGAGAGTCGTGACAAATTAGTGTAAGGTATAACTGGTTGGCATAGAGTTGGTTGAGAGTGGTGGTTGATGGGGAGGAGTGGCTCGCGGATGTAAATCTTGGCTGGCTATTCATAACGACGATCTATTTGGCGATGGCTGCTCTTAGCGGACAGCGCGTATAGATCAGTGGGTGCGATTTAAGTCGCTGCCACTTCCTTTGGCCAACCCAGGAACCATTTATCGACTTGGGACCTCGCCTTTCTTCGTTTTAGTCAAACTACCGTTCCGACCGCTTCCTTCCTCCAATTTCGTGTCGGCTTTAATGGTCTTCCGCCCGCCCGTCCCGTTTCTATTAATTTCCTACGCTCCAATGGGAATTCATCAAGGTTCCCTTTCCTTCCGTGTGTCTTCCTACAACACTATCTACTTCCACGCATACTAATCATATAATGTTTCATCACTTTTCAACCAGTTGATTATAATCTTCTTTTATTTATCATCTTTCTACTTCAATATGAGACATTCTCCATTCGGCCACCCGGTAGACACGGAAAATGAGTATCGCAGACTATTTCTATGAAGCCGTCGAGCCATAATACATGAAAACTCCTAATGCCGGGCCGTTTCAGTCCAGTATTATGTTTTGTTGCCGCGCGAAATTCCGGGAGAAGGGTAGACAGACAACAATGGCAGCAATCACCGTGTCCGTATATGTATATATATATATATATATATATATATATATACATATATATATATATTCGGGGTCTCTCACCCGCTCTAAATACCGGTGAGTCAGCCCTCGGGAAATCACTGATCTTTCATTCGATCCTTACACAGAGAGGAACTTTAATAATTCATCGAGGAAAACGATCAGCATTCAATTCGGTAAATCGCTCGTTACTAGAACCACCTCAATTTCTCGTAACCCTTCTTCTCTCATTTTCTCTCTCATTTTCTGGTACACCTCCTTTAAGATGCTAGTCTTATGTCGCTATCCACTCAGAGAAGCATCATTTCTTCTATCACCGAGTCCTGCGCATCTGATACTACTCTCCTCTGTTCTCGTTCTACCCAGGATTCCTTGGAGTCCTGGCCTTCCATTTGCCTGGGCGAGCACTTTTTGTACGCTTCCTTTCTCCGTGACTGATGGCCGAGGATGATGAAGCGACTTGGAAATTTGTAGGACGCGACGTGACGCGAAGGATCCTCTCTCCCTCTCTCTCTCTCTCTCTCTCTCTCTCTCTCTCTCTCTTTCTCTCTTTCTTTCTTGAGCCCTCCTCTCAAGCCTGGAGAAAAAAGTACAGCGGATCGAAAGTGGCGAGGAGGCGCCGATGGCTCCTTTGAGGATGATGCTGAGGGGATCTCCTTTCTCCCTGGCCAGCAGATTCTCCCTCTTCTTCAAGACTTTATGCATAGCAACGAGCCTTCATTGCCATTTTTGAGTGCCACCTTTAACCATCCACTAGACATCACCTTTATTACCTTTATTAGTCTTTCTTTGATCGAGAATCGAGAATTTGTTAAAGGACGATAAAATCTACTTATTTCCTGTTTCATTTCATATTATTGATTTTTAATTATTCGTCTACTCGAAATGCAACCACTTCGTCTACATTTATATTTGACGACTTATTAGGAGTATGTCTGGAAGAGAAATGGAAATGATGACATGTTGTTAGTATTTATTTATTGTCAGTATCATGATATTCTTTACTGGTTACGTGACACCCACGTTGCTTTCAATTCTTTAATGGACAAAACTGTCAGGTGGATTTGCAGTTCGGGAGCTTTGACGTATGTACGAGGAGGAGCTTTCACGCTCAGACACGTGATTGACGTGAAATACGTGGTGTATTCATGAGCTAATGTATTTCCAGTGGCTTCCAGTTTTTTCTCCCCAATTTTGAGAGCCGCCGGGTTAAAGTATCGAGTGAAATGAATTTTAAAAAAATCACTGTTTGAATTTTATAACTGTTTTCAATGTACTATAGTTTGGTAGATTTTAAGCGGCTATACAAAGTAGAGTGGTAGCAAAAGGGTAGAAGTATAAACGAGAGTGCAGAGCCTTTCTGGATGAAGCTTTATGTGAGCGCACTGCCTTTTAATGAAAAGAACTCTCCCTTCTCTCGTCAAATCCATGAAGTACAAGCGCCTCTGCCTCTTTTTAATTAAAAGCTCACTTCCCATTGTCGATTTTTTGGCGTGACCGCTTACTTCGACGATATCGCTTCGAGGCTAGGTCAACCTTCCACTGCTTCCTTCTTACAGAACAATACTTCATTATAATTTATATTCTTCGCAATTCGACCAAGCCTCGTTATTCCTTAATTTACGATGAGAAACTCGCTGCAAGTCTTTATAACAGTATCCAACACCATAAAAGAATATTTTCTTAATTTCATACTGCATCGTAATTTTTAATAAATGCTTCCAGTCACTGATAAAACAACAAGCAAACGCGCAACTGTAACTTTTTCTTAATAACTAACTTTTAATTCTATTGTTTATCTTCATTGTCATATTAACTATAAGATTATTAATGACATACAATCACATACAGTTAAAATTAGTAACACACTTCAATTAGCATCTTATATTAGAAGAATGATTAGAAAGAAAACTATATTTCCTAATTAATTAAATTAGAAGCATCGATGAAACTATTCTCCCTGAATTTAAATGCCGCGCCAAGACACTTGCTAGACGATTCGAAAGCTTCTAATAATCTTCCAGTGCATCGTGGGTAATTTCTTGCAAACTTCAAATTTCTACCAATAACAGGTAAGTGGAAGCAAGGAGCCAATAAGGTGGCAGAACCCGTTAAAGTTTGCAAGATTTTACCCGAAATGCACTGGTGGCTTCGCCCGGCAAACGCTCCCGCTTGGATCCGCGTCGTTCGTTAGTGCTTTTCTGATTTTATGGTGAAAATTCGGATTGCTGCTGCCAAAAGTATACTTAAACTGTGCGGAAAAGTATAACGAGTCGTGTGTGACGAGTGCTTGGATGGATAAGTGCCAATTTTATGGGATTACTTTCTTCAAGAGGAAGCGTCGCCTTTCGATCGATGGACGAGTCGATTTTTCCTGCACCACTTACTCGATTTGGATATAGCAGCTTCATCGCTGTTAAGGAATAAGTGTTGTTAGTGTTGTTAGTGTTGTGTGCTAATTGCATGTAGTGAATAAGTGCCAATTCTCTGGGATTACTTCCTTCAAGAGGAAGCAACGCCTTTCGATCGATGGACGAGTCGATTTTTCCTGCACCACTTACTGGATTTGGATATAGCAGCTTCATCGCCGTTAAGGAATAAGTGTTGTTAGTGTTATGTGTTAATTGCATGTAGTGAATAAGTGCCAATTCTCTGGGATTACTTCCTTCAAGAGGAAGCAACGCCTTTCGATCGATGGACGAGTCGATTCTTCCTTCTCCACTTACTAGATTTGGATATAGCAGCTTCATCGCCGTTAAGGAATAAGTATTGTTAGTGTTGTGTGATCAATGCATTTAGTGAATAAGTGCCAATTCTCTGGGATTACGTCCTTCAAGAGGAAGGAACGCTTTTGGATCGATGGAGGAAATCGATTCTTCCTACTCCAGTTTTCGGATTCGCATATAATGGCTTCGTCGCGCCGCGCTGCCATAACGGAAAAGTATTGGATCGTGTGTGAATGTGCTTCCCTTTTTCCGAAGGGAAGCGTCTCCCATTGTCTATCATCGATCTATGTTTCGCTCGATACTTCTCCTGCCACCTACTGGATCCGAATCCAGAGTTGGTACTTCGGCCACATTTGTCGACGCGAGTGAACAGTAACTTTTATTCGCGTTATTTGTAGTTTCAGTAATCCACAGTGTATGGATTTAGTGTTAGAAATTCGTAGCGTGTGCAGTGCAAAGTGTTTAAGTGCTCTTCAATATTATTTCGACAACAATATGGATTTACCCGCCTATGGATTACATATGGATTACATCGCTGGATCGGTCATGGCAGATTGCAGTTGTCGGTAAGTACCGACTGCAATTGCATCCACTACTTTATCCTTTTCTCCTTTACTTTCTGCATGGAATTTCATTAGGTTTCTGCATGTCCAGCGTAACTCACTCGTGTACATATATTATGTGCATTTATATTATTTGCAATATTAGGTGGAAGCCTTGTTATTAAATATTAATTGTGTGATATGCTATGATACATATCGATACTCAATAATTCTACTATTTATTTTAAACCTGAATATTTTACAAATTGTAATGTTCTCCCTTAAGAATATAGCTAATTTATCCATCCCACTTAATGAAAGACCTGAATTACGACAGTACTTTTAAGGCGCAATCACATTTCCCACGCGTATCCCCACCCTATTGATTAATTGGGGCGTGTTCTCCACTTGTCTTATCGACAGCCGATACAATTGTGTGATAACACTGTCAAATGGCTTTCTCTAAGAACTTCAAATATCTTTTTCTATCGTCATAATGAAGCACTCGTGACGTAACAGCTTTTCGATTCTCTTTACGTCACCTTTCCTCTTTTCCGAAAATGAAAAATGCTGCTACTTGAAGCAACTATTTATCTTCGGCTTCAAGATCGCATGAATAATAATCGGTATAGCAAAACCTACTCCTCGCGCGCTCCGGCGACGTCTTGAAGGGTGACCGGAAGAGAAAATTATGGGGGGCTGTCCGACCGATAAGACAAATCTCTGTCATGGGACACCGTAAGATGCCTCTAGATACACTGTCGTTAGCTGGATAAGTGTCACGGGTAGAATTGCATTTAACGAATGTGTGAAATAATAAGTACCATTTACACTCAAGTAAAGTGTACAACAACAATAAAAATTAAGTGGATTTTAAGCAAAATTCCAGCAGATTATAAGTTGATTTTATTACAGCATAATATTTCTTTAATTGATAGTCACATTTTCTTTAACCTCTTCGCGCAGGTTAAGTGGTTTATAGTTTACAAAAATTGTTAGCCTGTTAAAGTGGCAGTGATTTTTGAAGGATGAAAAAATCGAATATATTTCTTGCAACTGCTTTGACCTAACACCATATGCAAGAGCTTTTGACAACAAGTCCACCACCGGGCCTAATACCAGCTTTGCTTGGAACAATAGAAACATTCTGGGCCATCCAAAAAAGTGAATAAACCAGCTCGGCAGACTGGAAGAGGGATTGAAATAAAAGGAATCGAGAGGGAACGGATGAACAAAGCTATGAAAGTTGGGGAGGTAAAAAATTGCGAAACTTGCTCGGGATTTCGCGCGTTCTGGCGTTTAATATGACGATCGGTGTCGTAACGGGTTTTGCAGGCTAGCGTCCGAGTTCCAGAACTTGTTTAAAGTTCGGGATGCGGTCCTATCAATCGCGTGGAAACTTTCCTTCGGCCTCCACTCCTCGCTTCACTCACTTTGATCCTTCGCTCTTCTCTTCACGGCTTTCCCACCTCTAATCTTTTACTTCTCTTTTTTATTTCTTTCCGCGAGAAACTGGTCGCCGAATATTCTCCTCGAGTGCTTTAAGTGCATCGAGCTACGTCAACCGCTTGATGGATATACTCTCACCGAGTCATTGCACTTTAGCTTTTTTAATGTCTACATTTAGTTGAAAGTTGAACCATTTTTAAAACTTCATTTTCACTTTTTTAGATACCTCCTTCAATTTATTGGGAGATACACAATTAATAGTGTACGAATCAATCTCGAAAGCTTCAACCAATCGCAGGCACAGCGAATTTTCAATGAATTCGTAGATCTTGGAAGAAATCGGCAAAACACTCGAATCTCATTGAGATATCGGCATATTTTAGAGCATAAGAGATATTGCGATGGAGCCCATTAGAACAGTTAGGTGTTAACAAAGCAGCGCTTGACGAAAGCTTGAAATCGGCTGATTTGGTATTCGATACTCGGAGCGTGAAGTGATTAATTCGTGCGACCTGTTTGAATAACGATGAATTCGGCGTTCCCGTATTCTCGCACTCCTGAAACTCGAGGACGATAAAAAACTAGGATTAGTTTCCTTGGCGCGACGCGACGCGACGCGACGCGCGCGCGCGCGCGCGCACCAAGCTCGAGGAAGCAAAAAGTAAAAGCGGGTCGATCGCGGCGCCAAGCGAGTATTTGAAAGTTAAATCGCGCTCGACTTGCAAATCGTTCGTTTCGCCGCTGCCAGGGAAAAGGGCGAACTTCGTTGATTACTGGCGCACTAGCCAGCGATTGAATCTTAATCGTTGCTGGCCCTGATCAGCCCTCGATTCTTCCGACAACCCTCTGCTCGCGTCTAAATCTCTCTTCCCTACTTCCATAGCAACTCACATCCCTTCAAATACCTCTCACACACACACACACACATCTATAAAATTTATAGTCTTCTCCACTTAGTCATTTCATGCCAAATGTGCACTACAAGAAATCCATAAAACTTCCACAATTCAAGTTCACTTTGACTAAATCCAACCAGTTTTCTTCGTAACATTAATATACCAACAATAATACTACAGGAGAATTAATCTTAACATTTGAGAATGTTAGAATCAACATTCTGATCGAGCGCATACATCTATAAAATTCGTAGTCTTCTCCACTTAGTCATTTCATGCCAAATGTGCACTACAAGACATCCATAAAACTTCCACAATTCAAGTTCACTTTGACTAAATCCAACCAGTTCTCTTCTTAACATTAATATACCAACAATAATACTACAGGAAAATGAATCTTAACATTTGAGAATGTTAGAATCAACATTCTGATCGAGCGCATACATCTATAAAATTCGGAGTCTTCTCCGCTTAGTCATTTCATGCCAAATGTGCACTACAAGACATCCATAAAACTTCCAGAATTCAAGTTCACTTTGACTAAATCCAACCAGTTTTCTTCGTAACATTAATATACCAACAATAATACTACAGGAAAATGAATCTTAACATTTGAGAATATTAGAATCAACATTCTGTTCGAGCGTACAAATAAGATGAATGGAGCAGCGTGGGTTACGTGTTAATTTCAGATAAACATCCCTGAACAGTGTTTATCCGAGGGCGTAAAGTGTTTATCCGAAGAGGGAGATAGGCTGTATCGAGAAGGGTGAGGATGAGGGAGCGAAGGTAGCAAATCGCGTGGCTTGACCGAGGGCATTAATATTTGCACGGCTCATTTAATAGGGTAAACTAACCGGATCTGAAGGAGCCTGCTCCGTAATGAAACCCTCGTGGCTCTCTCTGTCTCTCTCTAGAGCTCTATAACTCTATAACTATCCTTCTCTCTCTCTCTCTCTCTCTCTCTCTCTCTTTCCCTCTTGGGAGAGCGCTTCTACTCCTCTTTATTGCCGACTCGACTGCCGCATTCCCTCACCTAATGCTCGATTCTGATAAATGAAATTCAGCCGGTTTTCGTCGACGGTATTAATAATGTCGACGGATCTACCCTGGCAAATTGCGGCTACCCGTTATTTAATACCAACGGTTCTATGAATCCGGCGATGCTTTGATACAATGGTTGTTCGATTTCAACTGCGGTGCTTAACAAGTTAGCCGAACCTTCCGATAGATTTCAATGGTCACCTCTACTAAATCGAACTGGACGTAATACTCTGGTAATTATTGGGTATATTCGTAGAATTTCCTTTTACATAGAGTTAGTATGTTTGAAAGGTCGAGTTTTGAGGGACGTGAATAGTCGGATAGAATTATTGTGCGTACACGTGTGTGTTTGATGTGCGAGATATGTGGAATTATGGAAGCGTAATACTGGTCTTAATTCAATATAATTCTCGATAGTTTTGGCATTGACAGGTTGTCAGAAGCATCAGCCGGTGAGAGTTCATGTGTCGAATTATACTAGTTTCGTAGTGTTTCTAATTTTCTACGGGTCCAATCTCACTAAGTGCATTAGGAGCCCTGCTCCACGTGGAACGCTCTCTGTTGTCGAGATCCATTATGTATTCGGGAGTAAGCAGCTTCCACCTAAGGCTCCATTCCCGGTTATACCAAGCACACCTATATTGCCACATTTTTCTGTCCTTCCCTTTTTGGCTGCTGCCATAGATTTAATACCTCCGAACTTCAAAGTGATGAGGGATCTCCTGGTAAATATTTATTTCGGCCACTCCTTTGGGCCAAACGAATTACTTTGGAGATTGTCTCCCCTCCCCCTCCCCCTCCTCTCGAAAGTATGCACCTGATTCATCCTCCTTTATCGTCTTCACCAGCTCCATGAAGCGTTTAAACGCAGACGTAATATGTCTTGCCAAGATCCTACAAAGTCTTTTTTCATTTAAGTAGAAAGAGTCATAGTTCGTAACCACTGATTCTACTGAATTTAGTTGAAGAATTATTTTGTATTTATGACAAAGTTGTAATAATATACATTCCTGCGTTACTACAAAAACTCTCTTTAAACAAAATTGATCTCTTTTACAAAATTGATTTAAATCTTTCCAAGGATTTCCAAGAGAGGAAAGGTTTTCTCGCGTGCGAGACTGCAATCGTGAGAACTCGGAGATAGAAAATCTCAGTGAAAAATCGTATCGTTACATATTCTTGGTAGCGGTAGAGACGCGCGATGTTTCCGGTGAATGCCGCAGACAATACAATAAATCTCGGTTGATCGAATGAAGGCACGCTAGGAAGCGAGAGAAGCGCCGCGCCGCGCCGCGCCGCGCCGCGCGGCTGTATTGTGCCAGTCCATTTGAGGGATTAAATTTCTTTGCTGAGCCGTTGAGCGATTTTTCCGCTCGGTGGAGAAAGTATAAAACGATTAAGGCTATGATTTCAGTAGTTCCGGCGGCCGCGCCGCCAATGCCGACGTCCGTTATCGACGATAAAGCCTTGAGTTAGGAAGATCGTAAAGGGTGCGGAGCTAGTTTAGCTTAGGGAATAGTGCACCTCGTAACTATGACATCAGCCTGGACACGTCTCGTCTTAAATTAAACGACTTTCCTTTGATAAGCTTCGTATATTTTACACGAGACATAAACTATATTACACTAGATCAAAGATAAACTCGTAACTTTATAAACTAGAACACGACAGTTTGAAATTGGTTTCTTGGAATATTTTTATATTACTGAATATTTAATTGGAAATGTAGAATGTTCTTTTTAAGGTTCCTTGTTATCCTAGCAATATTCTCAAGAATAGTTTCGTTTTATTTCCTCTCCTGTCCAAATGGAAAGCCTTTGTGTGGCCCACGAAAGCTAAGAGGTTACGTCTCTGTACTTTCTTTTACTGCAAAAAGGATTCGAGGTTTCTTTGCCAATGGGACTCTCCCTGTCAGTTGACCGCAATCCGAGATAAACGGGGATAGCAAGTGCACCATAAGGATTTGTATCACGTAGAGATAAAGTAGACTCCCAGAAATCCTGCTGGATTTCGTTGGACGCCTTTCAGTCATTCGCGTCATCCAGCCAGTATAAAGCTTAAGTACAAAAAGTAGATTGCCAGTCAGTAGAATCATATCATACTTGTTTATCTCAGCCCTAATCCTATATATTTATATATTTTAAATCTTAATAGACAAAAAAATCAGATATCAAGTTTGGAGTTCTGTCTATTTAATTAATATATTTTCTCAATATATTACTACTAAAACCTACAAGTTTGACGATGAGTTCAACGAGGTTCATCGAGGTAGAATATTAATGAACGTCCTTGCAATGGGCATTTGACCGGACATCCGTCGGTATTACTCTTCGGTAGAATGGAGGACGTTAGTTGCCAGTTGGCTTTTTATGAGCAATTCATTCTTGATGGATGACTGGTGGCAAGAAGTGAAATAGAAGGGGAGATTCCGTGGTGAACAGATGGCCGAACGAGCCGAGGAAAAGTTGGAGGAAAAGCGCTCGCTCGGGATTCCCGTCATTATCGAGAAATCGTGAAGGTAGTCGGCTGGAATGCCATAGACAAATCTACCCTCTATTATATGAACGAGCAATCCGATATGAATGGCTGTGTCCTCGGCCACTTGGACTCTTTCAATTTTATTCTATTACCAGCGTCAAGCGAAACCTTTGAAGGTACTCGCGCTCTTTGAGTAAACCGTGCCCTATTTCATTTTGTCGGGCAACGTGTCATTCGCGCCTACATTTCCGATATCGTTCAGCCTCCTTTCGCTCCGATTGCCACTTCAAAGTTCCACGATTTCCCTTCGTGTACCTTCTCCTTCTGTTACACCCGCCTACGCCCAATATTATATTCCCAGATATTATTCCTTTCAAAGACAATACAACTCGTAACAAGCACACTTTTCTTATCACGAGATACAAATGATTAATACTTCAAAGCTATTAACTCTTTATTCAATCTATCAAAGCGACATCAATTCTCTCTTTCTCGAAACTATCTTAAGTGATTCATTCAATTTCATCCAGGTGCTGAAGTACCACTTGAATCTAGCATAGTATTCTTTAAAAGCGCACAGGCTAAGATAGTGCGCGGACCTATCTCGAACATAATTATGCTAATGGGAATTCTAATAACGTCGTAAATTCACGCGGGCGTGCTCCATCAGGAGAGTAAGTGCAGCGCACTGTTCGAGAATGGAATTAGTCTGGCGTGAGACGGGACCACAATTGCCAGTGGAATACTTTTTTGAGGGGAGGAGGGGAAGGGGAGGGTGGGGGGTAACTGTTTTAGATTCCGGTGCATATCGACTCTCCCTTTGGGAGGTTGTCAGCGCTAGTCGGAAAGTGGGCCGAGATAGTTACATCGATCCTCTTGGGAGAAGCACCGATTTGATTTTCTGCTTTCGAGTGACCCCTCTGTTTCACTGCCTTTGACACATTCTCTATCCTCACTTCGCCCTTCCAGCCACGTTGCGCGCTCCACTCTTCCGAGAGCACTTAAAACCTTCTTTTTTTTCACTAGGAATAAACGAATAACCGATGAGATGCGAGAAAAATGAGTACGCGTATTTCTTAAAGTGGATGTAAATTTAAATAAGACTTTTTAATGAGGATAGAATAATATAATATAGAACTTGGTAGATCATTGGTTGAATTATAAATAAATCTCGATATTAAATAAATCTGGAGTCTTGAAATCTGTTCCGTTGGAGTGTAGAAAAGCAGTGGTGAAAGAAAGTGGTGTAATAGATTTATACAGAATGAATCCTGGTTTGCTTTGACAGAGAAGTTTCATTCAGTGGAAACGATTTGTTATTCCATCAGTAACACTGGATTAAGATGGGGAAAAGGTGAGTTTGGTGCGCGGAGAGTGCGTGGAAGATAAAACAGAAGATATAAAAAGGGAAGTAGAGAATCTGTGGGATCGTAAAAGCTCTCTTTTACGAGAGAAGGAAAGTAGATCGGTAATTATGATATTCATATGACGCTTGGATTTAACCGCTCGAATAGTCGCGCACCCTTGCAACCCCGATCTGATTTTTTTCGCCGATCTTCGCCCACTCAGCGTGGAAATTAAATTCGATTATTCCGATCTCGGTGTGCCGAGCTTTATGGAAATGGCACGATTCTCCAGTGTCTGTCTTAGCGTGAACTCAGCTTTCCACCGGCTGGGATAAGACGCCCTGAATTGCACGTTCTTTACGGGACGACGCCTCTGCTCGGGAAATCCTCAGCTTTATCCGAAAATTGATTTATACCCTGTCTACGCCATAATAGAACGAGAAAAAGATCCTGGAAGATCGGCCCGCTACCTTTTCCCAGGCTTCTCAGGTTTAAAGGCAAATAGCATTACTTCCTTTTAAATCCTTTAAAAATTCTCACCTAACATCTCATTTTATTCTTCTATCTATTTTAGCCCACACGATTTATTTATACTAGTAAATCCTTTGCAGTTTCATTTACTATTTATTTATTAATTATGTTCTCATAAATATTTCTTCATAGGTCGTGTATTCTTAGAAAGTATAATATAATTTGAATTTAATGCTAAAAGAAATTATCATCGCGTCTCTCTCAACATGAAGTTTTCAAGGCTGAGAAACTCGTGCTGGCCTCCTTTCTCTCTGGTAAACTGATTAAGAACCAAGGCGTGTAACCCTTTTCAACGTGTTGCTCAATATTAACGAGGGCAGGATGCTCGAGGGCGTAGCGGCAATAATTCCTCGGGAAGAATTCCGCATAAATGTTTAGGGGGACAAGAAACAGCGCGGCGTGAGCGTGAACCTTAAAGCTGCAAGACTAAACTACCACCCTTGGCCGCGGCTCTTAAATATTTATGAGGGCCAAGAATTCATTAAGTCACGTCTTTCGAGCATCGCCTTTAATTCCCTTTGCCTCCGCCTATTGAAAATTCTGCCTGCTTTCGCTCGATTCTCAACTCAATGGTGTTTCAACTTTTGGGTCAAGAATACCCCCTCTTTTTTCCAATAGTTATCAATCAAGAACGAGGAAAATCCTTCGCAATATTTTAAATATTCTAAGATTCTAAATTCATTCTTCAATGCTCTAAATAAAATAATAAATTATAAGATTTCGACAAGAGAATAGGCAAAATTCGATTGGAAATAGAGTGGAAATGGGTGTGAATAAAATTTTGGAAGGTTCTCACATGCCTTGTAAATCGAAGTGGTAAGGTCGAATTGTCTTAGGCACTTAGAACAAGCTGGTATCGCGATCTGGGAATGGTAGAGGGCTTAAATTGGATTCTGGCATGGAGGGAGACTCGTCCAAGAGCTAACCTAACGACGCTAGGCGTTCGCGGTCGCCACCAGGAACTCTAAGCAGTACGTCCTCCGGCTTCCTGGCACGAAGTTCTAGAACCTGCCGGAAGCAGGCCATCGTATTCAGTGCTTGCATTAAATTCGAAATGCGAACAGACTCCCTGGCGTGCAGAGAAGAGACCTTCTCGCTTCGCCTTCGCCTTCGGCTTCGCCTTCGCCTTGCCTCGGTTTAGTTAGTGCTAGTGCGCGCCACTGTACCTCGAAGCTTCATCGGCTTCTGTAACCGATTTGTGGTTTTCAATCTCCAACGGAAGACGCCACTCTCAGAAGCTCGATCCTCCATCTCGGATCCTTCACCTCGGATTATTACGTCCATGGATTATCAATGTATAATGGTTAGGCGGTGGATACTTAGCCAAGTGGGTGGTTCCTTCGACGGGAAAGATAGGTCATCAATCATAAAAATGAAAAAAGCCTCGTGTTTGTCATCATACCATGTAAAAAGAATATTTTGAATATTTTTCTAAGTCTCCCCTACAAGCTATTCCTTTAATACAGTCTTGTATTGAATGAACGATTTGCTTGCATCGGTTCAAATATTTATGAAATTTCGTTGATGGTAGATTGCTTTTATGTTGCTACTCCGAAAGGAAAAGTTTCAATATGAGACACCTTGTACGATAAAATTCTCTTAATTCAAAAGAATCCAAGGAATCCGAGAACCTGGAGAAAGCGTATTTACGGAGTTACGACGGAGTCACTGCAAAGTCCATTTCGTAGAGCCTAGTTGGGTCGACCGACTTTACTTCTTCTATCAGAACTTCGCTTTTTATGTGGCCGGAACGAGCCTTTTTTCATGGCACCCAACTTTCCTCGGTTTTGCTATACATACCAGCCGAATCGCAATATATGAACACCACAGCAGTGAATTGCTTTTTTTACATATTCTTCCTTACTTCGCCTTGCTCTCTGCTGCTTTTGCAGCGGAGCAGCTCTTTGCTTTTTCCGTCCGGCGCCTCCTACATCAAGCCTTGAAAGAACTTCGCTTGATCTTGCGCAGTAACATTTGGAACAATGGAGGCAAAGGTACTCTTACTCCCTTTTCTTATTGTTCTCCGCACGACTGCTAAACCAGTGCACAAAGGCTCGTAATGTTTAATGTGTTTTGGATTTCCTTTATGTTTAGTAAAAAAGTACTAGAAGTTCTGATAACATTTAATACGAGTTTCTCCACTACTATGTCATAGATATGTGGCAAGTTAAGTCGTAGATTTATTTAATACGACCCCAGAAACAAATGGAATTAAATGATTATAGTAAATACTTGAGAGTACACTTGTCCATCGTTCCTTATTCGAGCTTCTGCCGCAGCAACACTGGCAACCGACCCGAAAAGTGATTCACTTATTCATGTAAACCGTAAGCCCTCAATTGTGTTACCCAGCGCGATATTAACATGAGGGAAACTCACTTATTCATTGTATAATCCAGAACCGGATGGAGATTAGACTCTATATTAATGTTAAATGAGAGTGCGTTAAATGTCCATGCAATTGCTCTCGCAAGAATTGAATAATTAAAAAAGAAAGCCGCTAGCCAAACTATTAATCGCTCTTGCAATACAATTGCTGAATGTTCTATTTCTTGATTCTTTTGTTTCAATTGTAAGTTCTTATTGTACTGTTAATCGTAACATATATTTCGAATATGCACATGGAAGAACAGGACAATAGGGTCTGTTTTATTTAATTCCCTCGCAGACTGTCACCGGCAGCAATTGCGTACGACCTGATTGCACGATATCCGGCATATTGATTTAAGAAGGAACGGGGGCAAGCATTTCATTTGAAATTTCAATAAGAACGGTAATCAAAGAGCGAGGGCTCTATCGGCGAATCAAACAAAAGGACAGCTGGTACCCTGGCTTTCTTATCGACATTAATGAAGTGAAAAATTACTCGTTCCGCAACGTCATCCAACGTAACATTCATACTTTCTTTGCATCTATCCAAAGAACTGACCCGCTCGATTGATACCCATAAAACATCAACCCTGCCATTAACAATTAATTGTCTGCAACTCGATCTTTTTACGTCACACATTTACTTTGTTTAATTTCTAAAATAAGAAAAGCAGTATAATTAAACAGCGAAATCAATAAATACAACTGAAATAGTATAATACAACAAAATGTACAGGGTGATTCACTTGCCTTTGAATCGCCAATAATGGATATACGCCGTTGAAAATGGTATGATTATACGATGTTGAATAATTGTAATATAAAGGAGTATTTACCGAGTCTTTTCCACTCATTGACATTTACTTATAATATCAAATTGTACCAATAATGGAAACAATTGGAAGTCGAGTGCGAAGAGGATGATTAAAAGTCAAGTGACTCACCCTGTACAATTAACGAAAAATGAAGAGAAAGCGAATTTGTTTTTGGGAAAAGTCAGGGAAATTACAAAGTGTGATAAATAGAAGCAGTGAGTAAGAAATGCAAGAAAGGGAGCGGTAAAGATGATGGTGTAGGTTCGATATGGGGGTCAGGCGGTCGTCGACATTCCGGAACATTAATTTCAGAAGTGTTTCTATTCACACCTTGGCCAGGGGTTCATTGGCCGGTTTTCAAGGGGCGCTGGCTTCGCCTCTGGCTCGTACGCGGCCAGAGCTTGCTCGCAAGCTCTTTGAAAGCGGCTCTCCGAGCTCCCGTTTAATATTAATGGCAGCATTTGCGGCCCCGTATGGACGACATTTAACTAACGAGCCTCCTACATTCGGCACTAGCCGAGTACACCCTCTGCTCCTACTCCTCAGACCTTCTCCTTTTCTATTCTAACCTGCTTTTTCCTTCTCTCTAGTTTCATCCCTTTTTCCCCCAGCCTTCCCCTCTTCCGGAGAATCCTCTTCTCACTCTGTATACACCTGTTAATCGACACTTGATCCTTCAAACGTGCTGACCAGAACTCTGTGGTTGACGGTACTCGCTCGAAGAAAGTGCCTCGCCAACCAGATTCACGCGACATGTGTGAAACACGTCCACTTCAATCAAGTCACTTTGCAAAACTGGTATTCTTTAAAGCTTCATATAAAAGAAAGTGTGCTTTTTCGTAGAAATTGATAGTTGTACAGTTATTAATGTCGTTTCTATTGAAATCTTTTTGAAGTATAATCTCTGATAAGAAAAGGGTCCTGTTGAATGTTTTATAATAGGTTATTATTTATTCAAGGTAATCTTGGAGTTCTTTTCCGTGTATTAGCACTCGGCGAAAAGGAGAGATGAGTGCACAGTAGCTGAAGATTTTTTCCTGTCGTCGTCGGGTAGACAAGAGATCCGTCTACACGGCATTGTCAGGGCATTGTAAAGCCGAGGGATTGATCGATTCGAGGCATTGTTTCGCCCGCAGTGTCGCTACCAATCTTGCGACAGGATGTTCATTATAGCGGCATTAAAAGACCTCTCGAACGTCGGAAACGATGCCGCGAAAGAAGCAAGTCTTTTCGGAAGAACCGCCTTTTATAGGTGGACAGAATTCTGTCATTCACAACTGGGAATATGAAAATAATATTAAGATTATAGCACATTTTCTTCTGTTTTTATTACAGATTATTCAATCGAATAATTAATTCATTCAGACGTTATTAAAGTATTTAGTACTAATTTTACACATAATAATGTCTACCAAATACTACAACATCTCAGGAATAAATTCTTACAAGAGAAGTTTAATGGGAGAGAAAAAAGCTTGGGAATTTTGGGTAAATGACGCTGGTGGCGTTTGGGTAGAAAAGGGATCGACGCCCTCGAATAGTAAAAGCGGCCTAACAAGGCATCAGCTTTATGGACTGGAAAGAAAAAGAGATGCCCACAGTTCTCCGGCACTACCTTCCGTGAATCTAAAACACAACCCTTTCCCCTTCTCATTGTTAGAGGAGCGCAAGAGTAAGATTTTAAAGGCGACTGCAAACTCGGCTAAACTGGGCCACAATGATTTCCGCCCCTCTTCCTTCCTCGCTCGTTATTAACGCTCCAGGACTCGCTCAGGACACTCGTCCTTCTGTGGTCTCTGCTCGCCTCGCTCAGCTTTACTTTGAATTCCAGTCCACATTGCACGAATTTTATCGCCCGTAAGACCGATCTCCTAATCCTTTGCAATAGTCATTGTGTACTTTGTGCTAGTCGCTGCACTAACACTTGGCAAATTTCAATGTAACTTTTGACATAGTAGAGAAACGTGTAGGGGAACATTGAAATGTCATATGTTCGAGAACGGAAAGATGAACAGTGTTCTGTTATCAGTGAAGTTTCAAACGAAGTTATAGAATATTTAATATCATACTAAAATGTATTATAAAATATTGAGAAATAATATTAAAGTAGTGTACGTGTCGATTTGAGTGGACCTCTCGAATTCTGTTTTCCACAAACTGGCAGGAACATTTTGAAAAAGTTTCGGAAGCGAGTGCGTGCGGTAACTAGGGTTCTTGTTCTGGAAGCATGGATACACCATAATTGCCGGGAGCGAGAACAAGCGCGAAGCTGATCCCCTAACTTGTTTGGAAGCTCAGTCCGATAAGTTGAGGGCCGCAGTTTAACTTTGATAGCTGCCTCGAATAGTCAGTCGTGGATTGGCTTTAATTAGTGACGATTGGATCATCAGGAAATGTCGAGAAAGCAAACCGCAATACCAAACTAACATCTTCCTTGTCTGACTTGTCTCATTCTTCCATTTTATTCACCCATTTTTCTTCTTCTACTGAATGTACAACAAATGTCAGTGTGCCATTAAAGGCGAAAACTGGAATTGCTGGCGGCACTCGAAATATCACGTTGCAAACTTTCTACGTCTACTGTGCACTTTCCAACGCTGTCTTTTATTGTCACGACTCCCCTGCAATAATGGCTGACGGCGAAACTATAATTCGTCCATGCTACGCTCCGCCAATATTTCCACGGCAAATAGTTGAAAATCTATTTTCCTCTTTTCCAAGCCACCCTTTGGCATCCGGGAATCAATCACATCCAGGAAATATTTCATGGTAGACGAATATCTCCTGTGAAATACCTTCGCGCTTGTTTTCCTAGCATTGGGAAATATTTGCACAGGCCTAACATATTTTTTCCGTACACAGCTAAGACACACCTTCCACAAACATCGCGATATTTATCAGATTTCTTACAGTACATTAAAAAAAACATTAAATACTGATAAAAATTCACATGAATAATATATTCTTTACAATTAAGAAACTGTATGAAACAATAGTAAAGGAAAGTCAGAATAAAAATATCTGTCACCTAAACAGGATTTGAAAATGAAATTGATTTTTCCCTTGAAAAGTAAAGGGCGATGAGTTATGTTGCTGGGGACTCGGAAGGATTTTCTTGGTTTGCGGAGGGAACGTGCGAGTACAGCAGGCTGGTTTACGGATGATACGTGATGCGAAATGTTGATAACACGAGGCGAGGAGTAAAAGCCGAAGGCAATGCAAGCGCTCTGGCTGGGTAGCTGTACAGTTGGCAGCTGGTTGGATGGGTGGTAGTTGGTAGTAGTTGCTTCGAGGAGAGAGTAGGAACGAAGGAAGGAAAGCAGGCAGGCGCGCGCGCGCGAAGACGAGGGCGGAAGTTTCTAACCGCAGCTTTATTTAGCGAAGGCAAATATTGCTCTCGTCACGCTGCAGGGAATTCAAATGCCGACTTTCACCCTTTCTACACTCCTCTTACTACACTATATATCTCTGTATATTCTTTCCCTTTACCTTCCGTTAACCTCCCCTTCCATTTCCCTTCTCTCACCGCCGAATTTCCTCTTCTGTACATAGACCGCTTCGGCTCGGATACAATCTAAACCCAATTATCCTGGTATCAAGGGCTTTCAAAGTAATTAACCACAATAGTGCCTTATGTTCCGATCTACTAGCTATTTTAGTACTGTTTTTCAAGAGTTATTATAGGTCCCTTTATTTCTGCTTTCATGTACTTTTATTCTTATAACTAAAACGAAGAACTATTCATAAAGAAATGAATGAATGAATTAATTAATTCTAGTGAAAGTTTATGTCTCCGAATATTTAGAATATAAATATATTGTTGAGGGAGATTTTACATTTAATCAGCTTGATCTCTCGGTTTTATGATTTTAAGCAATATTTCTTATGGAACGATAAGGGAAGAGAGTTGCTCGACGCTAAGAGCATGAAAGGCGGAGCAGGGTTAGTTCGACAGAAGTATGGGGAAACCTCGAAGAAGAGGGCAAATGGAGGGCGACCATTATTTGTTTCCCGACGGGCAACTTCCACGTAATTCTTGGGTGGCGCGTTGTTCCCTCAAGACACGCAGGGATGCGTGCTCCTCGTAGAAATATAGTCGCTAGTCACGCGAGCTTCAACTCTGAATGCACCTGCATGCGAGAAGAGGCGAAGATCGAAAGGCAAATTGCACTCCTAGAATTCCCTTTCCTATCATTGCCACGCTCTTTCCTCCTCAACTTTATTTACGCCAGCTTTTTTTTGGCGCAATAATGTTAGCACTGATAATACCTGGGCTATTTATTTAACGAGGCCAATTTACAGTCAAGTTTACATGCAGGCCTAAATGAATTCCCGTATAACACGCCGGCGTGTATCACTTTCGGAGTTTAGGCCGCGTTAAAATACGATTTGGATTACAGGCACGCCATTCTCGCCGAGTTTCATACACGGTACACCCATTCCACTGTTAATTAAACATAACTTCGCCCTGACAAGGGGCTCGCTCTGTTAACACGGAAGTCTCGAGCCTGCCCGGAAAACACTTGCATAGACGCTTGTATTCATTCACGAGTGACTCCACTTAGTGTCAATGTTTAAACAAACCAGTACTTGAAACAATGTTACAAGTCTACTTTATATAATATTACATTCGTACAAATATTCTCATTGTAATATTAATTAATATTTGAACGATGAATATTTATCATTGTAATTAATATAGAATTAAACATTCATAATGAGGCTTTAATTTCTCGTAATTTACCAAAGTTCCACCGCATGTTTTCGGGTCAGGTTACATATTGGGAAGATTCTTGGTTCTATTTGAACGAGTACTTACCTTATCGAGAATATTTTATATAATATTACATTCGTACAAATATTCTCATAGTAATATTAAATAATATTTGAACGATGAATATTTATCATTGTAATTAATATAGAATTAAACATCCACAATGAGGCTTTAATTTCTCATAATTTACCAAAGTTCCACCACATGTTTTCGGGTCAGGTTACATATTGGGAAAGATTCTCGGTTCTATTTGAACGAGTACTTACCTTATCGAGACGAGAATCATGGCGAATATCAGGTACTTTCCAAGCAGCGGTACGACCAACGATGTCGGTGGAATGATCTCGACGACCAGAAGGAAGAACACGTGAAGACTGATGAGAATGGAAATAGAGAGGGTTACCTGTAACAGAAAATATATAACAAAATATAATACTGATAAGATAAATTATTTATCAAAATTCTAAAATTCTATAATTAGTTACAAGACTCTTGAAATGGTTTAATCATTGTTCTAACCGTTGAAATGAAAATCAACAGGATCAACGAAACCTACATGCATGTCACTGTGGTAATACATAGTCGAAGAAGGAAGGGAGAATAGAATATATAATATAATACTAAAATGTATTATAAAATATTGAGAAATAATATCACAGTAGTGCACGTAGTGTAACAAAATATAATACTGATAAGATAAATTATTTATAAGAATTCGAAAATTCTATAATTAGTTACAAGACTTTTGAAATGGTTTAATCATTGTTCTAGCCGTGGAAGTGAAAATCAACAGGATCAATGAAACCTACATGCATGTTACTGTGGTAATACATAGTCGAGGAAGGAAGGGAAGGGTTGGTGCGAATGCCAACTAGGATATAACCAGGGCAACTCTCGGATCCCCGCATTCCTTGGTCCGAGTTAATTACGGTGATTAGCTTAAGCGGTCAGTGATCGAGGAGTAATTAGTTAGTTGTGCCTCCCTCGAGGGGTGGAAGCCAACGACGAAATGTCGAGGCATTTAACTCCCATTGGCTCAGAGAATGTCAAAGGAATCGACGGCTGATTTGCTTTGGTACACTATGCGATACTAAGCTTCGATAATAGTAAGGTCAACTTACAATCAGTTCGATCTATAGTTTCAATTTGATAATCAATTCAATTTTCATCAGTTCTAACAGAAATTCTTTCTCACTCATGACTCGTTCCTATCTCTTTTGAATTAATTAAATAAACAAGTTGGCACGCTGCACTTTTATTAAACGTCAATCACGCTAGAGAGAATTGCAGCAAAAGCTCTCTCGGTCGATTCCTCTCACTCTTTTTCACTTCCGTCGGTTCTCTCTCTCTCTCTCTCCCCCGCTTTTCTCCTCTCGGCGCTCTTCAATAGAGGCGATTACGGCTTGCTGGGAGTGGCGTGAAATGCGGAACAATCGTTGTAACGCCGCATTTATTTGGGACTGCTTTATGTAGGTCGCCGACTCTTCCGCTTTCGAGGGAGGAACGCTCGTCGCACGGCGATATGCACTTGCCAGCAAAAATATTCGAACGCCATTCTTTCCTTCCGCAGTTTTGTCATTGCCGATGTTCTCGGCGCTTGAGAAACCTTTTCAGTTTTCTTTGGTAAACGCTTTGCTCATCGTATTCTTCTTTATTTCGTTTTTATTCACCGTCTTTGCCTTAGCAAAAAAATTAAAAGGAACAAAAAATCGACAGGAGTAAGATTACAATGAATGTAAATTTTGAAAGTCATTGGTTACATCGTAAATAAGATTGAAGGGCTGAACATTGACCAGGTGAAAAATGACTGGCGAATATCGTGGATAGCTGCTCTAGCAGAGGGCATTGCTATCACCGAGTCCTTTCCATCTCCCTCGCTCTTCTCGTCGCTTTCGGAGCCGGATTATGAGATTCCACGCTTCGAAAAAGCAAGTAAGCATAGGCCATGCAATTTTCCACGGGTCTGCTGGCCGAGCCGGGTCAATCACCGAGCCCCGTTATTGCTTATCGATTCCCTGGATTGATTGACATCTCAGCCAGAGAGGCGCAAAAGCTCGTCCTTCCATCTTTCACAGGGGAAAATCTGGCGACTTTTTTCTATCATCCTCATCTCCCCTCTTACACGAACCACTCAGTTTACACCGAAATATACCAAAAAAAACCGTACAATCTAATACTTGGGAAGAAATTAATTAACTGAATTAGATTAAGGATAAATTATTCCTTGAATTATATCAAAGCATTTGATAAATGACTGGATTAATAAAAGAGCATGCGTTAAGACAATACAACAGGCGCAAAGTGCGATAGCGAACAGATTCCATAAACGAGTGGTATTAAAAAGTTAACACTCGCTTGGTGGTGCTGTTGAGAGTAAGATCATGAAATATGCATTCACAGTGAAATATCTCTATTTCAACGGCTATTGGATCTCTCGACTCAACAACCATTGAAACGAGAGACGGATCAGTGGAAAGTCTGTATGCACTGCGCCGCATATACAAATCCCTTTGCGCCTTCCTCTACTTTCTGTACTTTCACCATTACTACGAACAGTACTGTTACTTGAAGAACTCTTAAAAATCATACTCTTTAAATTAGATTAGAAACAGCTGATCGAGAGAACAAAATTTTTTTTCGTTCACTCGGTCGAATAGAGCTCGGCGGAATAAATGGTGAAAAATGGAATAGGGAAAGAGGAATATTTAAGGAGAGGATAGGTCGACGTGCTATTGGCGGGAAGGGTAGAAGGATGTGATGGAAAGGGTGAAGGTAGAGATGAAAAATAGTGGGCGCTGTTGGGTTAGAAGCAAGCAGCGTGGCATAGCGTGGCGACTAGGTTCCGAGTACAGATAAGGGGGAATAACGAGGCCGACGGCCGGAAGAGAACTAATTCGGCGCATATTTCACACGCGCCCCCTGCCTCACAGGAGGTAAGGATAGGTACGTTCTCGAGGATGAAGAAATTAATTACAACGCCCCAGTTCTACACTGCCACCCTTTCCCTTCGTTCGCCCCCTCCCACTCCTCCCCCCCCCCTCCCCTTCTCATCCTTCTCCGGTTGGATTAAATCGCCTTTTCCAAAACCTCACTGACCAATATTCCAGCTTGTCCTTGTCCAATTTCTGCTAGAATTCACACTGTAAACCCTTCTCTTGAAATTCATTTAAGTTTTCTCACTGAACAATCCTTTGATGAATTATTATGACAAATTTCTCTGTCAAATGAAAACGCTTCTGTGTCTGTCACACTTTACGCGTGTAATTCAGTGTTAATGACCACTTCAAAGACAAGAGGAAATTAAACACTCTCGTGAATGGCATACAAAATTCTGTGAAGGATTGCCGGATAGTGGACACGGAGCTCTTGCAAAATGAAATTCGACGCTTGTGCTCTAGTTTTCTGGAATGTTCAGGAGTACACTTTCAATGCTTTTTGAAGCGATGAGGTGGCAAATAGAGAAAGCGCTTCAACTTGATTTGTGCAGGTTTTCGATTTAGTCTTTCCTCGAGAGCCGGTTTGAATTGTAACGTTTAAACAGCGGCGAAAGCAATCTACCGAGAGAATAAATGACAGAAGCAATTCCTGTAGCAAGCGTTCTCGCATGGGCTCTCTGTGTTTATTAGAGCAGTCGTCGTCCAGGTTCGAATACGCCCGACGAGCGAGGAAGATGAAAGCTGCGAAAACAAGCAATTACGATCGGTTTTCCTGCCAGCGAGCTTCCGGCTAGCCAGGGAATTGCTTTGCCGGCAATGCCGTGCTCGCCAATGCATGCACAATGCATTTTGCTAAATCTGCTAATAGATTTGACGATCAGCCAGTTGAAAGGACGCTTCCTGCATCCTTCCTCGTTTCCCACTCATTCTCTCTCTCTCTCTCTCTCTCTCTCTCTCTCTCTCTCTCTCTCTCTCTCTCTCTCTCTCTTGCTCGTTTAAGTGCACCACTGAATTGTCCCACCAAGCCGAGACCGATCGGAAAGTCAGACTGCATTTCCTTTGAATGCTTCTCTCCAATTTCCACCGAGATGATTGAACTTTTTCACCCATAAGAGCGAGGAACCAATGAATGACCCAGTTGAAAGACAAGTGTGTGGGAACAGTCTTCTCTTAATTAATTTCATGCGATCGTCGATATTCGTATTCGAAAATTGGATGATTTGTACTTTGTACTTTGTACTTTGTCTGCCACTCACCTTTTCACCACTATCGCTGGGTAGATAAAAAGTCAGCACCGTCAGGAAGGAAATCCCCATGCAGGGAATGATGATGTTCACTGTATAGAACAGGGTTTTTCTCCTCATAGTGATGTTGAAAGTGATGTCCAAGTATGGCTCGTCGCAGCACGTGTAGTACTTTTCGTTTCTACGCAGAAAAATGATAAAGTCTTTATTAAGATAGTAATACTTTAAAGGAGAAACACTGATTTCTTGTTTTATATAGGAATAATTACTTATTTATTCCAATTATTCATAATTAACGATTGTTTCTCTTGATTAATGATTAACAAGAGAAGACTATGAAACAAGCAGTTCATTTATCACTGCCTCTGTCATTACTTCCACTGCATACTTCATGACTCCCTTCAATTCAGCAATTTGCCTTGATTGCTTAGATTAAACTGCGCTTTTAAGAGTTTGCCGAGGAAAAAGTGTGCGCAGCAAAGAGTTCCATCTGCGGGGCTAATGTCTAAAAAGCGAGGGATAATGGGGAACTTTAGTTGGCAAACTGTAACGTGGCGCGGGCAGCGATTCCCACTGTAACGCTAATTGAGTCTCGGCAGAGACGAACTTACTTTAAACTTTCCTACCAGAATCACGAATCTATCTTCGACAATGTACTTTTCCATTTTATTCTTCACTAAATAATAACCAACAAACAAACTTCCTAGATTGTGATGCCATACGAAATTTCACTGTTTTTTGGAAAAGTGCTCTCGACACGAAGAGTGAAAAGGTGAAATGTCGTTAGTTTCATTGGTGCGAGGGATGCTCTCTCGTCGAGCGCCTATTGAAATATGCGCGAGGATACTCTTTTTACACTGTAACTCAGGCTTTGATCATGCACAGCGAAGCGTGCATTCGAATTTCCGGTATACATAGTAGGAGGGACCAGTTTTCGGTCACGAAGCATTGTACATTTTTCGAAAACAATGCTTGCCAGGACTACACATATAGCGCCGCCACCGCCGGAGTCATGAACTCTTCCGGTTAGTCAGTGGGAATATGAGACTCAGCAAATATTTCGTAACTCTGCTGATTCTGCTAATACGAGAATATGAAATATTGGAACAGCTGTTTCTGCGAATTGATCGAGTACTCACCTTACAGCGGGCACTTCGAGGATGTCCCATTCGACGGACATGTAAAATTCGGAAAGATCGACGCCGACTTCTACCACGTTGCTGCTCGACTTCTCATCCATGTGTCTTAGGTCGACCTAGGTGAAACAAAGGAGAACGTTCGCATTCATTTAAACTGCCTCGGCCTCACTCGCTAGGATCATTGAACTTTCATGCCCACGTAATTCATCTTTCCATGACAAACGTGCAGTCTCATTAACAGTCTAGCTTGAGAACATTCAACTCTGGATGCAGTGTGTCGAACGATGGCGAATCAACCACATATTCTGCTTTTCGACAATTTAATAAATACCATTTCAATAATGGTTCATTCATCGAAATTCGTTCAATCGTACACTGACTTATTTCCCGATTAATTCTGAAGTAATAAATTGTATTAAATTACAATATAGTTATATTAATTGTACAATGTAAATTTAACGATTAATTACCACTGAATATCAAGATAATTTTGATAATCTAGTCACACTTTAACGTGACTAACGAATGATCATTTATCCTGTCAACAATGTTAATTCTTGAATATTTCGATTCCGCGATATTGTTGGATTCGCCATCGTCGCTCGACTCAACAGCTAATTAATTGCGGATAACTCCGAAATCAGACGTGAGAACTGCACATTTGCGCGTAAACGGGCTAAGTACGAACAATAAATATCTGAAACAAAGTCGACAGTGCATGTCTCGTGATGCACGTTAGTGTTTCGCAAGAAGCGCAACGAGAGCCAAAAAACTAAGAGAACAGTAGGGATGAAAAACGTAGAGGCCCATTGCAAACCCTGGGAGGTTCAAGAAAAAACTGTTTAAAATTCTAGAACATACTATCAGCAGAATATATCCTCATCAAACTAGACTTATATATGTATATATATGTATATATGCGTGATATACATATACATGTAATATAAATATGCCTCGCTTTCCAACTATGTGCAGCAAAACGGACAAACAAACTCGGACACACTGATCAAAAACTCAAGCTAATCGCTAAGCAAAGTCCTAAGAAATACGAGGACACGTCCTACTCTTCGGCAGGTAGCACACGTGCGCTCAAATTCGCTTCCGCCCACGTGCTGATCGTTGCTCTCTCTCTCTCTCTTTCTCTCTCTCTCTTTCACTCTCTCACTCTCTCCTCTTCCTCTCTTACTTTCAGACTCGTCATCATCTTCCTTCTTTACGAGAAATCATGAAAATTTGTAAGATCTCCGAATCCGAAGACTCGTTCGATCGTGACTCGAGCGAATTTGAGCCTGTGACAAGTTGCTTTTGGCAACCGTAGCACGTGTGCGTGGGAGAAAAAACAGGCCTTTTGACCCTTTCGAGCCCCAGGTTTGTCACTGGAGTCGAGGAGTCGAAATGAAAAATTTGACAAAAAGAGAAGAACTGCCTCGCCGCTGGAGCCTAATGCACTTTTATGTCACGGCCAATCTCAATTGTGCGACTCATCACTTTCGATGCTAGCTGCACTTATACAAAACTGACAAAAACATTGGCCATTAAAACAGAATTCGCCTCGCACAACATACACAGAGCCGTGGCCGCGCGTTCGCATACAAGCTGGTCATGGCATGATATCACACACGTACAACATACGTGGAAGATGCAACAGACATATTCCTAATCAACGATGACAAAAGACGACGATAGTATCTAGCTAGTCATATGCAGAAACACTCAAACAAGTCGCTCGTGTGTCCTGTAATTCCTCTGTGTTAATGTCAACTGTTTGTGCAGTGGGCATTAACTTGTAGCTGGGAAATGAAATAGGCAGTAGTGCAAACCCAGATAGACATTTATCCCGAGTATTGTGTCATTCAATTATCTTTTCTTTTTTTTCCCCCCTTTTTTCTAACATAGTCACGTTCATTTTACTAGAACGTGTCAGCCAATAGTTGTACTCTTCTATTATTGTAGTATTTCAAAGATAATTTGATTAATCACCTTTCGATGCGACTTTAATATAATAATTCTATTATACTAGATTGAAACGTTCTTTTATTATATATACAAGATACAACCATATGTCTATCTGGGTGTCGTGTAGTGTGTAGCAAGTGTGATAGAGTAACAGCCATAATTGTTCCATGGATCCGGTGAATGTATAGGGAATGAAAAAAACAATGGACGAAATGAAAAAGCCTAATTCTTTATGATTGACCGGCACGGTTTAACAGATGATACAGTGAAAATAATCATGTTAATCTGTGTTAAATCGATCAATGGTGTTCTCGTATTCTGAACTGGGCAGCTCGGGCAGAATTTGCTCTTCTAACTTTCCATCAAGGATAACATTAGTTTCTAATCATCGATGATAGGTCGATTATTTACTCGTGTTTTATTATCAATTGCTGTGTTGTGATAGAGTTTAAAGTTGAGCTGGAATAGCTCGATATTCGTTGACATTCAGGGACCAGAAAACCATGCAGTCATGTCACCGCAGGCTCGTTTCCAGTTTCCACTGGCCGATGCAGTAGTTCAACCGCACGATATGTCCGGCGCATCGACCACCGCCGCCCTGCCTTACGCCAATTTCATAGATCTCTTTCTCTTTCTCTCTCTCTCTCTCTCTCTCTCTCTCTCTCTCTCTCTCTCTCTCTCTCTCTCTTGTTAGTTCATTTCTCATAAATATTAACTTTTAGAATTATTTCAAGCCTGCCAATTGCAACGAGATACTGACAGAATTTCTATTGACTTTCTGAAACTTATTAATCCTTTCGTTTTGTCACCGATACTAACTTTTCACAGGGCACAATGTTCTAGCATAGCAATCCTATTGGAAATCTCAGCGGAAAGTATTTCACGACTGATTTGCTCCCTCGTAAAGTCGAGGACTTCCCAATTACAGAAGCGATCAATATGTGAATAATTCATCTAGTTATAGGAGCCTATCGGGAAAGAGTCAGCTAGGGCAGAGACCATATGATTTATGCAGTGGGGAATCATTCCGGGGAAAATTTGTCCTACTGATTAAGGCTCTTCCGTTAGAGCGCTCTGCGATCGTCGACTCTGATCTTGCGATATCAAATATACATGCAGACTCATTCAAGAATATTATATTAATTCGAATATTACGAAATACTAGATGAAAGATATTACAACATACTGTTCTTTCTATTGATTATTTTTAGTAATAGTAATAGTTGATACAATATTAAAAAAACCTGTTCGATTTCTGGTTTAATCGAACTTTCAAATGGCACGATGCGAAATCTCGTATATTAAGGGAAATCAATGGGGAAGGCGTGCCGATAAGAATATATTCGGCATGTATATTCTCCCCGTAGATTCTCCGAGGGAAAGAATGAAAGAAGGAAGGCTAGTAAGGGGTTTTATGGGCGGGAGCACCTGAACTGCGGTAACTTTGCCAAATGTCCTTCGCAGTAGCCGCAAATCTTATCGATTGCCTCGCCCCACTCTTTTAAACGTATCGGCAAGAAAGGCTTCTTCCTCCTAGAAGCATTTCACTGTATGCTCGCTAAATGCGATTTATTTCCTTCCTCCGCCTCCTCGAGCGAGCATTCGCTTCCTCCTTGCGGAGACATAATTCGGTGATTCTCAAGAAGTATCGTCATGAGAGAGGAAAGCTTCCAGTAACATCCCAGCATTTATTGTCGTGTCGGAAGCACGGGAACCTCGAGGATTTTCAAAATGACCTGTGTCTTCAAAATTTTATGAGAGATTTCTTCAAGAGCGTCTTAAACCAGAACCACTTCAAAGACAATTCCATACTATGTTTCACTAACTTTTTACTCCTCAACATTATATAATAATTTAATTTTGAATGCAAAGGAGATTTATTATCATAGGAAATAACTTGTCTGTTACAAATTTAGTTAACACAGAGAAGAGGAATGCTTGACTCTGTAAAAAAAAAAAACAGGTCCCAGATGATCAATCCATGAAATGGAGCACCTTATCATGGAAATTTACTGGCGTGTTAAGTCGGGGTCAACCGCTCTCCTCATCTTATGACTCGTTTTTCCTCGGAGCGCGTTATGCACGGGCTGCCGAGTGTCCCCGACAAGCATGTTGTTTCGAAACATCCGCAGTGCAGCACTACTCGCACAGACCACCCTGTCTCGCACCCCCCCCCCCCCCCCCAATACCGTTACTCTCCACTCCACCCTCGACATGGAAAACCTCCAGACAACTTGCGATGCTTCCTACCTACTTCCACTGGCCAACCCTTCAACCACCCTTCTTTCTCTTTCCCACTCTTTTATTCCCAGCTGTGATTAAACTTCTTTTAAGTTCTACGTCTCGGATTAAATTCATCCCTTCATAAATTAAAGAAACTTTACTTGGTTATTCTGATTGACTAAAATTCAATATGATTGATTTTCAATTTAACCTAAGAACTTTAATAAAGTTTGTCAGTATTCTTGTGATATTAGTATTTGTGGTTTGATAGAAAGTAGAATTACTAAGAGAAAGCCAGCCAACTTTTCTTAGATTGAGAAGTGGGTGATGAAAGATGCTGAAGTAGTCGGATGGATTTCGTCTGCCAAGTCGGATGCAGAATTAACTGCGCTCCTTTCTGTGGTTACTGTAAACGCTCGGCCGGCAACGGGAGGATATCTAACAGGTCACTAGGGACCACTCAACAGGTACATCAAGCTTCATGATGTACCTACATGCATGCATCAAAGGTTCCCGTTGAATTGGCCAGATCTCCTTCTATCCACGTAAAATAACATTTACTTTTCTCTTGGCCTTCGAGGACCCCCTTAACCGGACGAATCACCTTAAATAAAGAGTCCTTTGAAACTCACCGAACCAATACTTCTATTTACTATTCGATACCACACTCCTTTAAAAAGACACCGTTAAAATATCAATAAATTTTCACAGGTTTCACACCTTTCGTCAAGGATAAATAAAAGAACGATTTCATCTCAAATGACTTTATACACAGTTCAGTTTTAGAGGTTTCATTTCGACACTGTGAGATAAAAAGGAATTTGGTAACTGTGGAAAAGTGATATGGATGATATGCATGGCCTAATTTCGATGGGGGTTGGCACTCACTGGGACAGATGGAATTAATGAAAAGCTCCGCATACACGACCATTAATTCCACGTCGCGCTCAAATTTAACGATGCAGCGGTCGGTTCGTCGGAACAGTTTAGCGAATAATTCATGAATGATTAGGCATCGACCATGAAAGCTTTATTTAAAATTCTCTCCATTGATTTCTGTATTAAGAAAATAATAAACTGAGATACTTTAGTATTCTAATCTTAAAGAATCTTAGTAATATTACACTTAGTTAGAGAACGTAATGTCTTTCTGTCTTTCAGTAATTGAGTCGCGCTCAAATTTAACGATGCAGCGGTCGGTTCGTCGGAACAGTTTAGCGAACAATTCATGAATGATTAGGCATCGACCATGAAAGCTTTATTTAGAATTCTCTCCATTGATTTCTGTATTAAGAAAATAATAAACTGAGATACTTTAGTATTCTAATCTTAAAGAATCTTAGTAATATTACACTTAGTTAAAGAACAGGATGTCTCTTTGTCTTTCAGTACTTCAATTAGTATGTAATAGGAGTATTTCAACAAGGGTTTCAAGTGTTAAAAGTGTCTTGGGACATAAAGCGCGGTCGATTTGTTTATGGCAGCGCAAGGTCTCCGAGCGTTAATAACATCCGGCAGAAAATCAGAGGGTGATAATGAGGGTAGCGGAGCGCCAGTTTTTCCCCTCTCGTTTTATTCCCTCTTCGCGTAGCACACACATGGGAAAACTGTGCTGCTCTGTGTGCCGCGGGAACTAAGAGCACGCTAGGAAGGAAGCGAGAGAAAAACGAGAAAAGGAAAATAACACCGCAAACAATTACTGCCGGCGCCCATGTGGCTACCGCTCGTATCCGAGAGAGAGGCAGAATGTCGAAAGTACATTGGAGAATTTTAAGTGGATCGTCCTCGCCGCCAACAAACCTAACCTAGAAACATTTAACTCTCCCTGCTGGACCAAGCGCACATCGCTCATTACAAATACCAACCCTCCCCCCCCCCCTTTTTTTTCCCATCACTCTCCTCGGAATATCCCATTACACCTTTTTCCCCTTTTCGGTTTCACCTGTCTAGACACCGTCAACTGGATATCCCTCGGGTCGCCAGTATACCATGCAAATCATTTCTAACCACAAAAAGTCCTGCTGGCTTGATATCTAGTTGTACGTGTATCCAGAATAAACAGTGATGTTGAGAATTCTGTGGATCCAGTTCGTTTACAAATCTTTCTTTCTTTCTATTATTCTTTATTTCTCGATTTATTTGATATCATATTTTTATCGTTTATTCATTTATTGATAGTAATAATTATGGAATAACTATTTAATATTCAGATTTACTTTATTTGATAAATCGACTCAGTTTCACACAGAGATATTTGCGGTGCATTTAAGTGACAGCGAGTCATTTTATTCTCAAGGGAAAAGGCAAAACAGCATCCACCGGAGATGCACTGAAGCGTATCGAGATAATTTCATCACGATTCGAAAGAAATAGCCCGACGAAGCTCCGGCTGTCGCCTCTTCCATTTCTGTAATACTTGCGGCGACTTTCGATGATTAATTGAATTCGAATGAGCGACAAGCCATTAGAGTGTCGTGGAAAATTCTTATTTTGCCAAGAACTAGTAGATAAGAGTTTGTCGTGTCGTAATAAAATTCCTCTGGTGTTTAAGTTTTCCAGTAGAAAATTGACAGAAGGAAAATATGTTTGTGGCAAACACCGGATGGTACGTAGACGAGTAACAAGAGAAATTGCGTCTTAACGAGCAGCATGAGTCGCAGTTTTCAGAGAGCGCACGATATGAGAGGACGACGCCGCCGCCGCCGCCGCCGCCGCCGCCGCTGCCGCTTGGTAAAAGCGAGAGCCATTTATTCTGAGAATTCTGCAAAAAGTCATTATCGGATTTTCTTCAAAGCTCTTTCCATCAATCCTATACCAACCCCCCGACTTTCCACGGTCAAGCCCGTTTCAGAGATCAATCGGAACCTATTGAAATTTTCTGCCTCTCCTCGAAAACAAAATAAAACCATTCCCACCAACAAATGGAAAAAACAGCCAATTTAAATGTAAAACCATCACGCTCTCCCCCCCGTTTGTTTTCTACCACCGGAAAGTTGCCTCAATTACGCCAGTCTGTATACTGTATTGTTTAATATTCTTCAACGAGGCCGAATCCCATATATTTCCCGGTACAAAAAATATAATCAACTTTAAAAAGATTGATTCGAAATAAAAGCTTTTAAATATTCTGCCATCTCCAATTAAAATGACTAAAAGTACCAAAGATTGTACTACAACAATTGAGGAAGAAAGACATTTGTTCAACCGACACTTTGGGTTCGTTGGAGGTAGGAAAACCTGTTGCAAAATATTTTGTTAAGTAAGTGTCTTAAGAGGAGTTTCGAAGCGGAGCGAATTAAAGCGGCCACAAAGGAAGTGAATGTCAAGCGGGGAGCCTGAGTTTTGACAGAATGAATTACTGGGCGTCGTGTGCGAGGAAAGGAGATCCATCTCGTAGGATGAGAAGTCGTCGGAAGACAAAGCCAAGCAGGCAGACGGAAGGAAGAACTGGAAGACTCTCCCATCTCTCTTCTGCCGACTGCTCCAAGAAAGAGGAAACTTTCAGGACAACATTCCTATGCAGTCGAGCGCTCAAGTATTCCGAATCTGAATTGTAGTGGCTGCTCGAGTAAACTTCAACTCGAACTTCCTCTGCGTGCTCACCTTTTCAAAATCTGTATATACCGAACTGGGGATTGTTTACTCATCCCATGAATTTCCAATACATCTTTCCGCCGCGAGCTATCATACATCAAACACTCAAAAATTCTCTATCGACTCTAAAATTCAATTACGTAGATAATCTTTAATAATACTTGCTACACGCAGTATCAGAAAGTGCCAGTATAAATAAAGAGCTCGAGCGACAAAAGCTTAATTATTTATTGGGTTAAAAAAAAAGCTTGGTCAAAGTGGTGGACCAGGAAGAAGAGAGGAAAAATCGATCAGTTGAGCAGGTAAAACCTTGATGTTTTGTAGACAAGAGGGAAGGGAAGTTATCTTTAATAATACTTGCTACACACAGTATCAGAAAGTGCCAGTATAAATCAAGAGCTCGAACGACGAAAGCTTAATTATTTATTGGGTTAAAAAAAAAGCTTGGTCAAAGTGATGGACCAGGAAGAAGAGAGAAAAAATCGATCAGTTGAGCAGGTAAAACCTTGATGTTTTGTAGACAAGAGGGAAGGGAAGAACGGGGCAGTGGATATTGGAGGGATATTGCGATTGATATTGAACTGGAGCCGGGGGTGGGCGGGTCGCGATGTGACAACGCCCTTGTACGATCCGATTCGTGGCGCACGTTTGAGTGGATGTGTGGAAAGCGGTAGCAGATTGCTACCGATCAATTCTCTGCTCGGAGGTGTGATTGAGTGAACGGCTACGTGTTCCAAGCTGTCCGGCGCAATGTCCTGCCAGACGGATAACTCATCTCGAATTCGTAGCGAACGAAAAGCCCACCGCAAACAAGACTACTATCCTCGTCAGAATTCTCTATCATCTCTTCTCTTTTCGATTCACTTCAATCTTTCGACATTCATAACAGAAGATATAACATCTTCTTTACTTGATACTCGTCCTTTATAATTCACTTCTTTTAATCAAGATTAATACTTACAACCAATAATTAATTCTAAAGCATCAACTCTAAACTACCTGATAACTATCGATACTCTACTCTTCGCGAATGATGCTTCAATTCTCCCAGGTAGGACGACGCACGTTGGCACATTTTCGTGTTGGCACTTCGCGTCGTCGGGTTTGTTTTGCATAAAACTAATAAGCGAGGCGTATCAGTGGGTAGAATTGAATCGGCTAGTTTGAATTGCTAATATGCTAATGCATGGTAGGAGGGCTATCGCTCGCGGTGAGATATAGCCGGCGCGGCGCGCCGCGGCGGCACACCGACGCGCTGAAACCCAAGTAGTGCGGGTCAATGCATAGGCGGACAGGGTGCACGGCGTACGGCGCGCGTGTATGCCTGCGTGAAATTGACTACTGCCCCATTGACCAATATCCCGAATTACTAACTGGAATGCATAAACCACTCTAATTATCGGCCCCTCGTGTTATCAGACTTCACCTTGTTTATTAACCCTTTGCATACCAATGCTCCTTCCTCTTTGTCTTTCAAATATTTTGGCAGGAATTTACTATGATATTTCTGTCTTTTCAATATCAAGTTCAAATACTAATCAACGAATTGAAATATTCCGATTATTATATACTAATTTCTACTTTAATTACACTCAATATTTCCTAACTTTAATGATGTAAAAATGGCTTTTCACCTTTCACTTACTCGAACACTGTATTTAGTTACAGTAGGAAGGAATACGAGTTAGGAAAATCGTGGTGATACTAAAAGCACGGGAGGGTTGAGTGCTCGGGAAAGGGAAGGGTTGAAGGGAGGCCGAACGGGAAACGAAACAGGGCGAAATTATCTGAGAGCTAGTAACTGTAATCCTCGGGATGGAAAAGGGGGTGGGAAAGGGGGGTGCCTTAATTGTGCCGGTCGGTGGGTTGATGACCTGGGCGTACGAGTCCGCGTGCACGAATCAGATTAGATCGTAAGCACCTGCTAGGATGGTATGTGTGTGTGTGTGTGTGTGTGTGTGTGTTTCGTGGGTCGAGATTGCAGGGAATTCCGGCACACACACATGCAACTTGAGTCAGGTGCAGTTACTCTTCAGGTTCGGGGCACAGGTGGTAAGATTAATTGGTTAAGGACACCACCAACTAATAGCCGGTCATTAGTAGATTTTATAAGTATAATATAATCATTAAAACTCTTCATTATATTTATTTCACGCCTTCTAAACTCCCAAGATCCATTATTCATGACTCAACTATTAATTATAAGTATGAAAGTGCTTTTAATAATAATAGCTAAGTCGTTTCTAGTGCTCTTTTAAAGTGTACCTTGCTGCTCTTATCTGACTCAAGTTGTGTATATATGTGTGTGTGCCTGCGAGAAACCGAACTTCTGACTCTGGTTTCATTATGCATGTATAATCCATGCCTTGCGTTATTTGCCTTGGTAATCGGATCGCTCGATATCGACTGTTTTTGCCTGGAGTGCCGAGCGAGCGAGTGAACTTTCATTATTTCGGCGTTCCGCAGCGTTCGCATTCCCCCGAGCAGGTATATTAGGTCAACTCATAGGTTCATCGGCATTTAAAGCGTTTTTCAACAATCACAACGAAACTAGAATTTTTTCTCATTTAATATTTCGCCTTTTCATTTCAACGGGAAGACTTTTTTTTTGTACTTCACGAATGAAGAAAGTATTAGTTGCTGAAGAAAGAGATAATTAATTTAATAGTTATAGAAAGTCGAAGGCGAGAAGTGAGAAGGTGAAAGGTAAAGTCATTGAAAAATAGCAGGAAGAAGTAGTAGTAAAAGGAAAACAAATAACTTTAAGGCGTGGAGAAATGAGAGCATTAAAGATATGGTGAAAGTTCGCCTACTAGGTAGAGTTAACAGAGTTTCAAACTGATATCCGGAATATTCGCTTCAAACGGGAGGTGAAATGTCCTGAAGTCAACTTAGGAGACCGTAAATTCGACCTAGTCCCAACTAAACATTAAATTTACAAGTAGCAAAAATATCTGACCATTTCTTCGAAAGTTCATTGAATGTTTTTTTGAGAAAACACTCTCGAATTTCTTCCAATACACAACACGCAACCAACTCGTTATTCACACTGTAGAGTTGTATAAATTTTACGAGTCAAATGTTTTATGCACAATGCATTATTGGAGGAAGTCATCGCTTCGATCAGAGTCAGCGTGGTCGTTGCAAGTGCTCGTAAAATAAGAGTTTCAATTGAAGAGGAGGCGCACTGCCGGGCTTTACTATTCCAAAAAGCATCTCCGACTGAAAGCTTTTAGTACTTCGGGATGAACGTTCCCTCTCCAAAGCAATTCCAGTTTATCTTCCCTGTGTTCTTCGGTCCTCTCTTGTCAGCTTGCTAAACATAATCTGACCATTGACAGAAACCTATTTTCATATTGAAATCATTCTTGTTATTGATTTACTTTGATATATCAATGAACCATGTAATCTATAACGAAACAGATCTTTGATAGTTCAATGTCAATTAAAGTTCATTAAAGTAACAGAAAAAATCATAACTTGATGCGTAAATTTGAACTACGATTATTTTAAAGGTACATGTTATTTTAAAGTGGCCGTAAACAATAAATTAACGTATACCAGACGTTGGTTCAATATTTGCCACACGAACTCTCTTTCGACTCAACAAATTTGCTTTAGGCGGAAAATTTCATTTCAGCACACACACACACACACACACACACACACGCACACACAGACACACAGAGCTGTATCAAGTAATTTTTTCCCAGAAAACGACGTAAAGAAGAGGCAACAACATGCTCTTGGTTTATCTAGAATTTCAGAGAATGCTCGACGCAACGTAGCAAAGTACTTGAAAAGAGCCGAGAACCATTAGTTGTAAAGAAGTGATACTTTTCGAATAAGAGATGGAAGAAACTATTCGGAGGATAATTATGCTCTCCTATCCACTAAATATACGTCGACTAATTACTCACCAACTCCAATTACACGTAATTCTAGATTAATAGAAAGAAGGAATTGCCCTACTTAATGAATGAAGAATGAAAGAGTGGTCGAACACTGTGCAGAATGTCAGCGTTCCTGTTTTGTTTTTTGCCACTCGGTGAGTTGTGTGAAACGTTGAAAGACACATTTTCTCTACATCAAGCATGAACGATTAACAGACAGACGGGCAAACACTTCGCAGGGATTCTTCTCTTCTACGTCTTTATCCTTGCAGACTGTATTGGCAAGAGCAGCGAATGCGATGGAAAGAGCCGGCAAAAAAGTATAGTAAAGCGCAGAACATCACACAATGCCATGTGTGTATATGTACATATTCGTCTCGCCAATCATAAACAACACACCAATGAAAAAACACTGGTCAGACAGGAAACTCGCAAAAAGGTTCTACACTCAACGAATGATAAATTGCATTATTGCTGCGGAAGCAGTTCATATTTGCCGAACATGCCTCCAATAGAAATTAACGCTCTCCCTCAGCGCAACGGCATCACTCTAAAGCGAACTGCGAAACTTCCCAGCTCCTGTGTAATTCGAATTCAGTTACTTTCTTACTAAAGTAAAGGGAACTATCTTCGTGGAATCGTACGAGCACTGCTTTCGGAATTCCTTGTCGAACTTTTAACTCTACGTTTCTAAACGCTTCTGAGTTGCCTTGTGTCGAACTATATTCAATTCTAAGTGTGTATGATATCTAAGGAAAATCAAACGATAATACTTTATTCGAATTAAATATTAATTAATAACCTGCCTGTTATGTTTAAAGAGTGATAAATTCGTATTCCTGCGAACGTGGTAAATGTAACTGGACCAGAATTACACGCAGGATTTTTTGGACAGTAAAAGTCAGGCAGTTCGTTCATCAGCGACATTCTCAGAGAATAGTGCAGGCTTACTAGATGGAAAGCTTTTCCTAGCGCGCAAGCACAATAATGCTTCCTACACGTAGCACAAAGACACACCCAAACTTGCGTTACACGTAACTTGGTACTTGCTATATCATCGCATGAATTGCTATATCGCACACTGACGGACACCCAACAATTAAAGGAACAGAACATATACTCGTGTCTATACGTACACGCATGTAGAGAGATGGGAGAACGTGTGTGTGTGTGTGTGTGTGTGTGTGATAGAAAAAAGTCAGATCTATCGTGATGAGAAAGTATTGGTGCGCGTACTGTTGATTCTATGCAGATTTGTGTGGGTGAATTCGAGCAAACAGAGCACTACGAAGATAGCAATAAAAAAATAAACGCACACACATTCAAGTCATTGCAATTTTAACACCAGTCTTTCTTTTATTGTTTCAGTCAATATTGCAACTCGTAGTTCAATTTGCACAGGCATTTTATTTGTATGTAAGATAATATTTCGATCGGCATAATAATTGCCCATTTATAAATAACACAAGTTTCATTTTCCATTAAAGCGTTGAAGCTTGTTAAATTGCAAATAATATTATCTCTTCTTTTCCAACATTTGCCTATAATTTCATAACACTCTGTTTACCCAATGGCAGATCCGGTGAATCTCTAATTGTGCCCGTTGCCATATGCACGTGCGTACGAGGTTCCTGTCAATGTGTGAGCATTCGCGTACAGGTGCAACAATTAATTGCATTACCAGATGGCGCGGTATCAATGAATTGGAAAATGATGCACATTGCAAATTGCCAAGCCACAAATATCCTAGTTTTGCGACCAGTCACTAATATTATAAGATATAATTTAATGACTAATTATTACACGAGAAATAATTACATACTGGAACGAAACTCATAATTAATATTATAAGAGAATATTCCATGTGGTAATCTGTTGCAAAACTGTATGCGACAGCATTCTAATGGTGTTTTCAACCGCATTCTCAAAAACGAAGAATGTGAGAGTATTGATGATGATGATGATGATGATGATGATGTGTGTGTGCGTGTCGCGTGGCGTGTTGACGCGAAGAATGGAAAGCAAAAATGATAATAAGACAAAAGGACGATGACGCCACCATGTAAAGTCGAGCCCTCATGGAAAAGGTATAAAATGTATGCGTTTCAGTTCAACAATGAACGCATCTCTCGACACATATTTCTCCCCTCGACACATTTCATCCTCGACACGTAAAACCTACTCATTTCTCTGACATATCGATGTTCCCTCCATACACACAGTTAATGCGTGTTCAGCTCACGTCACCTGCGCCAAGTGCTAAGTGCCGCTTGGCCGTTCTTCGAGTTTCAGTTCAAGTGTCGTTACCTACTTGGTAGAAAGCTTTCATCGACCATTTATTCCCTTCTACCAAGTCGTTAACGATTGACCACGTTTAAAGCTCCTTGGTGCTTTAAGGAGCTGTTTCAATTATTAAGTGAGCGGACTGAAAAATTTCCCCTCCTCAATCATCTTACCGGTGAAAGAGACGCTCTGATTAACTCTGAACAACAAGACTCCTTTCATTGATCTTTAAAACAATATCTGAACCCAGAATTCCAGTAAATAATTTACTAAGAGGATCAACGATTTTATGTGAACCAGTAGGAATTAACAATGGGATATCCGAGACGGTTATAAATCAGTGTGTAGCGCGCCGTGAAGTCTGAGAACATATGTAACAAAAAAAAGGGGGGGTGGGGTATGAATCTTGGCGTGCGATGCGCACATAGAAGAGCTCCCCTTTAAGAGGCCCTTAGGGGGAAAGTATAGCACGCCCGCGGCTTTAACTTGGCAACGGCGGCGAGTCGCTGACTTGTTGAGTGGCTCGTGTCAACGTGACCGGGTCAGGGGATAGGCCGATAGCTCTGCGCTTGACACGCAACCACCCAGTACAATTCAACAGCTTATTTTCAGAACCCCTTAACCCCCATTTAGCCACACTCTCCCTAGTAATCATTATAATTCGTACAAACCAGCCTCTTCCACTCTCGAGAAATCTACCAGATATACATTTCATAACTAGTCAATCAATTAATTATAGTTTCTCAAAGATTTTTTATCGTCACATTTGATAGTCTTCATTATTCATGTCCGAGCCTGTCACTTCCCGTGGCATTCACACTTCTTGCGTGTCAGGTTCATTAAAGGGAAAAAGGGGTATGTAATTCCGATTATATCTCCGTTGATAACAGGTGTGAGAGATTTACGTGTTTCGCGTGATACTAACGACGCGATTGGAATGAATTTTTTATTGTGTCTTTCTTGATACTTGAAAGTATTTCCGGTTAATAAAAATCAGGGTATAAGTATCGTGAGAATATTTCTTTTGTTCTTTCTATTTTGAATGTTTTTAGTATGATTATATTTATATGTCTAATTAAATTCAAAGAACTATATTTATATAATTAAATTGTCGACGTGTTGCTTGATTAGCATAAACCGGTTGGTAGTGAAACATTAAAGAAAGCGACGACGCGTTGAAAAATGGGAGCCGCAACATGAGTCTCGGCCTGTTACATTTTCAACTAGCGAGCCATTACCAGCGCTGTTTCGCGGAATCCTCTCCACCGTCCTACACCGCACTAATTGAAGCGTGCGAAAATTATGCGCCACCGCCAAAATGCGAGGAGGAAACGAAATTTCGAGGTACAGTGTGTGTGTGTGTGTGTGTGTGTGTGTGTTCGCCAGGAGCAGGAACACCAGGGGGAGAATATCGTGCCGTGCAGTGCCGCGCACACACCAGTTTCCGGTGGTCTGTCGCTGATTACGGGCGAGCTTGTTGCCAACGATGCATGACCAGCGATCGACGTAAAGAATAATTGGCGTTAACAATGCCATCCGCCACGTCGGCCATGTCCTGTTGACTTTTAATACTGTGGTTTTTCGGACACATATTTTTCATTGGTTGCCTTCATTTTCCCACGCTAATGGAATCTTCCCGTAATTCTAATGGGACTGTTGATTGCAATATTACGGTAACATTGGTATTCCTATGAGATCCTGTATTTTATCGCGATATTAATAATGATTCTACAACTGGCAACGATTCAATAATAAAACGATCGCTCTGTTGGTAATTATCGGCGAATTCTAGTGAAATCGTTGTATTCTATTACCACGTCAAAAAATCCATCGATATTTACTTTTCGGGTCTGATTTATATTTTACTACGGTTTCGAATTCCCTTTATTGCTACCGCCGATTTATCGCTTTGCAAATATAACGTCGAATACCATCGTACGTTACACGACTGTTGAAATCTATTTTATAGTAAATTTGAATTGTAACAAACTCGAAAGAGTTAAAATATACAATTTAATAGAAGATTTTGAATTACTAAAATTACAAGCTTTGTGTTCACCGAAATATCATAAGTCTTTAATGGGATTATCTTGTTTAGAATTTTGATGATAAATCAACAAATTTTTTGAAATTCGCAAGTGAGTTTTCCAGGATCAACGTATCCCACTCATCCTCACTGGTTAACAGGTTAGAGTGCTCTTGGGGATACGCGAGAGTTGCATGAGCCGTTAATGAACGACATTATTCATTCCAATTATTAGAGTATACGGAGTGGGGCGCGACGCGACGCGACGCGGCGCGGCGGGACGATGCGCTTAAAGCTGATATTTAACCGAACGCTATCAATGCCGTGGCGCGATAATAGCTGCGGTAATTACTTGATTCGAAGATAACGCCTGATCGAAATGGAGCATTGAGAGAGGCGTGGTAGCGAAACGTGTTATTTACAGGGCGTGTAGAGGACGTTGCAATAATCTAGTCCAGAAATATAATGTTCTATAAGAACAATCATAGTCAATTGACTTTTACATACTTCAATATTGCAGTAACAATAATAGAAATCCGAGGAAATGTTGTACGTATTTAATTAGTATTTAAAATGTTCAAGAAATAAAAAGGAAATATAGTTCACATTTAAGATGTGACTAAAACAGAATGTCTGTAATGGTAATTATGTGTACCAGTTATTTCTTTATTTAGAACTTTAGTTACCAATTAACAGCTCTAATTTTGTGTCATCACTTTTGGATGAGCCTGTAGCGACACTGAAAGGGTAACACATCCCAGTTAAATATTGCGAGCGAGTGGAAGTTCGAAAATACGGTGGCGCGTCGAAATCCGTCGGAATTACCGGGCGATTAATTAAAAGGGATCATTTTTTCGGCAATTGCGCCACGCACTAGCACAGAGCTTCGAGGGGTGATTTGCAATGGGATTTCAACCTTCCTCTCCATTCACATTATTTCCCGGGTGACTCACTCTCAAATTACTAGAGCTCTCTTAATCGTCCGCATGTATTATTTATCAACAAATGCCAACGATCAGAATTAAACCACTACACAAAACAGTGTCTCAATAAAGAGAAATTTTCTTTTCAACCATGAATTAATATAAATTAATAAGAATTTACTGAAGAATTTAATGTTATTTCTCAGCAAACTTGTTTAATAATATTTAAAGTGAAATCTGAAACTAGCAATATCATATCTTTGCATTAAACCAGCAGGATTACTAAGATGAAGCTACATATTAAGAAACTCTGTATAAAGATGCAGCAGCTGTTGCTAGTTTCCGGCTACTGCTGTTTAAACCACCAGTTCCATTTTAGAATGCAAAAAAGCTAGGAGTAGGTGGCCTCTGGAAGGATATGACCCAGTAACAGCAAAACTTCGCAAAGATATCATCGAGCTCGAGTGGAAAGTCGAAAATGCTGGGTGGCGCAAGCAACCCGTTAATGGCAAACTCCAGGACAGCCAAATTCGAGATTCTTTTTTATCTCATACTTCCTTCCAGCAGAAACTACAATTTCCCATCTCAAATACTACTGTCAAGTTCCGTGAAAAATATGAAATATAAAACTTGAAATATCGAAATATAATAAAGGTTTGTAAAACATTTGAAATAGCCGGATTAAATGAACATTAGAGAGAAGTTTACACGTTGAATATGTAGTGCAAAGTAAATGCTTGATCGAAGGACAAAACTGCACTTGTATTGTCCGAGTATTTCCGTTCGAGCACCGGTGACTATCGATCCCATTCTTTATCGGCTACCTGGCACAGCGCACAACACCCTGAATTCCGGCTCTTTCTCTCCAACACACACACACACACACACACACACACAGAGACACTTCCTCTCTCTGGTAGCTCATTGCCAACGGATTAGATGGGGTTCTCCTCGCACCTTCCCGCTCGCCAGCCAGGAAGAAGAGTAGCCCCGGGCTAAACCCATTACAAGCCACTGCGGGCTCAAATTGACGAAAGCGGTGGAAGAGCCGCGCCTGTCCTCGCCCGGAATTTTCCTATCTATGTAAATCACTTGATTTCCCTGCACCCACTTTTACTCCGTCGCTTTGCTACTTTTATACTGTGATACTCAAATGTAAACTACTTCTTATAATTAGCTCTATTTCTTTTTATTATTAATTTTGAATATGAAATCTGACATATCTTAAGGATTTAAACGATTTTATATCAGTTAAATATGAAATTCTATGTAGAACACTGTGAGCCGAAAGTTTCTTGGAAGTATGTTCTTGCAAGAGAAGAAAATAAGAAGTACTTCCGGGTAAGTTGGTATACGAATGGATAAAGTAAAGCATAAAGGTTACAAGGACCTTCTGAAAGCAGTGAGTTTCAGTGGCAAGTGTCTCGAGTATTTCCAGGTGACTTTTGCTGGGTGAACGCGAGTAAGGGATACATAGGATCCTTCTCCGTATACGTTGCTCTTTAATGAAACTCGCTTCAGTCAAGCGGCTCCCATTTCAAGAGGACTCATTCTTGCAATGCATTTCTTATCGCTTGGTAGAAAAGCAAAAGAGAGACCCTCTAACCCGCTTTTACATCGCTGCTGCCTCAGGAAATTTGGAGTAACATTTTTCATTCCCTGACTACAACGTCGCAGTTGGATTTCGAGCGATTCGTTACATCGGTTGCTGAAATTTACGAGCGTCGGCTACGCCAGTTACAAGAACCAGCATGTGCCACTGGTAGAAAGCCACTTTCGGAATCAATGGCGAACGAGAAGGCTATAATTTTAATCTGGTTAGAAGAGACCGATGTAGATAGTTACTTAGTGTTCGATTGAAAGCTTACGTTCGTCTCTTTTTAGGAGATACTTTTTAAAGACAATTATGCACAAAGTGAATTCTTTTCCGTTCGCTTAAATGTTTAGTTTTTCAGACGAAATCTAGCGTGATAAATGTAATTTTTAAACGGAGTAAAGTCTTACACGCCCATGGCTTCCTTTAGCGACGGAAAAGGGTAAGAAAGTTCTCTATGGAATTACTCGTGATAATGCAGAGCATAGGAAAGCCTGAGAAGCATGTATTGTTAGGCGAGATGCCTTTTATATTCAATTTAAAAATGAAACGCGGCCACTCAGTTTAATAGTCCGCTTGAAATTATGTATCAGGAGCTTATTTGTTTCTCGTTATTCGCTTCCCTCTTCTACTCGACCCCCTCTAATTATCATTTTCAACGAATCATCATTAACAAGGTCAGCAGAATTCAAGTTTTACTGCCACTCACGGTCCCAAAATAACACCACATATTTCAATTCATTGTCAATAGACATTTGTAATATTTTATACTAATACTAATTTCGTTTCATTTGGAATATTATTTTAATCTAGGTCTTTCAAGATGTTCGTGAGATACAAGTACCTAATCTAAAGAAACCTTGACATACACTGTGAGTGTATTTTTCTCCCTCGATATCCCAAGTGACAGAGATAGGAAAGTATTCATAATTGAATCTGTCATCGACGTCGTGTTTCAGAGCTAATGAATTTCACCGAGTTATTCATGCATGTCGAGTGTAAATGTGTGTCAGAGTCTTTGAACTGTTTTTTTCTTCCCCCTCCTCTCTTTCGATTGTCACCGAGGTATCCTCTGAGTTTGAGTTTCCTTCTTTACGTGTTGAGGGCTTTGTCACGTGATTTTATACCTTTCCCACGTGTGTCGAGTCCAGTGACGGCCTAATTATCGTAGCAGCTCTAATGATAAACATTCAGCGGCGCGAGTAGAGCTCTCGATCTTTCCGTCGAGCTGCTAATTAATGATCAAAAGAGCGAGGCGACTGAACAGGGTGGATATGATTCGAAGCGGACTATGCAGCCCTCGATTTACAGCCGTGTCGACCCAGTCTCCATTTTAATCGAGACATCCTTTGGACCTTCGACGTATCGCTCTTTCAGTTCCCTCGTCCCACCGAGAATCGGCGCGCTCTCTCTCTCTCTCTCTCTCTCTCCATCCAATTTTCTAGGATCCAACAACTTTTCTTATAAGCGTTTTCCAATTAATCGAAATTCCCTGGAATCTAATGAGTACAGGCTGCTTCGGAGAACTTCCTCTTTAATGAAAATCTGCCAGCACTTTTGACGACAATAAATCGCCTAAGTTCCATGAGTTTAAGAAAAGAATTTAGAATAATTTAATGTAAATTATAAGTTGGAAGTTAAATTAATCTCGTGAGATTATTATTAATAATTGACAGTATATTCGAAGTATTATCTGGTCCTTCAGCCTGTACGCAAGAAATATTGAATGATAAATCATTTAAGAGAATGATCTTTGATAGTTATCACCGAGAGAATTGTATATCAATGAAAAGTTGAAGACAGATAGCGAATGGCCGAGTATAATCGGGCCGATTCTCGTAGTAAGGACGATGGGAGCCGTACCGATTGATTGGATTTGGATAGCGAGCTCATGGAGTCGCCCGAGCACACCCCACAACGTGAATGAAGAGAGAGAGACGACAAAAGAAAAAAAAAAGAAGCACAGATGATAGAAAAAGAATGAGATGTTGAGACCGCGCCTACAATGACGTAGTATATGATCAATAAAAATGTAACACTGCAGTCCACACCACGTAACAATATTGAAAGATAGTAAAAAATAAGGACGTGTGACGTCGAAGAACGAGCGGCATCGCAGGAACGATTACGGGTGTCAAAAAAGGTGGCATTCTCTGACGATTAAACACAATGAACTGAAGAAGGTTTAACAAAAGGAGAAATCTGTGAAACGAAGGCATATATATATATATATATATGATAGAGAAAAAGAAGGTGGGAAAGATATCCGGATATATATATATATATATATATATATATATATATATATATATATATATATTTATATATATCAAGTGACGAGCAAAAATAGGTTCAATCTGGCGATCGTGCTCGTTGTTGTTTTTATTAGGTGGCACCTTAAAACCGTCATAGGTCCAGGAGCCTAACTTCAAAACACAGGTCTGTACGTCGTACGGAAAGAACTCAACGTCGATGGAGCAGGAGGATTTATATACGGCCGGCGGTTGCCAGACGACCAATCCCGAATAGTAGACCTTGGCCTTGGTCATCAGCGTCACCTCGTAGTTCCCGTCGGCGCTGGAATCACCGAAGAAACGAGCCGAGCGTGATCACGATTGGCCCTTCAAGAAGATCACCGGATGCTGCCGCTCCATTCTATCTCTCCCTCTCCCTCTCCCTCTCCCTCCCTCTCTCTCTCTCTCTCTCTGCCCTTCTCGAGAAGAAAGCCCAAAACACCACCTTCTAACCTTCTAAAAACTATCAACGTCCTCGAACCGCTTTAATACACTATTCGCTCGTCATATATGGAAAAAACACGTTCGAGATCAGAGCAGAGCTCGAAGACTTCCTATTCGAGAAGAAGTCTCGCGAGTACGAAAAAAAAAAAAGAAGAAGAACATCGTGAAAGTAAGAAGCCGGCAGCATCCGTCTTCCGGCGTGGGTTTCGGCTCTCCCTGGACTTGGGCCTCTCCCCCGACAAACGACTAGAATCTCTCTCTTCCCCTCTCTTCCCCTCTCTCTCTCTCTCTCTCTCTCTCTCTCTCTCTCTCTCTCTCTCTCTTTCTCTCTCTCTCTGTGTGTGTTTCTCTCCCTCTCCCTTTCTCTTTCTCTCTTACGCGAGCCTCTCTCAAGAGGAGTACAGAGAAAGGCGGAAAGGACGGAGTTTAGAAATCCACGCGACGAGCCGATCGTTTCGGGTGTTGTAATCTAACCTTACTATCTAAAGAGGAGAGACCTCGGCAGGCATCGCTAGCTAGAGGCGCCCTTTATAAAGAAGAGGGCGCCCTGGCATAGCTCCGCCTGCCGGTGCCGCGGAGCAATGATTGCTCGGGAACTCAGGGGGAGTTAAGTAGTACACAACGACGAGAGTAGTTTTCGATATATATATATATATATATATATATATATATATATATATCTCTTTCTCTCTCTCTCTCTTTCTCTCTCTCTCGGCGAATTCAAGTCAGCTCTATCTACCACGAGGCTTAACAGCTACCATGCGAGTTTACCTTGTAGCCGTCATAGGTCCACGAACCGAACTTGAGGACGCAGGTCTGCTCGTCGAATGGGAAGTACTCCACGTCGATCTCGCAGGATGACTTATAAATCGCCGGTGGCTTCCACTCGACCAATCCTTGATGGTAGATGGTGGCCTTCGTGGCCAAGGTCACCTCGAAGTTGCCGTCCGCGCTGCGAGCGAGCACATTAGTGGTTCTGGGCGCTGCGGCGGTCGAGCTTACTTTGTACTTCCGAGTCGATACACAAGCCGTCTTTTTCTTTTTTAGCCTTTCTTTCTTTTTCTTTTTTTCTTTTTTTGTATTTGTTTTTGTTCCTCCTCCTTCTCTTATTTATTGATTGATTTATTTTGTTTATCTGTTTTGTTTGTTCGTTTGTTTTGTTTTGTCTGTCACTCCCTCTCTTTCTCTCTCTCTCTCTCTCTCTCTCTCTCTCTCTCTCTCTCTCTCTCTCCCCCTCTCTCACCCTTTCTCTCCCTTTCTTTCTTTCCTCGGTCGGTTCTGTTTTTGTCAGCCAGTCGCGCTGCGTTACGCGAGATCTCGCGCGCACACGGAAATCCGATTTTATCTTTGCAATCGCGTGCCGAGCGAGTGCCCGCCTGGTCGGATGAAGTGTGTGCTAGCCGAATGAAGTAGATACCTATGTGAAGCGTTCGCTCATGTTCAGCCGCTCTCGGGGAGCTTTACAAGCGCGAGAGAAAGAGAGTGAGAGTGAGAGAGAGGGAGTGAGAGCAAGCTTTCGGGTATCTGTTCCCTGCCGGACGTTTCCTGCCGGAAGCTACTGTGCGTCGATCGGATGGCTTTCGAGATCCGGTGCGACAATGTTACCAGATATATTAATAGAGAGGATAATACTAGTCTCTCTCTCTCTCTCTCTCTTTTGCGAGAGAGAGAGAGAGAGAGAGAGAGAGAAGTTCCAACTATTGATGTGCTTACGTGTGTGTGTTTGTGTATGTGTGTGTGCTAGCTCGATTTATGCCATCAAAATTCTGCTCACTGCCCGGTTTATTGAATTTTCTCGATGGATGAACCCAATTATCCGGGACGACAACTCCTGCTAGCCGATTGGAAAGTAATTTGTTTAGGGGGGAGGGGGAGGGGGGGGGCGTGCGGCGGAGGATCAATCAATTGCTCCACAATATGTCGATTAAATTGATTCGGACCATTCGAAATTAGTCCGATGCTTGTACCAGCTGAATAAAACTACTTGGGAGAGGATTGGTACGCGCTTGCTTGCTTGCTTGCTTGCTTGCTCGCAGTTGACACAAATCATGGGGATTTTCGTAACAATTCTCTCTCAATAGTCATTTAAATGGACGCGTACTGAATTTGTTACGAATCGGAAGTATTGCAGTTGATTTTTTTTTGGGGTCACTGCGTACCACTGGGAAAAGAGAAGGTTAGCCGTTACCACCCTCCTGAGAAGACCTCGGATAGCATTGAGACTGATATCTGGGTTAATGAATGGCAAGGCCCAAGAGAAACGACTTTTGCCTCTTACTCTTCACTAGGGACAATGCTCCCAGCCAAAAGTGGATTAAAAGCCAGACTGCTTGCCCTTTTGCGGAATATCGAATTAGGACTTTACCTGATTAACTTTATCTCTTAGTAGTAAATAATCTTTTTATCAAGTACATTCAATTCTCACGTTTGTATATTAATGTCTTTCGGTGCTAATAGGATTGTTTATAAATCTTGATTTACTTTATATATAGAATAAAATTAATAAGAATGCCTGTACTAATTTTATTACGAATTGATTTATTATTAAGCATGTATGAACGTCAGGAATATCGATTTATATGTTCGTAGTATGAGTTAGGAAGAAGTCGTTGGAAAATATCTTTTGTATAAGGGTCAAGGCTTTACGGCACAGTTTCGGTGGAGTCTCGACGGGAGAATGTGCTGTTGAGAATAGCGATAGTGGGTTATAAAGATCTCGAGCGGCCTCTTAATCGGGCCAACCCATCTTCGATACGAGCGTTATATCATCGAGATGAACGTCGATTCTTTCCCACCTTTGGAAACGTAACGACTTGGGAGAACCGCCGATCGTCGATCAAGCCACCTGGCGATTTTCCAGCCCGATATTGTAACCTAACGCTAAGCCTTTTATCGCCACCGCCCTTTCTCTCTCCTCGTTCGAATCTATTTACGTCGATATGAAGAATCATGCGCGCCTCCTAAGATTAATGATCGTGCCATTCTCCACCTCTCAAGCTTTCTTCAAGTATTTTTCATTTCAAATCTGCCTTTCGACTTGGAATATTTAACGAGAGAACACACCGCGAACAATCAATCAGAAATCCAATTGAATTGGATAATGCCTTTTGGATACATATAATACTCAACATGTATAATAAAAAGTATATGAAAGACATGGTATATTAAGTGGAAAATTCATATCAAGCAGATCATAAAACATTGAGAGATATATTTGTATTGTAGTATTATAGAAAAGATATATTATGAACATACCAAATTGATTAATGGATTATTCTTTAAGCAGGCAGAGAGTAATAAGGAATTTCAATGAACTAGAGAATTGTTTGAGTTTAAAGAGTGAGATTATGTAGGATTAAAGATTACTGGTCTTTCGAAAGTTACGAGCATTGAAAAATAGTGGTTGCAAAGGGGTGGCGAGCCAGGAGAAATCCGTGAACGGCGAATGCAATCCGGTGTTTCGAGGTAAGGACACGGGTATTTCTCTTGGGAACATGTAGCTACGGGCAATCTAGTCGATTGGAAGACAGCAGTTTGTCCCAGGATACATTTTCTCGAAATCGAGTTCTCCCTGATCCCTCGAACAAAAAAATCTACGACCATATCCTCTCACTCGCTCTCTATTCTCCCACAAGGATTTGCAATTTTAACCTCTCCTTTCCTTTCCTTTCTCTTGTGTTTCATATTCGCACTGGGCTCCTTAAATTTCTCTTATATTACACTTCTTCCTATTTACAGTGATTAGTTTTATTTCGAATGAAATGTGCTACTAGCTTTTTATTTTTATGGCGAGAATTAAATAAATGAGAGATGTGAAAGAATTGTCTGAGAATTGTCTGAGAATTGTGAGGAATTGTTAGACGGACATTCCTCAGCGAGTATGTCCCAGGAGCACTGAACCATCCCGCTTGGTCATTCCGCTGCCAACTACAGCTGTCAGCCGGAGTCCAAGCAGAAATAAATGAAGCAAACGACAGGAATTTCTCACGCGACTTCTAATTCTCTCGTTTCTCCTTCCAGGGCGTCTGACATCTACCACACTATTTCCACTTCCCGCAATTTATAATCCAACGAATCATTCATAATTATTTCCACGCAATACACACAAATCGAAAATAAAAATCAATAGCTCGAGTCATCAAGAATAATGAAGGGTTAATTGAAAATCTGTCATAAATATCGTTGAGAAAGAAATCAAACGACAGAGAGGAATATTGCTCTATTAATTTTCAATCATAGTCATTCCAACCGTGAATGATATTGGCTGTCGTGGAAAGTACACTTGGCCAGATATTAATACTACTGGAGAATGAGAGTTGCGTGAAGCGGTGATCCTTCGAGTGGAATGCTAGGATGACAAATATTTAAAAACCGGATATATTCAGGACGAATATGAGAGAAAGAAGTTTGAGGACGGAATGAGGATATTGCGGTAGGTAGAGGCGAGTCTGGGATTGGTTGGAATGGGGGGGGGGAGGTGGGGGAGGGGAGGGGAGGGTCAGGGGCTAAGTGAAATTGAAGTTCGGCTCTGTGATGAAAGCCTGCTGCCGGAGACTAAAGCAAGCTCGGCACTCCTTTGCAATAGTTTCCTTCTCTCTTAATCTCAGCTGGGTTCCAACGGTACAGGACGAAAAAGAACAGGGTAAACCTGGAGTTAGCTGACGCCTTCAAAACTAGGAACGAGTGTGCTCGCTTAATAGTGCAATATAAGAGAATTGCGATTTTTTCTTCAAAGATTCAGAATTTATTTATTAATCATACTGCATTATAAATAAATAGAATAATTCTTTTCAAACAAGTATCAACACTAATGACAATTGTATTCATTAAAAGAAGTAAAACGATTGGTAGTTGATTAGAGAAAAAAAGTTGATGCAGGGTGTGTGATGTTTCTAGTTGCGAAACATAGTTGAGAGTTCTGCGGTTGAATTTGGTGCGATTGCGCGAAGCTCGGCAGGCTGTGAAATCGTAGTTAACGAGGTATTAACACGGAAAGGAATCGGAGAAACGAGGGAACCTAATGTAATCATAATTTCAGGCTGAATGGAGTTTCGGTCCGTGTAATAACATGCGAACGAGCATATTCCCTTTAAGCAACGCTGGCCTGCATCCTATTCCGCACTAGTCACGATCGTAATACTCGCTTCTACAACTATCCCTGTTTGCCAATAATCCTCGCACAATTTCCGTCCGAGTGTTCGCCACTGCAGTTCCACTTCCCTTTAGATTTTATTACTGCTTTCACTTCTGCACACGCACCGACCCTTTATGGATGAATCAAAGAGGTCCTCGCGTTTAATATGCCTAGAAACTGTATTTCCAGGTGAAATATTTATGGTAGTCGCCTCTGAGAGAACCTTCGTCATATTTGTCATCAACATCATCGTGTTTATGGGACTTTATGTCTGCGTCCTTCGTAAATAAACAATATTCGACCACTGAAATATCTCATACTTTGATCTTTGTTAAGCATACCACAAAATTAACAGCTCTACCTTTTCATTAATCTAACGTGACACTTGGAATTATTATTAATAATTCTTGTCTTTTAAGTTTAGACTTGTAGTTTGTAATAATTAGAATATAAAAGTAGGTTAATAGGACTAAATAAGAGAGAAGACACTTGGATGCACGAAATTGTGTTTTGATGAAATTTTAATTCAGATTTTAAACTGTAATCCAAGCCCGAGTGTGTGTCACTGTTCATTTAGAGCTGGCATTACTTTCATTCGGCCATTTTAATTGACGAGATTCCATGGCGCGAGCCGCTGTAATTCGGCGGGGAAAAAGTTTAATTAAAACCAAAATGGATTTTGGGGCCGTTTCTTTTAATTGGAATCGGAGTTAATAAGCGCTTAATTAAAATCTTGGCGAGCTGAGGTGAACGTTGCGCCTGTGGCCTGTGCGCGGTGTGCGGTGCCAAGGAAAATGGAGATCGATTGGTCTTCGGCAATTATAGCAGGGCTGAACTTTCCAAGTTGAGAATCCACGGGATAGTTGGCCAACTAAGACGATGAAGCTGAAGGCAAGGCGAGGTGCCAGGTCAAGAGGGACTCAATGAAAAAGTTTCTCACTAAGTTTACGAAGTAATTAGCCACCCCTTGTAATCGACGTCGGTGCTTACACTAATAGACGCACCCAACTCCCTTAAAATCCAAATGCTCCATAGTAAAAAAAAATCCCCTATGAAATTTCATGAGAGCCATTTAATAATACTTGAGTACAATCAAAGTTTAATATCTTATCGCTGGAAAGTGGCTTTCAAATAATTCTTGCACTTTTACCTCCCAGTTCATAGAGCTTTGTTGTTCTTTTTCTTGGTTAGAGTGAAATGGAATTGACGATGCTTTTGGATTCCAAATGCAATGTTTTGTATAACAGATTTTTCTTATAGATCATTTTCAATGAAAAATCCTGTTATAATTATTCGAAGCGACCCACTTTTCACCTATTTTCTGGACTTTCGATAGACACTGGACCAAATGCTCCATAGTAAAAAAAATCCCCTATGAAATTTCATGAGAGCCATTGAATAATACTTGAGTACAATCAAAGTTTAATATCTTATCGCTGGAAAGTGGCTTTCAAATAATTCTTGCACTTTTACCTGCCAGTTCATAGAGCTTTGTTGTTCATTTTCTTGGTTAGAGTGAAATGGAATTGACGATGCTTTTGGATTCCAAATGCAATGTTTTGTATAACAGATTTTTCTTATAGATCATTTTCAATGAAAAATCCTGTTATAATTATTCGAAGCGACCCACTTTTCACCTATTTTCTGGACTTTCGATAGACACTGGACCAAATGCTCCATAGTAAAAAAAATCCCCTATGAAATTTCATGAGAGCCATTTAATAATACTTGAGTACAATCAAAGTTTAATATCTTATCGCTGGAAAGTGGCTTTCAAATAATTCTTGCACTTTTACCTGCCAGTTCATAGAGCTTTCTTCCAATATTTGTGACACGAACAAGTCTATAACCATTGTAAGTAAGAAATGTACGTGAAGCGCAAAAAAACAGCGATAGAAAAGAGTTCGATACATCATAGAAGAGGATTGCTGGAACTAGAATCGAATACGAGTGTACTAGCTGCTCTCTTTATCTCTTTCTAGAAGTCCATATGACGTACAATGGCACTATTCCCCCGATCGTAATCGAACCTTTACATTCAAGCCAATGTTAAACGTCCGCTTGACAAGTGTACCACTAGCTTGCTCCCATTTATTTCTTCCTACTAAATCTAGTCCAATCTTACTCCCGTTCAAACCGTCCTATTTCTCGATACATTCCCTCTTGGCAAATTCATGTTATGTTCAAGGGAATTTTATCGGGCGAATTTTATCCTTCTGCTACGAAATGGACGCGAGATTAATCTCAATGGGAAAGCCCAGTTCGTAAGTACAAATACTAGCACTGTGAGAGAGGGGAAACTGAAATATATTGGTTTGTTTCTCGAAACGACTGTTTCCGGCCTTTTTGCTTTCGAAGACCAAATAGCCATATTCGTTTTGAAAGCGTACCGGAAAAGTGCGAGTCTGCATCCATTTACTAGTAGCATTGACGGTCTGCATCGTTCCTGCAAAATTCTACGCTAGCCTTTAACTGGCTGGGACGGTTCGGCGAACAACAATAAATTGTTTCTGATGGCCGCCTGGCTAAGCGGATGTATTCGCTCCGATCCTCCTGCACCTCCATTTATTTCCGGGCATCCCCGAGTCGTCCTACGCTTCTCACACTTTTTAGCTTGGCTATATCAGTCTTCCCGATTCCACCCATCTCCGTTCGAGCTATTCCTTTATTAATGCCTGCATCCATTACCCGGAAATAACAACTTCTCAAGCTTCCTATCTTTTTCAGGATTTATTTCACCTTTCATTAAATATCAATTATACTTTGACTTATAAATCGATTAAAATTCACTCCAATCTCTCATTTATCAATTGCATTCTTAACCTTTAGAGGACCGGCATGGCCCCGATTGAGGCCATACACATATAAGACAAAATAATGCATATATAATAATAAGAAAAAAATATGCATATATCCTATCCACTGTTCACTAAGTCGATTTCTCCGTAGATATCATCTTTCAAAATCATCGGAAAAGCCATAAGAATATAAAAAAATGCAATTTTTTGTACTAACAAAATGTCCGACTGTTAAGGACCGGCATTGGGGCCGGAGAAAAAAATCATATTCGACATAGATATGTACAGGGTGAGTCACTTGCCTTTTAATCATTCCTTTCACACTCGAGTTCCAATTATTTCTATTATTGGTACAATCTGATATTATAAATCAATGTCAATAAGTGGGAAAGATTCCGTAAATACTCTTTTATATTAAAATTACTCAACACCGTATAATCATACCATTTTCAACGGCGTATATCCATCATTGGCGATTCAAAGGCAAGTGAATCATCCTGTACAAATATAGGGCGAAAAAAATGCCGGCCCTCTAAGGGTTATAATAATCCAATTATGTAGAGATATAATAATACTGAAAAATAATTCGAAGGAACGATAAAGAAAAAGCAGAGTATCGAGTTGGTAGGAAGTGCTTCGGAAATTTGATTTAGCGTAGTAGCTGTTGCGACAGTGTCACAGCCTCGGTGGTGAGGGTTTCGCTTTCGGATAACAGCCGATTTGCATGGCGCGGAGTGATTTAAGCCGGAGGTTTCCGTTTCCGGGGCAAGCGATACCAGCAAGAAGGACGCATTGCCTTGCATTACCGCAACATGCAAGAGAGGAAGCGGGCAGAGACGCGCGCTCCTTCCGGAGCGCTTGAGAAAGTTCTGCTCTGGATATCCGCCGAGTGAAACTTGGCAAAGGGAGGTTTGCTGAGGCGTGCGGAAGCCTGAGCTGCCACGAGTTCCAAAAGGAGAGAGCGATTCGGCTTGGAAAACGGACTGGAAGAGCGAAGGGATCCCTGGGATGCTGGGCGCGGGGGGAAGATGAGCAGAGAGAGAGAGAGAGAGAGAGAGAGAGAGAGAGAGAAAGAGGAAGAGAAGAGCAGTGAGGGACCTGATTGCACCGGCCGTTCCGCTTTTCTGCCTCCCACAGTTCACTAGCCCTGATTAGTCCGCCTCGTCATTTCTGCAAACTCTAACCCTTAAGAATCGAATAAAGCTAAGGCTAATTGGTCCGCTCTCGTCAATTGCGAACCCTCGCCTTTCAACATTCAACCTTCTCTCGTTAATGCATATGTCGTTCATTAATCCAAAAAACGAACTAGTCGATTAAGTCTCCTCAGAATTATCAACGATATCTTCATCATTTTATCTTCAAAATTACAAATTACATCTATTTTCTTAAAGATGAAAAAGGAAGGGAATTCTTTACCGAGAAGCACGAGGAATTTTCGCAAGATAAAATCAGCCAACTGATCTTGGCAAGACTCCCTCACGAACATTTTCATTACGTGTATGCTAAAAAGGTAGGATCCGCAAGGTATAACATGGTTGCATCAAGGTGCTGGAAAGTTCAGAGGGTGCGGCTCTTTGAATAGCATGGGACATCAGGAAGGGCGACCCTTTTATTATCTCGTTACGAGGAACTTGGTAGGACATCCTGTGTGGCCGTCAAGGTTATGTGCCAAAGGATATCCGACCAAGAGGAAGCGACTTCTCGTTGACGAGGGCTCTGAAGCCGCATCATAGAAGGGCCAAGGGGGACCAAGAGAACGAAGAGAAGAACGAAGGAAAAGACCGGCTGATTTAGCAAAGAGTGCACTTCGGGATACACAATGCTAGGGCGCCACAACACCGTGCGGTATTGCTGCTACCCTCTTCCACCTCTTCCAGCCACACAGATACACCTCCTCGTTCGACGTGTCCTATGCGCATGCAAAGTATACACCAAACCTCTACTCGGTGTCGTCGAAATATCCCCCATCAAATCCCCATGAATCCCTTATCTACACATTTCTACTACCTTCCATTTGACACTAAGTAGATAATTCCTTCTCTCTGATAAAAGCCAGCCAACATTCTACTAGCATACCAGTAATCTCGTTCTTTGGTTCTCTTCCAAACGAGAGTATATCTTTTTATAAATCTCGTATAAAATAAATATAAAATTCTCTCGATTTTTGTATTATATAAATGAAAAGAGATTTTGAGAGAGTATAGTATCAAAGATAATGATAAATATTATCATTGATACTTGTGTGAATGAATAGATTTCGGCGTCACCCTGTAGGTTCTCCAGGTAGATGTAGGACTGGGAACGCGTATATTCATGGGAGCGTGTGCTATTCGAGGCTTTTGCCCATACTGGCGAAGACAGCTCTCTGCTTTTGTCCCCTTTCGATCCTTCTCTCTCTCTCTCTCTCTCTCTCTCTCTCTCTCTCTCTCTCTCTCTCTCTCTCTCTCTCTCTCTCTCTCTTTTTCTCTCTCTCTGGTTGCCGCTTGCCGGGCCTGCCACCCTTGTAAAAGGCTTAGCTGGCGAATCTAATGCACTCCCTCAGCTACGAACAGTCTCTTCGACTGATTCTCTGGTTGGCGAAGCTTCTCCTCTCTGCTCTGCTCTGCTCTGCTCTGCTCTGCTCTGCTCGGCTCTGCTCTGCTCGGCTCTGGACGCCTGTCAAAAGGAGTCGCCGCACTCTCCCGCACCACTCACCAGCTTTCTTTCAATCCGCTTCTCATCGTCGTCGTTTCCATTGCCTTTACTACCACCCAGATATATATTGCGTCATCGCTTTTTACTCCAGTCTGCCCTTTTTCCACTCGACACGCCGAGAGCGCCGCCGCGCACCTTTCACAGGAATCTGTGTCACCGGTGTCACATCTCGCCGAGGATTATTAGGTGTTGCCTCCAATACAACCTTTCGCCCGATTTTGTTCATCTCCCTTTTTTCTAGTGTCAGAATGGATTCAATGCCGCAAATGTTTCGCGATGTATGAGAAAATGCAACATTCCTGGGTAAAATAATTGTTCATTTCCTTGGTTAGAGTGAAATGGAATTGTCGATGCTTTTGGATTATTTCAAATGCAATGTTTTGTATAACAGATTTTACTTATAGAAGATTTTCAATGAAAAATCCTGTTTTAATCATTCAGGGTGACCCACTTTTCACCTATTTTCTGACACTAGACTTTTCGTTATTTTTAGTCAGTTTATTACAGGAGTAGTTGATCTCTTGTACTTGGGAAAGTGGAGTACAAGTGAGTTCTCGAGCGGATATAAATTATGTATGCAGAGAGTAATGCAGAGCAGTGCTGACTCATATTTATCTGCTATATGATCGTGTAGATTGTACATACTCTCTGATAATATAGAAGTATAGATGATCCGATTTCAAAGGCTTTGTCACTGTAGAAAGTACAGTGGTGCCAGGAACTCCTGGAGCAATAAAGAAGCAAGAGTTCCTTTAGAAGGAATGGGGAAAAATGCTGGCAGAGGCTGGTTGCCAGTGGCAGTCAGATATTTTTCCATCTGACCAAACGGTGCACCATGCTTGAGAAAAGGGAGCGAACTTTCCAAGGGGAAATCCCGGATTTCCTGTTGGCCTTCTTTTTTCCTTTCGACATTTCTTCTTCTTCTTCTTCTTCTCCTCCTCCTCCATTTTTCCATTCTTCCAAGCTACATACTGCGACATACTTCTCGCGTTCAATTCCTTCCCGTAGGAATTCACAATGTTCGTGCGTGCGGCCACCAAGCTGCTTCGAGAATTCTAGTCGATTCTCAAGAACCAATAAATTTAAAGGGGTAGGAAAGGAAAGCGCCGCACTTCTTCGCAATATGCTGAAATCTTATTCGTTTACAGGAAACCCGAAGGTGTTGCCAAGGTAGAACGAGCTTTTTGTAATTCAATGAGACTTCTCAAAGGAACGTCTTCCTTTCGAGCGCCTTTTCTTCAGAACGCCAAAGAAGGTATGTTCTTGTCAGGCCGAACGTAAAGGCAGCCACTGAAACCTTAACCTTTTGAAGACTGATACACAAGACAAAGAAAATAAGTCTACTGAAATATATTTTCCTTTACAAACTTTATCTTCAATGGCTCGTAGAAAATCAACGTGGTTTAGATAAATTCAAAAAGCTTGGTAAAAAGTTAACAAGCAAAATTTCTTGTAACAAAAAATCCTACGACTTTATAAAATTAGAAGATATAATAGCATATACCATAACCCAACCATCACGTGAAAATCAGTATTTACAAGGTGTGTAGTAACGAAAAGCCGATGAATCATAATTCTGTAGAAAATGAATCCACCAACTGCGCTAGTGAGCTTAAGCTAATGGTATTTGCGGGCTTCTAGCGAGGATTAGATAGTTCTGTAATTTGAAGCGCAGGTCGGTGCTTTCTGTGGATATTTTGCATTGGGGAATTTCAGTAGTTGCGCGCGTTTCATGGGAAAGTTGAGTGCGGTAATTTCAGCCGGTACTGCTGGCTGATACTCGATGAACTATTGGCTATCTTCATTTGGAGCAACCTCCAACACTCCGGATCGTTGGTTAATCTTGATGGGCACGGATAGACGGAGATGTATCGTCGGCTTTTGCGCATCTTGTTGAATATTTCACTGTCACTGTAACGCTCGGACCAGACACTTCTACTTCGGATACCGTAATTGGCATCAGCGATGGCAGACCTGTCACCCCAAACCAACCCATTATCCAGTTTCACGCTAATTTTCATTTTTCCACTCTGACCCTCCGTTACTTTACATTCGCCACTACGAAATCTCCTGCATTTCTGCTTAATGCATCGAAACTTCCCACATTCGCACGAATATTAAATATTTTTCTACATCCTCACACATATGATATATCAGGAAGTTCTAATAAATCAATTTGAAATACATCAAATCTCTTTCGTAATTCAAAAAAGCTGTAATATTTAATAAATAAAACTAGAATTGACAAATAAAAGGTGAAGGACGTAAGAGAAAAATTGGGCGAATTGATTAGAATTAAAGGGAAGAGCTAATTAAATTCCGTACGCGATCGAGCTTATTTCGCCTGTTAAGTATGCAAACGCGGCGCGGTGGCATGCGGAGGGGGGGAAAAAAATTGCTAGCAATATCAGGAAGCGGCGAATCCAATATCGGAGTGGAAAAAAGAAGGGGGGGGGGGGTGGCTCCGGAAGCGAGTGAAGGACGCGAGGTGAATTTCTGAATTTGGCAGGAAAATGAGGCCGAGCAAAGTAAGAGCAACGGAGGGACAAATGCCAGGAGCGTGCTCGAGCATACTTGGAACGAAGTGGTTGGTGATTCTCGTGGATCCTTGGAGTAGTGCTCTTATCGGGCGAAGCATTCGCCAGCTTTTTCCTCATAATTTCATCGAGAATCCTGGAGGAGTGGTTGTCCCATGGGAGCTCGTAGCTACCGTCGAAGCAATGCAACGATCGGAAGAATCGAGACTTTAATCGATTCAAGTCCGCGCAAAACGATGTCTCCAACTCACGGATCTTCTCTTCGAAGAAATAAGACGCGCTTGTCGACAAACGTCGCTCCAATGAATTCAAATCATTTTGCAACGCGTTCACCGTTCTCTGATATAATTTGCTCTCGTTATTTCCAATATAATACCACTCTGACAACTCTTGAAAGGCGTCACCCTTCGGAAATAATCCAACCAGTAAATCGTACGGTTTATTGGTAATGATTAATTAATAGTTTATTAATAACACGTTCTGTTTAGTGATTGTCAGTAAGTCGAAAAACTCACCATGTATTCGAAGGGACTATGACATATTTCAAGGGGATAGCTCAACATTCGGGGAGTGTAGAATAACTGGCGATCCGATCGGAAGTAATCTGATATCAGAATATCTTCATTTAGATTTAGAATGGCAGGAATTTATGAAAATATTTGCTTATTAAATACTTATTGGAATATGATTGATGAATTGATGATAAAAGTTTTAATTCTGTCTATTTTCTATAGAATGTTGAAATATCTAAGACTTTTGCTTTCTCCGATTGCGATTGAAATAGAAGAGAATATAGTATTAGAACCTTGTAGAAATCCGAGATCACCGCACGACTTGGGAAAGTTTTGCCGCAAAGTCATTCGTATTTCCCTCTGAATATTTAGTCTTTCTTGCTTCAAATCGGTGCGTAGCTCGCAAAGAATTTTGCAGAGGTCTTCCACTCGAGAAATGAGACGCGCAACGTCCAAAGAAGTATTGTCCAGTAGGAACATGTTCTCGGCACTGATCATTTCCCTTGGCGAAGACACGAAATAGCAGCAATGCCTTCCGACATAAAGCTGAATAGGAATTTTTGAAATTTATTTGCCCGTTCAATGTTCCGGCATACTTGGGTTAGCTTTTCCCTCTTCTCGCCTGGCTCGATGGGACTTCAGTTGTCGCGATATCCCTTCGAGAAATCGACAGGCTTCACGTCGTCCTCTATTGGAAATTCCTTCGGGGAGAACATATCGATTTTTACTGCATCATCGGCAAACTTGTTAGACTCTTGCTCGTGAAAGTATTCCTATTAATGCACCATCACGTACAAACTATTTTACAATCATGTTTTACGAGTACTACAACAATTCATTCGTTTCAAGCAAGTTTGGAAATTTATACTTCCTTTACTAAAATAAATATTGAAACAGTCGAGAATAGAATTTCGAAGTTTTGTAAGTTACTGACAGTGTTTTCGTTACATCACCGCTTGTCAACGACGAAAGATCTAAAGTGTTTGTAAAATGTTTGGATTGACAGAAAAAGAATGGGTTTTGGTTTGTCGAAATGAAAGAGAAGTGAAAATAAAAGCAAGTTTCGTTGTCATGAAAATATTCAGGATGTACGAAAAATATTGTGATAAAAGAGAGAGTCAGTAAAGTAAAATCTAACGCTGGCGCCAGCTTTTCTCCTAGTATTTCAACCATATCGAGAACGATAAATAAATTGGCTTCCACTTTTTTGTTACTGGCAATAACTAAATCTCTTTCAATCATTTCCCATTATAACTCGATTATTTTTATTATAATTCCCAACGATTTCTCTTCATTTGCTTGCACGATGCAAAAAGGCAGTTGTAATGCGCAGATCTGTAAACAATATTTGCAACGAGAGTGCAAAATCAATAAACAGCAATTCACTATGGAAACCTTCAGGAGTCCGAAGTCAATATGCAGGTAATATCCTGGAGATTGCGAAGCCCCGAGTGTTCGATGGCTGATGCAGCAATATTGATTAATCAAAAACTGCCAATACTCCTTGGGGCGATGTGTATCCGTTTTCTCTTAGGAATTGATAGCCCAGTTATCCTCTTCATTACGGTCCTGACACGTTTCTCGGTCATATAATTGAATTTCGCGAACAAACGCTCCACCGGACGTACGAAATATTAGGTTCGCTTTAATAACTCGGCCCGTTCATGGAGCTTTGCGCAGCCTTATGACATGTTTGGAATTCCATTAAACTCCAGCCTGTCTACAAAGCATTAAAGCGCATCAGTACAGAAAAGCCACTGAAAGCCAGGTCGAATAAATTAATTAGGAACCTAGCAGAATCATACACGATTCCTTTCAGTACTTCCTTCTATTCTGATATACGCATTATTCTCTTTAGAATTATTGTTTCGAATATTAAACAATTCAATATTACTATAATTGACAAAGAGAATAATTATAATCCTACATATTTGATATTATTATAAATTATTCCTTTTTTTTACTTTATCATTCCAGTTCAGGGAATCATAGTGCCCGAGTCTTCCTGCCATTTAAAGTTAAGTCTGCCAGACAATTATTGAGAGCTTGGCCCTTTCTTCCCTCTGCTCTGAAACTAGACTAGTGGGACGAGGAGGAGCGCGAGGGAGCACAGGGCTGATCTTGGAAAAGTGGATGTCTAGTCGTCGATTCTCATCCCACTAATGTATGCGGCTAGATCAGGGCTACATTATCCGAAGCGGACACCGAAATCGTTCGCACACACTTACAATTTCAGAGAAATATTTTCTAAGAATTCTGTCTTCTTCAATTTAACAAAGATCGATTATTAAGGACTGTAACAAATCATTTCTCGAGGCATGTAAAATGAATGCATTACGAGGTCGATTATTCGGGTCAGTTGGTTCATAATCGACATACATATAAAAACTTGGAGGGAACTATTTCCTAAGAGTTTTAATGACAGTAATAAATGATTTCTCGATGCAGATAAAGTAGATTAATTAGGAGATGGATTATTTGGGTCAGTTGGTCGTTAATCGACATATAAGCGATGGAGAATGGCCTTTGAGAATCGGGTGAGTGAGTGTCTGTGCATTTATGCATGGAGAGTCCTAGGTGGGAGGCAGTGAGCGTGCTATCTCGCATTTCATAGGTGCTCTCTGTTGGGAGAGAGGCATGGGCACGTAGCGTCAATCCGGGCCAACGGATTCCCTGGATAGTCAGGAGGCCTGTTACTCCCCTACGACCTCGACTCATAGGGCCTCTCGAGTGTAATAACGCTCGCCTCATCCCAGCCCTATCGCTTCCTAACCTCCTCACCGCACTAACAATACACCGGGATTCCCGGAACACGCCTGGATTTATCGCTGTCGATCGCCAGCGTTAGTTTACTCCTACCAGACTACCTCACAGTCTCTCCCTTCAACTCCTATTAGTCTCGACCAAAGATATTTCTCCTCCAATTAATCTCACGTGTATGTTTGTTAATTATTATACAATAACAATTAGGGAGAAGTGTATCTGATAGAATTAGTCTCTCTAATAACTGGATATAATTTAAATAAATCATAGATTATTGTTTGTGTTTAATCTCTTTTATATGTTATAAAATTATGTAAGGATTTTATAAGAAGGTCTATTTGTTACTACCTCACAGTCTCTCCCTTCAACTCCTATTAGTCTCGACCAAAGATATTTCTCCTCCAATTAATCTCACGTGTATGTTTGTTAATTATTATACAATAACAATTAGGGAGAAGTGTATCTGATAGAATTAGTCTCTCTAATAACTGGATATAATTTAAATAAATCATAGATTATTGTTTGTGTTTAATCTCTTTTATATGTTATAAAATTATGTAAGGATTTTATAAGAAGGTCTATTTGTTACTAGCTCACAGTCTCTCCCTTCAACTCCTATTAGTCTCGACCAAAGATATTTCTCCTCCAATTAATCTCACGTGTAGCTTTGTTAATTATTATACAATAACAATTAGGGAGAAGTGTATCTGATAGAATTAGTCTCTCTAATAACTGGATATAATTTAAATAAATCATAGATTATTGTTTGTGTTTAATCTCTTTTATATGTTATAAAATTATGTAAGGATTTTATAAGAAAGTCTATTTGTTACTAGCTCACAGTCTCGACCAGAGATATTTCTCCTCCAATTAATCTCACGTGTAGCTTTGTTCATTATTATACAATAACAATTAGGGAGAAGTGTATGTGATAGAATTAGTCTCTCTAATAACTGTATATAATTTAATTAAATCATAGATTATTGTTTATGTTTAATCTCTTTTATATGTTATAAAATTAGGTATAAAAGGATTTTGTAACAAGAGATATTTGCTACTAGCTCACAGTCTCCCTTCAACTCCTATTAGTCTCGACCAGAGATATTTCTCCTCCAATTAATCTCACGTGTATGTTTGTTAATTATTATACAATAACAATTAGGGAGAAGTGTATCTGATAGAATTAGTCTCTCTAATAACTGGATATAATTGTATTAAATCATAGATTGTTGTTTATGTTTAATCTCTTTTATATGTTATAAAATTAGGTATAAAAGGATTTTATAAGAAGGTCTATTTGTTAGTTATAAAGGATATAAAACTAAAGTGGTGTTTTGATAGGGAAGATTCCCTATGCGACATAGGGAAGCTTCCTCCCCCTGTGTACACTTTGTACACAGAGAGCTTCGGGGCTCTCGGCAGCCGCTTCACCGGAGTCTGACTCCATTTAATGCAACATTGACTTCCGAAGGCAAGCAGATCGGCCAGGTTGAAATTTTCCACTGAGATCGCCTTCCCAAAAGGAATGTTCAATCTTGTTCCAACTTTCCAAGGGCTTTCACAGAGGCGTACAACTTTTCTCCATACAATCAGTGTTAACCGAATATTCCTTTACCTTCTTGTTCGACAGGAAATCAAAATTCAATCAACCAATTTGAAATATCCATACTCAAAATTTGTCCCCTCAAAGAATTCCCTTTTCAACGATAACCGAAAGGAATTACAGTTAGAAAACACTGCACTTTCTTATGTTATTTTTACACAATGACAGGGTGGAATGTCGAGTTCGCTTTCACGAATCTAAATTACAAGTTGTCGGAAAGCGGACAGGCAAAAACAAATAGGTGGGCATTTCCGCGGTGGTCGTTCGGTATTCATAAGATATTCCCTTGGTACATGGATAGGTCGCACGTAAAGCCCTTCCGCGATCCTAGCGGCGCACAGCATCTCTCTCTTTCTCTCTCTCTCTCTCTCTTTCTCTCTCTCTCTGAGAAGCGAGCAGTTGCCTCTACTTGAATTATTAATATAAGGCCGGCAGTGCAGCCCGAATGCCTTCGCTTAGATTTCCAGAGGAAGAATAACTGCCCGGCAATCTCAACGCGCCAGTAACCATATGGTAGATGTAAAAGGCGTCGCAAAATCCCTTTTACTAAAATTACGCATCCTAGCATTCCTCACTTTTCTACTGTCACTCACTATATTTCCTCTCCTAAAACTACCTCGCGGTACAGTCAACTTTCACGATCCTGACGGCGCAACTATCAAATATTTCCTTCTATGTAGTTTGCTAAGAGACAAAGCCTGGCTTGTCTTATAGTTCATGAATACTCCACCTCGGAACTTTGAGATTCACAAGATTCGACAGATATACCCATAAAATGAATTTCTTTCCTCACCAAGAAATTATCAAAACTGACAACCTAATCGTGTTTATATAAAACAAGGAATTAATCGAAATGGAATAAAGATCGAAAGACAAAATGATCCAGTTTGATCGGAGGAGTTGATCCAGCAGGTATCAGTATCGTAGAAACAGCGTGGTTATTTCACGGTGTATGCTACAATTCTCCCTCTCCTTCTCTTTCATTCTCTCTCTCTCTCTCACTCTCTCTCTCTCTCTCTCTCTCTCTCTCTCTCTCTCTCTCTATCTATCACCCAGTGAAATCTCGGCCCGTTTAGTCCTCGGATTATTCGCACGCGAACGTTTCGCCGCAGCGCCCATGTTTCATGCGATATGAATAATAATCTATCCGGTCACTACATCGAGCGCTCGCCATTTACGGAAGAAGGGGGTTGGTTGCTGCCGGGTGGAAAGAGGGTTGGGCAAGTATGCCAACGCGCACGTGCGAGAGTCCAATCGTATTATCAGATTTTCTCTGATTCTTCTTTCTTTCGTTCTTTCGTTTGTTGGAGAATTTTAAGAGTATCGTGAATGATAGAATATTGTTTTCGAATATTTGCAATGGATTTATTGTTTCCATGGCAGACTATTAATGTCCATTTATTTTGTCTGTTGTAATATTATTATAATGAACGATTTGATTGATCAAAAGTCTGGCATTAAGAGTCTGTCGTTCGGTTGGTAATTTGACACCGGATGAAATGGAATTGGACACTGGCGCGTGTGACGGGCGAATGGAAAGGTTGAAAGTCACGCAAATATGTATGCATCTGAGCGGTAATGCACCCTGGGGAGGAAGAGGAGCGGGGAAATGTTGGTTGGAAAGGTTAGGATTGGAGGAGAGAATGCTAGGCTTGTAGATTCGGAGGGTACAAAGTCGGTGAGAGAGGACTGTGTGTATAGCCGGGAATGCGGTGGCCGAACAAGAATTCCCCAGTGACAATAGTTCTCTGAGTGGCTGACTGGGCTGGTTGGCTCCTTCGCTTTGCGCACACACAGGCCGCGCCGCGCCGCGCCGCGCCGCCAATGAATCGAGAGACGAAATTATCCCGAGTGATGAATTTCAGGAATTCGTATCTTGATTTCAGTATCTACAAAGTGGTCCAAAGGATCGCGTTTCATTTGTTCTCCATTAGAAACATACTCGAATAATGAAATACGAAATTCTAATTACAAACACAAGAGAATCATTTGTAACAATTGAAAACGAACGATAAATATACCGTCATATTACATTTATGAAACACAAGGGAGAATGAATGAAATCTTTTCTAAAAATTCGGATATGTCGAACAATGTCGGTAACATAATTATTTAATTAGGGCTTGGTTTATCGAATGAACAAAAGCCCTCGACGAGGGAGTCTCCAATGCCGATGGTAGTTAAGAACTCGACGAAGTGTGTCAGAAATAAAGAAGCGACGAGCATTAGAAAGTGTAAAAGGGTAGCCAGGTGATAAAGGTAGAATGTCAGGTTTCTGGGTTAAAACCAGGGTTGGTGGAGTGGACGTGGAAGGAGATGGTTGAACAATACCTCACATTTTTCCGTAACTTTCGGAACGGCGACGACGGCGACGCGATATAGTATATATATATATATACGAGATGCACTCTGACATCAAATAGAACTGTTCTACATTTGAAATGCAATACGCAACGACGACGGTACCTCACTTGTTAAGTCGAGTGGACACTCGTTCCTCATTCCGGTTGTTTGCTGCGACAATATTATGCCTAATACGAGCCTCGACACACCCGAGTAGTACCTTTACGCGCGCGCGCGCAAGCCAAGTGCCAGTGCACGTGTTGCCATTGTGGCAACAATTCGATACAACTGAATAAGACACGAACTTAAACAAATATTCAATAAAAGGTATTCATGATTGCGCTTTAAGTTTGCTTCAAGGAATTTTGAATAATCTTAGAAATATTGGAATTATTCTTTAAGTAATATATATAATTTATAAACTAATATTTGTCAATTATAATATTGAATTTTCACAATTTCTTTCGTGTCCAATATTAAGAAACTGAAAGATCGAACTAAGCGAATGAATTCCGAATTCAAAGGAACAAGTGTCCAAGCGATTGTTATATCCTGGCAGCATGCGGTGCCGCTACTATATATGTATATAATGTTAATGTGAAGCTATAATAAATGTAGTATAGAGTATGAAGGGAGAAATTAGCTGATGCACTCACTTGTTGTAGAGGACTATGTCAGGTCGCCATATGTGATCGGAGGGCACGTGCAACATATGTACTCCACCGTACTCCTTTGGCTCCCAGCGTAGCTTGTAGTCGTACCATGACTTGAAACAACCAATACAACAAACATAAACATATTATTGATACGCCTTTCCATATTTATAATACTTCAATTCGAATTTCTACATTCTTCATTTCAAACAAATCCTTTTAATACACTACTCCACAAAATTAGCCGGTCGCTTTATTTCATCCGAAAATAGCCAATGTTTGAGCAACTGTAACTTCATGAAAAAAAATCGTACAATAATGTGCATACGCTCATTTTTGCGATTATATAGAAGAAAAATGACTGTTGGAAAAATTAGGATCCGAGGCTTTTAAAGTAGAAGCTTGGCGCTTTAAAATGAGCGTATCCACATTATTGTACGATTTTTTTTCACGAAGTTATAGTTGCTCAAACATTGGGAATTTTTTGACGAAATAAAGTGATCCGCTCATTTTGTGCAGTAGTGTATACGAAACTTTCCACTTTGCAATGCAAGTTGTTATTAAAATAAGAGGTAATTTAATTTATCATATTTACACTAGTATTTTTTTTCTTACAATTTTCTAGAGATTAACAGTGATTTTTTTATTACAACAGCTTCTTGTAATATACATTCTAGCCACGTATACACCACGAAGGGTTTCTAGCATTGGGTTTCTGGTGGTAATGACTCGGAGATGTGTGCGCACTCGCAAGCCATTAAGTGCGACTTGAACAGCATAAACAACGCAGTTTACCTTCCGTGGAACTACAGTGGAACTGGCAATTCGAGCGTCCTAATCTGATTTGGAAGTTAATCCACAATTAGACGTGCGTGTGTACGCGCGCGCGCGCGCTCCTTTATGGATACATGGCGGCCGCTCGTCGTTTATCCTCGAGTAATGCGCACATCGGGAAGTACTACTTCATTGGCCCTGTTCCATTACGCCAGTCCTACAAATCTAATCACTTAGATTTCCGACTAACGGCATAACTACGTTTTCATTAACGCGACGACACAATGCTTTGAACCGAATTCATAATAACTACGATTCTAATAACATTTTTCACTTTCTTACACAAGAAAATCTATTTCTATTTAAAGAAATTAATTTCTATTCCACAATGAATTGATTTACAAAAATATCAATTTTATTCTTATTCGATGCATCTCTTTTTAAGGATATCATGACATTTTGGTTGAACTTCTAGCAGTGCTTGTTGCACACTTATTTTGTCAAGCTCGTGCGCGACTCGATATCGGAGGACAGCGATTTCTCACTGAATTTCCCCGGAACGGCAGGAAGATAAATACAGGGAGTAAATACGCCGGGGTTCGAGAATGGCGAGTCGAAGTCCTGCTTCGATAGTGTGCACGCGTCCTTCCGATCTTCCATGGATTTTCGAGGCGTTTTATTTATAGTTTCGTTCACCGCGGCGGCCGCCTAGAAGATATTCTTGTTTGCTCCTGGAATAAAACGAATGTCGTCGATGTCGTACGCCCTATAACCGGTGGAACATAAATACGCGCGCGCAGCACACACTGAACGCTTTTCGGAGGACACACACTGCTCGTAACTTCCGGTAAATGTCCTTCCTAATGCTTCATCTCCTTCCAACTACCATCGAATTCTACCTATGTATATTTCTACTACGAAATCTACCCAGGAATTGCAATCATTCGCACATTTTTAGTTTCCTATTCGTGTTCCCTGGAAATTGTATATTGCGCCATGTAGTAAAAAGACTTCGACTTTTTCTCTATTGATTTTCTGTGCCAAGTGCATATATTCGAAAACATTAATCTACAACTAGTTTAGTAATTAATTACTTGTAGAGATTTATTAGACTGTTGTGTGTTTTACAAAAATTGAAGCGTATTAAATAATTCGCCAAGGATAGGAATTAATTTTAATTAAATAGAACTTTTTATATTTAAGGAGTATTATGTGGATTTTATATTATTTAAAGAAGAGAGCGATTTAAACGGAAACTTGATGGGCAGAAATGGGATTCCAGTTGGCGAGATTGAAACCGCAAACGGCCTAGCAGAGTTAGTGGGCAAGTGGGATTCTAATGAAAATAGGGGGTTCACGGAAATTCGATTGGCCGGCTACTATTAATTAGTGGAAAATTATCCAGCCGGAGCTGGCTGCGCCTTGCGGAACTTCCAGCAGGATTGCATCCCAGGAGATCCAATCAGGGGGACGAATCTCCGAGCACGGAGCGCTTACTGGGCAGAAGTTTTTCCTATGCCTTTTTCTCCGAGATATTTCCTACAGTCTCATCCAGCGATGTTAAACTTCTCCAAACGAGGCTAACTTTTTTCGACGCCTTCGCACCTTATTATTTATCTTTCATCCCTTTTCTCATTATTCCAGCTTTCTTATTCTTTTAATCTTCGCAGAATTTCAAATATACTTACGAAAAGTTATACACCGACTTTCTAAAACATAAATAACTCTTCATTCGCGAAACTTTTTTTGCTAGACAATATATGAAAACAGCAACACGCGATTATAGAATTCTTACGCAAGAGCTGAAAGTTAATACCGCTCGGAGGATCATTAACTAAAAGGAGTAGGAGCTTCTAATTAATAGCGGTCGTTGCCACGAAAATTGGACAGCTAGCAATTTCTTGGCGGGCAGATCCAATCAGGTTGGAAGTCCCCTTGAGTTGCCGCTAAAGTTTCCCACTCGATAGCTCCCAGCGAACATTAAGCCTCGTTCATATTGCAATGCGCGAGAGAAAGTTACACGCGCGGTCTTACAAATCTTTCTCGAAGGAAATAAAAGGGGAGAGAGAAAAAGAAAAATATGAGAAGAAGTTGCGCAAAAGTATGTAAAGTGGACGAACAAGGTGGCAGCCAACTACGAGACCAATAAGAGATATTATTGAGCTCGTCTCGGAAAACAAGTTCGCACTTCGTTGCCTTCGGGCTGACGGCGCTCCAGGAACGCAAACACATAAATCCACGCGTCAGTCTCGAACGCTGCTAACCGGAAAACTGCCGGGAGCATTAGTTCGGCTTCGAAGTACGATGCATGTGGACTGTAAACAAGCTTACTTAGCTGAATAAGGTCCAGTTGCATTTACTCACTCTGCACTAACTTTGCTAGTTCACTTAGAAATAAGTAATAAGTCTGAATGTATACTTGACTTGCTCGTTATTGGACTTGAAACTACTCAATATTTATTAATTCCTGTAGTAATACAGAAATACTGTAATTTCATTTACTGATAATATTATCAAGAAACTATGATCATTTAATACAACAATTATAGTATTTCTATTTGATTTTAACGTAGCAGTAGAAAGTTCCTTGTGATAAGAGCTTAAGCGTTCGCGCACTAAGTAGAAAAAGCTTCTTTGAAGCATAAACGGCAAACGCAGGAGTGTATTGGAAAAGAGGGGGAGGTGGGAGGTCGATGTCGGTTCGTAACAAGCAAAAAAAGGCGAGTGCAAAAGGGTCTTGCGCGTAAACGAGAGCGCAACTGCGTCCTCGAGTTGGAGTTGGGTTAGGTGGTAGTCGATGTGCGTATGAAGTACTCTCGCTCGAACATATCATACTGCTTTTACTGAATTTAAACGAGTTTCTATATCGACGAGGGTCCGCTCGCAATTAACTCGTTGCACCCCACCGCTTTCCACCGAAATCACTATTTAATATTCCTATTAACACGTCTGCTGCAGCGACAACTTTGTCCACTTTGTCGTACGCGCGAGGAACATACATTTCAGCAGCGTGCTCGATTTATTTAGTTGATTGCTTCATTAACTATTAGTTCGGTTGAATGATCAAGTCTTCGATAATGTATCCCATATTCTCTACTTTCATAATAATTGTAATATTTGGAATTTTAGAACAACTGTTAATATCGCAAAAGATTAAATCTTTCGATTGTTATAATGATTACTTTATAAAGTCGAAGTTTCGAATTACAATCATTTATTCGTTGAAGTATTATTTAGTAGGAACATCTTTTTACAGGTGGAACGTTTTGTAAACGAGATAGGGAAGCATTTGCGATCGTACATTTGCTGAGAATATGGAATACCCATATTCTCTACTTTCATAATAATTGTAATATTTGGAATTTTAGAACAACTGTTAATATCGCAAAAGATTAAATCTTTCGATTGTTATAATGATTACTTTATAAAGTCGAAGTTTCGAATTGCAATCATTTATTCGTTGAAGTATTATTTAGTAGGAACATCTTTTTACAGGTGGAACGTTTTGTAAAAGAGATAGGGAAGCATTTGCGATCGTACATTTGCTGAGAATATGGAATACCCATATTCTCTACTTTCATAATAATTATAATATTTGGAATTTTAGAACAACTGTTAATATCGCAAAAGATCAAATCTTGTGATTGTTATAATGATTACTTTATAAAGTCGAAGTTTCGAATTACAATCATTTATTCGTTGAAGTATTATTTAGTAGGAACATCTTTTTACAGGTGGAACGTTTTGTAAAAGAGATAGGGAAGCATTTGCGATCGTATCGACTGTCGACATTTGCAAGGACTGTTTGGACAGGACTGCCTAGACCGTACCCTGCGTAATTCACGTCCGGGTGCGGGCCTAGTACAAAGCAGCAATTACTTTTGCTCGCTCGCCGGTAAAGCTGACTTATGCAAATTTACAAAAGCCGAAGCGGTTCGTTTAATTTAGCCAGCTCGGAGTTACGAGACGCACGTGTCCGTTGAAGAGCCATGCACCGTTCAGATAGTTTTTCACCCACTGAAGAACTGCGCGGCTATAAATGCCACAATATTGTCCCACATCGTCGTTAAAAGAACACTCGCCTCATAAAATATCCTTTTAATGACAACTTATATATCATTCAAGCATTTTTCAATACTGGCATATGGAAAGCCAATACTTGTCGTTTCATTCATCTAACTACTAAAAATCGCCATTATTTCCCTCACCTGTTCGACCCAGAGGTTCGTCGTCATGATCTGATTTTTCAGGTTCTGCAACAGAAAAAACCATTTACATTACACTGCTGTATAAGACCTTCATGAAAAGTTGTAAAAAACAAACATCGAAACTAGTATATTATAAGAGATATTATGACAAACAATAAATAACGTCTGCCAACTTATTCTACATACACTAATACTCTTTTTTTTTTTACTTTTTCAATTTTTGTATTACTGTCAATAGCATAGCATATACTTGAAGGTCGATAATGGAAATGAAGGACTATGAGAATGATTTCTTGTGGTGCGATATAATTTATTATTCATGAGCTGGTGTAGCTAGGCCGTAGAAGACATTTGTCATGTCTGACTGTTGTGCGGGAAGCGTCAGGATCGCCGGCGACATCGTTGTTGAGAAGTCAGTCGAGCGACTATCTCGGCGAGCTCGCTTTTCATCTGCCTTTTGCAGCTGGCGCCGACAGTGCATTGTAATTTAGTAGAGCCAGGCTTGGAGACTGCTTAACTAATTGAGCGATCTCCCTCAAGTCAGGCTCAGAAGACCGCGCTGGAACTCTTCCGGCTAATCTGGCTTACAAAGATCCTCCGCTTGGAATTTTCAAGCGGCCACCATTAACGAGCTTCTGCGCCTACAGCACCTCCGCGCTTTTCGAATCAATCCGAATAATTATGCCAATTCCATTTCACTTTAACTACGTCTTATATTCAAATATCTCTTATTTTTCTAAGTTTATTATCGTTTGCACTTTTTGCACTATTATAGAAATCTAGAATGCGTTTCTCACTCATTACTTATTCAATCAGAGTTTATTAAATTTATTTGGAGCATCCTATGATCTTTGGAACTCTGGAAAATTTCTTGTCGTAATAAATTCAAAAATACTGTCAAAGGATAGAACTTTAAAAGAATAAACTTTTTTTTCGTTGCTCGACAAATAGTATGACTCATGAATGTATTAATTAATAATGGAATACTCCCAACGTTCACATTGAATGGCGAATAATTGTAATTCATTTGTAGAGAATCATCGCTTGAATTATTCCCTCGGTTATTAGATTCCATTTTCATAATTCGTCTATGATTATGCTTGATTTTTCTCTTCTGATTTTCTATTCAGCGCAGTATTATGCAGATTGTCTAAATTTTCTATCAATTCATATCAATCATTGACAGTTAATGGATGATGAAAATTGAACTTTTCACTTTATGATTACAGTTAGAGTTAGATTTGAAACAGCATTGGCTGGATATCCAGTAGAGCAGTCTTATTCGAGTCTGGCTAGCCTCGTAAATTATTCACTGTCGGGAACATGCCGGCTTTGTGCGGCGTTTCGAAGATTTTCCGGGAGCGCGAGGGCTAATTTAAATTTGGCGTGAGGCAAGTTTTAACGAGTTCGGTGCTACTTCTTTGCCCGGAATAACGAAAGAAGCTCTGAATCGCAAATGCCCGGAGGCGTTCGACCAATAAAACGCAAGGCTCGCTTCACCCTTTGAGTATAAATCCTCAACGGACACGTGTTTAGTTACCGGCGGACTTACTTCATTCCTGCCTAATTAGCTCTCGTCGGCTCGTTGCAATCGAATTTCGTGCTAGCTTCGCTCTAAATTCTATTGTCCTGCTGGAAGAAAAAAGTGTCTGCAATAGAAAAATGTAGAGCGTGGCACTCTTGTTCGTAAAGGGCTAACAATCCCCAAGCGCATTAAAGAGATTAGCGTTTACGTGCGAGGATTTCAATGGACGTGCCAGGTTCGCAGACTCCCAACTCATTAAATATCATGTAACCTGATGTGTTGGGATTACTACACCTTTAAATCATACATTCCAAGCTCAGCTTGATTAAATGTCTTTACAAACACTTAGAAAAGTTCCTATACAAAAGAAAGTCTAATCAATATTCTTTGAAAAGCTGAATAAATAATTTTATTAGAAATTACACTTTGAAGTATTATTTGAAGTATGTGCTGGGATTACTGCATCTTTAAATCATACATTCCAAGCTCAGCTTGATTAAATGTCTTTACAAACACTTAGAAAAGTTCCTATACAAAAGAAAGTCTAATCAATATTCTTTGAAAAGCTGAATAAATAATTTTATTAGAAATTACACTTTGAAGTATTATTTGAAGTATGTGCTGGGATTACTGCATCTTTAAATCATACATTCCAAGCTCAGCTTGATTAAATAAACACTTAGAAAAGTTCCTATACAAAAGAAAGTCCAATCAATATTCTTTGAAAAGCTGAATAAATAATTTTATTAGAAATTACACTTTGAAGTATTATTTGAAGTATGTGTTGGGATTACTACACTTTTAAATCATACATTCCAAGCTCAGCTTGATTAAATGTCTTCACAAACACTTAAAAAAGTTCCTATACAAAAGAAAGTCCAATCAATATTCTTTGAAAAGCTGAATAAATAATTTTATTAGAAATTACACTTTGAAGTATTATTTGAAGTATGTGCTGGGATTACTGCATCTTTAAATCATACATTCCAAGCTCAGCTTGATTAAATATCTTCACAAACACTTAAAAAAGTTCCTATACAAAAGAAAGTCCAATCAATATTCTTTGGAAAGCTGAATAAATAATTTTCTTAGAAATTACATTTCCTATTTATTTCATACATTATTCAAGCTTTTTATCATAGAAGCCTATCTGTAAAAGTCAACGTTTACTCGACAAGTTGTCAGAGGTAGTAATGCAGTGACGCGGAATGTCGAAATCCGAGAGGTCAGCGGGCTCGTCGAATGACATTACAATTCGGTGGGATAGGATTTGAGCGTGCGAGTGTATAAATGGGACAATTCGAACGAGAGCAATTTTCTATGGTAGGCACGTTTAATGGCTGAGCGGGTTTGAGCGCGCGAACTCTGCTGCCAGACTGTGTTACATGTTCATTTGCGAGTGGCGCGCTGGTATAATTGAGAGCAGGAGCTGCCCGCTTCCGGTGGCGCAGCTACCATGAATATATCGTCATAATTCCGATTCAGCCAGCAACACTCGCCAGCTGTGCTCTTAATTGCAAAAAGAGTTGTTGCTAATTGCTGGCAAAATGACTTCTCGACGATTCCAAGTGACCAACGCGTACCAGCAATGAAATACAATTTCTCTTCCTTGACATACAATGATCCTTGCGACAATTGTACAAGCAGAATATCCGCTCGGCTGTCGACGAATCTCACGCAAATCATCGGATTATACAGAATCCTATGAAGCCGTCAAAACGAACGTAACTGCTTCACTTGGATTATGTAAAGCTGGTTTGTCCAGCACGCCTCGGGGATTAAGAGGAAAACTATGGAAACAGTAATATCACCGAGATTGCATTAGAGATACTTATTGTTAATGTCCTCCGGCCGCTTCGTAATGTCCTCTGAAGTAAACAGTAGTTAACTTTTAACCAACGAAATTCCAGGTGGCGCACCTTATTCTACTTGCAGTAGAATCAACCAATTATGTGGTTGATCAGTTACATCACTTTTTCAAGTTTTTAATAGTTCATTGTTATTAATGTTACTAAAATAGTAACAATGATCTTTCCTAAATCAGTTTAATAACAATTGAAGTCGATCTTGCTCAATTTTCTTATCAAATTCTTTATTATGTACAAAGTTTATGTATGATGTATAAATAGTGTATGTTACATGTATCATAAATGGCAATGCCGAAGGTATGGTAAAACTTAATCAGCTTTGGTAACAGCAGTGCGTCTGAAATGATATTTTAAAATCAGTTAATAATGACGGCTTAAATTCAAGATTATCTGAAATCATGCAATACCTTTTACTAGAGAATAAGTTGTAGAGCTCTCGTACTGGCGATTCTAGTAAGAACCAGAGTATAGTAGAAATAAGCAAGCTGCTTGCCAAGTCAAATGTCACTTCCGTAGCCTGTGGGGAAAAATTCCTTATGGATTATATTGTTATTCTAAAATAAAGACTTTCGAAGAAACTTTGGCATAATATTAATTAGGCTGACACATATCAAATTGTATGTGTTATTAATTTTTCTATCTCCAAATTACCGTATTGAACACGCTGTATGCTTTCGGATTTCTGAGACTTCCAACTTCGTACATATGGGTTATATGGTGAGACAAAAAAACACCGTATGTCAATTTACTAATGACATGACACGGTTGCGCAGAAAGGAACCTTCGCATTTTGTCTGCCCAACGAAACAATGGCGAATTAATCATTGATGAAACTTGCCTATTGAATTTCCCGTCAAATAATAATCATTCGATTCTAACCTGCGGGATCACCAAATGCCAGTAATATCCAAATCAATCCGATGATAAAGACATAGAAAGTTTTATTGAAGCCAGCGTAAATAATACTTTCAATGGGCAATGCAGTCTTCGACGTATACCTGGCAACCCACAAATGATTAAGAAGCAGCAGTATTGCCAGAGTAAGACGAAAGCATATACCAAAGCAAAACTAAAACAACAAATATCAGAATTAACATAATAAGTTTCAATCTGTATAAATACCCGAATGAATTAGAAAATTGATTGAATAATAATTCAAATGAATCATACGCAGCTGTTAACTGTTTTCTTCTAGTTTCTATTTTTTTTTTTAACTTTATAGTTTTTGGTGGCAACAGCCGAGCTTGTAAGGACGAACCTTAGGCAATGATCGACCCAATCTTTGCAGATCATAAATCACTGCACTGATTAACACGCCAACAAGAGCCGCAGCTATGTGTGTGTGTGTTTTTATGTAGTAAGTGAAAAAGTACAGCGAATCTCTGAGGTCCTCGTATCTCTGTCCAGTGTGGGTGTCTTGGCTGCCAAAGGCAAAAACAGTTAACACTCGATCAAGAAATTAAATAACAAATGAAAATTAAAATGAACCGTATATCCTTTATTAAATTAACTGTCTGCAATGTGTCAATCGAACGAAATGTTAATGAATTTCATTTAACTTACTTATATATCATTAGATATAACGGCGTCAGTTGCGAGGTATATGTAATATACGCGCAGAGACTGCAAACTGCGATAATCAAGAAAAGAATGAAACTATATCCTCTCCAACGGGCCAATTTCCAAAAAAGTCCAACAATTAAGTATGCGAGACAGTGTATTTGAAAGTCCGCGGACAAGTACCATGATTGAAACATACACTGAAAGGAACCAAAGATACTGTGTGTAATAGAAAAAGATACTAGAAAAATGCCAGAATTTTGAATATTAAAAGAAGAAACTTTAAAATATCGAATAATTCCTTACAAGCGTTCGCCCTGTGTAATTATTGATGTACAAAAGATTTAACCACCAATCGTCACGACAAATGTCCGCCTCTCTCTCAACTGTCATTGCCCAATGCGGGCCCGAATCAATGTAAGGCAAAACGAAGATATAGAACAGAATTATAAAGGCATAGGAAGGTGTAAGCCTAAAATAGAAGATAATTGTATTAAATGTATCGTTAATAATACATTGTTCAAATTGCCATTGCACGTGTCGAACAATACCTTAAATATCGCTTTAACGTAATATCCCAGAATCGTAGAGATTTCCCATCTCTCAAACTCTCCAACCAGGATTTAGTAGCAAGTAATACGCTCATGGAAAGAAAAATATCGACCGTAACGGTGGAGTTCAAAAGTACAGTGTATAGCAAATTATGACTTTCCTAGAGAAATCATTGAATATTACTTTCGATTCAATCCAAAAAGTCTGATTGGAATTTTAACAATATACAATTGTTAAGTAGCCAATTATTTTTTGAGAGCTTGAACTTACCAAGTTCGCCACCTCTGCATTTGTGGTGGAGACCTGTAACTTTTGTATAAGAAACCGGTGAGCCAAAATAATGATGAAAGTCAGTATGATACGGAAGCCGTCCAAAAAATTGAGGATGTTGTCCGGACGCTTTTTCTGAATAAGTTTCGACAAACTCCTTTGTACTGAGACACATAAGAAGAACTTGTCAAGAAACGAGCGCTCTTTGCCTTTTTCGAGTATCTCTTGATAACGCAATGAGGCATAAATTATCGCAATGATAATTCCTATTATCACAGAGCTATTGAGAAAAGAAACAGATTTATTCAAAAGAACATCAAACAGAAACTGGAAAAACTTTTGGAGAAAGCAATGTATAATAAAATAATAAGCACCAATAAACTCTATTAGCTAAAGAAAAGCTTGACTGATCCCTGAATGCCTGACAATTATTCGCTTTCACTGATACCAAGAAAGGAACTTGAACTTGCGTTAGACTATTTGTCAGAGTGTGTTCGAGTGATGTTCTCAGACTTAATTCTATGTCACTTGGGGCGCACGAAGCTGGTGCACACAATGCCATTCTCAGCATAGTTCTATCAGTTCTTGGTAAACCTGGTTTCACCTGCGCAAAACAACACTTTATCTTTCTATCTCCAAACTCTTATCATTCAACGAGAAGCGATCTTAAACACATTAATAACCACAACTTGATATTATGCAATGATCGATGATATTATATATGCAACGTAATTTAATTAAGTGCATAAAAAGTCTTAATACTTGAGCTTTATGAAACTGAAGAAGGTGACAAGTAAAAGTAGATAAGTTTTCGATATATTACGTCGTACATTGAAGAATTGCCAAAGTGATCCGGTAGGATCGAGTTGATGGAAAGGCTCCTGATAATCACTCCTGAGATTTCTACGCTGGTAGCCAGCATCGATCAAGCAATATCGCGTGTCGAAGCCTTCGATTCCACCATAGTAACATTGGTCGAAGTTACCGTAGTGGCCGGTGCTACCGAAAAGCACGCCATCCGGTAACTTTGTCGAAGCGTCGAACACTAACACGAGAAACACACGCTTAAACACTGCCCTCTCAATTATCATACCATTTAATAAATTATCGCAACAATAAATCTGATGTAGAACACTAATTTTCATTATAAGATTTTTGTTGTAAGAAATGCAATCTTAATGCATTTTTAAAACTGTATTCACTATAATAGAATCGAAACGATCAAACTTACTTCGCGCGGCCCAAAGTGTGCCATTCTCTAATTCCTGAAGGAACTTTAGAGCGTCTTTGCCACATTGTTCCTCTGGTAAGAGTGTCGAAGCAGATCTGGCAAAAAGTATCGGCAGTAAAAGCGACTCCGCAACCAGCGATTGCAAGGCTACCGGCAGATTAACCGTGGATGCGCTCCAACCGACAGTTTCCACTGGCTGCTCCCGAGGCGACGTAATCTCCTGAGAAACTTGTAGCTCTTCCAGTGGGAGTTTGCCGAGGGTGGTTGTAGACTGTTTCTCTGGAGAAGCGAACGCCACCAGGATCAGAACGGTCAGGATACATGTTGGAAGGAGCATCCCTGTAAACTCCTCGACCGATCTCTTTCGCGAGACACACGGAAGAACAAGTATCCTAACAGACTGCGCGAAGAACAGTTGCGCAATTCGACTTGCTTTAGCAATATAAGAGCAGAACTACGAATGATTTGCAAAAACTCCCCGTCATCACTGTCACCTACTGATTCCCATCTCCCCACTCTTCGATCGAGATATTCATATGAATTTCTTTTGTTCTCGCACTGGCAATAATACACTACCAATCTACTACTGTCTTCTTTGCCATGCGACTATCTTTTTTTTTTACATATTTCAATGAAAGTTCTAATCAGTATATCAATTGAGAAATAATTGATTAAATATTCTTGTGATATTTTATATTTCTTTGAACAATTTGCAACATTGTGTCATTAAAAAGTAGTATCTCATGGTGTATTTATGAGTGTCAGTAATAAAGTTCAAAAGTCATGAGAATGGTGCGGGATTGTCAATATCAATTGTAAAATTGAGAGAAGATTTTCCTGGGGACAGAATAGACGAGCAGGAGATAAACTGAATCATCTAAGCGTCTCGAATTACTATGATAGACTCCAATTTCTATGCTATCTAATTATAAATTTAATAGCAATCTTCAAGCAGGAAGTGATACAGATGCTAGTCTAATGGGGTTTCGTGATGATTTTCAATCGACCTTGCGTCCAAGGCATTATGTGTACATTAAGGCTGTCGATGCGGTTGCGAAAACCTTGCATATAAACAGTTCGAGAGTATTTAAGCAGAGAGTGAAAAGGAAATGATTTCATTTGTAGAAATAACGTCATAGATAGTATAAAAATAAAAGTAACTTATAAAAACAGATCTGACATAACATAAACTGAATTACAAATTGAATTTGACTCATTTTAACTCTGAAACCTATCACTCGATGATTATTACACGTACGATATAAAAGGTATTAACAAAAATTTCACCCACAAAAATATGTATGCTACACGTATTATAAAAGAAGAACTTTTATCCTACATCGATCATATCAAGAGAGACAAAATTGAGCACACATCACCGATTATTTTCATGTTCGAAGGATTGTATAATACTACGATCGAAAAAAATCGAGGACACACAGCAGCTCAAAGAGGGTTGCGTAATTGTGCCGCGTCGAATTGCGGGTAAAATCATTTGGCAGAGCTTGTGACACTAGTTTGTAGGCTTGAAAGGTGAGGCGAGGCGAGGCGAAAGCGCCGATATGGAATGCTCAAGGAATAAGTGTGTGCACCGGTGCAAAAGCCACGTGCACCCCTGCAGTCGCATAATGAGATGATCCCCCTTTTACACTTGCAGATGCACCGGCCTGGCTACCCGAATAGCCAACCATTGCTACCATGAATAATGCAAGCTCGGCCGAGTGTCGCTGCACAAGCACCCGCTAGCACAGCCATCCTGCACATGCTACACGTAACCCTGGAAAATCAGAAAATGTCATATGCCTCCTATGAATCGACAACGAATTCCGTTTCGGATTACGCACCATCCACACTCCCGTCAATCTCTTTATTCAATTCCAGTTTCATTTCCTCTTCGACCATGTATGCCACATTTTCTTCTCAGCATAGCTGATTGTGAGTGAGCTTCGATTCAATCTCACTTGAATTATAATGATATGTTGATATGTGAATATCGTAAGTTCTACTAAATTATAATCAAAGAACTTTCTTTTATTAAATAAGAACACTTACCTTGTTGAAATGTTAAGAAAATAATGTTGAATCGAAATGTTTGCAATACTGACACTTTGTTTCGAAAACACACACACACACACACATCTTTGTGTACAAAGTCACACACCATTCTTGGATTAATTTCCAATCAAGCTAGAGTAGAATTTCACTGAGTAAAAAAAAAAAAGGATTGCGCAGTGTAACATCAGAGGTAGAACTACTAGAATATTAAAATCGACGCTGACTCGAGAGCATTGTGTAGCGAAAGGGTTAAAGGGCGTGTCAATCATTCCGTCGACGAATGCTCACTCGCATTCACGTAGATACTGGGACATAGTCGACCGTCTGGGCGAGAGTAGACTCATACCACTTGGAGTTCAACCCTGCACTCGAACTTCCAGCGGTGCGTCGTTGCTCGACGTCTCCCTCGCAACCGGTACCAACAACCACACCCAACTCAATGCAACTTGGAGTGTACCAGAATACGATAATTGCCGGTAGTCAACGCTCCACTCCTTACTCCGATTAATTACCCTCATCCGCGTCGAACACTTTTTTCTAGTTCAACATCAATAGCTATTTTTCATGATCGATTCAATTAATAATTAAATAATACAAGCAATTGATCATTCTTGTTGTGTGTTTCTAAGAAGAAGTACTTGATGCAAAATAGTTAATCCTAAATAAAACTTATTTGAGTCATCAGACTTATTAATCTTTAACTTGTAAATTTACGTATAAGTCAGGGATTTGAAATTCCAGTGGAGAACTGCGAGGAAGGCTCCTAAAAACCGTAATTGGTGGGAGTGTTAATTGTAGATTTTAGGGAAATGTGTGCTGCGCTGTCGAGAACAGGCGAAGTCCGAGGGAAAGGCCACTTCGCCTCCAACTTTTTTCCCCACTCCAACTAGCCGTCCAAGCTACTTGGCATCTGGGGCAAAAATTTCCATGGTTTTTTGTGCGGGCTTCCTTCTACTTGGGACATCAGAGCACCGCACTGGAATCGTTAGCACTTCTGCATTACCCGGAGCAAAGCTACATTTTTTCTTCTTTTTTTTACCCCCCCTTTTATACTGCTGAATCCAACATACGCGAGGGCGAAGGTCGCCGCTATTCTTCTCAATCTGTACATCGCAACCTTTGCACCACTGACCTGACAAAAACAAGCACGTGACATACACTCTAACTCTGGAAACGAAGCTGTATCTAAAAATAGTCTGACAATTCTACGAACAGACCTATATTTTCCTAGAAGCACCTTCATCTCCACTGGCAAGTAGAATATGACCTTGTCAGCCATGACTATTTTCCCTGCAAACGCCTTGTTATCTAAATTGAATCTATGTTTGCCAAAAATTAAAGTTATGAAAAATTTTAATTTGTATTAAAGATTAAGTTTGTATTGTTTCGCTAATTTGGAAAGTTGTGAATGTAGTTTACTGGTATCGCAACGCCAACTGGCGGTCAGTTCGAAGAGATGCCTTATGCAGAAGGTTGGGCAAACGGATAGTGTTTGATCAATGAGTCAGTGGGTTGCAACGCTGTCATGGGAAAATGCAGCTCTTACACCGGAGAAAGCAGGCTGTCTCGGGACAGAGGGTTAAAGGGGTGTTGGTCGCTTGAAGAGAAGTGCAAGGCCTGGACACGAAAAGCCACTCAGACCAGATGCTCACTAGGAATAGCTAGGATACACAAGCATCTCGAATTTCTGACAGCCTCCTGTGAAAGACAAGCTCAGTCAAGTCAACGTTTACAACGTAACATTGACTCCTCCCTTTGAAACCGATTTTCTTTAGTACTTCGCAAAAAGAATGAATCGATCGATTACAACATGTTTATGTTTCACGTTAGTTAAAAGTTTCTTTCAATAATGTAATAGTTCAAATATAATCATTGAGAATTAAATTCAAAATGTTTCCTGTCTCATCATATTTGCTTGGTTTTTGTTTTTGAAGTTTCCAGGCAAATAGAACAAAGCAATTTTTCATTGGGTAGTTATTGAATTTGAACAATAGGCTTGCTTACATCGGGCACGGTGCTTTGAAAATAATATTTTTCCCTTGCTTTCTATTATTTCACTCGACCAGTTGATTTATCGCACGCTCGCCGAGTGTTGTTTATAATTTCACACCCTTTTGTGCATAAACAATGCGGGAGAGTCCGCGGTGCCGCACACTCAGATTTATGACACCAATACAGAAGTGGAAATCAATTCCGTACTACGCCGACGTGTTTTTGCATCCGCTTCCTCTCTCTAATTTGCACATTTCGAGTTGCAAGTTATCTTTAACGCGAAGTAGAACACTCGAGTTCAGAAACAGAGTATTATTACAAAATTTAGATGCAAAGATATTAAGACGATGAAATTTAAGCACTGCTTAAAGCGAATATCATCTTTAAAGATCGCAATTACTTTTCCTAAACACACACGTGTTTTACTGAGATTCAAAGGGTTAAAGCAAATACTGATTTATTAATAGGAAAGAAACCAAAGGAAACTAAATGTTAGAAAATGGGAGTGGTGGAATTAATCAAAGTTTGGTAAATCAGCAATGCTAAAATCAGATCAAACCAACTGGAATTTCCCAAGAATAATCAGCATTTTAGATCCAAAGGATTAAAGCAAATACTGATTTATGGATACCAAAGGAACCAAAGGAAACTAAATGTTATGGTGGAATTAATCAAAGTTTGATAAATCAGCAATGCTAAAATCAGATCAAACCAACTGGAATTTCTCAAGAATAATCAGCATTTTAGATCCAAAGGGTTAAAGCAAATACTGATTTATTAATAGCAAAGGAAACTAAATCTTATGGTGGAATTAATCAAAGTTTGGTAAATCAGATCAAACCAACTGGAATTCCCCAAGAATAATCAGCATTTTCGATCCAAAAGCTTAAACCAAATACTGATTTATTAATAGGAAAGAAACCAAAGGAAACTAAATGTTAGAAAATGGAAGTGGTGAATTCGGTCAAAGTCTGGTGAGACAGTTAGGTAGGAATGGAGCTTATGGTGATATACGGTATCAGTTCATTCCGTCGAACGTGGGTGGTGGATTTATAGCGCAGGTATCACCGGTAACCGATATCTTGGCGAACAGCGCGAACACCGGAACAACCGTGAACGTCAATATCACAGGGCGGAGAGGTCTATGCCCCATAATTTGCCTGAGACACACGACCTCGTAAAATCTGAATTATTGGCCCAGTTAAATGGCAGGAGGACGCCTAAGGTCATAAACCAACCGATCATTGTTTGCGTGTGTCTTGCATGCTGAAAACCCACCCTCTAATTAATTGAGTTACAACCAATTCCTTATTATCTAGAAACCAGAAGGATACTTGAATATCAATAATCATTAGTACAACTTTGTAATATGAATTAATATCTCAATATCAATGACTAATTTCTAATATTAATTAAAACATTTATCATCGATGCAACAGTACAAAATCTACAGACTTTAAATACTATCTAGCTTTCTATATATTTTAGAATTTATTAAACATTTTTAACACTCGATATATTATTTGTCTGATCAATGTCAGATAACCGGACTGATCAAGTACTACTTTCATTTATGAACCACTCGGGAACAAAATCTACAGACTTTAAATACTATCTAGCTTTCTATATATTTTAGAATTTATTAAACATTTTTAACACTCGATATATTATTTGTCTGATCAATGTCAGATAACCGGACTGATCAAGTACTACTTTCATTTATGAACCACTCGGGAACAAAATCTACAGACTTTAAATACTAACTAGCTTTCTATATATTTTAGAATTTATTAAACATTTTTAACACTCGATATATTATTTGTCTGATCAATGTCAGATAACCGGACTGATCAAGTACTACTTTCATTTATGAACCACTCGGGAACAAAATCAAACAGTACAAAATTTACAGACTTTAAATACTAACTAGCTTTCTATATATTTTAGAATTTATTAAACATTTTTAACACTCGATATATTATTTGTCTGATCAATGTCAGATAACCGGACTGATCAAGTACTACTTTCATTTATGAACCACTCGGGAAAGACCCCCCATTTGTGAGCCAGTCTATAGATCACTGGGGGAAGTCGCATTATGCATTCATACCGAGAGATAACATTTCGAAATTCGGGGCCGGCGTGGATCAGCCGGGCATTCATTCCTTTTAATACTCAGCGTTTACACGCGCAACGCCGGCGCTGCCGCCGGCCAGTTCTTACTCGGCAGCGCCGCAGGAATAATTCTCATTTATGCACTGACACGTAGACACGCGGTGCACTCGACTGCATTTGCGCTTTTCGAGGCCGACACGCCATTCCCTCCTTCCTAAATCCAGATCAACCTGATCTATAATCAGTCCAATGCAGGACGTTTATAAATCTTTGCATGTCATTCATTTATCATTTTAATCAGACATTTTTGTGTCTTTAACATTTAATTACAATAAAATAGAAATATTTAATTCGAGTTATAGTATATTTTATTTTACCTTTATACATGCCAAGTTCGTGATTGTACTAGTAAAGATTGAAACTCACCTGAAACAAAGAAAGAGTTCTTTTTCTTTTCACGATCATATATTTAATAAATCAATATAAATACTTACTTAATAAAACTATGTTTAATATTGTAGGACAAAATTGTAATGGAAATGCTTCTTGGCAGTGATAATCATTGGCTGTTGTTCGGGTTTATAAATGGTAAGCTTTCGAGCTCAATGATCATGCGGATAATCCTGTATTAGTGATGTTCGTTTGATCAGTCGGTGAGGATACAATAGTAATATTAAAGGGATTATCAGGATGATGCTCTACGGTGTTGCTTGAGCATGGCCGCAAGGCAAATGCCCCGGCGAATCAGTAAATACTAAGAGCGGCCTAACGGTAAACGCGAGCACCAGCTTCTAGATTAATATTGATGAAGCTTTCACCAAATGCTGTTCAACCCCTAAGATTAGTTGAGGATTACACGAGCCGATAGCCTCTTTAATAATGCTCTTTAGGACTCATACTTCTCTAAGATCAAACAGTATTAGTGATGGTCGACCAAACTATCCTCTGCTTTCGCAATAAATCTAAATCTTGTGTTTTTTAAGCATTTTTACACAAGAATTGATTAAATAATAAAATTTAAAGATCGTGAAATCTTGAAAAAAATATTGTATTATAAAACGTGACAAGTGGATAATATTATATGTAGATTTAGATACTCGTATGGTTGCTTTATGGGAAACTTGGGTAGACTCGGAGGGCTGGAAACCAAGGATGCGGAATCTCTCGAATCCCCATGAGAGAATTGAGGAAACGTTGTATGGAAACTGGATCAACAACAGGAGAACTGTACATGTATATATTCATCTGTAGTCTCCCACGCATATTTGATTCTCGATTTGATATAAATGATGCGTGAAATATTTCAGTATTATTGTATTTATCGATGAAATGTTTCACTTTTCAAAGTCTTGAAAATTGTACTTTTACGTGTAATATTAATACGAGAATGACAGTTTAAAGTCGAAAAGGATATCTTTGCTCGACCAATTGGATGCTTGATATCGTTCAATGCATAAATCAAATGGCTCGCATACGATTTATAGTCACGATTTGGCAATTTTTTTTGGTGTGAAACGGCATTAAAGTGAAATATTGCCATTTCGATATATCTCGTATCGAGGATTTGCGTCACTGCGCAGTGTAATGATACCGCGCGCGAGATATTTCCGGACAAAGAGTGAAAGAGTGGAAAAGTGGGGCACAGATGGAATCCAATTATTTGGATTGTTGATCGCTCCAATGAAATTCTCCACACTCGTAGTATTCTTGCTGAGAAGAGAGAGAGTCCACTCTCGACACATCTCGTTCTCCTGAATCAATCGAGCTTTCGGTTCGCATCAAATCGTACGCGAGATTAATCTTTCTCGTTTCGATGCAACGAAATCTGAAATCTCGCATTAAATAAATCTAGAACAAAGTGAGGCTAATTGAATTTCAAGTAAATTGTCAACTGACAACTTTTATAAGGTGAGAGTTCTATTTTTTCGATAGTCGCGAAATCTAATTCCGTCCCTTATTTACGAACAAGCGAGGAAGCATATAATCGACATTTTCCCAGAATAGAATATTCCAACTTGGCAATTTTTCTTCAAGATTGAACGTCCATACGCTATAACAGCAAATTAAGAATGACGCCTTTTCCATCGACGTCCTCGTTCTCGGTTAGTGCATCCTCCAACGTGTCTAAAATCACCCAGTTCGCCCCCAATAAAAATCTATCTTGCTATCCCGAGCAACATCAGCTTGCTCGCGTAAACACGCCAGACAGTTACGAGACGTGCATGAAATATTGAATTTCAAACTGAAGCCTCTACTGAAAACTGACCCAAAAACTATAAAACCATAGTCGATAACTTTGGACAGTAAACTTCTATCGTGCGCCATGATTTTCCTCCACAAACATTTTAACGATTTACAGTGACCGGAAGAAGAATATTAAAAACGAGAATATACAACAATAAACCTGAATATAGAAATATTTCTCTAAAGAATAACAAACGTACTCAAAACTCATTAGTCATTGCTATTAACGATGATAATGTAATAAATAAACAGGAACGCGAGTGATTGAACGATTTTATTACACGTCTCCTCTGTTTTAAGGCTCTTAAAGGAATGAATTCAGAAATGAATAAGTTAGCCTTCCTTGCACACGGTTGTCTCTTTTTTTAAAACATACAAATGTAGTCTTAGATAACTATAGCAGCATCCTTCACTCTCACTCTTTCTATCTTTCTCTCACACACACACACACACATTCTCTCTCACTTTATCATACTAGTCTCTTATATTATTTTATAATTCTCGTACAATAATTTACAATAAAATTTCTTTGATATCTGCGAATATAGCTTAATGTGGACAAACCTTAAGCCGCACGTTCGATATAACGAAGTTCGGTATCGTTAGCCGCAACATTCGATCGATATCGGTGTAATATTTCTGTTTGTTGCCGGACGCATATCGCACTCCCAACCCTCTCCTATCTCCTCTGTTATTTGTGTGCCCTCCGGGTACACATATCACAAGCCGCAACTAATGAATGCACCGTAACGCCAAACGCACCAAATGTGTCTGCTTTCAATTTTACAATAACCTCCAATGCCAGTGGGCTCTCTTCTCTCTATCGTAATAGGTCCGAACAAATCGTATCGCAAAATTTACCTCGAGTATTTTACTCACTTTTCCCAGAAACCATTATTCTCCACCAGCTTTATCTCCACTCTTCTGGGGTTTTTTTGGACACTCTAGACTGGGATTGTAGCTTTTTATGTTTTTATTGGTCGTCGTTTTTATTTTGTTTGTTTCGAATTATTTGAAATGTGTATTATAGATTTGTTGCTTCTGTTATTGCGGTGAATATACATAGTTTGGAAGAAAGTAGAGTGAAAGGAATTCTGAATAGTAGTAATTGATCTTTTGATAGATCACTGTTCTTATTAACAAAGCTTCACTTTTCCCAGAAACCATTATTCTCCTCCAGCTTTATCTCCTCTATTCTGTTTTTTTTGGACACTCTAGACTGAAACTGTAGCTTTTTATGTTTTTATTGGTCGACGATTTTTATTTGTTTCGAATTATTTGAAATGTATAATTATAGATTTGTTGCTTTTGTTATTGCGGTGAATATACATAGTTTGGAAGAAAGTAGAGTGAAAGGAATTCTGAATAGTAGTAATTGATCTTTTGATAAATCACTGTTCTTATTAACAAAGCTTCATATTGAGGTTAAGATCGAGCTGCGCATATTTCTTTATGGAAGTAGATTTTGCAGAGCAGTAAGTAGAAGGAGAGTTTTTGAAAAGCTAATTACAGAAGCTTCACGAAGACCATAACTCGCCGTTTGCGTTGTACTTCGTACTTGATACGAAGGAAAATCGAGGAGAAGGAAAACTTATTCTGGAATCCGTTTTCCAAGCTTTTCCATTCCTAGGTAAGTTCGAAGTAGAGGTAAGGAAGTTTAATTCCGTCCTTCGAACATTCTAGCACTGACAACACTTTTTTTCATTAAGCTTCCACGGAGAAATGAGTTGGAATAGTTGGAATATTCTATGCTGAGTTTATTCGATGGTCGCTCGTTTCTAATCTAACAAGCTTCTAAGCTTGAGCAGAAGCCATCGAGTTGTGGATTCGCATTAGTATCGAAGTGGCGAACGAGCGAGCGCGCGTGCTCGAGTTTTAATATAAATTCAAATAGCCTCGAAGGGAAAAGTGTCTGCCTGGTTGCTGGCAGACAAAATGCGCTGCCAGAGATGCGGAAGGCGAACGAACCAACGAACGAACGAACGAACGAGCGACCGCCATGAAAATAGTCGAGAGAGTTTTTAGCAGGCGAACGCCGCGCGCCCTGTACTTCCGAAACTTTGATACTCGAATTTTCCGCGCAGCAGACTTCGTTGAAGCGACGCGCGCGCCCGCGCACGCTCATGAAATATTAAAGGACTACGGAAATACAAGCTGCACGAGGAATTTAATTGCGATGAAAAGATTCCCTAAAGCTCCGACCACACGCTCGGCGAATCTCCCTTTTCAAAAGCGACAGGTTGACATGCCTTATTGCGAGCTTTCCAAAAATACCATCCATTATAACATAAACAGAAACGTCTACCTGTGACGCGCATTTCAAATATGGACAAATATACAATTTGAAAAGACCAAGCTGAATTTAGTGCAGGCATGAAAAAATGTCTGTTGTACTTTATAATAGAGATTTATAATTATAATAAATTATAAGAGACTTAACGTGGAATTTTATACTCATGAAAAACATAATAGAAATTCTGTTAAAAACTCGATTATTCTTAATTTTCCTTAATTGATCCTCGATCGAAAGGGAGAATTCCCTAAAGGGCCAAAACAATCGGTCTCATCTGCGAAGGGCTTAAACTTGAAGCGTATGCTGAAGACCATTAAAGGCAAGCAAACAATTAGCGCGACTTAACAGTAACCTGCTCTTTTCCATCCAAATCTCGTTAACGCCGTGTTACATGAATGCGCGCCACTAATTAAGAACGTTTCCCAGCAAGCAGCGGATTGTTCTTGAAAATGAATTTCCTCCTTGTACGAGAGTTTCTCGGATTACTGGCAATTTTTAATTGCAAATATCGCCGTAGCCCTGAGAAGTACAATTCAGCCTCGCATAACAGGCTTCGTGCGAGCAACGTGGATTCGTGTAACACGAAAATTAAGCCAGACTCGTACAATAATAATAAAGAAGTTTACACTCAAGTATTCTGATTGAAAGTATCGCATTCTGTTTCTTTTAATACCTTTTTTCCAATGTTATGATTGAAAAGCTTTTTATTAAAGCATGAAATTGATGAAGAAATTCTCATAAATTGCTATTATAATATTATTAGCAATATGAAATCAATGCAAAAGTTCTTATGTTAAATGTTGACGTAGAATCGAGCAATAAACCGCAGGCTTCGGAACGATAATGGAAAACTACCTGCAAATAAAAGCAATCGTTCGAAACATGTTTTCTCGGACGAATGTTCTGTTTCTTGCCAATGGGTGAGCATCGCACGCAACTATCAACAATATTCACACTCTACTCTCTTTCAAGAAGATCTCTGCTTCCTCTGAAAACCCCATTTGTTTCACTGAACGATATTACGAACCAGTCGGCCAGCGAATGAAACTCTCAAGAAAAAATCTAAATCCTCTCACAGCATCCGGCGCAGTCGGATGGTAATTAAAAAGTAGGCCATTCGTACTATGTTAGAAGATGAGAGTGCTACATTTAGTTAGAGCTATGCTGGAATTAAATCAAATCGAATAGAGTTTCTTCACACTAATCATTATTTTATTTGAACCAAAAGAATTAAAAACGAAATGCAAATGTATTAACACTTAACCAAGTAAAACAAGTATTATTTAATTCTGTCGATCTTGAGTGAAACTCGTAAGAAAAAATCGAAATTCATACTATGTTAGAAGATTAAACTACTACATTTAGTTAGAGCTATGCTGGAATTAAATCAAAACGAATAGAGTTTCTTCACACTAATCATTATTTTATTTGAACCAAAAGAATTAAAAACGAAATGCAAATTAATTAATACTTAACCAAGTAAAACAAGTATTACTTAATTCTGTCGATCTTGAGTGAAACTCACAAGAAAAAATCGAAATTCCAAGCATCCGTCGAACTCGAACAGTAATTAAAAAGTGGGGCATTCGTGATATGTTAGAAGATGGAGAGGATGCAAGGAGTTTCCAAGGTGAATCTCTTTAACGAAAGGTGCTTTTAATGCTGCTTGAAAGCAGAGTGTGCAAGGGTGGGAAAGAGAAAGAGAAATAGAAAGAGAAATAGAAATAGAGGACTGACTGACATTGGGGTGAGTTTACGAGAGATTGGTGGATTGATCTGGCGAGTGTCTCTCGGGGCTGGTGTAAGAGCGTTTGGACGTGAGCAGTCGATGGGATGAGGACGGAATCGGAGTATCCCATTGGAGGAAGTGGCTTGGTGGGCCGCAGCATCATCCCCTTTAAAAAAAAAATAAGAACAAAGCGCCAAGTGAAAGCCGACCATTCTCGCAGACGCGAGCAGACACCGCTTCGAAGAATGAATGCTTCTGCTCTATTCTTATTCGAATAAAGCATCGTTCTCGCTACTCTCTCTCTCTCTCTCTCTCTCTTTCTCGTTCTCTTTCTTTCTCTCTCAGTGTCAACTCTCCACTCTCAACTCCTCTCTCGCGACGAGTAAATCTCCCTCGGCTTTGTTGGAAATATCTCTCCTGATCGAGCAGTGATTACCGCGCGACGTTCCCATCGTCGTTAGAGCTGAGTACCGCGCTACCAATTCGGCTCTAAAACTCTTCTCTACCTATATGCAAGCATAGAGGCGATAACTCTTCCATCGTCATTAAATTCAACTTGATATTCTTTCGGCCACGAAATATCCAAGGATTTTTCCCGGTCCTGATATTTTCTTTAGAGCCAGAATTTGTTGATTTGGTTGTGCGGTGGAAATTCGAGGGAGACATAATTAAAAGGAAAGCGGGTCGATCCAATAGAGAAGCAACCAACTCGCAATGCCAGATATATTCAGATGCAGTCGAATAAGGTGATATGAAAACCGGAGATAAAACAAGAGATAATGAGATGTCAGTGCCGACGCGATCCCTAGAAATGGGCTGAGAGGATTTTTCCGAGCAGTGGAAAAAGCAGCAATCCAATTATGAAAAGGACCAAGCTCACGGACAAAAGAGCAGATGAATGCGCATACCGAATGCTATGACACTTGTTTCTAATCGTGAGACCCACTTTCTTATAATATTGTAAATGTAAATTGAATACCAACCATGGGACAATGCTTATGAATTTCTTACAGTTCGTTTATTTCAATCTGTAGGATTCAGGTCTGATTTATATCAAAAGAATAACCCATCTTTAATCAAAGAAATCCATTCTGGGACTTTCAATATTAACTTCGTATTAATCTTCATACATTTTTTCGTAATATTATATTTGAATTGTCGAAATATTTGTCGAAACATTATTCGTTGAAGTATTTGTGCCTTGAATTAGTATGATCCACTCTGGTATTTCTCATCACTGAAATAAAAAGAAATCAAAACATCCTTCACTCTTAAAAAACATGAAGATTCTTTTAAATGTTTTTCTAAATGTGCACATATGTTTACCTATGCTGTTCGTTGCGGGGAGAAATGAAACTGTCGTTGAAGCTTCTTACTTTGGATGTTTCGCTTTCACAGGAGGTGGTGCGCGTACGCCTTTAGTAGGTGATGTAGGAGTTCCGCGCTATATGTGCGACACGCATTTTCAATGATTCTCATTAAAAGAAGTGCTGATGGTTGCTTGCATTTACAACCTTCATTCAACCAGTGATAAATAGACTCGTTTTCTTAATTAATTCTAAGCTGTGAATTACAGAGAACTTAAGTTAACTTAAGTTCACTTCGTTTTATACGAAGTAATCACATAAAGACAGGAATCTGTCAAAGGAACTAATTTTATCTTAATTTTGTATAAAATGATAATATTTTTATTTGAATATTAAACTAATTTAGAATCTTCCTTCTGCCTTTCATATCTATAAAATCTCTTTCTGCTTTAACTATAACAGCTTTAACCATCGCTTTTTTTTCCCCCCTACAGTTTAATATTATCATCATTCTGTCCTTTATCCGTTCTCATCACAACCACGTTTTCATACTTCTCGAGAAACAGTTTGGTGAAATCGAGCCAAGCAAGTGCATCCTAAGGCAAACTGTTGTCACCAGAAGCTGACAGTAAAGCGTCGTTACGATGAAACTTGCAACACGGCGAAACTGATAGTATGCTTTAATCGCAAGTAACTCGTAACTTCTATCAGCCAGATGTGCATTAGCAGCTTTACAGCTGAAACTTAGCGTACCTCACCGATATTATATAACCAACTTTTCGTACGCTTCTTCCTGGTCATAAAAAAAAAGCCAAAAGGGAAATTTCTAGTTTCCGATAAATGACTTTAGTTTATCGTGGCTGCTTTCACAGCTGCGCACACGTGTTGCCAGTATTTATAAGGAGGAATCGCAGGTGCAGAATTATTAGAACGCGTTCCAGTAACATACAGTGGACTTTAAGCAAATCGATTTTTCAAATAATCGACATAATGTTCAGTTTCTCCCGAATTGTACTCGCTGTGTGCGTCTGCGTCCTGACAGTCTCCATTTTGGCACCTATTGTTACTGCTGCGGTTAGTCTATTTTAACCATTCTTCTTTTTTTTTTCTATGTGCTTATAAACCTGCTTTTTTTAACATCTGTTTTTCTGCTTTGCTTTCCGGCACAAATGAAATTGTTTATTAGGAAGACTTGCAAAGAAATCAGAATTGAAAGGAAAAGAGATAGAATTGTAATAGATTTTTAAGAAAGTGTTTGGTTTTAGTGCGAGACATGTGAGATTAAAAAGAATGTACCCAGGATTGGTTAATTCATTTTTCTACTCTGCGTTGACCTTTTTCCATAGAGTAAGTACGTGGATATTGTGTATTAAAGTCAAAGAAACAATTAGAACAATGTATTGTAAATTTGTAAATTTATAAATTTACAACAAACCTTATTTTTCTACAAACCTATCAGATCTTTAATTCGAAAAACCGTGAATTACTAAATTAATTCCAATGAATAATTATTCCAAAGACCAATAAATATTTACCTGATTTTTCTTATTATTCTTGCTTGGGCTTCCTAGTGAAAGATTTGCCGGTCGCGGATTTGGACGATTTTGGCTATTTTGGGCACCAACAGACGGTGCTGTATTTAATGCTGATGCACCAAGGATTCCACTCTAATGTTTTTTAAACAATCACTTAAACCATATTCCTCGCTTCGTTAACATTTCTAACGCCAAACGTTCAATTTAACCCTTTCTGAATTAATTATTCCTCTTGATATTTAATAATATTATATAAAAGCAGTAGAACTCACAATAACTGGTTCAGGATCAGCGATTGGTGCACTTTCTGACATACTCGAGAAGAGCATTGTACAGAGGATTGCACAATAAGAAATAGTTAAAACGTTCATCCTTCCTTTCCTGTGTGTTGAATGTCTTACTATAATATTTCCAACGACGCTACTTGCTATATGCACTTATTTCTCGCCGGCTTTTATGTTACTCTCGTCTTTCCTGGCTCCGCCCTGTCCCACCCTCGCTTTCATTGTCGCCGAGTAAAGAGACACTTTCATTATGATGACTCGACAAGGTGCGAATTGCTGTCACGAGCGGCTGACAGTAAACGGGAGTCACGATGAAACGTGCAGTAGAGCGAAACAACTTCTGCACTCGAGCTATGAGGAAATTCGAAATTATATCCTAGAGAATTGTTTTATCTTTCCTTATATTGTATAATAAATGATTTTATTATCGTGTCAATGTCATTTCAATGACAGAGAATTTTATTAGTAACTATCGTCTTTGATTTTAAAGGAATTTCCTTTTTAAACTCGTATAATAAAAAATCGCTTTATTCTTACTCGAGTCTCGCAACATTTTTCACTCACACTACGAACTATTGATTTTCAGACTACCTACACTTTCGGCAAGAAGCCATTCCCGCCGACATCGCACTAAACGAAACCAATGGCTACTTTTTCTGTAATGTTTCAAACTATAAACTAGCATAGTAATTAAATAGCATATCTTAAAATTCAAGAATCTAATCCAGATATATTATATTACAGATCAGACATATGAAAATATACAAAAACGGGTTTGGTAATACTTCATTTATGCACAGTACAAAGAAAAATATGATGGAATAAAATAAACGAACATCCCATAAAATCCATTAATTTCCAAATGAAACCTTCGAGCAGCTGCAATTTTCCCAACGTAGAATATGATTTACTTGTGAGTTAGTATTGTTTGGAAATTCATCTCTCAGCCGTGAAAGGATGACCGTGCGACCAACGCATCCATTTGGCAAATGCGTGTCGAGTGCTCGGGAATAAAAGGCCGGAAGCAGGCCACGAGTGGGGAAAGCTTGGAAAAGTAAACATTCCGGGGAAAATGATTGCCTCGCTCAGATATCAGGATCTATCATCCAAGCTGAAGGTGTCTGACGCACAAGTAAAGGAACCGAGAAAGTGGTAGAAGAGTGTTCTCGGACTCTTCCTTCACGTACGTGACAACAATATCGCAGAACATCTCATCCTCTCTCTCTTTTTCTCTCCAGCAAGCTAACAATGTATCACTTTCCGCCAGTACATTTTTCATCCTTCACATGAAAAGCTGCTTCTTCCTTTCTGCAGCCACAAATTCTCGTCAAAGGATCTTAGATCCTTCTGGTACAACGAAGCATTTTTTAACTCTTAAGGGATCAACATCGGCCAATTCTAGCACACCTTTTCTACAGGTTTGCGTCATTGCACTTAATCCTCCATTCAACCTTCTCCCGGAAAAGGCTCTTAAGTTCAGATGAAATGTTACTTGTGTGAAATAAATCTAGGTCTACAATGAACGATATTTATAGTCTGTTGAATTCTAAAATACTTAAAGGATGTTTCAAGATATTTGCTAAGAAAAACTGTTGTTAATTAATAATTGACGCCTTAATAATTCATTCTTTATACGATAAATAATAAATGGTAAGAAATAGTGTAGGAGAATTATAAAATAATACAAGAGACTAGTATGATAAAGTGAGAGAGAATGTGTGTGTGTGTGTGTGAGAGAGAGAAAGATAGAAAGAGTGAGAGTGAAGGATGCTGCTATAGTTATCTAAGACTACATTTGTATGTTTTTAAAAAAGAGACAACCGTGTGCAAGGAGGGCTCACTTATTGATTTGTGAAATCATTCCTAAAAGAGCCTTAAAAGAGACAAAGCGTGTATGAAAATCATTCAATCACTCGCGTTCCTGTTTATTTCCTACAATATTTATCTTTTAAACTTAAATCTCTTAAGATTCCAAATTCATTTCTTTCACTTTTACTTGAATTAAACTTCGTCCCAAGTGTGAACATTACCATTCGTGTCAATGCGATCATTTTTGATTGATTTGTGAATTCATTCCTTTAAGAGCCTTAAAAGAGACAAAGCGTGTATGAAAATCATTCAATCACTCGCGTTCCTATTTATTTACTACAATATTTATCTTTTAAACTTAAATCTCTTAAGATTCCAAATTCATTTCTTTCACTTTTACTTGAATTAAACTTCGTCCCAAGTGTGAACATTACCATTCGTGTCAATGCGATCATTTTTTATTGATTTGTGAATTCATTCCTTTAAGAGCCTTAAAAAAGACAAGACGTGTAAAAAAATCGTTCAATCACTCGCGTTCCTGTTTATTTCCTACAATATTTATCTTTTAAACTTAAATCTCTTAAGATTCCAAATTCATTTCTTTCACTTTTACTTGAATTAAACTTCGACCCAAGTGTGAACATTACCATTCGTGTCAATGCGATCATTTTTGATTGATTTGTGAATTCATTCCTATAAGAGCCTTAAAAGAGACAAAGCGTGTATGAAAATCATTCAATCACTCGCGTTCCTGTTTATTTACTACAATATTTATCTTTTAAACTTAAATCTCTTAAGATTCCAAATTCATTTCTTTCACTTTTACTTGAATTAAACTTCGACCCAAGTGTGAACATTACCATTCGTGTCAATGCGATCATTTTTGATTGATTTGTGAATTCATTCCTATAAGAGCCTTAAAACAGACAAAGCGTGTATGAAAATCATTCAATCACTCGCGTTCCTGTTTATTTCCTACAATATTTATCTTTTAAACTTAAATCTCTTAAGATTCCAAATTCATTTCTTTCACTTTTACTTGAATTAAACTTCGTCCCAAGTGTGAACATTACCATTCGTGTCAATACGATCATTTTTTATTGATTTGTGAATTCATTCCTTTAAGAGCCTTAAAAGAGACAAAGCGTGTATGAAAATCATTCAATCACTCGCGTTCCTGTTTATTTCCTACAATATTTATCTTTTAAACTTAAATCTCTTAAGATTCCAAATTCATTTCTTTCACTTTTACTTGAATTAAACTTCGACCCAAGTGTTAACATTACCATTCGTGTCAATGCGATCATTTTTTATTGATTTGTGAATTCATTTCTTTAAGAGCCTTAAAAGAGACAAAGCGTGTATGAAAATCATTCAATCACTCGCGTTCCTATTTATTTACTACAATATTTATCTTTTAAACTTAAATCTCTTAAGATTCCAAATTCATTTCTTTCACTTTTACTTGAATTAAACTTCCTCCCAAGTGTGAACATTACCATTCGTGTCAATACGATCATTTTTTATTGATTTGTGAATTCATTCCTTTAAGAGCCTTAAAAGAGACAAAGCGTGTATGAAAATCATTCAATCACTCGCGTTCCTGTTTATTTCCTACAATATTTATCTTTTAAACTTAAATCTCTTAAGATTCCAAATTCATTTCTTTCACTTTTACTTGAATTAAACTTCGTCCCAAGTGTGAACATTACCATTCGTGTCAATGCGATCATTTTTTATTGATTTGTGAATTCATTCCTTTAAGAGCCTTAAAAAAGACAAGACGTGTAAAAAAATCGTTCAATCACTCGCGTTCCTATTTATTTCCTACAATATTTATCTTTTAAACTTAAATCTCTTAAGATTCCAAATTCATTTCTTTCACTTTTACTTGAATTAAACTTCGTCCCAAGTGTGAACATTACCATTCGTGTCAATGCGATCATTTTTTATTGATTTGTGAATTCATTCCTTTAAGAGCCTTAAAAAAGACAAGACGTGTAAAAAAATCGTTCAATCACTCGCGTTCCTATTTATTTACTACAATATTTATCTTTTAAACTTAAATCTCTTAAGATTCCAAATTCATTTCTTTCACTTTTACTTGAATTAAACTTCCTCCCAAGTGTGAACATTACCATTCGTGTCAATGCGATCATTTTTGATTGATTTGTGAATTCATTCCTATAAGAGCCTTAAAAGAGACAAAGCGTGTATGAAAATCATTCAATCACTCGCGTTCCTGTTTATTTACTACAATAGTAAATAATAAAATACTAGAAATAATGAGAGTCAGTCTGAAGCAGTCGGTGAACTTTAGTTGGAGTAGGTGTAACTGGTAGATAACTATTAGGAAATCCCATGGGCATGTATTCAAGCCGAGTATTATGCCGTCCGTCAGTGCACGTGCTTGGCTTCGTTTGCGTCTAGTTAAACGCGAAACTTGGCCCATTCCTCTTGAAGAGCGGCTTTCCGGCACACGCGGCGGCCTGGCAGGGCCTCTTTAACATACAGGTACACAGGGAAATTTAATTACTGCGGCTGTGCACTCGGTGAAACTCCACTCGGCCGGGTAATAATTTCGTCGCGAGACCAAGGAAATACGACGTCGGAGCTCAATGCTCGAGATTCCCTCAACGAGACATTTCCACCATCAGTTCACATACATTATAATTCACTACGAACACATCTTTCGCCGTACGAAACTCTCACATTTATCGAATCATCGAATTTATTTTTTTCAAGGGAAACATTTCATAACACTTCAGATAAAATGATATTATTAATAATACAGAATTGTAGAAGGAATATTTTTGATTTAACCAACCCTTGAAATTGTCGTTAATAGAATACTAAAAGGCAGAGTTGAGTAACAGAAAGCGAAGGGTTCAAAGAAGTTGAAATATCGGCTCTCGGCGATTACATAACGGAGCGTTCGATTGCCAGGATTGGCATCTACGCTTTCGACATTTTCTACGAAAGTTGCTGTGAAGTGAATGAAGCGAGAGAAGAAGGGGGAGGCTCTTATTGGAGGAATTGGCAGAGGTTCGAGAATGAAAAGGATGAGAAGCAGAAGGAAGAAGGGGTTTTTGTGTGCCGGTCTTTCATCGGTGGGCGACAGGATTCCGCGATGCCTGGCACGACTCCTGTATTTTCGCTGGGTCAGTTCTTTTAATCCGACTGGCAAGGATAACCGACGACATTTCCTGGATTGTTCTGACCTACATCAAGTTAAAGGGATGGTGAAAGGGCGCCGCTAGTGGAGGGGATTCGAAGCAGTGGGAGAAGCGGTTATAAAGAAAGCCAGTGAATGCCGGCACTCGCGTAAACTGTCGCGCGACACTGTCCACCCCCTCTTCATTGTTTTCCGGATTCTCCGATCCACGCAACCTCACTTTTCTCTCTCTCTCTCTCTCTCTCTCTCTCTCTCTCTCTCTCTTTGCTTTCTTTGCTTTCTTTCCAGCTTACCAAAAAGAAATATGTCCAATTGTTTTGCCGAACCAACCAAAAATAATTTCAGATTAACAAGAAATACCCTATCTGGTTAGCTTTCACTAAGCCAGACAAGTTTATGGCGAATTCCTCCTCCTCCTCCTACTCCTCCATTTCCTTTCTCCCCCTGTCATTCTACTACATCCTCCAGTTTATTGCTGTACGGATTTATAGATTGATAGATTCATGCATTCATATATTCGTGGTTCAATCGTACCAAAGATTCATGGATTCCTGGATTGGGAGAATTCCTCGATTTAGTAAGTTCGAAATTTACAACAGTCATTTTTAGAAGTTCAAGAGAAATATCTCTTAACTGACAGCCTCGTAAAGATAAAGTACACAAAGTCGAGAAAGTTAGACAAAGTAAAGAGAAACTCGCAGTATTTACGAGGCGATGGTATAATGAGGCGCATTGTACCATTAAATTATCTTTCACTAACAAGACAAAAGCGGATCTTACGGATCTGTAACAGGGCTTTTATAGATCAATCGAATTTCCTTTAGAATTTGAGAAGATAAAGGCTGTTCGTTGAGCTGAAATAATCGTGTAAGCGGGTTTGTTTCAGAGCAGCAAGAACAGATATCGTTATCAGAACGAGCTAAAGAGATAAGCTTGGAAGTCGGCTGTGAGCGTGAAATTATTCCTGAAAGGGATTTAACCACGATTGCTTGTTTGTTATCAAACGACGCTTCGTTTATTGTCCTCTAACTGGTCTGGGTTTTAGTGTGTCGGTTGGCATAAAGAAAGAGGAATGTGCCGGGTTGAACATAGTCGAGCGTTCGTTAGTGTCGCTGATTCGTGATTAGCGGGTTGCGGCTTGTGGCTTGCTTCTACGACTTAACGGATCGCCGCTATTCCATTCCCACCCACCCTGAAAGACCGTGCCTGCTTCCCTACTAAACGTTTAAAATGCTTAAACACCCCTTTCATTAGTTAGCCCCGTCAGCCTCGTTTGTTCAACGCTTTCCCCCTTCGCCTTCGGCTGCCTTCCAGTCAGCCTCGACCTCACATATTCATCGCACGTTTAACTTCAACCCACACCTGACTTCACTACTTCTCCCTTACCTGTCAATTTCACCCAGTGATCGATAATCACTGTTTTAAAAAGGCTAAACCATCAGAGAACACCCTCGCATACAATTTTTCATTACACGCTTGAATAGTTACTCGAAAGACAAATTGAATAATAAATAAGGAAACTCTGCCTTGATTTATTACTTGTTTAAAGGAACAAAGAATGTTAAAATAAATAGAACACCTTCGTGTACAATTTTTCATTACACGCTTGAATAGTTACTCCAAAGACAAATTGAATAATAAATAAGGAAACTCTATCTTCATTTATTACTTGGTTAAAGGAGTTCAATTTATTACAGGAATAAACAATGTTAAAATAAATAGAACACCTTCGTATACAATTTTTAATCACACACTTGAATAGTTACTCGAAAGACAAATTGAATAACAAATAAGGAAACTCTATCTTGATTTATTACTTGTTTAAAAGAGTTCAATTTATTGCAGGAATAAACAATGTTAAAATAAAATAATTACACACTTGAATAGTTACTCGAAAGACAAATTGAATAATAAATAAGGAAACTCTATCTTGATTTATTACTTGTGTAAAGGAACAAAGAATGTTAAAATAAATAGAACACCATCGTATACAATTTTTAATCACACACTTGAATAGTTACTCGAAAGATAAATTGAATAATAAATAATGAAACTCTATCTTGATTTATTACTTGTTTAAAGGGGTTGTATTTATCGAAGGAACAAAGAATGCTAAAATAAATAGACTGGTCCATTAATGGGAGAAACGAGTGCAAATTTACAGAAACGCACGATCAACGGTAAGAGTATAAAAAGTACGTGGAAAGTGGTAGAACCCCGGAGACACTCGAGACTCGCCCTGGAAATGTACTCCGGCCGATTAAACTTATCTCAGAGAATTCTTCTGAGGAGGAATGCGACAGAGAGAGAGAGAGAGAGAGAGACTTTTTCGCTCCAACTCCCACGAAATATCCGACCGAGAGGAGAAGTGTTCTGCGCAATTAAGCAAAAAGAAAAGTATTTACCAGGGGTTGGAGAAGCTTCCATGAAGAAGGAAGAAGGAGCCAGGTTTAATCCAAGCTGGTTCTTAAGTCCCGAAAATTAATCCAATTGAGCCCAGGCGAGAGGCAACGATAAGTCCCATAGTAGGAAAAGCAGTAAGAGTGAGAGCTCGATTAATCGTCTTGGATGCGAAGGTACACAGGAAGCAGAGGATTAAAAGGAAGCAAGACAACCGCCGAGAGATTGGAATATCTCGTCCAGCAAGAAATTTCTCTAGCAAGATTATATACAGCATCCTTCTAAACGAACACAGCTAATTTTTCAAGCGTTTCCAATCAATTTACACCAAAGGAATAATAGAAAATTAATAATACAAATACACATACAAATAAATCCTTTCTCTAATAATATTTCTCTTCTTCTGTAATCGTGGATAAACACGACAATGGAAGAAAGATGTGACAATTTCTCCCACGTTTCGAGTTAACTCCTACGCGAAGAAGAATTCCTCCCCGTAACAAATGCTCGGAGCGATAAAGAAAGCCGTGATTATCGGCAAGGCGAGGTCACACGTACAATTCCACATGGGGGAATAAAAATGTTGAAGTTGCCATGGAGGATGCGGGACGGGTTAGGTTGGACGAGCGCCGTAAGAAATTACTGTTGCCTCCGGCTGATATTAATCACTTTCTTGCCGGAGAGCGCGCGCGCGCGCGCGCGCGGCCAAGCTAGCAAGAAAGAATGCCTGCGAGATAAAGACGTGTAATCTCAGGATTGCCGATGACGAATTGATTCGCTGTCGGAGAATGGATCATTCTGTCAGTCGCAGTGATTATTGACGCTTATGTTAGAGAAAAAAAATATAGTGCTGATTAAAAATAATCAGGTATGAGGAAATAATTTATATAAATTATTTAATCACTGTTAAAGTCGAATTGATTTCTATTGTAATATAAAATCACAGATATAGTAATCATTAAAATGAATTAGATAGTTGAAAGTTTGTAAATGGAAAGTCTCTTATTGCTATTGATTACACTAAAATCAGAAGAACCAATAACTTGATTACGTCTCTTAAGATCATAAGAAAGTCATAGAAAAGCTTTCTCTGTCGAAAGAAAGGCTAAACAAAAAAGAGAGTTGGAAAACACTGAAGATAAACAATGGGATGACTTGCAGTCTGTCGCAGAGCCGGTCTTTTATCTGTCTGCGGTGAGTCAGCAGAAAAGAGGAAAGAAGGAGGAAATCAAGCGGTCCGCGTGTGGTAACTAAAACTCCTTCCTATAAGCGGAAATTGAAAAGAAGATAAAAGGAAGACGAGAAAGAGGCAAGGAGAGTTGAAAGCGGAGCGAAAATGATTCCGCGTTTTGTTCCATTTCTCGAGTGGTCGTTAAGACAGGCATGATTCGCTTTATAAACCGGAACAAAGTCTGCCTATAAAATTCTACTAGAAATGAAGGCAGAACCTTCTTTATTAGAAATCTGACATTTATATTACCGTCAATATTTATAATCCAAGTAATTCCTCTATCTACTCGATTTACTATTTTATTATCTTATATTCATAACATGAATATATTATATAAATTTTTATATAATCGAATAATCAAAATTTAACCCCAAGTTCTTAAGTAATAAAGCCTGTATATTATAAACATTATCAATGGCATTGATAAACAACGTTATCAGAAATAAATGACTTCTTTCTATATTCTTCTAGAAATGAATATAATCGGGCGAGCTCCTTTTGTTAACAAATCATGGTGACGGCAAAATGGACAGGAGCATCATCGGTAGGGTTGACAGTCTGATAAGCGGGCGCAGGGATAATAAATCAAATTTGCATTTCGGGCGCACAGGTGATTAAACTGGAGCGGCTGCATTCCGTGGAAGAGCAATTTCGCGATGGAGCTCGAACGAATAGAGCGCCGCCGACGCCGACGCCGACGCCGCTGACGCCACGGCGAGTCAACAAATTTCGAGTTCTGCAAATTGACCGAGTAGCCCCGTTTCAATTTCCGGCAAATACTGCACCCCGCCAATCGAATTCCAACGTAGATTATGCAAAATACGCTCGAAAAAGATTGCCAGCCGAAATTCGTCGAACTGGTTGCTTCGCAGAACTGACACCTGCCTCCCACTTTTCCACCCCCACATTGATTACTCTCTCTCTCTCTCTCTCTCTCCTCTGCAATTTCCGTTGGCAAATTGCACTTTGTGGTTCTGCACTCGTAGATTTCTAGTTTCCCCGGAAGTTGGAGTTATGGGAACGCGCTTGCGGTTACTATAACCACGATCGATTATTCTCCAATACTATCGAATAATATGGAATATTGTGAAATGTGGTTAATATTGACATCGTGGACACTCGAATCTCGGATATTCTTTGTAACAGTAATACTGGAAATCTGAAGATATGATAGAAATGTCAGTTAAATGACCAAACGCGAAAGAGCGTTGCTTTTGAAAGAGCGCTTGAATGGTAAAAATGATCAGATAAAACTGTAATTTCACACATAAAGCCGTCATATTCGATTTGCATCGGAACCAGTGACACGATCCGCCAGAACTGATAAGCCTGATTGGAGAATCGATTGACCCAATTCCTATAGGTAGAGGCCTGTATGCATACACATAGAAGAACAGAGGGACACTCGGAGAATTTCGATTCCCTTCCTTTTTTTTTGTCAGGATTGGAGTCCTCAGTTCCTGACAAAGGAATCCGTTCTCTTTTGTCTATGAATAGTCATTGACAATCGTTTCTTTATCTCTGTGCGAAGTCATCGATTATTACACAGTAGGAACAGTAATTCATCGAAAATCTTCCTCTTAATTAAGAAACTGCAACGAGGAAAAAAAGATGTCTTCGAATACTGAGAATCAAATAAAAATTCTTTCAGCGTTCTTGAATTTATCATATAAATACCTTGGAAAAGTACGGTAAGGTTGGCTCGCTCTTCATGAAATACCAAATGGAAATACCGAAGCCGACCTTACTCAAGTTATCGTCGACCATGGCATTCTTCGAGAGATTCTTTCGGAGTTATCGAAATCAATCCAGTGGATGGAATCGAAAGCTTCCAATTCAGAGGTAGCTCGGCTCTTCTTCTTCTTCTGAAATGACTGCACTCTTCGCCACTCAACCAATCACTCTTCTCACCAATATTACTTCCAATTACTCGGAATACTTGGAATTCCAAATAATTACTCATCCAAGAGAATCTTAAAAATTAATTCATCATAATGAATAATTTCAAGGACTCGAATTATTTACACATCATATTTTCTTGATACGATAAAGGAATGATAAAGATACTAGCAGATCAATATCAACATCAACATCAAAGTGATTGGGAAGCTGCCAAATAGAGAGATGTTCTAATAGGGGCAGACCGCAGCAAATCATTGAATAACGTGCTTTGCATATTAGCACATGAATACCGGGCGTCTCCGGCTTCCCCGTGAGACAGTAAATGGAATATCATTCGGGATCGATATGGATATCGCATGGGTATCTGAATATCATGATAGAACTCGCTCAGTTGGCCATGATTGAGCCTATCGTCAGATCTATGTATGATAATAAATCTGACAGGAATCCATTTATTATATTACTATTCAACATACCATTTTCCTATAAATCATTTAGAACCAAACTGACATTCAACTTAAACTTAAGAATAATAATAATTATTATTATTGACTGCAAATGTAGAGAATATTTGTAAAGAATCCATTTATTATATTACTATTCAACATACTATTTTCCTATAAATCATTTAGAGCCAAATTGTCATTCAACTTAAACTTAAGAATAATAATAATTATTATTATTGACTGCAAATGTAGAGAATATTGGTAAAAATCCATGAAAAAGTATTAAATTCGCTTCTAAGAATAAGAAAGAAAATTTGACAGAAGATTTGGTGAGTTGTCAGTTAGGAAAATTGTGAAAGGAAATAGAGAAAGCTGGAGGAAGTGGCGATGCGGCTAGGCAAGCGCCATGGGACTCGTCGAGAAGAGCCGAAAGGAACATCTCCTTGAATGGGAGCTTCAATCGTCTGCAGGGAGCAGGTTTTCACCGACGATATCCACTCCATCGAAGACGCACTGCAGCTGTAACGCGGCGTGCTTGCTCGCATTGTTCCAAACATTCCCATTACATCGCATTGTCTTGCCGGCACGCCGGTAATCAAGCTGCTTTGTTGCAGCTTTCATTTTCCCGAGCGACCGTCCACTCGACCTTTATAGTAACTTTCTAGTCGAATGAACTTGGCCAGTTCCTCCGATCCTTTAATGCATCGTTGCTATATCGAAAGTAGTTCCCATTTCAAGTACTTCACCAACATTCAATCACTCTGGTAAATATAAAAGTCGATCGACTATTCCAGAGAAATCTATAAAATCATGCGTTTCCTTTTGGAACTCGCAAGTATTTTTTAATCCATATTTGATTTTGTGAAATAAAATACTACGATCGTTTTTATTATTATTTATTATTTGTTATGTGTGTCATATCTGGAATAATATTAATACTGGTGTGACTGACTTTAAAACAAACGCATCGCATCGTTTTGTTCTCGCGGAGGAAATATTTCAACATTCATGTTTCACGGATGTATTCCCTATTAATGGATGAAACGTACGTGTGACGAATGAGAATGTTTCTCGCCAGTTCGTCACTGCCAGTGCGCTGCTCCTAACTAATGAAGGAGGATACTAGTTCTCATTTACACAGCATCGAACTGAATATTTACCCAACACTCCAATTGCTGTCAACTCCCTCGTATTTTTATTCCATAAACTATCCTATTTCATACACGAACCTCTTTTTTTCTTTTTTCTTTTTTTGTTATTTTCCACACACCAGAAACTGTATCGCGCGAGTGTCGAAACAAGTTTTAGTCTTTCCTGAATTTCCCACGCGCCAAATCCACAGAGTTTAAATATTCTATGCTTGCCAAATAAATAGGGAATAAATAACGAAATAAATTCAGTAGTAAATTCACTTGCTATATTTCCATGATTCTTATCGTTCTTCAACGAGTGGAAAGAATATATCCATTCTGTGTTTAGACATCAAAGATATGTCGCAGGAATAAAATAGTAAAAGCATCAATGACGCGCAACGAGAGGAGTTTCGAAGAAGAGTACAATATTTCGAGGTCCATTGGAGCTCGTCTATTTCTATTTATCCGCTCGCCTCTGATTCGGGTCAATCCTCCGGAGCATCCGGATATATATATATATATATATATATATTATTATATAACAGGAATATATCGATATATACCTATGTGAGTGAGGAATAAGTGTTAGAGAGAGCGAAATAACCGAGAAGAAAGATTACAGTGTAGCAAAGACGTTTGTTCGTAGAAACACGAATGTATCTCGGCAGCATCCGCAAGGCGCGTCGTCGAAATTTCTATCGATTCTCAGTTTGCCAGGATTCCCAACACCACTTCTCCTCTATCTATGCCCCTTCCTTTCTCATCCGTTCGCAGCCCTCTTCACCCGACAAACCCATACCTTCCTCCTTCTGTTCCACCATATCTTCTTGAAAGGGCTATTCCTATAACGAGCATCCCTTATCTACCGTAAACGCACCCTTCCTTCCCCGCGACTCACAACCCAAGTCTGTTCAGCCTCGAGGAAAAAATGATCGCATTGACACGAATGGTAATGTTCACACTTGGGACGAAGTTTAATTCAAGTAAAAGTGAAAGAAATGAATTTGGAATCTTAAGAGATTTAAGTTTAAAAGATAAATATTGTAGTAAATAAACAGGAACGCGAGTGAATGAACAGGATTTTATTACACGTCTTGTCTCTTTTAAGGCTCTTAAAGGAATGAATTCACAAATCAATAAAAAATGATCGCATTGACACGAATGGTAATGTTCACACTTGGGACGAAGTTTAATTCAAGTAAAAGTGAAAGAAATGAATTTGGAATCTTAAGAGATTTAAGTTTAAAAGATAAATATTGTAGTAAATAAACAGGATTTTATTACACGTCTTGTCTCTTTTAAGGCTCTTAAAGGAATGAATTCAGAAATTAATAAGTTAGCCCTCCTTGCACACGGTTGTCTCTTTTTTTAAAACATACAAATGTAGTCTTAGATAACTATAGCAGCATCCATCACTCTCACACTTTATCATACTAGTCTCTTATATTATTTTATAATTCTCCTACAATATTGTATAATCAAATATAATAGAAATTATTTAATAAAAATCTAAATGTATAAGTTGGATACTTAAGAAAAAAATAATTGTTATAACTGGATTGGAAAAGTACAGACTTGAATCGACGCTTAAAAAGTGATAGGGCGTAGATAAGAGTCTGTGGGAAGTTATCGTGAGAGGAATATGAGGGTACTTGTAATGTGAAGCGAGCTTAAGACCATCATTTTTTCGTCTCGGGTATCGAAGCAATGATCACCTAGCAGAAACTTACCGGTGAACTTCCCTTTCCCTGATAAAGCAAGCCCCAGCTTTCCGGCCATCCTTGCGAATACTAAGTGAATTTTCTTGCTACTTCGACTAACTTTGAAATAACTTGACTGTTTTATGGGAGCAGTTAGTGCGTATCGGCAAACTCAGCGATCGTCGGGTGCTTCTGTGATAGTTTATGGGATATACGGAATAAACATGGAGTAGATAGTAATTTTTAAACAGCTTATCAGATACCAAAACATCCTTTTTACAGTCTAAATTATAATAACGATTTTTTAATGAATTTATAGAATTTTTCATCCCTAATTTTATTATTGCAAATAAGAGAAATAATACTATACAAGCAAGGTTTAATTTTAAGGCAATGTTAGATGAATCGATACAGCAATTTACGAAAGAAAATGTCGGCGTGAAAAAAAAATGGGGAGGGTTCGTTCGGGAGCAACGGAAGCAATCTAAGTGGCCAGTCGGTGGACGTGTAACGCTGAGATTGGGCCGATCTTTTTTTCGCTGACTCGTTTCCGGACTGGGGAAATCGAACGGGATGAAGCTGACTGCTCTCTGGCTTCGAGCGTGCTGCTTCACAGAGGACCAGTCGTTACAGCTTAATTAGTGTTTTGCACATTGATGGATTCCAGCCGTCCCTCACAGCCATGGCAAACCAGGACCATGATCTGCTTTATCATTCTCGCATGATACTGCTAATCTCCATGCCAAACAGTTTCTTTCAAACGCTAATTCAAGCTAACACTTTCCTCCAAAAATCGATTCCACTTACAAAAAGAACTTCGACTAAACTTTAAGAATATTTTATAATTTTACTTTTCTATCAAAGTATATAATAATAAATCATAACACATTGCAGATATTCTGATTTTTCTGCTAATGTAGATAAAAGTAAAAGAAAAACTTTGCTTTTATCAAGATTTTCCTTAGTGCCAATAAATCATTTTGTGTTTCGAGACTAGCGAAGACAGTGTCTTCGGTGTAATGAATATCGAAACAGAGTGTTACAACTTCCTAAAACTTGGTGGCAGTAATTCGAGCTAACACTTTCCTCCAAAAATCGATTCCACTTACAAGAAGAACTTCGACTAAACTTTAAGAATATTTTATAATTTTACTTTTCTATCAAAGTATATAATAATAAATCATAACACATTGCAGAGATTCTGATTTTTCTGCTAATATAGATAAAAGTAAAAGAAAAACTTTGCTTTTATCAAGATTTTCCTTAGTGCCAATAAATCATTTTGTGTTTCGAGACTAGCGAAGACAGTGTCTTCGGTGTAATGGATGTCGAAACAGAGCGTTACAACTTCCTAAAACTTGGTGGCAGTAAGCCGGATCTGGCGCCGGCTTTTCACGGCTATGCCAACAAAGGGCCGCCCGGAAAATGGAGGCTGTCGATAATATGACCTGCACTCCTATTGCTTCGCCTCGAGACTGTCAAACAACGTTATCGACACTAAGTGTTATTAATAGTTAAGTGCCATCACCTACGTTACTATTTGCGAGACTGTCGATATTCTGATGGCACCTTTCGAGCTTCAAACGTCCAAGCAATATTATCATTCCTCAAAGAAATAAGCTCTACCAAAACGAATAATAAATACACAACAAAGCAGACAGAACTGCTATTTCATTTTTAACAAGCTCCTTCTATTTTCCATAAAATATCTAAAGATTCACGAAATATAGATAAATACATTCATCTTATTAAAATATAATATTTTATAATCTCTTCGATTTCCTTTAATTATGTCAAGCAAGCACTCTATTAATCAATTCACAGATTCCCCATTCATTTCTTATTTGTCTTTGGGTGTAAGAAGAGGCGTCTTTCCTAAGAAGAGTCAGAGTGAACCGGAAGCGAGCGCAGAGGGGGCGAAGTCGACATTTATCGGACTTCCCGAATCCCAAGCTCGATTGGCTCTGGATGTCGTTGCTCCGGGAAAAGAGGCGCGGCGCGGCGCGGCGCGGCGCGCGACACGGCGCAGAGCAGCGACGGCGACGGCGGCGTCTCTCCCAATTAATTTAACCGAGGGAATCATTAAAAGCTGAGCCCACTGGGATCCGGAGAAGCAACCTGCACTCGACGTAGTAGGTGCGCCAAGAGAGTATCATTAGCCGTGTGTTAAATAAACCGGATGCCGAGGCGTTCCGTTAACTATTTACCGTGTTCCCAGTGGAGGTTCAACATCTGCTCGATAAATGAAATGAAATCATAGTGAAACTTGATTAAATATCACCGGCAACCCATCGAGCTGCATCCGATCACGCGCGTGTCTTCATATCTGACATGCTTTTCTCATTATTCATTCGGCAGCTGCCAGTTCGAAGCGAACTTTACCTAGAACTCCACCGGAAAGTTTCCTTGAGAAATTCCCTCTAGATCTTCATCTTTACTCTACTATTTTATGAACATTGACCAAAGTATGTCGCATTATTTCCTATCAATTCTGTTATGTTCTAGGGAATTTCTATTGTATCATTAATAAATGGGATTTTAAACTTTTATAAAATAGAATTCATTTATTCCTGTTTATTAAATAGTTTCTGAAAAAAAAGATATATCGTTGTTTAACTGTGGTTAGAGTCTGACAAATGGGTAGACTTTCATCCAAGATTGGATAAGAACTAGTAAATGAAGAAAAAACGAAAGGAAGTTGCCAATGGGCAGACTTATCAATGACTTACGCAAACAGCTTAATGCGTACTCGAGTTACGAGGAAGAAGACATATACATATGTGAGAGAGATACTGACGAGCCAGGGGGATTATGTCAGAATGATAAAGAGGATTATTTCCCTTGTGTGGAAGGGATCCCTTTCTCATGGGGACATGGAGAGCCTCGAATCGACATTTACTCGAGCTAGGAACAGGCTTCTCAGATTATGCAAAGGAAGAACTGCAACAACTGCGACATAAATCACTATTCACGACTGTCTCCATTAATCCTTTCATTAATTCCCATTTAATCAATTAAGGAATTAAATATTCCTCGTACAATATAAATGCAATATCCTATAAAACAGAATATCACATTGCAAATGATCCTAACAGACGAAACATTATTTAAAAAATTAAAAAACGAAATCGAGTTAAATAGAAGTGCCTCATAAATCAGTATCCACGACTGTCTCCATTAATCCCTTCGTTAATTCCCATTTAATAAATTACTCATAAGTAACTCCCAAAATTAATTAATTAATTCCCATTTAATAAATTACTCATAAGTAACTCCCAAAATTAATGAATCAAATATTCCTCATACAAAATAAACACAACATCCAATAAAATAGTATATCACAGTACAAATGATCCTAGCAGACGAAAGATTATTTAAATAATGAAAAAAAGAAACCCAGTTAAATAGAAGTGCGTCATAAATCAGTATCCACGACTGTCTCCATTAATCCCTTCATTAATTCCTATTCAATAAATTACTCATAAGTAACTCCCAAAATTAATGAATCAAATATTCCTCATACAAAATAAACACAACATCCAATAAAATAGTATGTCACAGTACAAATGATCCTAGCAGACGAAAGATTATTTAAAAAATGAAAAAAAGAAACCCAATTAAATAGAAGTGCGTCATAAATCAGTATCCACGACTGTCTCCATTAATCCCTTCATTAATTCCTATTCAATAAATTACTCATAAGTAACTCCCAAAATTAATGAATCAAATATTCCTCATACAATAAATACAACATCCTATAAAACAGTATATCACAGTACAAATGATCCTAGCAGACGAAAGATTATTTAAAAAATGAAAAAAAGAAACCCAATTAAATAGAAGTGCGTCATAAATCAGTATCCACGACTGTCTCCATTAATCCCTTCATTAATTCCTATTCAATAAATTACTCATAAGTAACTCCCAAAATTAATGAATCAAATATTCCTCATACAATAAATACAACATCCTATAAAACAGTATATCACAGTACAAATGATCCTAGCAGACGAAAGATTATTTAAATAACGAAAAAAAGAAACCCAGTTAAACAGAGGTAGGAAGCATAGAGAACACGTGCGAGTCTAAAATGAGTAATTCGCCGAGGAATTTGGAAGGCGAGCCAGTAATTCTAGGTGTAGAATTGCAGAGGCGTGTGCGAGAAGGGCTAGGATCCCTTGCCGCATTGCCGTGGGGGTGCAATCCATCGAGAGTTGGATGTAGGTTTTCGGCCAAGTGTCGCTGGCCTTCCTACGGGAATACAAGGCTGCCAGTCTGCTATGGCGAAGCGCTTTTTTTTTTTTGGGGGCTTTTTTTCCTAGGTGACAAATCGTCGACATTCCACGAACGCACACGTTCGCGATACATACTCGCTCGCTCGCTCGCTCGCTCGCTCGCGGGTGCAATAGGTTCGCGCACGTACTCGAAGCTATGGTGAACTTTTGCCATAACCATTCCTCATTCGCCTGACGCCTACTGAAAGCCTTCTTTGTTTATGCCTCCCACGGCAGCAGCTGCGCTCGAGCTGCCCTCTGCTTTCACCGACAGGCACACTCACACGTCTATGAAAGGTTAATGAGGAAATTAGAGATTTCCACGGATTAAATCTAATTATTGATGATCGCAAAAGTCTACCATTGCTTTGGCTAATTTTAGTTATAATTAATTAGATAGTTTTGAGATGCTTTATGATTGTAAGAATTGTATGGATTGTAATCTTAAATAACTTTGTGAGTCAGTGTTAGCTTTAAAATGACGATTTCAGAAATAAAAGAAGCTTTAATTCTATTGAAGAAGTAAAACACAGATGATAATAATTATTCAAAGATATTATACGGAAAAATACCTGATGCAAACTGGTTTCGAGCGAACCCATCATCCTTTTCGTTGCATTGTTTCAACTCCCATACAAATTTGCTTTATCCAGACATTCATAGTGCAAACCCACATGATCTCCGCGTTCCTCTTTTGCGCTTTTCGTCCAACGCACGGTGAGAACGCGTGACACAGTTTCGGGGAAACTGTGCGAGCGAGCGAGCTCGCGGTAACTGGAGCGCTCGTAAATTTTTGTCGCAAGGACATTTCGGCCCGCATCCCCCGAAAATTTCACACAACAAGCACACCCAACCGACGCTCTATTTCGCCTTCGGGATTAACATTATGCAGAAAGTGGAGTTTATGCGGGCGAGGCGAATTAAATGAGAGATGTCGATAATGAATGTTGAGAATCGAAAGTAATAGGAAAAAGTTTCTATCAATATTCTTTTAAAACTAAATAAAAGAGAAAATAATTCTCTTCAAGATAAACTCGTATTAAAAATAAAGAAATTCTCGTCTATTAAAAGTAATTATACAGAAAAATTACTAATCCCCGAATTCCACAAGAAATTCGAAGAGTCAGCAATGCAGAAAGAATTTTCCCAATAAGAGAACTTAAAAGATAAAGTTGGGTGGGATGAGAGAGTGCAACGGGGAAGCAGAAGTTAAAGCTCTCACCGAACGTCTCCCTTACAGCAAAGAGATGCGCGGCATATTCAATTAAGACATTTTCAAGAGGGTGCGCGCTTTGCGGCTGAGTGAATTCAAATACGTAAACATTTGAAGAGCACCTCTGCGCGAACTTTAATGGCAGCTGTGCCAACGGTGCGCGCACTCCTACTTCAACACTTATCTACCAGCAGGAATTCCCGCCGGATCTTTCCACGGCTGAGCGAAATTCTGCAAATCCGATAATACATATAATATACCACGCTGATTTCTCTATCGCACAATGGCTACAAAAAAAAGAAAAAGGAAGAAGTACTCGCGCAAAACCAGCTCATTTAAATTGCTTACTCGTTACAATTTCATACAAAAAGACTCTTCACTTTTTCATTCCCTACTAATTCCCCATTTCTTTCTTCTTTTTTTTTAACATTAATCTACATTATTACATTCTGATTTCTACAATTTATTTAATTCAATTTTTCTTCCTCTTTATTATATCACTTGATAGAAAAGTCGTTTAATTATTCGCTGTCATTAGTTTCGGACCATTAAATACCAAAGCAGTTGGTTTCTTAATGGGAGAAGAAATCTGGCTGGAGAATGCATTAGCGTGAGGTTCCAGTTGCCAGAAAGATGTGTGCAACTGAATGGTGGTACGCCTTGCTATTTCCAGTTGGAAGGAACTCTGCCAACTACGACTTTTCCCCTCTTCACTATTGATAAAACATTACACGTTGTGTAAGGGAAGATTGATGACACACTTATGGCAGGAACAGTCCAATTTCATGTGACAACTTCGAGGAGAATCTTCCCAGTGCTTTTTATGAGCTCTCCTTTATATCTCATTGAAGGCCAACGTTATTTTCTCATCAGCATTAAATGATCGCAGTTCTGATTTAGTTTTACGACAGTTGCTTGCTTGCTTGCTTCCTTCGAAATTGATTTAATAAGACATTTCAAACATAATATTTCATAATCTTGCATTAATTCCACATTATTCTACCATGTTTTTCTCAAGAATCCACATTGTATTTGATGAATAATGAATGAACGATGTCATTTGAAATTAAATGGAAATTTGTAAAGCGATGACTTTACTTTTATACAAGTTGCCCGTGGAAGTTGATTTACTGCTGAGATTCCGCGTGGCAGTGTTAAGAGTGTAAAATCAAAAGAGTTACACTTATTAGTGAATTGCCGACGAAAGTTAAATGAGAATGTAATGAGACTCTAGTGAGACGACTCTCGCAATCACGTTCAAATGGAATTCCTATCTCTTTACAGAGTCGCCCAAGTTTCTGTTGCCTAATTGCACCAGTTGCACCTTGGAATTTGCACATTTTCTTTCCTGTAACAAGGTTTTACGTTCTCGGAATTGCAGCAGCTAGGAATGCGTGTTTTGCCGGCGGGTCAAATAAGTAAATATATCTAATTACTTTATACTGCGTTGTATCACACGTGTTACACGCAATTAAAATGTTATTTAATTCGAGAATACGTAATTATAACGCATGTAGAAACTACGATATAAAAGTGTATAAGTCCTTCGAAAATTTCCCGGCTCTATTTATCTTGGCGATTGTTTGTGTCAACCCACCTCATACATAGTCGATTCAACTCGATCTGCCAAACAATGGCTATTGATACCACGCCAGAGCTCGCATCCAATCATCCAGTCGTTCCACTGTGTATCAGAGGAACTTGTAACATTCTTGTAAAATACTGCTTTTCAAACTTGAATGAACTTAAAAGCTTACCACGCGATCAATAAAAACGTATAACTAAGCTTTAACTGAACAATAATTCATTATACTTTCAAAACACAAGATCCTATTATTATTGAGATAAAAAATAAGAAAGAATGTTGGAGTTACACAATTCTAACAATTCCAAGCAATTCCAGGAAAGAGAATAAACGGATAGTAGGATAGAATTTCGTCGTGGTGTCTGATATGAGTTGGAGAGGCTTTTTTATGGCAAAGAGCGTTAATGGAAGAGGAAAATAATAGATGGGAGAGGAAACAGAGTTGTGGATGTAGGAGTGGGGGAGGGTTGCTAGAGTGCACGGTTTCGAGAGAAGGACGCGCTTCGTTAGATGTCTCATGCCGAAGCCAAATCTCATTTGGCACTTGCTCCCGATTAGAGCTCTCGGGACCGTGAATAGCCTTAAAGCGCATTAGCCTTCTGCCAAATAGAGCCCAAGCTTTTCTCGAAATTGGAATACCGCGTATACTTGCCCTTTGTAAGCCCATTCCTACTGCTTATCAAAAGACACTTGCAACAATACCACCCACCAAATTATCCTAATTTTATTTTGACATTCAATACCATTGCTCTTATTCTATATTTAAATAGCAACTATTTATCATTAAATTTTACATTTAAATTACCTTCTCATTCATTGCTTTCCTCGCAATGAAGCTCGCACACGTCGATTTTTCATTACTATTATTAATCACTAATTTATTGTTCCGAATTATAACTTGGCTTTCATTTACCAATACAATCAATGTCTATTTTCAAATTTGATACGAATAATATTATTTCCAGTGAATAAATTGACTGAGACTGGTGAAACAAAAATAACAAGTGCTTGAAATGTTAGTGTAATCAAGCAAGAGTGGATGAAATTCCGGGTGGTTTGGTTGGGCAAGTGTTAGGCCATCGAAATTGGCGATTGTGTGCTTGAACCAATGGAAGGATAGAATGGTAGTATAGCAGGTAGGCAGGTGTACATACTGGGTAGTCAGCACGCGCGCGCTCGCGCGCTGGCTTCTTCAGGCTGAACACGAGCACGCTGTTAGCTTGCTGCTCCAATTGGAGCATTGCACCGGACAGTTTATACACACCTTCACTCAATCAGCGCTCTCCACGCGAAAGCATACACAGACACTCGCAAAAGCATGTTTTGCGTGCACACAAGCACCTTGTACACACACAGAGGCACACACACAGACACACAGGAAGCGCGCGTGCTCTCGCAGGGAAAGCACAAAAGGCTTGTTACGTAGAGGCAACCTCTCCCTTTAAAACTCAACCACGCCGGAATTCCCTGAATGTTTTGATACCTAAATTAACCGGTCCGTTTTCCACACCATACACACCAACCACAGACACCCACCCATCCATACAAAACCCCACTGACTGTTAGTTCATTGATACCTTGTAGTTTTCACGTAACATCCCTTTGTTGCGCTGACATACCCTCGCTTTTATTAATCATTTGTATTTTGACTTTAACAATTGAAGGGTCATATGTGCCCATAATTATGAAAGTGGTCTAAGTCATATATTTTTATCGTTAAAATTACATTGAATAAATTTAGTTTAAAATCATGTCGTGTGAAATAAGTGATGAATTCATTTTTTTTTTAAATTTTGACTTATACCACTTTCGTAATTATGGGCACATATATGCTAGGCATGTTATTAAACAAGTAGAAGTTTATTCATTTTTTGCAAGCACTAATACTTTCTTCTATAAAAGTCATTATATGTCTATTATTATAGATACTTTAAAGTATATTCTCCGAAAAATTTGTTCTTATATATACATAAATAACTAGGTTGTGTATTATGTAAATGGCGTTGTCTTTTTCAAATTGCAACATGCGGTGGTCAATGTATCTTGATCAATTGTTATCGAAAAATATATAGAAAAACAATGTGTGTGAACTAGATAGTGAAAACTAGTCCTCAACGAGCCAAAATATTTTTTTTTTCCTTTTTTTAGACAAAGTTATTAAGAATAGTATCATCGAATTCTATAGTTCCTGTGAAATTGGCGACTTTTTAATCAACTAAAACAAAAATTAAACATAATATAGAAAATCTGTTTCGTTGAGGATTAGAGTATTGTATCGTGAAGATATTCTATGAATTTCCACGAAGTTCCTCAATTTTTACAAAAGTTATGCTGACAAAAGATGTTCTGAGAAGAAATTTTACAGAGAATATATGTTAAAGTATCTACAATAATGAACATATAATAAGTTTTACAAAAAGCAACTATTAGTACTTGAAGAAAATGAATAAACTCCTGTTTCTTTAATAACTTATGTAAAATATATGACCCCTTAAATATTCCTACTTGATAGCAGAAATGATTTTAAATCTATTCTTATACCATTAAAATATCATAACAGAGAATTAATTAAACTAGACAAACAATTTATGTAACAGCTGTGAAGAATAATGAAGTACAAAGGATTAAAAGGAATTAATGCTAAACAAACATTGTATTTTGAATGAGAGGATTACGCAAGAATCACGTTTCAAGAAAACGCGTTCAAAGTTTTATATGTAGTTTTAATTTTGAGAAGAAATTTTACAGAGAATGTATATTAAAGTATCTACAATAATAAACATAATAATAAGTTTTACGAAAAAGCAACTATTAGTACTTGAAGAAAATGAATAAACTCCTGTTTCTTTAATAACTTACTTAAGAAATATAACCCCTTAAATATTCCTACTTGATAGCAGAAATGATTTTAAATCTATTCTTATACCATTAAAATATCATAACAGAGAATTAATTAAACTAGACAAACAATTTATGTAACAGCTGTGAAGAATAATGAAGTACAAAGGATTAAAAGGAATTAATGCTAAACAAACATTGTATTTTGCATGAGAGGATTACGCAAGAAGTAAAGAGAAAGGTAGAGAGAGAGAGAGAGAGAGAGAGAGAGAGAGAGAGAGAGATAGTGGACTCACCACATCGATGAGCTGGGAGAGCTTAAGCTTGATGCACACGCGCAGGACGTCGGAGGTGTTGACGACGGGTCGCACCAGTTTGTTGTAATTGGAGAGGAGGTCGTCATAGAGTCGTTTGGCATCCGGATTCCCGGCGACCGCTCCGTGAACCACCAACGCCGAAAAGAACCAAACGCGAAGTGTTTCCCCTATTATGGGGGGCATCATGGTCCTCGGATTCCTCCACTATGACCGGCACCGCGCCACCACTTCGAACCCTTTCTACCCTCGTCGACACGCAAATCCCGAGTCTGTCAATTAAAAGTATAACAAATATTTTCATATTCATATATATTTCCGTTGGATGCTCATTTAAAAGTTATTGTCAATGTTTGAACAAGGCAAAGTAATATAAATATCATATAAAATTGCTCGTTACAGTCTTATAACTCTTATTATTTTTATCACAGTTCAAATATGTTCGCGATGACACTTGGTACGATAAAAAAAAGAAGATAAAGTTTGTGTTATTTGGATATATCGAAAGAGTTATTTATTGAATACTGCAAGCAACAAGGAATGCCAAGCACTACTCAAATGCTATTGGTTCCTTCAAGTGTGCGGGAACCTTGCAATTCCGGCTGGCTCTGCTATTACAAATATGCCTATACTCCATCGATGTCTACGCGAATCGATCGCTTCAGAGATTAATATGCGAATGCAACTCCTCCCAATCCTGCATCAAAGCTACCCTGACAATACTCGCCCGAGATTTCGATATCTGATTGGCTCGTCACTGGCTTCGTATATTCTGCCATTCCTATCAGATCATTCTTCTCACAAATGCAGATTTATGAGTCGTACAATTCATAAATTCTCATAAAGTGCAATTCTCCTGACAAATTAAATATACGTAGGAATGAGAGTCGGATAATTAAAATTCATAATCAGTATAACGAATGCTAATTAGCAGAATTAATTGGGCGAGTGAGAAAAGAAGAGAGAAATTATATCTGTCTAGAAACATAATTCTATTTATCAATATTCATAACAATATAAACTTGCAATATATCTATTTGAAATGAATTCTTAGAGACTACCTGAATATACAATTACTAAATTGATATTCATATACAATTGTCATATTAAAAATATTACAGACAATCTCCGCCGTTTCACTAAACAGTATGCTTCATTTCGCACTAAACCACCAGCGCAATCCAGTAATTACCCATTCAACCAATCAGTGGTATTCGAATGGGAGACGACACGCGCTAGGTACGAGAAATGGCAATATTACACTTATGATGTATTCATGGGGAATGCTTGAATATTAAGTTCATAGAGCAAGTGGAATCTCTTTCTAGAGCAAAGAGAGAAACGCTCGTTTCCGTAGATTTGCCTCACGCGTGTTGGGATGTCATTACGAGAGAAGTGGAATGAAGAAAATATTGTGCACCCTCGACGGGGGGGGGGGGGAGCGCGTCGCGGCGCCAGCGAGAAATCAGTCGTAATAGGCGTCCGGCTGTGTGCCGGGGGGAAACAATGGGGGATTTTTTTTATTCTTCCGGTGGGTGAATGCGCTTCGTGAGAAATGTGCAGTTAAGTCCTTTCATTGCAGATTGCACACTGGCGAGAGGAGAATGTCAAGCACACACACACACACACGCGCGCGCGCGCGCGCGCATCTACAACAGAGAGTGCGTTCCTAAAAGCGACGCACGCCAATGTGCGTGTCTGTGAGAGTGTGCGTCTCATACATTCTCACACATACTCTCTTCTCTAGCAACGTACATACTCGCTCGTGTGCATAAACACCCTGGGAATTGCCGCGCCTCCCACTATGGCCGATCCAATTCGCCCTAACCGGAACGCAGATTAGTTATCAGCCTAAGAGAAAATTCACACCTGCCCTCTAACTCACTCTGACTCTCTCGCACTTTGTGTGTCCCGGAAGTGCGAAACTATTCTGGTTAATAAGTCGAGGAAATGAGAAATTGTCGTGTCAGAGCTTGCGAAAACTGTCGAGAACTTTTGATGAATCTTACGGATAAGAGAATGTTATTGAAATCGAAGTTTTTATCCCAGCTGTTTGAATTATCTTTAGTGTTTTAATAGTCTCATTTATTAGAGACTTTAAAGTTCCTTTTGTACGAGTAATTACATTAGTTCTAGTATTTTAATCCTTTAACACTCAGTTTCCTACTTCTACTGACAATTACCTGAGTTTTATATACACTTTTCGAATTATACAATTAATAGTTTTGTCTTTATACAAACTTTCAAGAAATGAAATCCAAATAATACAAATATCCCTACAAAGACACTTTATTCCAAAGTCATAGAAACCCTTTGAATCGCAAAACTCCAACACGTGTGAGTTGCACTTGAGTTACTCGCATCTTACACTGTTTTTCACTGGCAAGCGAGTGCAATTACTTTCAACAATGAGTGACATTAGTTGCATTGTTTCGCAGACGATGATGATTTGAGGTCAGAACAGAGAAGAGAAAGGAAAGGTGAGAGTGAACAGAAAAACTAACGAAGGTCTAAGACACGTAAAGTCGAAAGGTGTTGCAAAAGGGAAATTGACGAGGGATGATCGGTTGGAGGATGCACACTCGTCCGAAGCGATGGGAGGAGATCGATCAACATACACACATTCCTCTCACACCTACGCTCCTTCCCAGTCCATTGTACTTCGCGCGAGTGCCTAACTACTTTTCCACCACCACCACCCACCCCCTTCGACGCAAAACTGGGTCAACGATATTTTATTCCCACTGATCTCTGACCGCCCTTTTAAACGGAAATCTTCCCCCGCCGCGCCACCATATTGCGCTACTCTCGGAGTAGCCAAGCACGATTCATCATTCGCTTTCGAGGAAATAACAAAAGTTTAGAGTGGCTACGTCGCCGATAGGCGCAATTCCCCCCCAGCGTTGATTCTTTGGTAGAACACGGAAAACTGTTGGCAATGTTTTGGTCGAATTCGAGGAAATAGAAAGTTATATTAGAAATAGATTTCATAATTAGTTTGTAATTATATATTTCACAATCGAATTAAAATTCTCTTAAATATACTGATATCATTTTCACTAGCGGATAAAAGTAGCGCGTTCAAAAGAAACTACGACTCGAATAAGTTTCCCTCTAAGGGTTGCAGTCTTCAGCGCAGTGTCACGTTCGGACTGCGGACTACGAATCTAGATCTTACTGTCGCACTAGTTCCTCTGCATATCTCCCAAATCCCTTAAAACTTCCTCTGCAAATTTCAAGCCTGCAACCCCAAGAATTCTACAAACCCAACAGCTGTGCATACCAGTCAAAGAAAACCTTTAGAAACAAACCCATTTGACTATCCTCAAACATAGAAATTCAAGTGAAACTCCACTAAAAGAATTATAACAAAGAAGACATTTCTTGGATAAAAAAACACACACAGAAAGTTATTAAAATTGCCATTAATAATACTTCGTCGAAAAAGAGTGATTTCTCGAAGTGTAAGTAATGACACTGACCTAACCTCGCGCACTTCGGGCAGCACGCCGGTCTCTCTCTTTCTCTCTCGAAGGAACACCCGGGAGCGTTGCAAAGCCGCACGCACTGCACCCACGACTGGCATCGGGGGTGGCGGTCCTCGTACTCGGGGGCTGCCAAGAGAGCCCCGCTCTCGCTTGGTGGCGCCACCTGCTGCCACCCCGGTGGGGGCTGCGTAAGGGAGAGAGCGCAGAGAGAGCGCAGAGAGAGCGCAGAGAGAAACAAAGAGAGAGAGAGAGAGAGAGAGAGGGAGAGAGAGAAACAGAGAGAGCTCTTCGAAAAGGAGGAGGATGAGGATGAGGCCAAGACTCGGGAGGAATCTGGACCAGGGTTGCGCGCGCAAGAAGCATCCCTCGCCTTACACAGATAACTTGAAAATGTGTGCGAATCCAATGTACCATCGGCACGCTACTCGTCAAACCTGCCATCCTAACAAAAAGCAACCCCCCCCCCCACCACCCCCCACCCTTCGTCGCTCCGCCCACCTAAGGCTTCCTACCAGTGAAAGGGTTGAATCCTAGCTCGGCTCGTGTGACACCCGGATGACTCCGCTGTCGCATTTACCCCGAGCAACCTGAACCCGAGACACCCACCACTCATTCTCACTCGCTATGTTACCTTCAAATTCTACGATCTTCATCACTTTCTATTTATATTCATCATATACTTCTTGTTTGTGTATATGTTAGAAATAGAATTTTTAATTAGATTTTAGTCATCTAGATTTATGCTTGGTCGAATTATTTAGGGAAAGTTTAATTGTAAGTGAATTGTTGTACTGATTGATATGTTGGATCTGTTGTTTGTGAGGTATCACAATGTGAGTATGATTTTTGTATGCTTGGTGGAATTATTTAGGGAAAGTTTAATTGTAAGTGAATTGTTGTACTGATTGATATGTTGGATCTGTTGTTTGTGAGGTATCACAATGAGAGTACCATTTTTGTATGTTTGGTGGAATTATTTAGGGAAAGTTTAATTGTAAGTGAATTGTTGTACTGATTGATATGTTGGATCTGTTGTTTGTGAGGTATCACAATGAGAATACGATTTTTGTATGCTTGGTGGAATTATTTAGGGAAAGTTTAATTGTAAGTGAATTGTTGTACTGATTGATATGTTGGATCTGTTGTTTGTGAGGTATCACAATGAGAGTACCATTTTTGTATGTTTGGTGGAATTATTTAGGGAAAGTTTAATTGTAAGTGAATTGTTGTACTGATTGATATGTTGGATCTGTTGTTTGTGAGGTATCACAATGAGAGTACCATTTTTGTATGTTTGGTGGAATTATTTAGGGAAAGTTTAATTGTAAGTGAATTGTTGTACTAATTGATATGTTGGATCTGTTGTTTGTGAGGTATCACAATGTGAGTATGATTTTTGTATGCTTGGTGGAATTATTTAGGGAAAGTTTAATTGTAAGTGAATTGTTGTACTGATTGATATGTTGGATCTGTTGTTTGTGAGGTATCACAATGAGAGTACCATTTTTGTATGTTTGGTGGAATTATTTAGGGAAAGTTTAATTGTAAGTGAATTGTTGTACTGATTGATATGTTGGATCTGTTGTTTGTGAGGTATCACAATGTGAGTATGATTTTTGTATGCTTGGTGGAATTATTTAGGGAAAGTTTAATTGTAAGTGAATTGTTGTACTGATTGATATGTTGGATCTGTTGTTTGTAAGGTATCACAATGTGAGTATGATTTTTGTATGCTTGGTGGAATTATTTAGGGAAAGTTTAATTGTAAGTGAATTGTTGTACTGATTGATATGTTGGATCTGTTGTTTGTGAGGTATCACAATGTGAGTACGATTTTTGTATTAGTTTCTTTGGATACACAGAAGTTGAATGTCGATAGATTTAAGGGGGGATGAAAGTGGAGCCAATGAAAAGATCAATTACGTTTCATTTTCCCTGACTGGTCCTTGATCGAAAAGAGGCATTCAGCAGTCTGGTATGCTCTTATCGCAGCACACTGACCGTATAGTCCTCGAAGACCCTCTATTATCGTCTCCACTTAACTGCCACCCATTCTGATAAGTGGATTCTGCTTTCTTTATCAAGCACTTATCACACAGCGCCCCCCAACCCACCCCCCTGCAAAAATGTATAAACGAGTGGTTCGTTGCCATCAGCATTTTCATTCATAGCGAATGTATTTTTTTTAAACGTACGTGTGGATTAAATGGCACTTGAAATACTTTGAAATCTGCTAGAAATTTGGAACTAATCGGAAGAATTATTCATTTTATATCCGAGTGTTATCAGTTTTTAATCATTGTCAAGGGAATTTCGACTTACCCCTTTTTTCTGAGTCTGATTTGAGACAAGTTACTTCGCAGCTTTCCTATTAGTGATAATTATTATTCTTATTATGTATTCTTATTATTCATTCATTAGTTTCGACGCATCAAGTCTTGAATTACTCTGACAGTCTACAAACCAAACTTCATTTCAAGTATTTGATTGGTGGAGCCACCTAACAATTAACCAGACACCAAAGAAGCAAACCTTTGGTCTAACTATTTATTTATCTGGAGTTATCATCAAGTTTTCAAATATTCTAAAATATTTAAATAAGTTCAAAACTGGAAGAAAATAATATCAATTTTCCACAATCTATCATAAAATATGTTACATGTTAATTAAACCAAAAACTGTATCTGTTGATAGTTCGACTCTAGTAATGATAAAGCAGGAATTGATAGAAACAGGTGAAAGTATAGAAAATCCCTTTCCGCCTCGAGCATCGCAAACGTGGATCTACATGCGATAAAAAGTGATGTTATTCCTGGGATTTCTATACTTAAATATATATTAATCATACAGGAATAATATTAATTAAAATAAATATAATATCAAAAGTAAAATAAACAACGTACTCAAATTATTTCAAAACAGAAAGTATTGGATTGGATTCGTGAGTTAATCCAACAGCCAGACTTTGTGTAACACATATATTGTTAACAATGATATTTTCACATATCTTGATTTATTTAATATATAGCACATGACATTATTCACCATAAGTATCTCATAATTAACTACAACTGTACTAATCGCACAAATGGCATTGATGTGAATAATTAAAGGTGCAAGCGCAAAAGGTAGAACGCAACACTCAAGTACACAACGCATTTATAAAACACTAATCCTAAATCATAAATATTTTAAATTAATTATACGTTTCTTTGGATATTTCATTAACATTTCACATTACAATTTATTTTTTTAAATAGGCGACATAGAAATATTAAAAAAAGGAAAGAATACATTTCGTTCAACTAAGATCTTGACGATCGCAATGATCGGCAAAACATATGTAATTTGTATATTATTTATAATATATATGATTATCTGATGTATCTTAGAATATGATTAGGTTTTATATTATATCGCACTAAGCATGAGGCAACATTGTAACAGTAACATACCCTAGTGAGCCTCAGAACTGTAATACCTGCTGGAACTAACACTCCCAGAGCCATAAATTCCTGTACAAAGAGCACAATACGAGAGTATCCTGCACAATCGATGTAAACGAGAAATGAATATCATTAAAAAGAAAGACAAGTTTTCACAATTATCTTCAGGCATATACGACTGAATAAATATATTCGATCATATAAATTGATCGAAAGAATTCAGACGGTACAAGTTTTATACAACTTTACGAATTGTTTCTGTAAAAACCCATTAGAAATGCCAAAATGAACGGACTTCGTTGGTTGTAAGCCTGTAATTCAACGATATCGAACTAAATCTAGAAATTGTGCCACTGGTGTGAGCAAATGTTTAGCAAACATCAACAATTCAGATTGCAATTTCCTATTGTTTGCCAATGAGAGGAATTGCTAGAGTAGAATCCTTCACTGCGCGTGCCACAACGTGCGATAAATAACAATTGAACAAGAGCACATGTTGGTACCCGAACAGGAATGCACTAAGCCATCGTCGCCTATTTTTTTTGTTTGACATCGAATCTCGACAGCTTTGCAATCAATCTTACACCCGAATTACACAGATTCGACTTACGGTAATTCTCGAAGAACCGGAAATATTAGACACCGACGAACCATCACCACCATTAACAAATAGAGCCGTTGACACCCTCGTAAAAGTATCGAAATATTGTTAGCGCATCCCTTTCTTCAATAGTTCAACTAACGAAATATGCAACTGATAGTTTCGCAGACGAGAGAGGAAAGATTCGGCTGCGATTGTAAATTTCTCTCGAAATCTCGAACAATCGATAACAATAGAACACATAGACCTGAATACATTACAAAGATACGATACGTTTACATTCATTAGACACCATTTATTTCTCTTAGAAACCAACTAGACTTCTGCCAACACTTATATCTCTTCACACTCGACTCTTCCAAACTGTTTTACCCGTAATACAATTCTCCAATTATTTACACAAGACAAGGGACAAATAGTACAACAGTACAGCAAAATTGGTATTAAATTAATTTAACACCTTCTTATCTAAGGGGAAACAAATATCATTGAATTCCATACTAGAATATTCGAAGGTTTTTTTCCTTTTTTGGAGATTTGCTGATTTCATTGGTGCATAGTAAAATAGTGCACTTCCTGCGATAGGTAGAACTTGCTACTATTGTATATACAAGATATCTGTGCGCGGCGGAACACAAGCTTTTGAGATCCGTTGAAGGATTAAGTTCCGGCAAGCAAATGATTAATATATCATTCGCAAGTGTTTAGATTTATGTATTCCTGTCTGTCTGTCTGTCTGTGTGTCTGTGTGACTGTGTGTGTGTCTGTGTTTGAACACTTAGTTGTATCTTAGAATTAGTGCTTTTCTATCGTGGTGCACGCACTTCAGCTAGCTCCTCTTTCGAGTCTAACTAATTAACAATAAGTAATATGCTGCGATACGCAAAACTAGATGTAGTATATATTAGATACAGGAAGACGCTTAAAGTTGAACTGCTTGCGCTGATTCTATTAAAGCAGATCGATTATTCTGCAGCTCGTGTCTGAGATTACGTACGATACGTACAATAGCAGTATAATAGAAAAACGTCGCAACTGCTTAAATACGTCGGCCTTTCACCTAGTTTCGTCTCTCGTATGTTAAACCGTAGTTTCTTCTTATTATCTTTTCGACTGCTCGACGCATTATACAAACGCTACCGCCTCACACATCAGAAGACTGTAAAATCAAGTTATTAAAAAACACACTGTTTTTTTGGATATGTAGTTTTGTATGGTCGTCAAAGATTTATCTCGATTACGATTTCAGATGCGCTGCTCATAAAGTCCCCCGTACTTTGTACTTCGATTATCGCATAAATCACGCGGTAGGACTTATTAGTAGCCTCTTTATTTTATTTCCTTGAGCCTCTCACTCACTCTGCCTGTTCCTGGTGTACGTACGATTTAAAGGAAACCTAACCCGACGAAACATCCTGTTATTATTTCTTAAACATATACCATCTGATGCAACAAATACGTAACAGAGGTTATATTCTCAAAGTGTATCTTCTTATTTTATCTTCCTTTCAACTGATACCAAGTGTTGATTATAAAAATATGCCATTGTACGCTTGCAATTATTACTCCATCTTTGCAATAACTGACTTCGGAAATTATAGTTGATAAAAATGCCTCACTCAGAATCCACCAGATTCCATTCTTGAAATTGGAGTATTGTTAATTATGCACTAAAGATTGTAATATTTATGAGTTGATGACTCCGACATAGGCATTATTTTGAATCACTGAATGTTAATAAACAGACATATATTGCTTGATATCTAAATCTCGGAAAGTATCATTTTCTACATAGGAAAGTTTACTAAAGGAAAGATTTTAGCTCTTTCTCTTACAGATTTTAGTAATGATTTAAAAGTGTAAAATAAATAAATAAATAACTGATTCAGTAAAGTAAAATACTTAAATTGGCGATTTAAACAACTTCGTAGCTGTACGGTATTTCTCTTTCAAGGCGTAATAAATAAAACACGCCTTTTTCTATCGTAGTTTTCAATAAGAATTGTGTCGTTGCTCCAATTTAATTGTAATTCTCGGATTCCTGCTGAACGAGCTTGAAGCGACGCGGACTTTTTACGCACATAGAACCATGGCCGTCCAGAGAAAGACAACCCTTTCGTTGTAAATATCGTCTTATATAACGAGAAACCAACTCCTGCGGTCTCATTTGCCATTCGTCCAACACTTCCTTAGGCGCCAGCACCTGCCACACAAATTTTAAAATTACTAACATACTAATACACGATACAACAATAATTAAATTACATTAATTCATAAATACAATATAAAACAATTTATTCACACATCCAGCTTTCCTAGAATAAATTTTAATGGAATAAAAATATATATTTGAGGGAATGTTTTAAGTATCAATTTATTAATGTAATATATTATTTTACCTGGTCTCCTTTGAGACGATCGAGCAATGAAACGCAAACAACGGCAGATTGGATTCCAGCTTGATGAGTGAGCGCAGCAAACGCCAGGCTTTCCATTTCTATATTAACTACGCCTGCCTTGTGCACTTTATTCAAGTATTCCAGTTTCTCGTTCTCTGTGAATTCACAGAATGCTCCGTCCATTCTTCCTTGGCCTTCGTAGAAGTCGTACGTGCACATTGTTTTACCAGTCACAGTCTCATATGGATCATCTCGATTAGCCATTGCTTTCAACTCATTAACCAAATGCGAATCCAACTTCGACGGGCGACGCAGTAGTTTTCCAAGGACAGGCTGTGATAATTACAGGATAATACATTTATTTATATAATTAATTCGGAATTGTTTGAATTATAAAAATTAGATTAAATATTTGAGGAATTATAAATCAAATAGAATAAATCAATGTGGACGACTTATTATTCGAATAAAGTATATTATAAGAAAGAAAATATGATATATCAGTAGAATAGAAATTAGGTAGTTTAGAGGAATCATTGAATCGTACCAATTCTAAATATGGCTTCAACATGCCATCGACGGCTTCCTCGGAGATAATAACAGTTCCACCTTCGAGGCCAATCCCGCCACATGTTCCAATCCGGAAAAAGACAGGATCCTTCACTCTGGCATGGTACATGAGTTTAATGACTTCATGAAGTAAAATCCCCACCGATGGAATCCCCATTCCATGCTAAACAAAGAAATCATCATTATCCTCTTAACTAATAAATATCTTTCAAATTCTTCTATTTCTAATAGAATTTTTAAGTACGACTTGAAACATGATTAATCATTCAAGCGTATCAGTAACCGGTCTGACTGCTTTGCTAGCAAAAGTCGTAATAGTCATGGAATGCAACAACAAATTGAAACTACACCTTGGCAAGAATATCTAATAATTTGAATTAATTCTAATATCATTACTTTCAAAACTCCATCTATTGCTTGTCAAGAAATACTCCAGTAATATTAATTATTACTTATTCATGCGATTCAGATGACTATAAAACCGGGAATCTAAAACTAGAGCAGCTTATAGTTATACTTAGATTTTTTTAATTAAGTCGAATGATCTCAGAAAGTGCGTCATACTTTGCCAATAATGATTTGTCGGTGCAAGCTACTCGAATGTTCCGATAGAATGTAGTTAACTAAAGAAGCAGGTACTCACACTAATGGAAAGGACAGGGCCGACTTTGTACATTGAATACCGATGGGAGAATTGGCTGATGTCGAGGAGAGTCGTCCCAGCGGGAAGCTTGTGACCTATTTCCTTCATTATGTAGTAAGCAAACTCTTCCATTCGCTTGGGTGTCCCACCCATGCACACGAACTGCAAAGAACAGATAAATCATCAATTTCACTTGTCAATGGGCCGTTCGAAATAAAAGCTGTTGAGCTGTGTAAATTTACTTCACTCATACGATTTCAGTGATTTATTCAATCCTGCCGGGAAATATCATGTAATACCTTTTGCCAACCTTGCACAGTTTATTACGAGTTATTCAAGTGTATCAAATAATTCTATTGACTTGGAAGTTTTATACAATGTAAATCAATTGTGATTAGAATTATAAAAAGTCCAATTAGAATGATTTGTTATTATTTTAAATATTTATACACAAGAACTTTATATAATCATTCTTTTATGATTGTAATTATTTCTTTAAAAATAAAATAAATAGAATGAATATCATTTGAAGAAATGCATTTCCCGGAAGAATTGTTGCTCCCAGGGAAAGCTTTCGAGAAATCGATATACATCTTTCAGCCAGAAATAACCGTGGACATGTTTCGTGCCAGAAAAGGGCATTGTGCGCCAAGAAAAAAAGCTACCGAGACAATACCGAGCGGAGAAGAATAAACGGCGGTTGGTATACCAGCGTGTCAAAGAACAATAGAACGAACGGATTGCGCAACACAGGGATCAACTAGAAGTTCACAAGTGTCCGACCAATCTTCCGCTTCGTGCCGGACGAATCTTTTTCGCGAAAACGCACGCATCAGCCACGATGACATTTAATGATTATTCATTAGCGTTCATGCTGGCATAAACATCGAGAATAACTTCCCTAACATGACACACTTCGTCATTCGATCGATATGTTGTGAATAAATCAATTTTCTCAGGAAAAGTTGACCTTTTTACTATAACTTTTTCACTGTTTATCTTCATAAACATAAACAGACAAAAAGGCTTCGTCTCTGAAAGGTATATTTTTATTAAACAATGTTAGGTATTTTAAGAATAGTTTCCCTTTTGTTGAACTCGTCAAAGAGTGAAGTTCCATTGAAATCACTGACATTCGATGATGTGTCTCTTATCAGTTCGTCGATTCAGTAATACTAGCATTATGAACCAGTTCGTTTAAAAGCGAGCGGAAACGCTTGACTGGGAAGTCGATATCTCTCGATTGTGCGTACTAAACACACGCGATACCCACCCACAGTATCACAATGGCGCGTCTAGTTTACTAACACAAGTTACGTCAGAGTTTAAACATACGCGTACACTCGGATTAATAACGCCAAGTGAAACGACGGAATTCTATGTTAGTATGATGCAACAGGCTATGTGATACGCCAGTGCGTTTCAAATGAATTCATGTGATAACGCAAATTGATACAATTGATAACAAATTGTCAATAATAGATCTACAATGCTCTGTTTTACCAAAGATTTGCACTCTTTTATTTAAAGTATTAATAATTCTTACTTATAATTAAATATCAAGATTGTCACTATTATTGATTGATTGTATTAATTAATTAATATAACTAGGCTAGAGAATTCTTTTCAAAATTGTATTGTGAAATGTTTGCAAAGTATTGACTTAGAATCTGTGTCAGAGATTAGATAGAAATGTGTCAATGTGAATTTTCAAGGATTGAGGAATTGGAATAAATAATGTTTTGGATTCATTTACCTTGACATCGCCAAACATCTCGACGAGGTCGTGCGATCCACTTCCCAGTGCCAGATGGTAGAGAATATCTTGGTCCATCAATTCGATGTTTGGGTTTTGCAGGCGACCTGCCCTGTCCCTGTAGCTGTAGAAAAATACAAACAATTAATATCACAATCAAGACATTGTTGATTGATTATACAAACACTCCACTATGCACAGTTCTTTCATTTTTCATTCAACAGATGCCTAATTCTTGAAATTTCAATAATTCTATTTCCATATATTAAAGATAATTCGGACGAATCAGCAGTTTAACAATTATATAAATTTATCAGCGTCAGATGTTATATTTAAACTCATAGAAACTAGAATATAAATTATTTGCCAGAGCAGGAAATAAATTCAACATAATTGAATTTTAAATTTGCATTGTTTCTACTGTGCAGCTACACTTTCATACTCGCCCAGCTATTTCAACCATAGAAACTCGTATGAATTTTTATGGGATGTGAAAGAGCTTTTATGACTTGGTTCAAGAACGACTCAAGGTTAAAGAGGAACTCGTTTAAGAAACCCCATAGAATGCAATGCAGAATGCACTCATCCTTTGAACAGTTTACCATTTGCATTCTCCGCACAGTGGTTATTTCCACTACTTGCACGACGCGATAGTTCGATCATTGCATTCTAATCAGTGTGCAACACTGTATCAATTTCTACACTTTTGCAACGTTTGCAAGCATGTTATATAATTCCAACACGTATTAATCTGTTAGAAGCGGCGTTATTTAAGTCGGTTTTCTTCCAGCTTCATTGAAATAATCTACTTTAAATTACTCATATCGAACTGAATATTACAATTTCGAAGAATACTCGAATTACTAGAAATTTATAAAGCGTTATCATTAAATTGTATTAATTATTGCGTGGCTCAATGATTGTTTTATTATTCCAACAGAAAATACCGAATTTCTTTCTTACTTATTTATTTCTCAAAAAGAGAGTCCTTTTTTATTTCATACAGAATGTACACAATTTAATTGAGATCGTCAATGATTTCTAATTGTCAGTGCCAATGCTAACAGGATACATTGTAGTGTATTCTTGGCTGACAATTAGTCATCCAATCGACCTATGTATAAATCCCACGTGATTTTCATTCGCCTCGCGGTGCACGATCATTGGCATGTTGTCGTGGTCAGCAAAACTTAAATCGCACACGTGTACAATCAGTTCAGTAAGCTGGCAATTTAAACGGTGTATTTGTAAAATCAAGCAAAAGAATTATTAATGAGTTTATCTTGTGTCCTTTCTATTTGTTTAAATATAAGAACAATCATAAAAATAAAATACGACTTGTTTCTGCTTTGTATTTCAATGTTTGAATAACAGAAAGATGACTTTTCAAGCTAAATTATACAAATGTATGATACAATATTTGTTATCAGACGTAGATCGTCGATCGATTGTATCGCAAGTATCTATCAACTGCGTTGTTTATAAAAAAATAAGTCGTATCTATTCACCCGAAAATAAATTGACCGCAATAACGGATTAAATGCGCACTTTGCTATTCGTTATCCATACCCAAACAATTGATTGCACAATGTTTATCAAAGAAATACGACAAATACTAGATAGATATCAATAAGAACATCATCGCCTAGCGCATCTTACTAGGACCGAATATTATACTTACTACAAAAACCTAATAACTTCTCATAAATAAACTGTATAAATTTATACAACATTTATATTCTCCTAACAAAATTCATCGCTCGCAAAAAATAAGAGAAGTGTTTCATTGTCATACTTTTTATTTTTGAACGCATATTAGTATTTATTTCTTTGTAAACAACAAATCACATTCGCTCGAATTTCCAATAAACAAATGAGAAATCATTTACGTAGAGATCAGGGTGGACCGCCGTAAATTGGCTAAGCAAATGTACTAGCCTTTGAGTAGTCCGAAAGAATCTTGCGACTTGAAATAAGAGAGTATGGTCCTACCTAACCGCAATGACATACTCTCTCGGCTCCTCATAATTTTTCTCGTCGACTGGCGGCTTCACCTGACAGTCATGCAGCACTTCCTCGTCGAGGATTCGATTGCCACACGTACAAGTTGGCATCCTTTCTCACCAAATCAACACTCGATGAAACTTTTTTCACTCCTTGATAACCAAAACACCCTTTCAAATAATCCGAAAGCAAGATTTTCTCTGCTAAACTTTTCCAAATCCACACAATTTTTTCTGAATTAATTAATATTTATAATTCCAAGTCTGTTAAATGACAGTGTCGAATGGATGACTTTCACTAGTTTAGAAACAGACAACTGCTATCTAACTGAAAGGAACTCAAGGAAGTTGCAGGGACTCGCAAGACACACTGCCAACGAGGTAGGAAACATTCACACTGGCAATGGACGCAGCCAACTTTTATACCAACTGCCATTCCCACCACCAGCTTTTCCCGGCTGCTAAAGCATTGCCACTTAAATGCACGCTGCAGACACTGGTAACGCCAGTCGAACGAGTTCTAGCTGCATAAGCATGACACTTATGATTGGTCGGGAAGCTACTAATCATTCCTATTGATACGATCCTATGCTCTGGACTTCGAAATCAGAATGTGACTAGTTAGATTTAGATTTTAAAAAAATATTAATGTTCTTGTAGATTGTAGTACATATAAATTTATGAATTAGATTAATGATAAATTATTCAAGTGCTAATGTGAATTAGAAAATATTCGAAAGTAAGTTGTATTAAATAAAACCAATAACTTTCGAAATATTTGAATTAATTTGAAAAGTGCTGAACTAGTTTACAATACACATGACAAATAAATTTAATATTCAACAAAATAATACTAGAAATGATTCTAAATATATTTTTCTTCAATACTAAAATTGATATAATGTCACATTTCTAAGATCTCCGATCCTTTACAATGCCAGTGGATCTTCAGATGAAGAATATTGAGGAGCCACTGCAGTTGAGTGCTTCAAGCAAAGTCTCGAGATAAAATGATGTCACTGAAAGACTAATGTAATTTCGTAAAAAGGGTTCGCTTGATGCTGCAGTAGATAGTAATAATCCAAAGTGAATGGAACAGTCTACAAGTACAATTTATCCCAACAAGATATTATTTTTCATTTATTCACAAATTCATCTTATAGAAATAAATCAACATACTAACATTCGAATTTATTATTCTCTCACTCGAGTTACCTCAATAAAAATAAATAAGTCATTCATAAACAATCAAACTATTAATAGTGACAAAAAAATTACACTTTGAACTTACTATTCTATCGATCAAGTTACACCAAGAAAACTATAAGTCTATACAACGAAATGTAGAGCAAACTTTACCATACGATCAACATAGACTCACGCCCGATCGGTAACACCAAATTGTGTAATATCATATTGTACAATAGGTCATTGAATTTATTAGGCATGTGAAAGCATTACTGTAATCTTATTACTAAAATGTAATGAAGTTCGCCGGTGTCCAAGAGTAATAAAATGTGTGTGGAAATTCACGCCGGAATAATTTCCTTCTACTATCTAATACTTTTTTATTATTATTATTTTTATGCTGGTCCCTGCTTAAAAAAACAGGATTATGTTTTGTATTACAACACTCTCTCTTTATTAAGTTGGAGTTCGAAGAATCTATAACGGCGAAAAGTATTCCCGTTATTCTTTCCGTTTGCATAGAGCTGTGTATGCTTATTTGGTCGAAGTATAATGGATATTAAGAATTGTTGTAGCAAATGATTATTAACAATTGATGATATAATCAAATTAAATTGTTATATATAACCGATAATTATTTTCTTCCATTGAAATGAATTCCTTCATTTAATTATAATTACAAATCTGGAAACACAATGTCAGGTAACTAAGAATAGAATAAGAAATAAACTAGAATCTGTGTCAACGAAATTAGTACAAGCTTTGAACGAGAGAATATGGCTCTGTGTAGCTCAGTTTCCGCCCTCTCGGGAGAAATGTCAGTCGCCCCAAACATCCAGTTGTATCGATCTGTTTTCCAAAATTTTCTCTCCTCGCATGAAGCAACCTATCACAAGTATCGATTGGCTAAGCTTTCGCACGAGTATCAGATAACTCTTAATCCAACCAGATAAGATATTAGAAACATGAATATGCGTTAAAATTCCAACAGTCAGAACTGCGCTATTATTCTTCAGTCGCATTAAATTCCATAAAACTCGAGTGATGTGATTAAATTAGGATCTGAAGAACTGCGGCGTGCGAGATCGACGAAGGCAAACAGTTTTCGAAGCGCGCAAGTGGGCGGAAAGTGGCCGCAATTGAGTGCGCCGAAAGAGAAAGAGAGAGAAAAAGAGAACACCCAGTTCCATTTCAGATTTTCGAAGGTACACGTATCTTCAAGTACTCCTGCGTGATAGCAAATCTCGAATTCGTCTCATCCGATCTCCCGCTGGATTGCTGCTGAATGATCAACCATAAATTGACTATTTTTCAAACAGTCGAAATCAGTAATAAATCATAAATGAAAAAACTAAGAGGATATAAAAATAATTTCGAAATACATATTCGACCAGTCGATATTTCAATAATTTCTATAATTCCACAATTATTTCTGTGTCACGTGTCTCCAAAAGCGCGCTCAATGAATAGTTTAACAACCACCTGCTCAATAAATAGCACCAACTATTGATCAAACACCAAATGAATTCGTCATCGACAATTTCCCACCTAAAATCGCCTAAAAATACTCATACACAATCGAAAACATTTAGTTCCGAAAATCAACCAATAATCATCCTACAATTTATACTTTTTATAATCCCTCTGCGCACCACAGCGCATGATACGTATACGCATCGAACTCGCAGCAGACGACATTCGAGGTGTACAATTCGACCCCAATGAATGTAAGACTCTCTGTCGTCCCATCAAACGACAGACAATCAATCATTGTCATTCTTACTAAAAACTACCAAAGAGCCGCGAGAAATATCGACAGACAGTTAAATGCGCAACAGTCGTGAAATGCGATTGATCGGACGAAACCAGAACCAAGAAAGTCCAACATAAAAACTACATTCTACCCTTTTATTACTTAAAATCAATTCTTTTGAGACTGAACTAATTCTCGACTGTAGAGAAAGCGCGCAGAGAGAAAGAAAACAAGAAAGAAAGACAGACAGGTCAATAAATTGAGACGATGAGAAAAACTAGACTTACTATTCGATCTCCTCAAATTCGTAGATCTCACATCTGTCGAGTTGATACATGCTGGAAGTGTTGTTTGCCTCTGTCACGTTAAGAAGACACTGGGGTTGGGCTGACTATTCGCTGGAACTAGAAGGGTGTAGTCCTTCCTGATCCTTGCAGTGATGTTCCAGACAGGAGACAGGACTATTGTCGCAGAAACCAACCGAAACCCGTAGCCCGTACGGCTTGTACACGTCAGGCGCGCGCCTGCGTTTTCCATCTCCCTTCTTCTCTCTCTCTCTCTCTCTCTCTCTTTCTCTCTAACTCTCTCTCTCTTACTCTCTTTCTCTCTTCTTCCCACAAACCACCATCCTGTGGTGCTTGAAGAACGCTTGAAAGTTGGAAGTGCGCCGCTACAAAGCGCTATAGGATATGTTTGCCATAATTGTAGTACGCGCACCCTTAATTTGGTTTGCACGACGAGACCCGGCAATTTCGAATTTCTTGTGATTTCATTTCAACGCTTTGTAATATTCCTTTTCTGTGGAATTTCGTAAGGGATTTTCTTAGAGATCCTCTTGTATCTTATTTGTAATGTTGTCTATTTTTTCTTATGTGTAATTCGATAGTTTTTCTAGATTTAATTCGTAGTATTTTTGTATAAAAGATATGTGGAAATATTAGAGAATGGAAAGAGAAATACCGTGCTTTTTGAAGGACATAACGGAGTCTTTGTTCTCCTTGACCCTGTTAGAACTGTACTGGAGAAACTCACAGGTGTAATGCTTGTTCCACACGATCGACTACGTTCCGCGTTGACACGTGTGTGTGAGAGTGAAACCTGAAGGTTTCTTTAGGAAAAAGACCTCGATAAAAGCTAGTACATTTACATATAAGAATTCTATACAAGGTAAAATCAATAAACCTTGAAGATGAAACGCTCTGTATTTGATATTTCTTCTAGATTTAATCTGTTTGGCTTAAACTTTGTCGCAATGGGCGTGGTCGGTGTTAGTATAAAAAGTAGAGCAGCCACGAATCGCAACGTCAGGCGCAGATGCAACGTAGCCACAAGCAAGACATATGTGTTGTCTCGTTCCAATTGAATTGGCAATTGATTTAATTAATTATAAAGTAAAAAAACATATCTACTTGATTAAATAAAAGAAAGAATATTTCTCAAGGTTTAAAAGGGAGTCCTGAAGGGTGGTTTTCACGAGAAAGGGATCATTTTTGTATCAAGGACAGAATGATCCCCGAAGATTCTAATCGTAAGCTACAATAATGTAACTATTCTGTATAGTATAGCGATTTTATTGAATTCAATAACAAACAGGAAGTGTGTGATGCGTCCGTCACATTGCATTAAAAACATCGTAAGAATTCGATTGGATGACAAAGTGAATAGGAAATAGGTGGTCTCTTCACAATGTTTGCAAAGATGTAGTTGCGGGTTGTGTATGCTTGTACGATGATGCGTCAACAGTACTCTCACAAACTGCGTTTATTTTTATCGTTAATGTATATTATTTATTATAAATAAGTTAGAAACATTGATTTCATCTTGGGCTTGGTAGGTGTTTACATTTTATACACACAGAAAGAATACCCAACGTATTATGGTTTCAGACAAATGTATACTTTTGACAAAAAATGATTTACAAATGAACTATAGCCACAGACTTCCGGCCCACTCGCTGTGCTTCCCGAATCAGGCGCTGGAAAGCTTGAATATTCCAACTAGTTCTCAATCGCTCGTGCGCTTTCTCACATTTCTCGCTCTTTCTCTCTTTCTTTCTGGTTCGTGGGTGTTTGTTTTTGTTTCTTTTTTTCGTGACTTTTCTTTCCCTCTGTTAAATGGTCTCATGCGATCAGTCTACTTACGCATACAACAAAACTCATACACTCCGGCTCGTTTTTTCCCGTCTAATTCCTGCCACTGACATTTCTCTCGAACGCTACTTTTCATTCTCCCGAGCTTTTATTTGCGCGCGTTCCTTGCCTGGTCCTGTTGGTCGTGCAATCCTCATCCTCATCATCATCATCATTATCATCATCACGTTCCTTTAGCAGTAATTATCAATCTATCGCCGAGCATATTCTTAGTAGTTTCAGTAGATCGCATTCCCACCACAGACAAAGCAGGCACAGACACGCGTGACACAATTAGTACGCGTATGCCTCGTTCGCACGCAACAACACACACACACACACACACACACACACTCTCTCTCTCTCTTTCAATTTCTCTCTCGTTGCACACAGCAGACATGCGAAAAAACATCCAGCAAATAAGATAAACAGGCGCACAAAGGCTCGGGCGATCCGCACGTTCACATCCATGCATGATCACTGTTTCTCTGTGCCCCTCATTCTTTCTCTCTTTCTCTCTTTCTCTCTCTCTCTCTCTCTCTCTCGTTTTACACGCGTACTGGAAAAACCAAGCGCTATCATCACCATTACAATTAAATTCCTCAATATTATTTGTGTGTGTGTTATTATACCTTAACATTGTATTTTATCCAATGTGTTTATATCGTGTGTTTTTTTTTTCTTCTTCTTCTTCTTCTTCTTCTTCTTCTTATTCTTATTCTTATTCTTCCTTTCATATAAACTCAGTGTGTGTGTGTGTTTCGACCGAAGTAGGTATTATGACATTATGTGCTGCCCGGTGTGCGTGCGCGGTGTTTTCTGGCAGTGCAAGAGCCGGCGGGCGCTGCTGCTCCATTCCAGATGCGTGCATGCCCCCCTTCCCCCGCCGCCGCCCCCTTGAATATACCATTTACCGCCGCCCACCCACCCCCACCTCCCCCCACCCCCGCCCCCGCCCAATTCGTTCATTCGTTCATTCATTAAATAGCAATGCTGACCCAACACCAGAAAATCATTATTATCATGCAGCAGAACAGGCATGCATGTCCGCGTTCCAGGTCTAACTAAGTATGGTTCTTGCGCGCGCGCGCGCGCGCGCGCGCGTTCCATCTTAGCCTGGCATAGTCCTCGAGGAACAAAGGAACCAAGGAACACGGGTTTCGACAATGTAGTAACAACGACGACGACGACGACGACGACGACAATAACGACGACAAAGATGAGGTCGCATCCGCGGTGAAGGGGGGAGGGTAGGAGGAGGGGGGGGGGGGGGGGGGCGGGCGAAGTGGGCGGTAAACGGAAACCGAGGGGAATCCGAAGAATCCGAGAGAAATGAGAGAGAGACCTCCCCCCGCGCACCCCCCCACCCCCGTCTTCTTCTTTTTTTTTTTTTGCACCCCACCCCCCTTTAACTCACCCCTTCGATTGTGAAGGTGGCGCGGGGAAATCACTACTCTCTAATACGCTAGTGAAAACGATTACGCGAGCGAACCGTGTCAGAGAATACAAACAATGGGCAGCGCGCTAGCCAGTATGGGCGAGCGCAGGCAGTGAGCAGTTCATACATACGAAGACTGTATAACGTGGGATTACGAAGGACACGTGCCGCCGCCGGGGGGGGCGCACGTGTGCGCGATGCGGTTACTCTCTTCTTTTTCTCTCTCTCTTTCTTTCTCTCTCTCTCGCTCTCTCGTTTATCATCTCGGAGAAAATCTCCCTCGACACGCGACACACCGTGCCAACCAACGAGGACTCGTTACAGAGACACCATGGTTTTCCCCCTCTTTCTTTCTTTCTTTCTTTCTTTCTTTCTTTCTTTCACTCTTCTTTTTTCTTTTTTTTTTTTTCGTTTATTAGCGATCGGATCATTGGCCCACGTCAGATAACGGTAAGATCGCGCTGGTCGTGCTTAAAAGAACGACGCTCCTTCTCGCATTATCAGTCCTCGCATTCTGTGCATAGCCTACAAAGTAGGAGGGACAGCACAAGTATCCGCGGACTGTCGCCTCCCAATTACCTAAAATCACATCGAACGGATGCTGTTTCCTAATATTTTTCTTAATACGAAGGGGCTTCGGGGGATTTCAAGGTCCTGGTGTTTTTCGGGGGGGGGGGGGGGGGGGGGGGGGGGGGGGGGAGGTTTTGAGGGGCGGGGGGGGTGTCGGGGGTTGGGGGTTGAGGGTTGAGGGCAGGATGGGTCGGGGGGCTTTTGGATTTTGAGTGATGGGTGAGTGGATTAGGAGTGGGTAATTTCCTTCCTGCTTTCTCTCTTTCTCTCTCGCTCGCTCGCTCTCTCTCTCTCTCTCTTTCGTCTCGCTCCTTTCGATACCTTCGACTCTAATCTATGTTTCATTTTATATATTATATATAACAATATTTATACGATGAATTATGAAATTTAGTCACATGCAGACAAAACTTTTAGTCGCTTTCTGGCACAGATTAAAAAACAAAACACTTTGGCTCTTTTGCATCTAAGTAAAAAGATTGCAATGAAAACACCACCACTAGTAAATGGCACTAGAATTGCTCTCACTTGTGTCACCAACTATTCGTGATTTAAAAAAACCTTTTGTCCTTCCTTTGCGCGCGGTTTGTATGTTCCCCACTGAGATCTCATCGATTTCAGATAAACACTTGGACAGATACATTGTGCGGCGTGACTGCGCTATTCAGTAGTTAATCATTGTGCATTTTTTCTCCATGCATTTGCTGCTGCGGCTGCTTCTGCTGCTGCTTCTGCTAATGCTCCCTTTCTATTTCCCTCTTTCTTTCTCTTCTTTCTCTCACTCTCTCGCTCGCTCTCTCTCTCTCTCTCTCTCTCTCTCTCTCTCTCTCTCTCTCACTCTTTTTCTCTCACGACTCCCCTTTGGGTATGTGAAAATGCCGATAACGCAGTCAGCCACCGGGCATGATCAACTAAACTAGTCTATAAAAAAGTAACAAATTCAACAAATACAGTACGAAACTAAATCAATTTGTTGGTACTGACAGTGAAAAGGTATTAGGAAAGAACGTATAACGCTCAGATTTAGGTCCATGTTCTCTTTTTGTGCCGCCGACACCGCCTCCGTGTACGCGTTTCGTCGTTTATTATACTTGGTACACTCGCTACACTTGTGACGGTCAGCGACGATATGCTGATGGCACCACGAGTTTGTGTTTGTCTCTTTGCTTCGCGCGATCTCTTCTTCTACTTCCTCTTCCTCTTCCTCTTCCTCTTCTTCTTCTTCTTCTTCTTCTTCTTCTTCTTCTTCTTTTTCTCCTTCTTCTTCTTCATCTTCTTCATCTTCTTCATCTTCTACTCATCTTCTACTCATCTTCTACTCATCTTCTACTCATCTTCTACTCATCTTCCCCGCCGCCTTCCGCCTTTACGCCATATCTCCGATTCTGCTGTTCCTCCTCTTGGATTGTGCCCCACTCCGAGACAAATTGGTCAGAGTGCTCGAACAATTCTTCCTGTCATTTGGATTTCAATTTTCGTCTAAACCAAATTGTATTCTCTTAAGTTAGACTGCAGTATGGTGTCCTTCACTGCTGCAAACACGAATCTGATGTTTTCTGTATCTGTAAGCAAAATTCACCAGTAAATATCCCAGTCTGATAGAAATGGAGAACGTAATTTCAAGTATATCATAGCAGAGAATATTACAGAACACTTTTCTTATGCCTGTTTAATAGAATTAATAAACCACTTACCTTCGAGCGAACAATTAAAGACATTCGGACAATACAAACATGCACATGCAACATTAAAACATGTATTGAAGCTTAAGAATAAATAGAACACGAGACAGATATGTTAAAAGAGAAAAAATCTGATTATTAATCCTCTCTGAATGAATGAAACATTTATCATCAATGATATCCCTGATATATTTAATCAGACTAAGCAAAATGCAGAGGTATATGAAGCAATTGACATCTATGATTTGACAGCTAAGTATGTTTAATTATAGAAATAATGTTGAGCCACATAATTTACAAAAACATGTATAAAAGAAGGTACAGATTCATTACATTCCACGAGCGTGTGAATGGTTTTAGTATTTCAGTATTGATTGTTTAATATTACAAACTCTTTCGTGTGTATGTAACAATGCTGAGAAAAGCAGAAGTTTCTTTCACCTGCAGAAAGTTCGAAAATCTCGCACCTCGCTTTTCAAACTACCAAACACATTCTAAGATGATTGTACGAATGTTTTAACACACATGCACATTACAAATGAATGAAACAACAACGGTATCTAAATGTTACCCAAAGAAATTAGGAGATTTCACGAAGTTTATTAAATGATCAGAGTTGCACGATCCAGTAACAAATATATATATGTATATATGATAAATAGTGCATATGCTACACACATTGAATCTTTGTGCAAAGCATCTTGTTATAATTCAGCAAATCTTGTATCACCGAGAAACTATTACAGTGTTATTTCATAGCTTTTCTTTCCCTGTGGTATTCGGCGCCTCAATGAACTCATAGATCTTAATTACAGATGTTAATACTTCCAAGAAATATCATAACTCATTACTCGAACCCAGCAATTATTCATTCAGTGAGACACTGAATGCAGAAGGAATCAGAAATAAAGAGAACCTTTTTTCACATAGAAGACAGAGCGTTTCATAAAATACTTCCAGAAATTAGATGATATATTTCTGTAATTAGATACTGTGTTTTTTCTCATTAATCACTGATGACAGGTTGCATCAACTCTTGCACTTGATCCAACATGTAAATCGAAGAATGTTTAGGGGTGCGAGGGGGCAGTCTTAATGTTTCGCCGAAAGTATAAGTAATCTTTTTTCCCATCTGCCTGTTAGTTTATATTTCGGCACTCCTATTCAAAAGCAATAAAAAGTCTGTTCATGATGAAAGACACTCTCCATGAGATGTGGCCGAACACAACACAGGTATCACACACGTAAAAAGGATAACAGTGAGTAAAGAAGATTGTCCAGAGAGTATCGCATTAGGCGAGATTGAATTCCTTCAGTGCATTTTGCATGATAGTATCCTTGACGGCGCAGAATACAAGCTTGATATTCTCAGTGTCTGGTGAACGGTATCCCAAACATGCAGCATGCAATAATAAATCAGACACCAGTATAAGCGATTGTCATTAATCTCTGCAAGAGAATCAATCTAACAAACTTTGTACAATAAACATATTCCTCGGTGTAAAAGACTTTCATTAATTATTCAAATTCAAATGTAGTATATAAATTTAGTTTTGTATTCTAATTACACCGAGCAAAATACTATTGTACTTAATATGTGAACTGAATGATTTCTCCAATCATCGAGATATTAATATTCCAACATTGATCATAGAGATTAGTTTGACATAAGTACTCGTTTTTATTGGAGAATAAATCAGTCTACATTTGATTAAGAAGATTGTATGCGAAGTAGAATAATTTTCTCGCCTACAACTTAATGGAATACCAGTTACACACCTCATAATCTGGATTGCAGGCAACATACAAGCTGTATCGCACAAGAAACAACTGTTAATAAACACCAAAGCAAAAGCAAGGAGTTTCTAAGATACTAATAACTAATAGCATACCTGTGGCGCATGTGAAGTGTGAATAGACAATCTTGTCATTATCCGGATTTAAATCAACGAACATATGTAAAATGAATTCTCTAGCTTGTGAAGCATTTCTTGGAGGGCCTGTGAAATACACAAATCATTGTCAAGCGCTACTTTCTCGAATTTTACTCGGACAATAGTTAACTAATCAATACATTATATCATTTGCTGCATGTTAATGTATTATAGAGAACTAATTTGGATCGAAACCAAACCCTCTATTACTTGGGAATAAAGGATACAAGAGTTTTACAGATCGGGGAATCATTTAGGGGATAAACAACTCATAAATACTCTTTGGTCGATTGTGTAAAGGTGTGACTATTCTACAATAGTGTGGGTGGGCGAAAATTATAACTTGAGAACTAGTCGAATACGATATCCAATCATTTTGTATACTATTACAATTATCTATGATTATTTTATACTAATTCTTATGGAAATAGTTGCAATTATCAGTTGCAAGTTATTCCAGTGTTGTCTATGAATAAAGTTTCGAATGAAATCGAATGAGAAATAGGAGACAAAAATAAACTCGAGTAATCTAGAAAACCAGAAAGTACCTAGTAATCTTGTTTCCCGCTTTGAAATCTCACCGGCTTATATTCAATACGTACGAAGGCCAAATTTATTCAATTAGCAGAGAGTAAGTTTTAAAGAAGCCCGTGAAAAACATTGGTAACACGCTAAGCTGTTTTATGTAAGTGAAGTCTGTATAAGGTGATTTTGCAACTTCTCCTCTGTTATGTAACTTTCTATTCTTCAAGTGCAAGCGTCTTAAACCAATTCATAGTTAAGTGGTGCTCTTACAGCTACGGAAGACCAATTTACCGTTGTGCATATTGGACAGGTGACTTTACTTATATTACTTCTTGATTATCTGCTTACAAAACAAAAAGGCGAAGTATCGCTTAACAATGCACTTACTTTCTTATCGCAGGATATTTAACGTGAACAACACTGAGAAATGTTGTTTATCTAACGGACAAATATAGCATTGTGAGCTTGTTTGGACTGAGCTGGAAGGGTGAAAGCTTTTAACAGTACGCGTTTTAAAGTTACTGTTGCGCTTTTTGGGAGGCATTTACTAACAAAAAAGCCTATAAACTTCACGAATCCTATAACCCTGTACTTTAACAGACCTGTCGCACAGGTGAAGTGAGAGTAGCACATGCGGTCTGGGTCGGGATTTGAATTAAGGTACACCTTTAAGATGAATTCCCTGGCTTGTACATCGTCTTGTTTAGGGCCTATATCATACAATTCAGTGACTCTCTAATAATAAACTACCCTCGCAGTGTTCTGGCATCTTCTACTCGAGTCTTACAATTTGAATAATCTAATCTTTTGTAGATTCTATTTAATATTTAGTAATTTAATAAGAATTATTTTTAGACAAGTGAATAGACTCTTGTAATTTTGATTTTTAATAGATTCTCGTTCGCTTCAAATTGTGCCACTCGATTCCTAATTCATTGCTTCCTAACTGACAAAAAATCTTCACTTCTTCATCAAGTGCCGATGAACTTTCAGTTATAATTCCTTCAAGGTTTGCCAGATACTTGTATAAAAGTAAAGAGGAAATCATATGTTACAGTGAACTTACCCTGATATTCAGGAAAGTAGTCAACAAGATGCGAATACATGATCTTCTCTTCGAGTAAATCCTTCTTGTTTAGGAACAAAATAACAGAGGACTGTTGAAACCAGGGATATGTAATAATTGTTTTAAACAGGGCCTTACTTTCTTCCATTCGATTCTGAAAAGAGAATATTAGAATTAGTCACTTCTTCCTGTAAATCAACATAGTCCTCTGAGAAATCTAAAGGAAATTCTTTCTGAATAATGAAACAGATGATTGAATGTTTATAACGTAAGCCATAGCTTCATTAAAAATATTAGCATAATTTGTACTTTGACTTATTTAATATCTACGAAATTTAGTTATACTTTTAATGAAATGAAAGGATAAGGAAAAAACATAGTATTAAATAGAAGAAATTGATGATTACCTCGTTTTCTGACTCAAACAAAATTTGATCGTATTCACTTAAAGCTACTAAAAATATAATAGACGTGACGTTCTCGAAACAGTGAATCCATTTTCTTCTTTCTGACCTCTGTCCGCCGACGTCTACCATCCTGTAAAACATTGCCATGTAGAATTCTGCAAGATTCGCAAGCTGGTGTTTGGTCGCATGCGATACGAAATCATAATTGTACGCAGTAATACTAGTTTCTCATTTGTATTTCTTTTGAAAACAACTTTTTTTCCGTGTAACGTTTAAAAACCAACTGAAAAATTCTGTTATATCCTAACACATGTTCACACTATCAACGAGCTACAGACAATATTAATGCTCAACCCTTCGCTGCTTCTACAAGATATATCTAGATCATGCAGCAAAATGTAAGAAGCTCTCTATTGCCAAAACTCAAATTGTCCAGTGTACGGGAAATGAAGAAAGCCGACAGAACATATGCAGCGCCAAGCGTTTTTCTACCATCCTAGAACCCCGTGAATTTGCCCAACGGGTCAGATTGATTTAGAACAGCGATTAATATCTTGATGATCAAACCTCGTTGAAAATTAAATGAAGCGATGATCGTTGCAGTATTTGCTATGACACTACAATGAAAATATATTTAAGAATAGTGAGAAATAAAGAAGTTTCAGCCTCGTGGCACTGATCTGACAGGCGATGGATGCACCAATTACGCTTCGTATAAAAGAAAGAGAGAGAGAAAAAAAAAGAGAGAGAGAAAAGTGATAAGAAAAGATTTCTGCGTTGGTGACTAACAGCCGAGAAAGAGAGCAGCAGCGTTTCTCTTCAAACCCGACGACGGTTGAAGCTTGGACGAGCTGAGCGCAGCGAAGCAATGTCAGATACAAAAATACTGCGTGAGAAGTAGTAACGAGAAACGAATGTAACTAAAAGTTGGAAGAAAAGAAACTCTAGATAGTCTACTTTACAAAAGTAACGAACCAGAAATGATAGGTCTACCCTAAGATTCCTTTACTCTCTGAATGATTAGTAAACCAGTGCGGTAAAATAATAGATTCTCTCGAATAATACAATCAACTTTGAAATAATGTATGTTAGTAGTACCTAAAGATGATGGAGTCCAGATCGAACGGATATTCTATAATGCCAGTAGTAGGAGCTCGAGCCCGAAGAATGTCTTGTTCGGTAGGAAGGAAGTCAGGCTTTTCGATACGTTCTAGGTCACTAAGATAACTGCAAAACAAACGAAGCCACAGTCTAAAAGTGCATGCCATGCATTTCTTAAAAGTGATTACAAAAGTGGAAGATATATCACGGAAACAGCTCACACATGCTTCTCTCTCATGTTTTGCCTGAAAGAAACTTCAAGTATGCGGAGAGAGGTTCATTGATTTACTTGCCACATCGTTTTTCACATGCACGGAGGCGTAGATAAGTGTTTCTCTACTAACATTACATTGCTTTACATGAAAATATTCGACGGAGCCAATGAAACCAAAAAACGATATTGGAACGTGCAGAGTTCAGTTTTGAAAGAGATATTTTTTGGCTACATGAGAAGAGAGGCAAGCAACGATAGTTGCTGATATGTGCGTACTCTCGGAGAACCATCCATTTCTCGAGTCTCTCTGTCTCTTGCTCGATAACAATAAAATGCCAAGCGGATGTTTCTTTTCTTGTGATTTTTTTTTTCTTTTTCTTTTTTTTTCTTTTTTATATTTATATATATATATATATATATATATATATATATATATATGTCTCTCGGTAGGGAATGGGTTTCCGATTGGCAGGCTTGAATACAAACCCGGAGCAAGCAAGTGAGACTATATCTTCATGTACAACAATGAAATCAGTAAAATCATAAATGGTGCAGGCATAGTGCAGAAAGAGTCCGATGTAAGTAGTTCACAGGCACAGGCAGCTTCTTCTCTTCTTCAAGTGGGCGAAACGTACCTAAATCGGACCTCTCCCAAGTCAAAAGGATATTCAATTATACCAGTAGTGGGCACTCTCACGCGAAGAATGTCTTGTTCTGTAGGAAGGTAGTCTTGTGCCGCGACTCGATTTATCTCCATTAGGTAACTGAAACATTTCGTTCTAAATGCCTGTCACATCCGAGGAAATAAATCAGGACACTCCTCAAGCACCTCACAAATTGTGCGTCCGAGGAATCCCCGAGTCGACGACGACGACAATGACGACGACGACGACGACGACGACAATGACGACGACGACGACGACGACGACGACGATGTCGACGACGATGACGTTGGCCGTCTTTTATTCTTAATCGGTAGGATCAGAACAACACACAGAGTGGGAAAGAGGTAGATATACACAGTGTGTCTGTGTGTGTGTGTGTGTGTGTGTGTGTGTGTGTCACCGACGTGAAGTGTCAAAGAGATTGGTGTAGCCTTAGCTCGATAGCCAGGGAATAGGCAAAATGTGATATTTCTCACTCTAGTGTAGATCATTCAATGGTATTATTCGAGCTTGTACCAGGAGATCAAACAAAAAAAGAAGAAGAAGAAGAAGAGAGAGAAAGAGAGAAAGAGAGAGAGAGAGAGAGAGAGAGAGAGGAGATGTTCTCTACCATGACGTGACTAGTACGCATGCAGAGGCCCAAACCTATCTCTTGAATCTCTCAGTTAAGAAAGGAGAAGGATACATCTCACCATACATGATATTGTAACTCTCACGCATACAAAACTTACACAAGGGAGGAGAAAGAGAGAGAGAGAGAGAGAGAGAGAGAGAGAGAGAGGATATCTCTCCTTTTTTTTGTTCCCCCCCGCCCCCCATTCGCTCGGTCAGAGAAGACTGCTGCGGTAACACGCTCGCGCGACACCCTGCCGCGCCACACCTATACTTACTATTTAGCTGAATCTGTGAGTTGATATTCTCGTCTACGATCGTAACACTCCTGGATACCGGCGTCGTTCCACAAATCCTTGATTGCGTCTACATATGGACTTTCAAATGTCGTGACTGTCTCGAAATCGACACTTCTCACCAACTCTGCTTTTTCCTATGATTGAAATCAATTTTCTCCATTAGAAATCATTGCAATTTCATATTCATTCATAATAATAATAATAATGGTAATAATAATACTAGTAATACTAACGGAATTCGAGGAATCTGCGTATTGAATTCTGAGGAGTTCCATCGCTCGTATCATCGACTGCATAGCCATGAATATATTTTGGTACACGAGTTTGATGAAACCCCTCTTATCATCGTCCGAGTAACCGGAACCGTGGATAATCCTCATCTGCTTAATAAAAGTGGATTTCCCTGATTCACCAGTACCTGTAACAATCCCAAGTGCAATTGCCATTAGTAATGATCGCAATAACAATTATTATAGAAAGGAAATGGAAGAGAAGAGGAAGAAGAAGTTTGCAACATATATGTTCATATTTATAACAAGCAAGGTTCAGAGTTCTAGTAAGTAGTACTTTCAGCGTAGTTGAGTGTTTTCGGCGGCAAGTGTTTCAAATGATGAGAGTTACCGTAGAAAATAGCACGACTCTACACTTTTCTCATTTCTTTCGGTCAGACTTACGCGGATAAATACACACACCGCTGTCCATACGCACTGACACATCAGCTATTTTTAGTTAAAAAGGAAGAATTCCCGTAGATTTTATGATCCCAACCACTTCTACGCTTTTTACGTATTACTTTACAACGCTGGTGTTGCGAATTCAGTCTTTTTTACGTACGTTTTGGACAGAATGTATTCTATGATAGAATAAATAATAATTCGATTTTTTCTATGTGTGTATTATTTCGAATAATGTGTTGAATATTAATATTAATTAATAGAATGAGAATGATAAAGTGAGCCTGCAATGCAAAACTAGATAGAAACTTATTATCTAATGTAGTCTACTGGTATGCAATGATTCATCGATGATTCTTCCGGGATCGTAGATGTTTAGGAATAAAGTGTGTATTCGAAAGAGATACCTCTCGGAAAACGGAAGGGTTCTCCTAGCTCGTAATGGCGCCTATCGAGAGAACGCTTCAACGTTAATACTACAGAATTATCTTCGTTATTTTAGGCTTTTTATCCATAATCTAGAAATAGACGAAGGGTATAATCTTCGATAAAAAAAAAAAAATAAAATAGCCGTGCATAGAATACAAGTGCGCGCGGCTGGTTGCGAAGTAGCCGATCGCTTGGGAGTAAAAAAGAATCGGGCTTTTATTACTTCTGCATTGGCAAACGCGCTGGCTCTCTCATTCACTTTTCTTCTACGATAAAGGGTGGGAGAAATTTCTGTTGGAGGGCAAAACACATAATAGGAATAGCTCGTGCCGGTATTGGATAGAGGACACGGTGAGGTCCATGGAGCTCTTATCCGACCTCCACCGAAATACACCGATCTCTAACGACACACAACCCAACATTTCTCTACTTCTAATTATTAAACCCTTGCAATGTTTTCATTTATATAATTCAATTACCTTATTACATTTACAACAATTCAATATGTGATCTCAAGATTTATTAGAATTCAAAATGAAAGAATCCTTTTAATTTATCCAATTTGTAATTATTAACTGTGTTTACTATCCAATTAATTCACAGTGTCATTTTATAGGAAAAGGTTCGTTGCTTCCAGACCGGATATTCCTGGACAATTTTACACGGCGAGAAGTAGTAACGGCTGAATTTCGGCATTCCTATCACGCAAGGAGAGAATGCGTGGTACACATTAAAATGTTGAACATCCGAGTACCCGATATTACCCGCATAGACAGGTATATCACGATATTTCGAACATTCGCTTGCCCAAATTACCCGTACTCTATGAATATGCAGGCTGCCAAGATTCCAATTTACAGGCCTGCATTCTTAACCGATTGTGCTTTATCTATCCTGTTTTTACCAGTTTTTCGTCTCTTTGTTTTTTTTAACCTTACCACACCAAACTATATAACAATTATACAATCTAATACTTATATTTCTACCTAAACGAACATAAACACAAATAAAATAAAATAAAATAAATTCTATCTATTATTAAAAAAGGATTAGAAAGAAATATACTATTATTAGAGCATTGCACCGAAAGAAAGGTCTTTGAGATTGTGAAGTGGGTTGGAAAGAATGGTAGAAGCTTGGAATTTCGTGGCACGGAAGCACGCACCATGAGAGGCTTGGGCCGAGGCATTACTCATTGATTCGAAGTTATAGAGAGAGAACCGTTGAAAGAGAGCGGAGCGGAGCGGTGGCGAGGAGCGTAAAGCCTTGTGGAAGCTTCCCAGGGTGATCTAGGAAGCTCTAGCGGAGAGTCCATACCGCCCTCGCCCTCGCCCTCGCCCTCGCCCCCTCGCCTTACGCCACCGACACCACTCCCACCATCGGCAATAACGCCACCACCACCAGTACTAACATGGTTATCACTGGGGTGGGTCGATAGATGTCGGCTTCGAAGCCTCGATCAGGAACAGAAGCGCTTTCGCCGCCACGCCGACGACCCGGCACTCTTCTTCTTCTACCTATACAACTCTACTCTCCTACGACGCCCATAACCTCACCTTCTAGCAAATCTAACCTCAAAACAAATTCTACCCCTGATTTATATCTGCTGATTTTGTAGTATTATTTATACGATTCTTGTGTTTGAATTTGTAATTATTTAACTGCATTCTAATAGGTTTGAATTAAGGTAGATTTAATATTATATATCGCTGTGTTATTCATTAATAGGTATTGATTGATATTGAATCCATTGAATGGTATATCCTTTAGTGATGATATTTCGCGACTTTATTCAATGGGTTAGCTATGCCGCCGGTTTATATTGGAATATTCCGAAATTCGGGCGGCAATCAAGCGACTGGCTTTCCATAGCAAAGAACAGTGCCCGGCCGGGTTTATTAATGTATGCTACGTTGAAACAGCTGCGCAAAATTTCTCTACGTATATATTCAGGTGTTTTATGTAATGCCCAACACCATCTCGGCAGCTGCCGTATCGGAGTACGTATACAAACATCAGCCAGTATCAATTATTATTTCTTGATACTCGGTGATGCCCGGTTACTTCATTCGGCAATGTTCGAACAAACCTTTTTTTTTTTCCCCCCCCCATACCAATCGTCGCATGACAATTCAATGATTAAGGTGTTTTTTCAACTTGAAACATGCATGGAACAATGATTTTTGTGAATTCGAATATGTTTTTGTTGATTCCAATTGGTTTTTTAATCTTGAAAAATCAACACATGCAAAGATTTCCTCTTAACGGACTTTAGAATTTTCTCTCCGTTTATGAGGAATTCAATTCAATGTTTTTTGATGAAAATAATTTCAATAATTCTCTATATTTGCGCTCCCGAAAACTCCTTCTAGAACTTATCGATGTTTGAGGGCACAATTGTCTTTTCTTTTTCTAAAACAAATTGTTCTCTTCGTGTTATTGTAAATGAAAGCTCTGCAACAAAACTAAGGATAAATACGTTGTCAAATTTCATCATTTTTAATACGAAGACAAATCATTAATGAAAATATTATGTGAATGGAAAATAAAGAGGTAGAATAGTTAATTGTATATCAGCTAATCTTTATACAACTCATTGGCTGTGTTCTTTACAGCGGATTAATGTGGTCTTTTAATAAAGTAACGTAGTTGCTTAACAGTTTACAAGAAGTACGGAAGTGCTTGGGGTTAATCGGAGCGGCAGCAACGGTTCGCAGGGTTAATGGGAAAAGCCAATTGGGCAATTACGGTATCGCACACTTTTACTCCATGCAAAAGTTAACTAAGGCCAAGTGGACGGTGTCAACAGTTATTACCTATACAATTAGCAAACACTAGCAACGATTCTTGTCAACTTCTACCAAATTCATGTAAATCAAATCATTAGTAATCTTTGATTCTGAAAAAGGAACATTCATTTGGAGAATTCGACTTCTGGAATTATTTAATACAACTTTTATTAAAAGCAATGATAAAAACTAAAAACAAGCATTTCCTGTACTATGTAATTAATAGATATTTAATATGGAAGAATTGAATGACTTCGGTTAGACTTTCCGAAATACCATAGACTGAAATGTCACAAGGCGTTATTATAGGAAAAGGCGCATTTAACATTTACCTTCTTTCATTAAAAGGCCAGAAAAATGACGCACGATCCTCAAACAGAATTTCAAAAAGCTACAAGATCCAAATAAATCACGCAAAATCATTAACAAAATACATTCAACTACATTTACCCCAACAAAAATACACATTTAAAAAAACGTCTTGAAGATCCGCGTTCCCATTAATCATCGACACTGCTTCTCCAATTATTTTCTAAAGCAGTCAAAGCGATTTTGCCGAGTCATTCGATGAAATTATCAAACTAGCCGAAAGCCTGAACATCGCTCTCCGGGAAATCTATTATTACTGAGTAGGAAAAGTGCGTGGATGCTGAAGGAAGTATGAGGATTTTTCGAAAAAATATTCTCACCGTCTAGTAAAGTGTTACTGGTTAACAGGAATAATTGAAAAATCGATGGGAACTGTACTCTGGCCATGTTATAAATAAGCGGCACTGCACTGTTCGATACACGCCTACTGGCAAAGCTACGTAAGAATAACTGAGGGGGGGCAGAGAAACACAAGGCCCCCTTAAGCTTCCGTTGTGCTTTTCTTGTCCGTGCTTTTACACCCTTCCGATTACTACTGCGCCGGCACACACTTCTTACTCTCCGTCGAAGCTATAGCAATGATCTCTTCTCTCTCACTGTCTTTTTTCCCCCACCCCCCCACCCCTTTATAGAGGAACAATAATTCTTTTAGCGTCGACATAGAAATCCTGACTTTACACAAATCGCTGGTAAGGTCGCGTGTAAAACTCCAAAGGCTTAATCATTAAAGCACCTGGCGTGCGGCCATTTCTAAGAGGATTACTCTTACTATTTCGTTGGATAACATACGCGCTCTTTCTCACTCTTTCTCTTTGCACCGTGAACAGTCATTCAGTCTTACCTATCACTGACAACGAAGGCTCAATCACTTCATAAATTATTCGATTATTTGAATCATTTCATTCTAATAGAATTCGACTCTGATTAGAGAAATATATCTCTAACACTGAGACGTTACGAGGCCATCCTAATAACGAGATTAAAACTGGGACCATGAGCTCCAAGAATTCAATTATGTTATCAATGACATAACGTGTACTGTCATGATACACATCATCAGCATATTAACTTCTCCCCTAACATTAGCTACATCAATTATTCCGTAGAATGTCATTTCAATGATTTTCATTTTAGATTATCTTGGAAGATTTAAGATATTTTTATAATAGTGTTAATGAAGAAACTAGTATAATTCATAATTAACTGATATTTAACTGAAGCTATTTGATTTCGAAGTAAAGGTAGATAAAAAGTCGACGAAATTCATCGTTCATTTCAATCCAAAAGTGAATGATATTCGTGCGAAATAGCAGACAGGAGAGGAACAGTTATGTCAAGGACATGATTATGTCATTCCTCCTCGTGGAATGTGGTTTAACATCAGGGGATTTCATCGAAAGGTGCCTTCTTTTGCAGGTTTCGCCAATTTCGCGGCTCTCATTCTCGCTCTAGTCTACTATTAATCCAACTTCTTTTCACTTATCTTCAATTTTTAACTCACAACTCTCTGACAAATCGACTTATTCTCTTATAAAAAATCATCGATATATTTCTGTAATAATTAAAGTATCAAACTCTTATTATTACACTGAATAAATAAATGATTTATAATTACAGATTGAAATTGAGTAATTTAGATTTGACACGTCATAGACATATTTATATATTTCTGTAATAATCAAAGTATCAAATTCTTATTATTACACTGCATAAATAAATGATTTATAATTACAGATTGAAATTGAGTAATTTAGATTTGACAGATGTCAATTCTTGTATAGAAGTGGTAACAATGCGTTAATGACTGGGCAGAGTTTACACGTCGCTTAATGACAAAGTAATGTTCACGATGATTTTACCTCGGCGCACTGTTGTTACAACAGGTAGAACAGGTACAATTGACAATTGTTCCGGCACGCCAGGACTAATGAGAGTAATAGATCGTACGTGTACTGAAATCCTTCGGATTCTGCGAGTGAGATGATCGTCAGTGGGAATCGGCTGCTGAGCGTGGCGGCGGTGTAGATAGGCGCATTGATTGCCAAGCACAACAAAGTGACCGAGTTTTCAACCGCATCGGCTAACCCGTCCCCTTTATAATTGGTTTATCTCATTACAAAGCCACAATACTTGCCCACAGCGGATTAAGTTCGGACCAATGACAGCCTCGCGGCACAGAAAGCTTGTGTCTACTTTACTCACGTGGACACCTAACTTCTGCTTTCAATCTTTCATTTCGAATCACTTATTTTCAATTCTTTTATATTTCTTTTTTCATTTTTCATTTTATTTTAAAATATTGTTCTTATTTGGTGGGAAACTCCTTCTGAAATTTGGTCAATGTTGCTATATTTGTATGTGGAAAGTGTAATATTTCTGTGACTTGTAATATTATTCTGTGGAACGTTATTATTCGTTATAATAACATTTCGACCGAAGTTATTATTTGTTTAGCAGTGAACTAAATGGAACAATTACAACGAATGTTTATTATTCTCTTTAAATGAATGTGAAATTCTCTGAAATAAACTCGAGCGAGTTTTATCATATTTTCTAGTTTATAAATTTGAGAGAAACATACTGTTTGTACAATGACAAAATTGAAAAGAATAATTCCCCCAATAGCGCTTGATCAGTCGAAAACAATGAAATAACTGGTATATCACTTTCTGCTTGAAGAGCGTTACCAAGGAATATGATGTCTATGCATGAAAGGATATACCGGTTCATCGAATTACAATCGAATCGGTCGAAAATGTAAGTCTATAGCTCGTCCAATTACTAGATGACACTGCCTTGAAAGAACTAGTGACACCACAAAAATTTCCTTCTCCAATTTCACACTAAACTCTCCGTTCGGACCAATGAAAAATGATCCGAGACATTTAGTAGTACTTTAATGCATCCTACAATTATGATGCAATATCTTATGTATTACAGAAAGTCATTATTTCTAATTTCTGTATCAACAATATTCATTTCAAATTTTTCAGTTCCTTTACAATATTTCCACGTGTTGAAAAACACTGGTGTCTTCTAATATTGTGCAATGTGTCATTACGAATAATGAAACGTGCTCGGAATCATTCGGCGGTTCTGCACTACCACACGCCCACTAGTAATCTGCATAAAATATAAAGCTTGACAGACGTGGCACATTCCATTCTTTTTCTCCTTAAACATTCATCAACCGAGATTTGCCGAGATCATGCACTGTCTACGCTCTCTGCCTCGCCTAATCTCACTGTCGTCATTCCATCATTGCTTGCGTCTAGCATTCTCTCGATTAGTTAAAAGCAAATCTCTGTAAAGCAACAAGATACTTGAATGAAAATAAATCAGTATTTCTATACAAATTCTAAATAAAAAACAAAAGAATACAAATAAAACTAATTATCTTTTTAAAAGATAAATCTGTATAATTATTTATCCACGCGTATAATATATCATGAAAGTGTCATTAAAATGTGCAAAGTATTGAATGAAAGACAAAGTAGCAATAAAATAAATATCATAGCTAGTTTGAATGAAAGGCAAGCATCATTAGAATTTACAAGTGATTTAATCTGCACTTGAGTCACTTCCTATTCTCATGGGACATATCCTGTGCGTGCAAGCCTTGTTTTTTCGATCCTCCCACATCGAATGAGTAGAGTTCGAGTTGGCGGGAGGGGGAAGAGGAGAGAATCTACGTAAACCGAGAAGAAGCGAGGAAAGGCGAAGATGAAATAACTGGAAGTGGAAGTCGGTGTTTCTCTGTTCCGTGTAACCCTTCAACGAAGAGTGACGCGATGCCTAACGTCACGAGAATACGCGCTCGCAGGTGCGGAATGACGTCCACGCATCGTCATGCGAGTCCTTGTTTCCCGTTCTTACTTTGTTACTCCACTTGTTGCCGGCACGTGCATTCTACTACGAAATACCAATGTCAATTGCACCACCTTTTTTTCACTCCCTGTCTGTATTTTCTAATTACATTATTTGTGAAATTATTTAACTTTATAGTTATTAATATTGCAATGTTTCAAAATGATTTTTGTATTGAATTCAATTTTCATTCAATTTCCTGCAAGGTTTGATAGTAAATTATTAGTGATTTTTGGAGTCATTGATTTAAAATAGTATAATTTTGGGTGAATCTTTGATTTAGCGGTAAGCAGTGTGTAGTGAGAAGTAAGTTTCTATCGAAGTGCGATCGAAATGATCGTATTACGTGGACTCAAGGAAAAGGAAACGAGAAATCCCTCCGACTCGATAATTTCTAATGATTCATAATTGTAATTATGTGTAATCTCCTGATGATCCTCTTGAGGAAATGATTTTTAAATTCCCTCTCAGTATTAAAGCGAGAAGTTACCGGGTACACATCCGGAGAAAAACTTTTCACTCCCTAACAAGTTCCTCCAACTAGTTTTCCTCCACGAAAGTCGAAAATGAACAGTTGATTGCTTGCTAAGTTGGATATAAGAGACCAAGAACAACTAGAAAATGCGTTATTTAGAAAAGAATTAGATTCAAATAGTGATTCGAACATTAATTATTAAAAACGAAATCTGATTAGTCATCAACATCAACTGCGTAATGAAATATTTATGTTATACAGACGCGTGGCATAATACTTGTTAATACTATTACAAAATCCATGCTTCGATGAACACATACGAAAGCAGGAAAAGCAGCGAACTATGTAAATCAAGAAAATATTCTTTTCTAGACTAAACTTCATTATTTCTTTATTTATTATCACTCGTGATAATTCTCACTGAAATCAATGAATATTAATCGAAATAAAAGATACGCGAATACAAGTAGAATTAAAAGAGTTCCGGCTGGAAGAAAGAGCAGCGAACTATGTAAATCAAGAAAATATTCTTTTCTAGCCTAAACTTCATTATTTCTTTATTTATTATCACTCGTGATAATTCTCACTGAAATCAATGAATATTAATCGAAATAAAATATACGCGAATAGAAGTAGAATTAAAAGAGTTCCGGCTGGAAGAAAAAGCAGCGAACTATGTAAATCAAGAAAATATTCTTTTCTAGACTAAACTTCATTATTTCTTTATTTATTATCACTCGTGATAGTTCTCACTGAAATCAATGAATATTAATCGAAATAAAAGATACGTGAATCGAAGTAGAATTAAAAGAAGATAGTCAGTAAAAGGAAAGGGAGCGAAGCCAAGCGGCGAGGCAAGGCAGGAAGCAAGGAGGGGCGGGCAGAGTGGCGAAGTGGAAGCCGAAAGTAATGTTCGATCGTATCTGGGAGCGATTAGGAGATAGAAGAGAGGGCTGCCGGCGACGAGGAGAGCGGGTCAACCACACGGGCGCCGATGGTACTTGGGAAGGAAACACACGGGCGCGCGTACGCGTCGGGGACGTCTCCGAAGTCCAGGGAACTCTGACGAAAGACATGAATGAAACGGGGACCGTGCAATGCGCAAGTGTCAAGAGCGCGGCGATACGACTTTGTTGTCATCGAAAGCCGTCTATAGTCACAAAAAACCAAAGAGAATTACTCCACTCTTCTCTTGGAATCACTAAAAATTCTTCTATAATAAAGAAATGCTCTAAACAACCCTAAGAAAATTAAATATAATACAAAACTAATATGTACAGGCTGATTCACTTGCCTTTGAATCACCAAAAATGAATATACGCCGTTGAAGATGCTAGGATTATACAGTGTTGAATAAATTTAATATAAAGGAATATTTAACCGCTCCCGTTTTCCACAGATTGACATTTATTTATAATATCAAATTGTACCAATAATAGAAATAACACGAACTCGTGTGTGAAGGGGATGATTAAAAGACAAGGTGACTCATCCTGTACGAAAAGAAAGAATTGTTTAAATAATTGTCAAAACTCTGTTATAGCAGAAAGTTATAAAATCATCTGAACTAAATGAATGTAGGTAGAAGGATTGCGAGGAGGTATTAAAGCGAAGTAGGATTGACTGGGTAGAGAGTAACAGCGTGCAATGAACTCACCCAAAAGTAACAGCTTCAGCTCTCGCCTGGCATCCTTTTTGTCCCTTCGCAATTGCCGCTCGATCTCCTGGTTAATGCGTTTCTGCTCCCTGGCCTCTTCCGACAGGCAGCACGCCATGGCTTATGGTAGAGCGCGGTGTCTTCGTGGGAGTAAGGAGAAAAGAAGAGAGACAGAAAGAGATAGAGAGGGAGAGAGAGAGAGGGAAGAAGTGCGGTGGTCGCCCGTAGAAATGGGGCGAATGGAGCGGAGAGAGAGAAAGAGAGAGTGGATATCAGGGATTTCGAAGGGGAGTGACAATGCTACCGGGCGAGCCGGAGCCGTGCTAGGATCAGGAAGAGAGGACTAGGATAGAGAAAGATAGAAAGAGAATGAAAGTATTGTGTGTGTGCCTGTGTGTCTGTGTATACGTTTCTCTGTAATGTATGGAAAGAAGGGTGTGGGACAAGAGGAAGTGTTGAAATCGTCAAAAGGGGCTTTAGCGGCCGAAAAAACAAACAACTAGAGAAGAATCGAAGAATCGAGACTATCAGTGACGGTTAGATCGAAGAGAAGTTGTTCCCGATCGGTGGATTTGTGATCGTCGATCGATTGGCAATTATTCAAGGATCTGGGGGGGGCGAATTATTTCGGCAAAGGGAAAACGGCGTCCGCCGACAAGGTGGTGGTGGTGTTGTCCCGTCGTCGTCGTCGTCGTCGTCGTCGTTCACCTCCTCCTCCTCCTCCTCCTCCTCGTGGCCTCACTCCTCCTCCGCTCTTTGTCCTTCCCTCTCGTCCTGTGTCGGTGGTGCCGGTCAAACCCTTCCCACTGATTTTTCTTTCCTCCACCACCACCACTTCCACCGTCACCGCCACCGCCACCGCCACCACCACCCACCACTCTCCACCCACCACACACCACGCTTTTTCTTCTTTTTCTTCTTCTTCTTCTTCTTCTTCTTCTTTTTCTTCCTCTTCCTCTTCTTCACTACTACCACCGATTATTATACTACTACCCGGCGCCCGAAGCCAACCTTAGACTCCTCACTCTCCGCACCGCGGCGACCGCGAGGAGTACCACGCGCGCCTCTTACTTCCTTCCCTCCTTATATTACTTTACTCGACGCCCCGGCGCCTCTTTCGGATCCCTCCTCGTAGTAACCGCGACGATGCCTTCGGCAACGACGTCGACGCGTTCTTCCTCGGCACAACACGCCGGCGGCTGCTCACCACACCACTCTCTCTCTTGGCAAGGCTCTCGACGACGATCCCAGCGACGCATCAACACATATATACGCATACGCGGCGGCACCGAAAACCTCCCGGCAACTTATCCGCCCTCTCTTGCTCCTCCTTCGCTCTTTCCAGATTATACTCCTTCCTTCTCTCCTACACTTCTCCTTCTTCTTCTTCTTCTCCTCCTCCTCCTCCTCTCTCACTCGCTCTCTATCGTTCTCTTTCACTCTCTGTCGCTCGATCCTTCTCCCTCTCTTGGTTCGTACTAGTACTAGCCTTCTCTCACTCTCTCTCTTTCTCTCTCTTTCTCTCTCGCACTCGTTCGCTCTCTTTCTCACTCTCTTCTTTAGTGGCTGCGTCTCTCTCTCTCGCTCCGATGGCCCTGTCGTCTGCTCGACCGACTGTCTCTCCCTGTGCGGCGAGAGAGGCTCTCCTCCTCCTCCTCCTCCTCCTCCTCCTCCTCCTCCTCTCCTCTTCAATGGTAGAGTATCTGTCGTCTACGTATGGCAGAGGTGTACCTCTTTTCTGCTTTCTCTTCTCGGCTGAGCTGGATGGGCTGCTCCTCTGGCTGGGCGGCCGCAAGCGGCCGGGCGACCTGTTCTTCTCTCACTTCGCTCTCGGTGGTTCGTCGCCTGCTGGAGAGGAGACGACGAACGGACGTACGAGAAGGCCCGCTCTCTCTCTCTCTCTCTCTCTCTTTCTCTCTTTCTCACAGGCACGTTTCGCGAGAGCAAGCAGCGAACGAAGGAATCAAAGAATCGTCGAACGTGACACGAGAGGAAGCCAGCCGCGAATACCAAAGGGTTGCTCTCGGTTGATTTAACTGCAGCTTTCCGCCGCCGCCTTTCACAGAGTCACGCACGAGGAGAATAAGAGAAGAAGGTTGTCTCTCTGCTTGCTCTGCTGCTGGGTGTGTTTTTTTTTCTGATGTATGGTTGTCGGGGCGCGCGCGGCCACAGCCAAACAGAGAATTCACGAGGAGGGCGAGGTCGAAGAGAGCTGGGAAATCGACAAGGAGAGGCACGCAGGCAGGCAGGCACGCAGGCAGGCAGCAGCAACAGCAGCAGTAGTAGTAACAATATCAGTAGTAGTAGTAGTAGTAGTAGCAGTAGCAGCAGCAGCAGCAGCAGCAACGCACCCGCGATGCAAGCAAGCCAGAGAGAGCCAGCTCTAACTCTCGATCTCTCGATCGTCCTTAGGTCCCTGGGTCCCTCGGTCCCCCGCTAGTCTCGCCTACTACTCGCGAGAGCTCCTGCGGCTCGCTCGCTCGCTCGTTCACTTGGTCCCCGGCGCGGTTGGGTGTGGTGACCCACCGGCGCTCGCTCTATCTCCTTCCTTGCTTCTCTCTCTCTCCCTCTCTCCTTCTCCTTCTATCCTTCTCTCTCTCTCTCACACTCAGTTTCGTACCCTCACTTTTCTACCGCCGTCGACGCCGACGCCGACGCCGCACGCGCACTCTGTTCCACTCTCTTCCACTCTCTTCCTCTTCGCACCGCTCCAGCCGTTTCTCTCTCTCTCTCTCTCTCTCTCTCTCTCTCTCTCTCTTCGTTACTCGAGCGACTACTACGACGACTACGACGACGACGACGACGACGACGACGACGACGACTCGTCGTCTCGTCGCTCTCCCGCAGGCTTCCTCTCCCTGGCCTCTGCCAGTTCACTCCTTCTCCCTCCTTCTCCCTCTACCAGAGTGTCCTTTCCGCGCGGCGCGCACACGCGAAAGGTACACGGATCCACGAATTCGAATGGGAATATATAAATCCCCGGCCGCCGCCGCCGCCGCCGCCGCCACCGCCGCCGCCGCCACCGCCGCCGCCGCCGCACACAGAGGTCTATTTCTTCTTCCTTGTACCACACACGCGTCTTGGTCGCACGCCTTTTGATTCCCTCCTCGGCCTTCCTTTTTCCCTCTCTGTGTTTGCTGATATTCCTGGTGGATGGTGTTACTGTTGCTGTAGCTCACTGCTACCGGAATTACCGGGACAGGAAGAGAATAATGGTTTAAGTAGTCTTTTGGTGTTTAAAGGCACCTTAGAGATAAGGCAGATATGATACTAGCCAGTTTTTAAGACTTTGACACCACTGTCATTAACTCCTCTCTTGACTACTACTGCGCTATCTCGCTCGCTCGCTCTCTTTCTCTTGACTCGACTCGACTCGACTCGATTCTCTGCTATACTGGTGACTGACTCTCTTGGTGCACACGAGCGCCCATCCACCTTCAGCGGAGCAACTCTTCCCTGCGATTCGCGCCGCGCCCGCTCGACGCTCGGCCTTTTATCAACCCCCGTTGTTTCGCGTCCTTCGGGAATCCTGTTAGACCAAACCAGATTGGCGAAGCCCCGACACGCTAGGTCGTTCGGCGGTGCCCTGTTAGCCGCTCCGGCAACAAGCACGTGTCTGCTAACCAGATTAAAAGTCCCCTGAAGGAGGAGGTGCGGCCAACGGGGAGGACGCACGGAGAACGTAACGTCGAGCTAACCTCTCCTGTGTCAGGTTATAGTGTTTCGCGGACAGCCGGCATTCGACGATCGCAGAGACATCTTTTGCCGATGACAGCGACATCCTTTTAGAGAGTATGATTCGTTGGATTTACTAGCTAGTTATTGTCCAATCCCAGACGCAATATATTACACTTCCGTTCTTGTCGTTTATCACTTCCGTTTTGACACACACCTTGTTTTAGTATTAGGCTTTTTTCTTGTTCATACTAGTTTTTTGCTTTGGAGTTTCTGTGGTTTTTGAAAAGGATTTTGAAGGGATGATTTCTCTTTGAATTGATGTCGATGTGCGAAAGTTCGCTTTCCTTTTTCAAGCGCCATCTTTCGTCAGCTTCGTATTCGGCGCTAAATGTCGTTTGAATTCAACAAATTAATGGTAGATATGATTAATTGATGTGTGTGTTTCTGAATTATTTCTATGATTCTAGGTAAAGTTAGTTGGTATTAATTTTATAATGATCTGATGATTGAACAGGAATTTTAATTACGTGCTGAGACAAAGTTCGCCGTGGCAGAGTTAGATTGCGAGGCCGTTAAATTTTTCAATGGCATGGTCAAACCTTGGCATCATTAAATAACAGGATTAACTTCCGAGACTAAGGCTTCTTGAAGTCTGTAATTTATGTAGACCATGCTCCTCAAATTAACAATTAGAGTCGTTTCGTCGAATAGCATGATACACTTTTTTCTAATCGTATTAAAATATACTATACTATTTAAGATGAATTAATCATCGAGGGATATTCATGATAAGAATAAATGGAAACAATACACCAGCAGATATTATGAACCAATATTCATTTATTGTTGCCGTCTTCGTTCGAAGGAGACAATTAAGGCAATAATTGTATATATTAGAGATTATAATAAGGTTAAGAAGATATGACTGACGACAGCAGTAAAATATAACAATAAACAATTAATGTAACAACTGATTGTTCCACTGCTACGCTAGATTTCGTAATCCGCCGCGGCCGTAGTTGCCGGTCGCAGCTTTTCAATCCACCTTCCGTAACTTTACACCTGTATAATAATATACATACATAATACATAACGCACACGTATATGTAACAAAAAGAAGATAAGCAGGCGAGTGTATTCCCCACTCGAAACGCAACCTGCACTCGAGCGCGAAAACGTGCCGAGTGCCAACTGAATCTACCTTGTTAAAAGAGTTTGTTAAAAGGAAGTCCCTTTTTTATTGTCAGTTAGTAGTCACTGAACTGTTTTTTTTCCCTCTCTTTCTCTCTCTCTCTCTCTCTTTCTCTCTTTCTCTCTGTCTCTCTCTTGTTTTCATGTAATTTATTGCAACACATTTTAGCGCTTTTTTAGTAAGAAAAGAAAAACAACAACATATAAAATCGCTCATCTTCTTATCGTTAAAAGACTTAAATGCATCGTTTCGCATGTCCTTCGATATTTCAAGCTGACAGTCGCTCTTCCGATTAGCGTCTTTCCTGATTGTTATTATTGCTTGTACAGTTCGCATGAGGCGTCGAACGCTGATTTCACTAATTACAAATCATAGTTTACTCGAGATTCACTCGTTTCTTCATCTCTTTTTCTCGTATTGGCAACTTGGTTGTGCGCACTATGAGACTTTTGAACTATGAGCGCAATCGTAACAGGCATACACGCACAGAGCTATGTAACGCTAAATCTGGAGGAGAAAAAAGGCGGGCGGGGGGGGGGAGGGGGAGGGGGAGGGGGAAACACAAACGAAATTTCGCGGTTACAATTTCGTACTCCAAATTTATTCCTTCAGCCACGTTTAAAGCCTTCGCTTTACAAGGCTCGCGTCTCTTGGCTGCTCGACTACCACGAATTTATATAATATACGCTGAATATGACGTTCCTGCGTAAGAGGATTTCCACGTTGCACAATATATCGCGCGTCTTAGTCGTGAAAAATCTGGAGTACGAAATATAATGCATACTATTACATCTCGCATCTTACTTATACCGTAAACTGTTCAGAAGGGATTTGACGCTTTTCCACTTAGAAAGCGTGTGTAAAGAAAGCTTTTTCTCTCTCTCTGTTTTTTGCTTTCCTAGCTGTTCATGCCAAAAAAAAAACAACAAAAAAACCCCCAATGAAATGTTAACCCTCTACGCCCGGAATATGCTCGACCAAATACTCTTGACAATTGGGAGCCTCACTTCCGTTACATCACACCTTGCACCAGACTATCGCACGTTACCCCGAACGACACTGCTCTATATCGAACATGACTGGCTCGCTAGACATTTCGAGTTCAGCCTATAGAATCAAGTTGAAAATTTACATTCACCGCACATCCCTATCTACTCTTATTACAAATATTTCTACTTCAAAGAACTTAGTAGCAATAGATTCAATATATATATTTCTCTCTCTCTCTCTCTCTCTCTCTCTCTCTCTCTCTCTCTCTCTCTTTCTTTCTTTCTTTCTTTCTTTCTTTCTCTCGCTCTCTGTGTGTATGTTAAAAATGAAGGATGATAGTGCCTCTTACTCGTCAACATAGTGGAAGTTTTTCAATTCGTTATTGGCTGAGAATGACTTATGATAACTCTTGTACTTTCTCATTCCTCTGTCTCACATATTCGTGAAGCAGATACTCATGATAGAATCTGCCACATTGCGCCAGTGATACTTGTACTACTTGAAAAAGTCAGTAGCAGGAGTAGGAATTACGTAGGAGTTTTGCTTACGATTAGATTAGATCTTTCGGATTCTCGGACGTTTAAATAGCGGTTGATATACGTAAATTTCTTGAGCAAATTTCTCTAGACTGAATTCAAGGCTAAGAGGGTTAGTGTGTCGTGATTTTTTTCTTTCTTTCTTCTTTTTTTTTTTTTTGCTGAAACCGCAGATCCATTACTAAGGCTCAATGTGCCTGATGTATGTGTAGTTCTCTCTCTCTCACTCTCTCTCTCTCTCTCTCTCTCTCTCTCTCTCTCTCTCTCTCTCTCTCTCTCTCTCTCTCTTTCTTTTCCTATGAAACTCTCGAAGATAGCGACCATGTGTGTGAACTACCGTTCTAAAGGGGGATTGAATAAAATTCATGAATAAATCTATTGTCTATCTAAAAAGAAAAACAATCCAATCTTCGGCTGATTCTCGAAGTGCTCCAACGACTATAATAAAATAAAGTCTCACGATCATACAAAACCTGCAATTCATCTTTCTTCACTACTTTACAAATATATATTATTACAGAACTATTAATTAAATAAACTTTGATACAAGTTCATCTTCAACAGATCTATTCACTGAGTAATTAATCAGCGCTACCAAAACTTTCTTTGCGGTTCTATTTCTCCTCGCTGATAGTCTTTCTACTTGTTTTTGTCGCTGAGAGACGCAAATGCGACGCGAGAGCATCGGCAATCTCCTTTCCGATACAATTGCTTTTTTGGATCTTTAGTTCTATGAATGTACCGCGTGGATTGTGGCCATGTGTAAAATATATAAGATGTAACTTAACAGAACGTAACAAAAAAAGAAAAGAAAAGAAAAGTACATGCAATTCCGAAATGGTTAAATGATGGGTAGATCCTAGATTAGTACAACATATGTATAATACTCCCGTTAGTGTAAACAGTTGTTAGGATAACAAAGCCAGTACTTTTCCCAGGCTGCATTACGCATTTGTAATATAACAGCGTTTAGAATACTTATATCGTTGAAATAATCGTTCGAGAATTTTGGCGCGTCAGGTTGATTAAAACAACTAGACTTTTGGGACTTATTATAAATATCATTCCCAAAGACGAACGCAGATCATAAAAATTGGTTGTATGCATCGATTGCATAATTATAATTGGACCTTCGAATTTTTGGCAACCTCACTACCACCTTCTTTACCTTCCAAGAAGGTAGAAGGCCCTTTCAGTTGTGACTTTGCATGTTATTTGAATCTTTTTACTTGTCAACCCTGTTACCTTGAAACTGCGATCTGCGTACGTTTCCGTTCTCGCAGGCATCGCATTCACACAACGATGGTGTCAATTGTGCTTAGCAACGATGAGAGGATCCAATGATGAGTGTTAATTGCATGAGGGTTTCGTGTTGGCAGAGGATTCCTGTTATCTCGATGGCTTGAACAATTCAGAGAAGAATTGTTCGGTATTGACGATTTCGACATTGAACCTTTTCAAATATACGCACCATACACATTTATCATATACATATAGAAATAATGCACCGTCATTCGAAATAGCAAAAAAAAAGCAACAAGACAAAGACGCGCACGTGGCATCAATGTAACAGGGTTGACTGCCCGTTATTGGACATTTCTCAGTAGCCACAAAATCATTGTGTAAAATATTCTCAGAATGAATAGTTTCTATATACAATTTTTCATAAAATAATATTAATTTAGAATATAAACTGTTATAGAATAGTGTGGTACGACGATTTTACAATATATTAATTACTCACTTAAATATTTTCTTTGATTATTGTTGATGTGTATCCATAGAGTTTTTTCTCGATATGAGTGTTCAATTTTATATTAGAAGTGGTAAATGTTGGCACAGACAGTGGCTGGGATAAGGCACTTTGGGCTGATTAATTCTCCTTAGTACCCCCATCCAGCATAACTATCTTATTAGTCCCCTTTCCCGTTGGCCATTGATCGTGTATACATTCTACCCTTTACTTATGTGATCGTATAATATCTCGGATGACTGCGTGGCTCTCACTATCAGTATATTACGATTCTTTAATTATCTTAGAATAAAATATGCTGGCTTTATGAGCATTGGAGTGTCAAGTTTTCACTCAACCAAGCTTTCACAGTGGTTTTGTGAAATTCGCAGGGAACATTCCCTTCTCATTAGTGCCTTCCTTGATGCCCATTAACCAACCCTCCTCCTGTAATACAATAGAATTTTAGTCATTTGTCGACACATTAGTAATTACTCAATTATTATTGATTGATTTTATTTCATAATATTGGAAATGTACAAACCTGCTCCTCTGGATCGTCATATTCCACAACGTGGATGATTTCGCCAACATCGAAAGACAGTTCATCCAAGTCTTCACGACTATACTTGTAAGTGGCTTTAACCCTGTATAAAACTCCTGGCGGCAAATTGTCAGTGGTTGCCCCTGTAGAGAAATTGGTACCATTTTCATATTCCACCTCTAAAATGATCAAAGGTGTCGTATTAATTGTGTACTTGTATTACAACAATGGAATCACTCTGACTCTTGGACCAATCGTATTGATTCTACTGTTAGGTAATCTTCACAGTAAACTCATAGGAATTTTTTAACATTGAAATCTAATGGAATTTCTCGCATTCCTCAGAATCTATAATCCGAAGGACAAAAACGATTTATCCTCTATGTTTCCTCGTAGGTTCTCATAATTCTTGTATAATATTAAATGCACATTTCCGAAGTGTCGTGTGTGAGTTACTTAACAGTTGCAGTTTCGATGGATTTTGGTACAGAATCAGAGCCAGAATTAATGATCTTAAATATTTAGACATATAATAAATAAAGTCATGCAAAAATCGACTTGCAACGTGCGGTCTCCTATTTATCAGAGCAATACACGTCATCCGATATACAATTTAAATTATAATACTGTTTGAAAAGTCTTCCAAAGATACGATAAATCGGATTTTTGACAACAGGGTTTACACACAAATGTTACAATACATGTCAGGCAACTCCTTGTTTCACAATGCGGCATATACTTGTTCTACGATAATAATACACTGTCTGTCTTTGTTGCCTTACCTTTATCCATTTTTGACAACTCTACGTTTTTTTTCGATTTCATGTGAGTTCTTTAAAAATACTGACTTACTACGAATACTTTGTATATCTAAATTCCTACATAATATAATATTTATAATACATACTTATGGATCAACAGATACAATTTATAGAAAATATTTCTATATGGATAAAGGCTGTTAATAGCGACTTGATACTTGACTAGCATTTACTGTAGCAAAACAGGACAATTGTAAGATTGCAACGTTACTGCAAATTGAAACGAATCGCTCTTTATAGCAGTTGGAGAGAGCTTGCTGTAACATTATACCTTGGATCTTGTCTCGCAATACTTATGATACATTGACCATATTGATTACATTGTAGTTTCATTTAATGCCATCGTACTTACAGAGAAAGTTACCTAATTCATTTAAACACAATTCTTTCGAAACCTTCCCGATCCTACGTACAAATCTCCGATACAAGCACCGATCATATAAATATTAACTAAAAGATATCTTTTCTTTTTACGAATAATGATTATGAATGATAGTATAATTAATGTTGCCAGAGTTGTAAGACGATGAGACTTAGAATAATTCGCCTACTTGATAGTGGTAGTCACGGAAAGCGTGACATTTACTGGTAGTGTCAGGCATACCTACCTACTGGAATGTCATAGAGCTCCTCGACTCGCTTGGAAGGTGCGACTGTACTTTGTAAAGACGACTCCCGGTTATTCAGAGAATTATCATTGCTGTTACCGTTGCTGTTAGCGGTGGTGTTAGCGTTGCCGTTTAATTGTGTGGCCGTTGTGTCGACTATGGCCGGGACAGCCTCGTCTAAAGCTGGAACACCCAACAAAGCGTACTCAAAACTAAACACTCTGCTGCAACTGCTGCTGCTGCTTGCTTGCTTGCTTGCTTGCTTGCTTGCTTGCTAGCATATCAGGGTCCTTCACCTGTGCCTACGCAGCTACATTACCGTGCATGCAAAACATCTGCACTCATACTTAGCCAGGCAGGCTAATACTCATTAATATTTACCTGCCGAGATATTGTTTTGAGCCGGTTGTGTATTGATAATTAAACTGGAATGAATAAATCATTGTTAAAGTCCAATTAGCTCTAAACTTTCTTCTTCTGAGCGTACAGTTCTTTATAGTGCTTTTTTTATACTCACGACGAGTTCGCATTTGGTGATTTCGGCGATTGCGGCTCTGTGTTTTTCTTCAGTGTGTAGGAACCTCGTTGACTTTCATTCGCTAGCTTGTCGACAATCGCTTCCAATTCAGAATAGATCTGCAAATCCCCGAATCCCTGTGTTTTATAATCGTTTGTGTTTTTGTTTGGCTCTGTTGTTAATTCGACTGATAACCCACCTTTGCACTTTCGGTATGAAAGACTTGTTCGGCGGCAAATAGAGTTTGTAAATTAGTCACGAGAAATAGAACACGGGAATCGTATAAAGCAGGCAGTTCATCGTGAAGCTCCGAGTTCAGCTGCTCGTACGTTCGCTTGGCTTCTTCTAGTAATTCTTTGCCCCGAGTGATTTTAATCTCATCCCTTTTCTTTGGATTGCACTGGAGCGACTGGAAGTTATGCCTCTGACTATCATAGTCGAGCAACTTTCGAACACGTTTGTCAATCTTTTTCTGTAATTATAATCAAACGAAAATCAATCATAATAACATAGAAGAGTCATACAAATATTAAGAAATAAATTCCCTCACTCTATCAAATAAGAATCTATAAAAATAGTATAATATGATTATTATTTCACACATTCATTAGATTTCTACAAAAACTATAATACACAGATTGAAAAGAATACCCTCATTTCTGGGAATTGGCTCTGATAGGTATTTAGCGGGACAAGAACTTGATCGGCGAGCTTGTGTGTGAAGTCCTGCCACAACATGTCGAGATTTTGTGCTTGCACGTAGAGAAGATCATGACCCGTCCACTGACTTTCATAGATCTCGTTCAGCGAGTCCATGAGTGTCTTTGAGGCAGATTGGACCGCTAAAAACAGAAACAAACACTTTCTTAACTGTTATGTTGCATTGCGCATTCCACCTCCGGCTAACTGTTTTTGCCTTTACTGCAATCTTAGAAGGACTAAGTCAATTGCTCCTCGTAATTTTAGACTCGAAACGCGTCTCTCCTCTCTTTCTTTCAATTCCTTTCCCCACGTGGCTCGATGCCATCGCACGCATTATCCACGCTGCTGCTCCTAGTGTACTTTTCTTCGAGATATTTTCAGACAATACTTTTTCGGGGGGATCGACGGGGTAAAGTGGAGCAATCCGAATCGAAATTCCGCCGAAGAGATCGTACGATTTATATATAATTTAACAAGTATCTTTATTATTAAATAATATATTAATACAATTTAATAAGAATCAATATGTTTCTAATTATGAATCATATCTAGAATTAATAAAACTTGTTTATAACTGTGCGCGAAGAATGATTGCGACATCATTACTAATAGCATAGAATCATTCGATCGGGCAGAGAGCATTGTGTCTGCAACAAGTCATACTTATTATCTATGTAACAGGCAGCATACAGCATTGAGCTGCACGTGTCACGAGTTCTTGGACACGAAAGAAATAACCGACGATTACAAGCAGATATTCAGATTTCCAGTTATTTCTCAAGCATTTTATGATACTCAAACCAATCTTGCTCTATAAACACGATTTTTAATCAATATTAATATTTCGTATTAATAATAATATTACACAATTTTATAAATTCCAATATTTAGTATATTATTTGTAGAAATGTTAGAATCGCATATAATGCAGCCGGTTCTTGAAGAGCAGCGCCCAATTAGGACGACAAGAGAGAATGCACTTTTTAAATTAGCGCCTTGTGGGGAAAGCACGATGCGTTTGTAGAGAAACTTAGAAGAGAAGTTAGTGAAACGTGCGAGAGAGAAACTTGATCGGCCAAGTGTTTATCACTTCGAAGTCCTTTGTGCCAAGGAAAATGCCTGGCTGCTCCTATAAAAAAAAAGAAAAAAAGAAAAAGAAAAGAAAAGAAGGCAAGCACTCGTATTCATGCGCAACTGAACCGTATGAACTGCAATGGCAAGAGTGGCCATGATACTGTTACGTGAACGGGACACGCTTGTAATCGTGGTATTCTATTACTCAGAAAATTATTGCAGCCAATCTACAAAAGAGGAAAGAGCGAATTATATTTAGCGCAGGCGCATCTATAGTCGGCGCACCGAATCATTCTGACTCAGAAAGAACCGGTCAATGTCAAATGTCAGAGTGAAAATCTTGGAAAGTTGAAACTAGTCAGTGATCTTTATCTTATACGATTCAAAGAATTATCATTCAATTCGAATTATTTTCTTTGTATCACTATCTTTTATCAAAGTTTCTATAATTTAAGTCGGAAATTAATATCCATTGGAAACTAGAGCTGGAACGACTGGAGTTTCTAGTATTTTCTAGTATTTTCACTCGTACAAATATGTATCTTTCGGTATGAAACATTCCTGAATAAATAGCTATCTTTTTCATCGTTTCTTATTAGTTTCTTGACAAGAGTGGCATATAAATAAAAAAAAGAAAGAAAAAAAAAGGCGAACCTGTGACGGCCCTGTCAATGCTGGCGAGTAACTCTGACGTTCTACACGTCAACGTCTATCTTGCTTTTCTCAGAAGACATTTTAATCTTATCACTGCTTGCTAGTATATATTGAATAGAATAAAGCAGAATGTAAGAGAGTGCACTCACAAGCGAAGTCATGCACATAAGTTGATCGCTCGAAACGACAAGAGCAACCTCGCATCATCATCATTCTCGTAGGAACTGGTAAATATGCAAATAAGTTGCTCCTAAATAAGTCAGTAGTAGCAACCAGTAGCGACTGGAAGTCACTCGGCGCCGGGTAGGGGGAAAAAAAAATCGACGTCACACTCTGAAGGATGTAAACGATATGCGAGATCGTCTTTCCACGAAACGAGATTGGAGTGAAAGTCTATCGGTTTTCGTGCCAGCGATATTCTCCCTTCTTAAGTGTCATAACGAGTCACAGTTGAGTTCAGTCTAGTTCGTTAAATTTGCCCTTCGAAATTTTCTCATTTCTTCATTTATATTTCATATTTAGTTCAGAAACCAATGTATAATCTCTCAAAATACAATTGACAAAAGCTTCGCAAAATCAATGCTAAAGGCAGAGTTTTTTTTTTTTTATGCAATTCGAAGAGAGAAAGAGTAAGCGGTTTGCTTTTTCGAGGGGCATCAGAAAAGCGATGAACTTCGGTGGCGAACCCTCAACGGCCAATTAAGGAAGTGGGCCGGCTGCCCCATTGACAGGCGGGACTACTGATTGCAGGCTTCAGACAGTGCCCGATCCTGCATGCTCGATGAAGCTCGATTAGGCTACATGGTTTAATGTCACCCAATCAATGGGACAACCTGCCAAGCCCCTTGACACCTAAACAGCGCACAATGCTGATAACTTGGCCATTAAGCTCGAAACTTTATTGCATCCAGCGGAAAAGCAGAGGTGAATGCACTTCAAAGGCCGAGCCAAGTGTAATCAAGTATACTTCGAGAATTGATAAACGCTGATAAGAATATTTTAAAAAATACCTAACACATTGTAGATATATTATTTCTATATAAAAAATAATTCGAAATTTTGTTTTTAATTAGATTTAATTTCACAGGTATAAGCAGGAATTTATTGTCAGATATAAAATGTAGAGAAAGTTTTAATAATAATTAAGATACAGTTTATGGATTATTATAAAGTGATATGCAATTGGATTTTTATTATTTCTATATAAAAAATAATTCGAAATTTCTATTTTATTAAATTTAATTTCAGTGCTATAAACAGGAATTTATTATTAGACATAAAATGTAGAGAAAGTCTTAATAATATTAAGATACAGTTTATAGATTATTATAAAGTGATATACAATTGGATTTTTTAAATCTTGTTTAATTATTACGAGTTTATTAAATGTTCAGACTCGCATGGGAATGAAAGTGTCTTTGTGGTACAAGCTGGTCCAGGATATCTATAGTCTCCGAGACGGAGACGTACAATCGACAAGGCAAGTGGCCTGTCAGCTGAGCCTGGACTATTTTTAGATACTAATCTCTCGCCAGGATCCAACTCCCAAGAAGGGTCAATCGCCTATTTCATACATAGATTTTATAATATAATAATATTTATTTCATTCATTTGAAATTTACAGAAAAAAAAGGGTATGATTTGTCTGAGAAATTATTGATGATATTCTTGCTAGATTCTTATTGTGCAATAACAATTTCAAGAGTATAGTCTTCCTTGCCTGTAAATATAGTTCGCAACCACTGTGCTCGGTCATTAAAGTTTAATTTCAAGTGTTTAACTTACCTCGGACACATCTGATGTAATTGTTAAATTCCTTCTGCAGTCTGGTCGCCGAATTCTGCTGCCTTGTGAAGTTCTGTAAGTGCTCGTCGAATATGTCGTCCGCTGTTCTGTCTACTTTGCCCAAATTTTGAAGGAACTGTAAAACGAGAAAGTTAATATTTCCATTAGAGAATTTGAAAATACTAAATTAAAAATTGACATTGATTCAAATATAAATTTACATAATTATATTTTTCCAAGTAATATACAATTCTGAAATCATACTTCGATCGAGCTTGCTTATTCTACTCGCAGTAATTCATACAGTTTGACCCAAAACTGTAGAAGACTTCAACCTCCAAAAATAACATTCTCATTAACATTTTGCCACACAAACCAGTCTACTGTTTTCAGTTTCGTCTCCAATATTCTGTATTATTCACAATACACCAGAAATTCCATCGTCATTTCTTATCCTTTTACCTTCCACGAATCATTCCGAAGGAATCTCAAGAAAAAGATCTTCTCTGCTCGTACTAGAAGATCTTTTCGATGACAAACAGTCATAAGATTACGTGAACAAGTACGCGCAGTGTTGTTTGGAATAGTTCGTTCTTTTGCTGTTGTCAATTAACTTGAGAATCGAATCATGTAATCTGTTAGTGAGTGCTGGAATACAAGAACGCCGGAGTTACTTAAGCTTCTTACTAACGTGAATCTATTTGCGGGACGAGCGTTCATTCTAAGGTTGGAGATACATCAACCTTGCGGGGAAAGTGTCTACGATCTTTAGACTTTAGAACGTTCTTCTCTCACAGATGATTCCACTGAGAGAGAAAGAGAGATGATTCTCTAAGAAGAGCTAATGTGCTTAGGAAGATCGATTACATTATATCGCCTGACTCGCCCAACGATATTCCCACGCGATCCTTTCGGTTAATGTCCCGCAAGCACTTCTCCACATTCCTTAATGAAATGCCGGTATACATCGTTGGGAACAATAATTATTTATCGAGGAATTTGATAAGATATTCTAACAGATAAAATATTGGCTAATCCTGGATTTGATGATTTTGATACCAAATGGAATTTATTTTGGGTTCTGAAAGAATACTTTTATTCTGAAAATTGACAGAATGTAAAAGGAAAACTTTGAAATACTACTTTTCTCAATAATGACTTCATTTCTATGTCATTTTTGATATGTTGTTCGGTAAGATTAAAATCTTTTATGAGTTAGAAGCAATAAAAAGGATGTTAAATGTCGCTGAGACAAAAGTGGAAATTCGCTGGTTTGCTTTACGACACTGAACCCGGTAGGAAAGCGGCAGAGACAGCCGAAAATATACCTGAACCATTTTGGAAAGATGCTTTTAGTACGGGCAAATCAGGATCTTGGTCGACAAAACTTTCTACGACTGTTAACTTCAACTACTTTTCTATTTTACCAATTACAATTAATCATTTCTCCAAAACAAATGATTTATAATCCCCAAATCAGATGAATTAAATAAATCAATAAAATTGATAAATAACATTATCTAAAATAAATCAATCTTACTTCAATGACAAACTTTTCGAACAAACTCTCGTTATTCTTAATACTACACTATTACTTAGTAATTCAGCATTATTGTGTTTGACCTACATTCGCACTACCGGTTTATAAAGAGAAGCTATTATCCAAGCAATGCGATTCGAGTTACAAGAAGGCAGGTGCGAAATTCCTAGGAAAATTTCTGATTTACAAGAATTCTTTATTCGTACATTTTTCAACTAGACTAACTAACAAAAAGCATGGCGGGTAATATTTGCCGAGCGATTACGAGCGGGTTGCGTACCGTACCGGCGAATCTATGCTTTCCGAAATAGTTGGTCGTCTCTAGGATATATTAATAGACGAGTCGACGACACCAATGTACGATTGCACCACCATTATTCTAGCATACTATGGCCCCATTTTCCAGTTGTACGAGTTCAACTTCTTCGGCACTTTCACGCGCTCGATTTTTGTACCTCAAATGTACCAACAATCAAAATTATATTATGAATTTTAAATCTCCTTTCTGAAGAAATATAAAAGGTACTAGTAAAATGAAGGCTTAGCATTCAAAATGTAGTTACATTTAAATTATGTACATATAAGTAATTATTATAAGAAATAAGTTAATTATTTAAATCATTTTTGTTTCGTTCAATTGTGAAAATATTATTATCAGTATTAAAATTACTTTCCAGAGACATAGAAAGAGAAGAAATAAAATGTAGGCTTTAGATTGAAATCGCACAGGGCATATATGTGATTATTACTGTTATAATACATAAACTAATTAGAGGGCAATGGTCACTGGCACTAATTGTTGGCAGTAATGATTCTAAGTGCAGAAGCGGGTTAGGGCGTGTGCCAGGGTCTCGTTCAGTTACAGCTGCTTTGTCCGCCGGCAGATAGAAAGTTATTTCGATAAGAGTAACGAAACACCATAACGGTGAACGCATAGAAAGGGAGTAACCTCCTCGCCAGCGGCGAGTACTCGCTTCTAAATGTCATCAATAAGACTGTTGATGATCCTGACAAATCATTTTCTTTGCTAATCATACTCTTGATTTCAAAGTATCAAAGAGAATTCAAATGCAAGTCAAAAGATCACCTAAAATAACTTTAAATTATAAAAAAAAAAAGTGCCGAATAGCAATTTAGTATTATATAAATACGTTTCATGATAGAACTGCAACGAATTGCAGTTCTAATCCTTAAAAAAGAACTCTGCGAAACTACTTTGAAGTGAATGTTGGCTACTAAATGTCGTCCTTGATTACCGATTGTTTCCTTCATCCGCAGTAACTCAACTTCCACGAGTATTGTTCAGGATGATGTAATTGATAAGTGGTGGATTGTTTTCTGGCGATATATGAAGGGATATCGAAACAATCGAGGAAATCGGTGGTGGAAAGAGCGCGAAGCGCTTGGGAATGTTGCTGGTGCGCGCGATCGGCCATCAACCTCGGCACTCGACCTGTTCCACAGAACCGGCCAATCCAACCCGCCTATGCGTCCCGGCGACCGGAATTCGTGCCGGCTTTACTCGCCACTTACGGATTCAGGCTTATGTCGACATTTTCGGCCGAGCGGCAAACCAAAAAGACACATTCGATGTAGAAAAGACGACTAACACCGATCGAGATAGTCAATCCTTCTCAGGATAGTTGCGATGTCTAAAATGTCACGTCTTGTTATACTTTAACTGGCACAGAAACTTTGTCTAATTTCTGCAGTTATTATTCATTCTTTCTGTAATAATATTTTCTATCATTTAATATGATTTCAATGGTAATTATTAATTATTAAACCTCTTTTGAAAATTTCGACTTATTTGTCTTTGTTTATGGTTTACAAATATGTGATACAATAGTGAAAAGCTTTGTTTGTCAGGTTTGCGAGAATTTGAGCAAAGAGTGAAAGGAAAATTGTTTCATTTGTATAAATAACTTAATTTGAAAATTGATTTTATTGTATTTTAAAATGACCTCGGAATGCATCAATCTCCTTAAAATATTACTTAATTAATTATTACTTCGATTCATTGTCGAAATATTCACAGTGCATCTAATAAAAACTAATACATGACATTGTTCCAAAGGATGTCGCAATGTGCATCTATGTTTCTTAATTGCAACACGTAAAAATCGTAGGACAATGTGACTGTAGTCGGAATAACCTGTTGAACACTAGACAGCTGAATGGCTCTGTTGCATCAAAGACCACTTGTTAGACAAAAGACTAACTTCCTATTGTATTTATAGAGAAACTTAAGTCTTGTGTACTCGAACAAAAAATGATAGACAAACGTTTTGCATTATTATCAATGACTGTCATTATTTTCTGACAGAAATAATTCAATTACAATGATATTTTACAGTAATTTTCATCTCATAATTCAGATCGATTTGATATCTTCGAAGAAAAATAAATGAAGAATCGAACTGCGTCAGATCAGTAAACACAAAGTGCGTACACATTGATTCATCACTTATCTAAAGTTATGCCATTCTTCTTTCAAATCCAGCAATTCTGGCTTATCCGTCTGATAAGAGGACAGACAAAGTATTCTATTCGTCAAAGCTAATGATGATAATTAAAATCCGATTGCCTGGTCAAATTAGTCGTCTATGAATCCACAAGATCACAAATGAGACGAGCCAATGATCTTGCTGTATCATAAGACACATAAATAATCATTTTACAAATCGATGACGAGTAAAATATTGTCTTTATTATTCAATCTAAAGCTTTTCTATATTTACAACAGATTAAATCAATGATTTTACCATTAAAATCCAATTCGATCCTTCTCAAATAATTACTCATACAATAATTAATTACTCCTATGAATTACACATACATAGTACTCGTGCGAAAGATTGATATTTATGATTAATATAAAATCGCAATATATGAAAGGCGATGGAAATTTTTTGGTAGCAAAAAAGCTCCGTTACAATCCGTACGAACACGCGATCCGCGTGTTAACATACTAATAAGAACAGGCTTGCACTAATTGACGCAAGGTTCTCTGGTTAACCACTTAGCTTGACGAAGCCTAATTCAATTGTTACTTTCTGATGGGATGTTCTGCTCTTCGTCGCACCTTATAAATAAAGTTGCGAGTCGATCAAGAATTAGAAATTCGTAACATGTTCGAGAAAGAAATTCGAAATATAGAACATGTCCTATTTGTTAAGAGATAACTTCGAGTACTATAGAATCGAATCACGAATGCTGTGGAAAGAGTGACATGCAACGAGTGTGGTGAGAATTGGATTATCGCTCAAGTGCGTAACACGAGGAACACACATTGAAGAACTAACGTGACGATTTTCCCTTTCCAAAAGATCACACTTAAATTCGATGAGACATTTTCGAAATATTCTCCAATCAGAAATGAAAGAAATACTTCTTCCCAATATCTTATACCAAAGTTCCAAAGCAATTACACTTGTAATCGTATGTCTGAACGAAAGCATCATCGACATGTGCAATACTTGTTGTAAAAATAATAATCACGAAAAGAAAGATAACAAAGTGCAGAATAAAGTAGATAACAAGTGAAATTGGACGCAAGTATAATTCATACATAAATTGGGATATAAAATAAGTCACAAGTCAGATGCATTTTCTACTTCTATTAAACCAAGCAATGAATACTAGCAACGTTATAAACGCTCACAGCTGGCGGTGAACTTTTATTGTCCGTGATAACGAACAACTGACAGCGAGTTAAAAATAGCAGCAGTCAAATGGTAGATTCAATGAAGTGTCCAAGAGCAACTTTGCGCCGATACAATACTAGAAAAGGTATATTCTTTGATAGTTTCAATTCTCTTCTAAAATCATTGAATATTCTCCGATCGAATTCAATTGACACAAGAGAAATAAGGTGTGTCATCCGATATTTTACGCTAGGCAAAATAATATTTAAGGAAAAGAGACTTGGTAACGCTACGTTGCAATTCTCAGATCGGAAATGATTCGATCCACTTGGTTCTTCAGGATTGTATGTGAAAAGAGTGTGAGTGGGGCCGATTATTCCGCTTCCGTTCAATCTGTTATGTCTCGCAGCAATCTTCCTTTGGTCGGTTCTGAGCTCGCTCGATCTGTAGGTGGCTTTGCTCGGTTATGGCGCATCCGACGAAGGACGCTAGGTAGGAGTCAAAAGGTGCGACTCATACCGTAAAAGTCTCGGAAGGTGCGACTAGCCACTCATTTGCAAAGTCCATCAGAGAAAACACATATAATCTAAACTTCCAATTTTATTCATTCCCTAAATAATTATCCACTTATCATTTCTTCATTGTTTCATGAATATTAACTATCAATCATCGTTTTGAATAATTTCCACGGCTAACTTCTAATATTTAAATTATGAATTCCTGTTAAAAAGATTTATTTCTATCTCTTTTCTTTTTTTATACAAATGATCGCATCTGTTGCAAATTCATGCGTCACCTACATACGAGTTACATAGCATCGATGGTGTTAACCAGCAGCCACAAGTCAATTCCTGCTTACTACTTGACATACAAACAGCGTCTTCGTATGATGTATACACATGTTCGAATGACTATAATTCAAAATCACTGACCACCGATATTTAGATTGACATAAAAAGAAAAGCCAGTAAATATGAATCTACGAAAGGAAGATCTTACTTAGAATTCCTTTAGAACCGGTTGCGAGAGATGTAAAAAGACGAGGTGAAAAACACTGACCACTGACATTCCAATTAAAACAATAGAAACATTAATAGATATTCATTAGAATATAATAAAATATGAATTAAGAAAAGACTAAGATAAAGAAGATGTTAACTTAGTTCGACTTGCTTGAAAGAAAAAGAAAAAAAAAGAAAAAGGTTGTATCAGAAGGACAAGCTCTAAAACGAGGTTCAGCAAAGCATCGCAATGACTCTGACCGATTCTGTACCTGTCGGTCACACGCGGCCCAACCTTTAAGCTACCGTTATGCCGAACGAACACACAAGCACGAATACGAGCAGACCAAACAGGTTCTCGCGTGGTCCGGCACGCATCGAGCTATCTCCTTGCTATCAAACTCCCATTCACACTGACCGAATACACGTGAATACCAAAGCTGGACAGACGGTAGAGCCGATCCCGCGCGCAGCTAAAAGCAAATCTCGATAGCACTTGACGCTTTCTAACTTGAGTGCTTGCGACCCACCTTCGTACTTTAACCCTTTTGCCCACTTATAATACTTCTTCTTTACGAATTCTTTAATTAATGAGTAGTTAAAGACTAGAATAATAAAGTGATTGTCTGATAATAATATTTCATAGAGTTTGTAATAAATTCATGTATTTAGAATGAATGAAAAAGGCATATTAGTTTCTTAATTCATTATCAAATGCCCTTAAAATCATTCATCATGCAAGTTGCCACGAAGCCGTAAAGAACTAGTAATCTTTCAAGTTCATTCCACTCGAAAACAGTTTACGCTGGTAAGTAGATATCGATAATACTGTTATGATGTGGGGTCACTTAAACTCGAGTTAACAAGTTCACTAGCACGTGTTATAAGCTCTTCTAATATCAATAGACACCCTTTTCGACAGCCTTTTGTACTACCTTAGAAACTAAATATGCAAAATAATACAAATAAGGTCAACTATTAATCAACTAGGTCGCAGGATGCATTAAGTAAAAGGATCATCGAATGATTCAGGAAGAAATACAGTAAGTTCGTGGGTGGTTTTACCGGTATGTCTATGTGTCGACATATGAATGTATAAATATATATATGTGGATGCTCTCACAGTCGCGGGTTAGAAGCGTCCGGGATTTGAAGACAAAAATAGTAACTGCTAGCGGAGGTGCTCACGATAGAAATGATGGCTAAGAGAGATTCTATCTATCGGTAGTGCTTTTCAGTCTCAGAGAGATTATTATCTCAATTTCATTTAGAAATCGTCCATTTTTTATATCTACAATTTGAGATAGATTTTCTATAATAAAATCATCATCAGTTTTCCATGAGTCGAAAAATAGTTGTAGCTTTCAACTATGTGCACGATTCTCTTAGCGAACTGTGAGGTAACTTAATCTCCGTGCTAATCATCGTGACGCAATTCATCCACGGAGGAGGTTGGATTCCGTGACGGAAAAATAGCGCGCGCGCGCGTCGCGGATTTGACGCTTTATTGGGTTTAACGCGAGCTAGCAAATTCTAGTCGAGTTTCTTGTACTCTCTTTTTAGTATGTCAGATCATTCTAATGTGAATTTAATTTTTACTATCATTTAATTTTCAATATTTACTAAATAAATAAATCCACACAAATGAAGTTTAATATCAGTGTGGAAATATGTATGCAATTGCATATTTCAATAACTAGGCGCCACCCACGTTTTGATTTTTTGCAATCTATTTTGCATCAACATCTAGAATCGCGTAAGACAAGCAATATTGCAATTTCTTGATCGAGGATGTTCATTATGATGATTCATTACGATTTCAATCTAATGAGCAAAGATAAAAAAACTCTGTTGAATTCATAAATTCGTATGGACAGCAATGTTTTGTCATTCAGTTGTCAAGATCCATCTGATTATGTCAGATAAGCCATGCGGAGTACCGGAAGCAGTATGTCCGTGCTTTAATCCGCAGGGTCTTAACACATCGGATCCTACTCGTTCCAATCATTATAGTATACACACACACATATCTATATAATAAAAATATCAATGATCCCTTACTGTCTAGTCTCGATGATTCACGTGCCATTTATTCAAGCCCGCATGCTTTCAATTTACCGATTCTTAACTCACGAGTCTCTCATTGACGATAAAACAAATTGATGATTCAGAAAATAGAATCAAAAGATTTGAAAGAGAAACTAAAAATCAATTGGAATACCTCGCTCTAGTTCAAGTAATACTTTATCTACGCAAAGTCTCGCTCCCTCGATAGTTAGACTCGAACTTTAGAATGTAGTTCGCTCTCTAGCGGCGCACTCAATATGTTGACCCTTTTATCATCGATGTAAATAAATCTATTCAAAGGAATCTAATCAATCTTACTTTTTAACAATGAACAAAAGAGATGGAAATATAAAATGTCAAAATAGAGATGAGTGTCTAGAATACAAATACAATACTCTTGTCTAGTTGACTCGAGAAACATTGCGCTACCAGACACCTGTCTGTGCCAGTGGGTGCGGAGAGGAGTACGAAAGGCGTGTACAAGAGAGACCCGGGTACGTTGCATAATTGTCATTCTAAAACGAAACTACTGCATACAATACGTGTATGTTTACCGATTACATAAGTCACATTTTGCACGGTTAGTTGAGAAAGGTAAGAAGCGTTACCGGCAGCGGGCGTACTCATTGGCAATATTGTGCTCGCACTGCCAATCACTGCTAAAACGTCAAATGCTTGTGGCACGTAGAGTAGCACAGAGGCACGCGCTGATGCGAAAGGTTCTTGAAAAGGTTACAACACTCAGCAAGAATTACAACCCTTTGAGAATTGATGAGCACGGAAATATTGATAATGGTCGAAATGAAGAAATGAATGATGATGATTCGATATTCTTGGATATTGGATGATTCGAGTTCGATGGAAGTATCCGAGCAGCCGTCAAGTTATTGGCGTACGAGAAGCTGTGTGTTGCATCTCCTGGAAAGCCATGGCACAATTCTCTCTCTCTCTCACTCACTCTTGTTTCAGCTTACCTTCTCTTTGGCTCGGCCTGCGTGCTTCTGTACTGTCTTTGCGATTAGTGCGCCTTTACTCTCAGCCATTTTCCTTGGGCTCGCTGGGACCTGTTGTTGACCTCGAACGTCGTCCGTCTTCGCCGAAATACACAACTTTACGGATTAATATCTGCCGTTCTTGCCGTCCACCAACGATCACGAACAAAACGCACGGAAAGAAGCGCGCAGGGACACTGAGCCACGGAAAATTTGGAGACGCGAAACTGCCCTAGGGATTCCAGTGGTTCCCTCGTTTAACGACAGAGGCAGCACTTGTCGTCGAGAAAGTAGAGAAGAAATGATCATTATGCGCCATCTGTAGTGGACGCTTAGAAGTAGAGTTTGGAAAACGTGCTCTACTTATCGGAACAGGTGCAACTGCCAGGTGCATTTGTCGAAGGACGAAATGCTGTGTGGGTAATGGAATGTCAGATGATTGACGATCAAGTATAAATCAAGATTAACTTTGCTTTGCTTTGTATCGATGATTTATGAATAAGTTTATTCGAATCGAATACTCGATTAATCGAGATTTTCTCTTATGGAATGCACTTCTCCACTTCCGGTTGGCCATCATGATTAGCTGAACAGCCGCCATTCGCGGCAGCGTATAGGAAATCTTTTCTTACACAGCTCATCTTGATTATCTCAATTACCCATGAGAATCTCATGCAATATACTATGCTATACTCTGACATACGCGCTCTGATTACCGCCTAACTCAATGAAATTATCAATTTAATCGTTTAAACCTGCAACTTTACGAAAAAGACCCACATATTCCAAAACCAACATACAAGCACCCGATAAACACATCGACATTCTACCAGCAAAAAAAATTAAAACTACCAAAGTCCAACCAATCACGATCACCCAAAACTCTCACTAATCAAAACAACTTTAATCCCTCACAATAACCTCCGAAAAAAAAAAATACATCAGCATCTAAAAAAGAAACATACATATATTAAAAGAGAAAAATTTGGCGCGCTGTGTAATCAAGATCGCAAAAGAGACGCGTGTTGATGTCGCCGGCGACGGTGGCTCCCCAACTTCCAACGATTCTGATTGGCTGCTTCGAAAGTAGTGCCGGACATGTGTTTCGTTTCCCGCCTCGCGCTTCTATCGCCGCGCGCTCTGCGTCTCTTAAGTGTATAGAGTAGCGGTGCGTGTGTAGGGTTTGACTAGTGGCAGCAAGCAGAGAGCGGTGGCTTCGAGAGGATCGGATGAGTGTGGAGTGTGCGAGAGAGAGTGAATAGAGTTACAGTGAACTAGAAAGAGAGGGAAACGGCGGTGGGGTTTGCGAGAGTAAGAGCGAGAGGGAGCTCCTTGGTGTTGTGGTGGGGTGGATCGGAGCGAGAAGGAGAGAGGGTAATAAGAGTGGCGAGTGAGTGAGAGAGGTAGCTAAGGGGAGCAGGAGTGAGAAAGAAGGAGAGAGGAGAGAGCCTAGGCGAGAATCGAACCGCCGTCACCGTTGGGTTGGCTCCTCGGTACCGTGGTGGCTCTGTCCGACTGGTGACCGACCGTGGTCCGTCCGTCATATTCCCGGTTTGAAAGCAAGGTTGCTACTAGTTCTTGCGACGCAGGAAGAAGGTGCAGTGATCTGTGTAGAACGTCGCATACAAGTCTACCGGAGATGGAGAAGCGGGTAGAACTCGAAAAACGGGGACGGAGCTCCGGCGATGTAAGCCAACCCCACTTTATTTTACTACGTTGCTCTCTGAGTGTGCGACAGATTACTAAACGGCAGAGATCGCCAGCAGGACGGGACGACGGCACACGTATCCCGCGAATTTTGTTGTGTGTACCCGATGCCGCTGCCGATGCCGATGCCGCCGCCGCCGTCGCCGTTGATTATTGCGGCGTACGCCATGCACCAGCCGCCCGGAGGTGCGGGACTCTGTTCCCTCGGTGGGATTTCCAACGCGAAACACTACTGCTAGTGGGAAACAGAAAGAAAGAAATGGAGAGGAGAGAGGCAGAGCGAGAGAAAGAGAAAGAGAGAGAGAGAGAGAAACGATTTCGCGGTGGAACACCACTAACAGCAGCAGCAGCAGCAGCAGCAGCGGCACGCACTAGATTGGCACGCTACTCTAGGCCCCCATTCAGAGACGAGAACTCAGAGGAACTCGCTTTTCTTTAGTACGACCGCGTGGCTTTTCCTTCCCTGATTTATCAAGCGCAAGAACGATCGCTGCGAGAGCTAGTGCGAGCTGCTGCTGCTCCTCACGAACAAGACGCGAGGCTTTCACAACTGCTACGCTCTGCCACTCTAGCCACGGGCATGGCGTGTGTTCTTCTTCATATACTACCAGAGAAAGAGAGAAAGATATATGTCCCCTTTGATTTTTCCTTACCGATCACTCCGCCGATCGGATCTTTTCTTTCTTTCTTTCCTTATTTTTTTTCTCTCTTTCTCTCTCTCTCTCGCGCGCGCAGCACGCTCTCCTCCACATTTCTTCCGAGACATATTTTCCCATCCGGTTCATTCCGCCCGTAGAGCCGCCAGCGCGTCGCTATCGCGCCTACTGTTTTCAGATGATTCGAACCAGATTCTACCAAGCACCACTCTCACGCGTCCCTTTGAGAAACATGCCCAATTCCAATGCTACAAAGATACGGGAAACGAGGCGTTAGATTCTTGTACGCGTGCTAGGATAAGTTGTTAATGTTATTAGAGCTATGCTGTAATCTTATGATTTTTCTTGATGATCGATTGATATTTTTTAGAGGTTCGATCAGAATATTATGGGGTGAATTTATTTCCTTTGGACGCTTGGGATTACCGCATATGCGTCTCTCACAGCCAACGCGTGCTCTTCATTAATCGACAGTTTTACATTGCTTTGTGTACACTTCACTGAGCGCGTTTGTTTCTTCGAGGATAATGTACTTCCATCGTCAATCTTACTAAGCTTTTTTTTTTTTGTATTAACTATTGTACAGGGAACTTTGTATATGTATTGTCTTGTGACTTTGAAAAAACATGGTTATTCTGTGGCTTGAATTTGAAATTCTTAGGAAAATTAGAAGATCATTTTATTTATTATAAATGAAATAGTTTCACTAGGGAATGTAATTGGTAAAATTGTCGCTCAATATGGAACTCTGATGCAAGAATAGGAACAGAATTCTTTGGTTCGGAGCATGCAGAATTAAATTTAAGAGATTAGTTTAGCTTTGAACTTTCTCATGTGGCTCTATTTTATGGTTATGATTGTCTTAGAATATCAGAGATACGTATTATGAATTCTACCTGCTGTTACACACCATACGTATGAACAGATATATTTCAATCTCTTCTAATATTTAATCATCATTTACTTTCAGTGAAATTAATAATAATCTTTCCCACAGCTGTGTCACCACATGTCAGTGTGTATGCTAGAGTTCCAAAAATTCATGAAAAATACTAACTTCATCGGCAATAATCTAAAGATGATGATCGCGTATGTTTGTCGAAGTCCAAGTGTCGTGACGAGACACGCTCGAAAATCGACATAACTTTTACGTCAGTGGCAAGTGTCGCGCTACGCTTATTCAATCGACGAACACCGGTAAACGACCGAGAGAAATCAGCAGTGAATACCAAGGATGATTTAACACGAATCTAAGAACGATTAAACAAAAAATTCATTTAATACTAATTGACTAAGAGAAATTTCATTAGGAATATTAGTGCAAGTGCACCGAGCCTATGAATTAACAGAAGGAAGTGTTATTCTGGATGAGGTGTTGCCGCGAGAGGTGCGTGTTCTAGTAGACGGCGCCATTGTTTCTCGATGCGCGCGAGAATCGCTCGATCCAAAAATACACACATCCGCACTGTATGGATTCATAGAACGTCAGAGAGTATCTCCGACGATCTCACATGCTACGTCTACTTTCACACGCGTTAATTGAGAGATGAAAATTAACCCGTAAGAGTCCTAGTTTTTGGTTGAATACGATCTTCTTATGTGGCACACAGTCCCTCTTTACCGCACAGCCATCTTGGGAGAGTCCATTGTCCCAGCACCTAGTAGCCACGTGCGCTTGGGAGCCGCAAAAATTCAAAGATAGAAGAACTCTTCTTACTCGTACATCTAATATTCCTTCAGAAATTTGATAAACCCATTCTAATATTTCCAATTTTTCATCCTATTTTCTTCTCCTCCCTACACGTGGATACTCGTCGAGCCATTTTCTTTACGCGCCCCTTTTCATAATCGTATACTTCTAATGGATGGCTTGGCTACTAAGATGTCTGACTATTAACTTCATACTGAACTCTGGTACAAGTAAAGTCTTGTGCCTCAAGCAGACGCGAGTATTAAAGATATTGCAGCATCATCTTTTGCAGTAATACCATGGAGATATCTCTTGATTAATAGAAGCCAATCAATAACTAAACGAAGATAAATTTTATATAAAAGCGTACTCTGACTTGTTGTACGTCAATATTATCTTTCACAATTTCACGAAACTCTACTTATCGATCTAACTTTACACTCATATTTCAGTACTTGCTGTTGGTAGCATTGATTCGAAACATGTCTAATTACAATACTGAAATATATATTATAAAATTTGATTTCATATTCTTGAAATAGTATTACGAAAATATAATCACGTAGACGTGGTTAAAGAGTGCCAAGCCATGTTCAAGCTGGTTGTTGATCCGCGGCAGCCATTGATCCGTTTCTATAAAGCGCGGCAAGTTCCCGCCATCTCTCTCACTGCTATCGCAATGAGTGTACAATGCGTCCAGCCGGTCTACTCGAGCGGAATATCGAGCAGCGATTCTAAAATCTCTCGCCTTCGTTATACCGAGAAGCCGAGCAAGTGGGACGGCTCATTGGCTCTGTTCCCGTTGTGTTATATGTTCCAATCATTCCCCTTTGATATCAGTCGATTCAAATAAAATGCAGCGTGAGACACACACACACGCCTAGTTTTTCAACTATTCTCCTCCTGTTGACTAGAAGTAGAGCTTGTTCCAACAGGCAGTCAATATATTCAGAACAAGTAGGTTTAAAGTATCGAGTTCACCTTTACTCGTCTAAACTCTTAAGTACTCAAAGCTTAAGAGTTTCGAAGTATAACAGTTATAACTGCGAATGACTTTCACCAAGCAACACACTCGTTGCACCTAATTACTTCTGGTTAAATTGGGAACATGAGACGAATGATTAATTATATTTATTATACATCGAAGAACTTTATGAATTGAAAAGAGTAGTTGAACGATACGTTGATGGATGAGACCTCTTTTTTACAATACACATTGCGTGCATAATGCATCCTGTAAAAATGCATATTACGTGGAAGTAAACAAGTGTGGAGTATTCGTTGGAATGATGCATCGAAGATCTGACTTACTTCAAACAGTCCTTTGAGCGCAGGTGCACACTCCTGCAACGTGAACCAACTAATACCCTACCTCCTTGCCGGCTGTTGCGATGCTGCTAAATACGCGTTATGCACTCTCTCTTTCTCTCTCTCTCGCTCGCTCGCTCTCTCTCTCTCTTGTTTCCTCCCCTGGACGCCCTCTTTGTCCCGCAAGCGTTTACTCCCCTCGCGGTCTCATCGTGTTCCTACCTTGCTTCCTTCACATCTCACCCTTCTCTCTTTGCGTTTCTCTTTCTCCGATCAATAAAATAGCCCGTCTCTCGCGAAAGCTTGTTATCTGCTCAAATTGAGCCGCGGATGCTTTGTCTTCCCGTTTCGTTTTGTTTGTTTTTTTTTTTTAGATCACGCTATGATGCCTTAGCGTGCTTTTAAATTCCCTTGTTGATCTAGGAAATTTAATAACTGATGTTTTGTAATACCTGGTATATTGCTAATGCAGAATATATGTTGAAATTATGTCGTTTTACTGAAATTATGATGGATTATGGCTTTCACGGAGGTTGTAACGCAACTTGGAGAACACGCATTTATGTTTATGTATTCTTGTTTTTAGTTATATTTAACTACCTTTGAATTGTTTAGTAGGATAATGAAGATATAATGAACGAATGTAATATTTATGGCTTTACAGAATTATTTGTGTAACGCAACGTATTACGGATCACATACAAAATTAAAATATTGGTCAATTTTTCATTGCAGATCAAAGAACTGGTACTTGACAATTGTCGGAGTACACATATTGTAGGCTTGTCGGATGAGTTCGATGCATTAGAAACTCTAAGCCTAATTAATGTGGGTCTTACAAGTCTAAAGGGGTTCCCGAAACTTTCCAGTCTGAAAAAGGTAACACGAGTTGCAATAAGTTTAATTACATCATATTAATAATATTACTTTGTCACTAATAATCCTTTTTCAATGCGTTCCAGTTGGAGTTGAGTGATAACAGGATTTCAGGCGGATTAAATCTCCTGCAATCAAGTCCCAAATTGACACATCTCAATCTCAGTGGAAATAAAATTAAAGACTTCGACACACTTCAACCTCTAGTAAGATATATTTTATTCAGACTTTCTAGCAGCTCGCACATGATTATTGAATATTTCATTGATATTCAATAATTATAAAGCTACTAATTTTATTATATCAATTCTTGCAAGTGTAGAATTAATTAGAATCTGCTTTCTTATTACAGAAAGAGTTTAAGAATTTAAAAGGCTTGGACCTCTTCAACAATGATGTAACAAACTTGGACAATTATAGGGAGAAAGTTTTTAGTCTTATTCCCAGTCTTAAGTATCTTGATGGGTATGTATTATTCTTTATATGTATGATATGATGTATTCATGTAAATATATTAGCATTAACAATACAATTTGGGGCACAGGTTCGATACAAATGATCGCGAGGTTGAAGATAGTGAAGCAGAAGATGACGAAGTCAATGGAAACGAAGATGGAGATGGAGATGCAAACGAGGAGGACAGTGAGGAGGGTATGCCTTTAAATATAATATAATTCTAGTGTAAAATTCTCTTTATACTTTCCAGTTTCTTATCTAATTATTAACAATTATAAAATAGTTTCAGATGAAGAAGATGACGATGATCTTGACGAGGCTGGCATAGGTTTGGAAAACGTATACAAGGAAGAGCTTGAGGTAGACTTTGCTAATGGAAATTTTATTATAGACTGTTGAAATAAATATATAAATGTTGCCCCTCGCATGGATAAATTAATATTAAGAATAGGAAAAGTATATCTCGTATCATCATTCACCATTTGAAAAATATTTACAGGGTGATAGTGACGAAGATGACTTTTTATGTGATGAAGAAGAACAAGATGATGACGACGATAATGAGGATGACGAGCAGGATGAAGAAGAAGGTACGAATGTGACTTTTAATGATGAACTTAAAGCAGTTTTTAAGAAATTTCGTAAATCGTTTGAATTTCTCATAATTCCTATGAAGAATGAAAAGTGTCCAAGTAATTTAACATATGATAATAATATATATTTTATTGGGAACTTTAGATTCATCACCCGCCAGAGGGAAGAAAAGAAAGCATGAGGATGGAGGAGACTCAGGCAATTAGAACCCTAAGGAGCAGGGTTCTTAAATTGTTAAATGAGTATAACTTCATACAATAACAACAGTAATCGCAGCGTCAAGTTTGCACCCGGAAACCAAGCTAATTGATTGACCAATAACAGACTACAGTTAGTGGTGTGAACTTATCAGTGTCATTGACTGAAAATTTCTCATGCGGATTAAGACAAAAAATAGTAATTGCAAAAGGGGTGGAATTTGTCCGAGAAGCAAAACGATATGAAACATAAGGGAAAGATAAGGATGACATCAAATAGAGCTGCATTCCAATTTGGCGCAGCACGTTTTAGTTATACTAACAATATTTTATATAGAGTATATAAATAGAATATTAGCGGTGTTGCATAGTGAGTGGAAGATCAGACATTGAAATGCACGGAGAAAGCGTAGATGAAGTTTTTCACTTGATGGAGCATATTTGTCTGTTAGCTCCGGGCGGCCAAATGCTGTGCCACACTGGAATGTAGTTATCGTTAATCAATGCTAAGGTTACATAAGTTACATTTTAAATACATTATTATTGTACTATGGCTAAGTGTAGAGTAAATGAGGAACAACTTTTGTACAGGTTTACACCATACATTTGGGGGTGCATTGCGCCTCTGTGATTTTTGGGACAGAAAATAAAGAGAAAAGTATATGTTGCTCATATACGGAGCTTTTGTATACAGAAACTGTACCAAATGGAAATGTGTCGTACGAATGATAAAACAGACAGCAGAATACACAATTTGTTTTTACAGAGAGAAAAAAGTGTACTTCTAGAGCGAATTCAACGACAGACAAGGAACAATGAATTTGTCATAGGTTTACTTTTTGTTATTCCGTTTTTAAAACATTTCCGATGCGATAATTTTTTATTTATAATCCCATATCAGAAAATGGTTTGGATGGTTGGATAATGACTTATACTATAATGATATCTTGAGATTATTAATGACCGATCAACTTGGTAGGTTCAGTGGAAGAAGCGTAAGCATTTCTTAATGCTATAAATATCAGGATTCAATGATACATCCACCGAGTGTTTTCCAAATACAATTCAGTATTTCACTGTGTCAAGAAGTTAGGAAGAAAGAGAAAGAATGGGAATTTAGTTTGCTCCATTGGAACCACTTCCCACACAGAGACATACAAACTGCATCTGGAAAACAGTTCAACTCCCCTTTGTACCAGAATATCTTACCTAACACGAAAGCTTGTTTAATCAAATTGTAAATTCGCCAAATGTGAAGCTGAATTTAAGGGTGATAAGATTTTTTAATATAGCGATATTGTGTAAATTGTAATATTGTGAGGATCAAACTTCTACGAAACATTACAAGTTTCCCATTATCTTTAATTTCTGTCTCGGAAGTTACCACTGCGCTAATACATCTCATGATGAATAAAGTGCGAAGTAATGAAAAACGATCGTTAATATTATTATTAATATTAAATTACAAATATGGTTTTAAGAGTATGACAATTGCTTGAACTTTGCGCTTTCGCACTTTTGAATTGCACGAAAAAAAAACACGCAACGCGTAAAATTAAACCGAGAGAAGAACCAAGAATTTCGGGAATTGGGCGCAAAAAATAAAAGACGGATCAGACGATATAGTTAAAGATGAGACTGTGGGAAATGGACTACTGGAAGGATTACCAGTTAACTACGTGATCATGAGTATGGATGAGAGTGAAAAATGGAGTGTGTGCACGCGAGGATCGGTTTTGTAAGAAAACACGATAAAACCAAGAAAAAAAAAATGATAAAAACGAGGACCTGGCGCCTCTTTGTCGCCAGTTTGGTTATGGCCTTATCCAATTTTCCAAGACAAATGTATATTAGGTACAATGAGTGTATCACGTGTACAGGTCCAAATTTGTAAATTTCCGATCTGCAATTCGTAATTGCGGCACCACCAATAGCGCAGCAGAAGTTAAATTATACATAAAACGAATCAAATGAAATTATAAATAATTACAGAATCTGCGCGATCCGTAACTCGTACACTTTGTCAATTGTCGTTTTTGGATAGATCCCTTCGATAAGGAAATTTGACCACCACATCCTATTAACAAGTAGATACATACATTACATCTGTGGATTGTCCGTCTGTTCCGTTGTTAAAGTAGATATTTATCATACCATTTGTTTATTTCGAACAACCCTCATCACAATATAAGAAAAATAATTTATTAATAAAACCATTTACAAACCAATAATCTACCGTCTCTAGTGAATACTACATGTATATGACTATATTATTGTGTACAACTACAATACACATCTCCATATGCCTTCATTGTTTTTACTTTTTGTTTAGTAATATTGCGGGCAACGTTCAATACAAAATTCAACATACATATTTCCGACTATTCCAAGTTAATTCATCATCATCGCATTTCATACACACACGTTTATATTTTAATAAAATTTCAAGAACATCCGTTACTGAAATAACTACAAGAATATGATGCTTATTGCCAATACTGTTTAAACTTTTTGTGTTTATTCGTATTCACACGAGCCCGCTTAAAGTCGACTGCCCAGTTTTTTACCATCGAAAACAAAGGAGTAGCCTTCGAAAGTATCGAAGCCAATTCTGCTTTAGTTTCAGTTGGTGTTGAATCTTTCAAGAAGAAAGTATGTTATCGTTGCACGCGCTTCGGGTTTCTCCTATAACAAAATTACTCGAGCCATTCACTTCGATTTACTGTCAAATATAAACTAATTAACGGATCATTCTCCAATGTCATATTTAACCTCATCGATCCTGGAATCAAGAAATGGTAAAACCGTTTTTTCTGAATTTGTAATATTGTAAATCCTAACACAATTACCATATATTCTCTTAACGCATCATTTTGTCTTAGGATTTGTCTTACAAACTAATTATTTCTTTAAAAAAGAATCTTCGTGTTACGTATTCACGTACACACACTATCGAAAGCTAACCAATATGAAATACTGGCACAACATTATCATTCCAAGTAACATCATTTGAGCATCTCGACTACTCCTGCATTACTATTCAGTATGTATCATAACATTGCGACTTATTACAGACATTCAATTTATATATTAAAATTAATACGTTTGATAAAGTTAGGTGTGACAAATTTTTGAATATCGCGCGGTTTATTATGGCTATTTGCACGGCACCGGTAGAGTAGAGGGACGTCCAAGCTTCCGGAACAGAAACCACGTGGCCAGGGTAGCCTGGACCAATAGTCTTGCAGGATTGGAGGAAATTGTGCTTACGTAGAGGTAACTGGGGTGAGGGGAGACTGATACGTCACTGATCGGCTGCCCCCAAAGCGAAGCGCAGACGTTAGAGGAACGGTTGAGGTTTGGCGACCGGCGGGTGCCGATCACGTATGTGACATGGCGTCCGGGTAGAAAGAAAGTTGACGGTTAAATGAGCGTTAATGTTGTTTTTATGACATTGATCAACTGAAAAGGGAACATCCGAAGCCGCGAATTTCCCATAGACACTGGCATTGATGGTAATGCATGCGAGGAAACCACAAAGGATCAGCGATGGGTAGGGTTTCGCCATCAAATGCCCAATCCTGACACAACCAACCTCTACACACTTCACCTCTCATCCACCGAGACCCGTCTGTCCGTTCCGATCGACATCACGGCTACCGCCATTCGCGTGTGATTTTTCTACGCTAGAGTTTTCCGCCTCTTGTTAACTGTCACACGCGAAAAACTCTTGGGAATTCATTCAAGTTGGCTTCTTGTATGTTTTCAGGTACTTCGAGAAGCACCAGGCCCATCCCTATCAGGTAAATATCGGCACTACCACTACTCCATCGCTCCCAAGCAACTTGCTCCGCCACAGAGTGATTATATACAAAACATTTCTTCCGATCGTGACTTTTTTTTCGCCCTCGATACGCATACCCAAGTATAATTGGGAGCGTCCATTAAGAATCCCTTCGACTCTTTCTCCTTTTATCTTGTGCTTTTCGGTGGAGTTCTTCAGACCGTCACCATAGGTCCTTCCTGGGTAATAACCTTATGCTGCCTAAGATACCTAAGAACGTTTTTCTCTCTACTTTAATACTCTGCTACTGTTCTCCTAATAATTTCCTCGTTTTTATCCATTTTTCCCCATTTTTCCTTTGAGTTCGACTCCCGACATTTTTTCGTGTCTCGACTAACCTTAAGTTGTCATGGCTCGTCCATTGTCTATTAACAATTTTCGGGTGAGAGAATTCACTGATTAATGTGTTCTTGCTAATCGTTATTAACTACTGGGCCGTAAATTTCATCTGACTTTTCCTCCCCACCTTTCTCGTCAGTAACTTTTGTTTGTGTACAATTGGGAATTATTAAAATCATTGTAACTAATAGTAACGATCATTTACGAGAATGCATTTAACTGCATAATAATTAATTAAAAGATGTATTCATCAGTATTCATCTCTTACTGACAAGTGTTTGTAGCTTTGTGGTCATAAAGTATGGGGTCCATTGATGTGTCTCAGCCATTTCAACATTTTGGCCTTTGGAGCTTTTGAAATTAGTAATTCGGGGATGATTTTCCTTCTTTTCGCGTTCTCTGTAAAAATGAACGGGAAATTTCATAAGTTTGGATCACTGACCTGTGAAATTTGAGTCAATGGTCACTGAGCTTTGTAAACATAACCTCATTCCATGAAATCAATATTTTAGTATGTACTGACATTACTTGATTGTTGATATAATGATGTGTGTAAGTCATTGCTTACTATCTGCTGTAACTATTTAACATGTCTTGCTGTAATATTGTCTTATTCACCACTTCACACGCATTTTTATTCTTATAAACAGGAAAAAGAAGTAATATCTATTAATTTAGAAAATTGTACCTTATGGTACAAATTTTACTTTCTTGTTTATGATGTACAAACACAAAAGCACCAAAGATACACGTTGCAGAACTTTTGACCATGTTTAAGCTTTATGTTGAATCAAAGTTTTTACTATTTCCAAGGAAAATTGTGAGAAGATACTTCACTAAACAATGGGGTTATTTCTAACTCTTTTAATCTCCAATTAATCACCAATTCCTTCTTTTGCAAAACAATTTTGTGGGCATTGTTACAGAACGCGAAATATAGCAGTTCTAAGGGAGGTTATGCTTCGTCAACAACATCAGGGGATAGCCGGTATGAAGGACGAATGCGTGATTCCCCAAATGGCAACTCATATAGTCCTGCCACAGCGGGTTTGGGTATGGGCATTGGAACAGAAAGGGACAGTCCTCGGAGCTACACATCCAAGCCGTTATACAAGAAGGAGAGAGAAAACAGAGACTACAAGTTATCCTCTTCTAGGGAGAAATATCCTGGTAACTATGTTTCCAACAATCTTGTTGAGTGTTGAAGATTTTTTCATAACACCCTCCAAAGCTAATAAACCAATTGAAAAGTTTTATTCGTTACTTTGTCTCTCTGCTAGGAATACAATCAGGATTTAAATACATGTTTGTGAAATCATATGTAAAAAATGTACATAATTTCTCTTAGTCAAGGCTACTATTTTCAAAATACCTGCTTCAGTATAAAACAGGATTGCATCTTAACATTTTCAGCTGTAACTTGCTTGCTTGCCTATGTGTAGATTGTGCACGATCGCCAAAAGACAAGAGGAGCCGTGAGAGCAGAGACTCAGAGCACAGGACCAATCACGATAGGAGTAGTGGAGAGGTATGCGTATTATAAAGAAATTCACTTTTCTCTAATTAATCTCTCATTTAACTGGCAATTGTGAATAACTATTTTCTATGTCCTTTGTCCTGTACTAAAAATATGTTACACAGTTTAGTCCGTCCAGTGCTGAACACTCATCAATCATATCAATTTTCTTCAATCACCAAGTTACAATTTTATATATTTCTTATTCCATATTTAAAACAATTTAATAATTGTATGCTTGGAATTAGTTTACTCAGAAGTCTTGTATTTGTTATAGATCTTGCATCCCATAAAACTGTCGTCAAATTCCTCACGCGAGTCGTCATCGCAAAGGAAACCTGCACATAATTCGTGCCAGGTAAGTAATAAGATGATGCTTCTAAGATTAATGGATCGAAATTAATTTGTATAAATTTGTATTAAATGTCGTGGAGAATCATGGACTCTTTTATCATTGAAGATACAAAACAAGTTGACAGTATTACTTTAACACGTGGAAGTTTTCTCATTGAAATCTACCTGAAGAGAACGGAGAGAAAATATAGAGTCATGTTTATTCAACGCACAGCTTTGGAAATTTGTATAAATATGTTCCATCGATTCAATTGTTTCCGGAAATTTTAGAACAGTCTGTTTAGGACAAACGCGGTGATGAGCGAGGAAGTGCAATGGAACGTTCGGCCAGGTTCGGTGACTGGTCAGAACATATGAGTTCTTCTGGGAAGAAGTATTACTACAATTGCAAAACAGAAGTTTCTCAGTGGGAAAAACCACGGGAATGGATTGTTCGGACTGATAATCGTCAACGTCAGTCCAATGACTATTCTTCTAGGTCAAGTACGTTTAATGGCATGTAACAAACACCGCAGTGGGCACCCATGGCTCAGTATTATTATTCTCAATGATATTGCATAAGAAAAAAAGAGGCAAATGTTTATCTTTCGATCGGCAGGTTATGACAAACATTCCAACTCGCGGTCGAATAGCAGTACGCGAGATGGTAAATCGACGCGTCAATCTGACAAGCGAGAGTATTGGAGTTCATGCGTTGGGAGTAGTGGAGGTAGTAGTAGGGAAGATATTTCAATAAGGGAAAGAGAAAGAGAAAAGGAGCGCGAACGAGAGAAGGAGCGAGAGCGAGAGAGGGACCGTGAAATATGCAGAGAGGAAATGGGGGTTGAACGTCAGGCCCAAGACATGGATATTTCTCCAGGGGATTCCACCCCAACCTCTGAACCATTAGGATCTTCTGCTCACGATTCACTGCCGCAAGGTCCGGTTCTCCTAGCCACTGGTATGTCTCACGCATGTTCCACTTGCTTTTCTTATCTATGTAAATACCTAGAACATATAACAATCAATTTTAAAATGATACCTTGTAAAATAGTCAGGAATTACTTACAGGCGAATTTTTATGCAAGGAAATAATCTATTTCCATATTATTACACGTAATATATAATGACTCTTATAAAAATATGCGATTTTATGTAGAGAAACTTTTAGAAAAGATGAAGAAATGTAGAAGAATTTATTATCATATCAGTCGTTGTAAAATTACAGTATTTTAGGTAGGAGTATACAAAGGGAAGTAAAGAATGTCTTCTTTTTCTTTTATCGCTAACTTCTACTCTGTATCTAGTTTAATAAAACGACCGCGGAATACAAGCGGCAGTATGGGTATATGTAAATACCCTTTCTCTACGAATTTTAAATAGGTTTCCAGTGATGGGATGGGTTAAAGTGCGTTCTACCTATAGATAACAAATAATTTGTGATAGTAAAAAGTGTACTCTCTCCTTCATAGCATTGCCGCGGCTTACATCACAACCACCGTCGACTCCTCAAACACCAGGAAAACTTAGTTCACCTACACAACAACAAGCAAGTAGTAACGCTCCAGGACCACCAGTTTCACTGGCAAATCTACCAAGATTGTTGTCACAAATAACGGGCAACAAAGAGCAGCCAGATATTACACCGCAGAAGGCTTTACAGACAATCCAAACAGCCATTCTCCTCTCTCGACAAGTAAGTATGCATCAACATTTATGCCTCTCTCTTCTACGGGAAAGCAACGGTTGACAACGTTAAGTGACGATCCCCAAAAGTTTTCCAAGGGATGATTCTATGTTATCCTTTCCTCTGTGACGAACGTCTTCCTGGGATTCATGACAATTATTCTTGGATTATTCCATTTCCTTTGCGGCCTCCCTTAAACCGGGAGGGAAAACCTACAGAGACCCTTAATCACTGCAGATAGTGGACCTTTTATAATTTAAGCGGTGCCGCGTTTGAAAAAATTCATTAATAGATAAATATGTTTTGGTCCATGCCATTTTGCGGTAGCTTGCGTGCCCCACCTTATACGGTTTTTACGGTATTAGCTTTGAAAAGGAGTTCGCCTCTGGATTTTCTACGAAAGTTCAAGTGGCATGTACATTGCGACGTCGGTAGCTCGGAACCCACCTGAAACCGTAGGTCCCCAACGTCGATAGGCAACAGGGGCAACACAAAGTGGAGAGAGACAGAGAGAGTGCGTATACGGGAAATGACGGGGGAGAACACACAACAACAGTTTCAACGACAAGGACGATGACCGCAACGAGTTAGGCACAAATGTAAGAGTCACTACCAACTTCACATCTACTGCCACAGGAGCGTAGGTCGAACAGGCCATGAAAACTGGTGGGTAGCCGCTGAAGCTACCACTGCCTAGAGCACTGTTTATATGTACAATGTGTGAAGACTTTTACTTCTTGTAATTGTCAAATAGCAAGGCAACGTTATAATACTCTCTCCTCTGGGAAGATGGCTCGTCACTTGCTCCAACCAGTCAACTAATTTCGCAGGAACATTCCTGTTTCATTCAGATTTAGATTGTTGTCAACTGTTTTCTATACTGGTTAAGCCTCTCGTGAATAAGATTTATTATATATATTTTACTTTTCATACTTCTTATAACGACTCTCAAAAACTTTGCCATTGCATCCCATGTTTTTTTTTAGCCATTTGCTTCGATAGTTGAATAGTCGAAGATATTTATTTAGTGATATACATCTTTTTAGCAGTCGTCTAGTTCAGATCGTAATAATAGTGGAAACGATGTTATGGTTCCACTAAAAGTTGACACGAGTGCTAACATCGCAAGTGAGGGGCCACCAACTCCAACACATTCGGAGACACAGGACTGCATTGACGCCCGCAAATGTGTGTATCAGCTGTTGAATGCAATATAATAAGCGAAGTGTTTCATTTGATAGACGAGCTGTGAAACACATATTGGATTCTTTATTGAGTACATATGTTATAATTGTATTTCATTTTCAGTAAGTAGTCCTGGAGGCACGAATTCTGGTGTACAAGGTCTGAGCTCATTACAAAGTCTTAGTACATTAGGTTCTCTTGGGAATATAAATAATACAGGTTTACAAGCACTATCGAGGGTACAGCCACCTCTAACACCTTCTTTAACACCATCCCTCGCTAATCATTACCGGGAAGATTTAACGCAGCACGTGCGTGCCTTTCCAGCCGACATCCTTGAAAAACAGGTACTATTACCTTCCAGAATATATGCCAGACTTCTTTTATCCAGTACAAATCACACCTAAATGTTCCACTTTACACTTTTAGGCGCAAAAACTTAGCGAGGAAGCACACACAATGGGTAGTTTACAGTGTACACGCGTATCTGCAGAGTTGAAAACGGCACGGTCGATAGTCAGGCTAACAGAAATACAAGCAACATTGCAGGAACAAAGGTATCAAATATATCAGTATAAATAGACGATGTCATTCAAAACAAATACCAATTATGTATTATCTTTATATTTTGTAGGATATTATTTCTTCGTCAACAAATTCAAACACTCGAGGAGTTGAAGTCCCAAAATTCCTTCATGTCTGATGATTCTTAGTGTAAGGAACTTTATAAAGTAATTATATCTACAATCTACAATTAATTCATGCAGAAAATAAAGCGTAATTATTAATATTCTCATCAATATTGAATAATTAAGATTGTACCTAAATTATGATATGGTGATAGAAGTGATATAATAGGAAAAGTGTGTGCTGCCCAGGGAGGAGTGAAGCGGCTGTTGCGTTAATCAGCCACTACATCATAATAATTAATATTGCAATTAGAATTCTTAAATCTACCTCTCTAGGGAGCGCAAGAGGCCTATTCGATACGCAGACACAACACTACATGTATAGAACACACATCAACTTTATCGGTTTATCAGAGACTAGTAAATTGTCCACATCATCTTATATTATCTATGTTATATACGTGTCAATGTTTCATAACCCAAGATTAAGCGGCATTTTAAGTAGATGAAAAATTTTTGTTGTAAATCTCAGAATAAAATTCGTGCCACAAGTCATAATATTTATACATTCACTGCCACATATCATATCCCCTTACCTTCCCAAAGAATTTAAGCGTCGCGCAAACGCGATCTGCGACACTTCAATATAATTATCCTTTCCAAGAAAAAAAAGAAAAGGCCAGAATATTAGAAATTAGACAAAAATGGAGGGACTTATAATCTAAGTAAAATTACTACTCTTTCAAAACGCCCAATATTTTATTGATAATGTCAAGATCCCCAACATGGAGTACTCATATTTTCTTTCATATAAACATTAAGTTCGACACACGTCATTGTGGAAAAATCATATACTGCCGATGTGTAGCTATTTCCCATCGCTACTTTCATCACTGTCAGACTCAGTTTTCTTGCGTTTCTTGTGCTTTTTGTGTTTAGACTTCTTCTTCTTCTTTTTCTTCTTAGATTTACTGGCATCCCCATCGGATTCGTCCGAATCGCTTTCACTATTGTCAGATACATGCCTTTTCTTCTTTTTCTTTTTTGCCTTCTTTTCTTTCTCCTTCTCACTGTTCTTTTCTAGTTTCTTCTTCAACTCCTTCTCGCGTAATTCTGTTAATGGTGTTACATAGTTTTCATCACTGTCCGAACTCGTACTGCTAACATCTAGCACAACTTCCTTATTCGGATCAACCTTAATAAAGTTTCTACATTGATATGTTAAGTGGCCAGCATAACCACATTTTTTACAGGCTGGCCTTATGTGTTCTTTGTTTTGAGGAATGAGTCTCGATAGAAATTCTGGATCCATCTTTCTGTAAATAACATATGAAGTTAGTGTAATAATTACTAGTATCAATCAGGTAAAGAAGAAATAGTAATGCGAGAAACTAGCCGTATAATTTACATTACACAGTTCAGATTACAATATTTCTATAGACAAAACGATTTGTTATTAAGAACAGTAAACAAGTTGTAAAGGTACTTTTGCACAACTGTAAATGCCTGTTGTTAGGTCACTGATCCCAGAACAGCTGATGCGGGATAGTCAAGCTAATTTAACCAAATTATGAATCACCAAGGTTTCAGTTACTATCGCTAAGTCCTTCGTTCCAGTTGCATAATGCAGTTTTAATGATTAATCAATTGCATATACTCTTACATACAAACCTATCACTTATCATATTACTCTCTAGTAATTAGATATCTGTTAAAAAAATTGTTTACAGTAATGGAACATTACCTAGTTTCTCAATAGCTTTCACAAGTTCATCCACTTGCAATTTGAGCGAATTATCCACATTTTCAGTGGCAAGTTGCGATTCTTAATACATTGTTTGTTATTATAAAATTGATTCTGAAAAACATGTCAGAAAGTAAATGCGAGACTGAACTTTGTGAGAGGAGCTTGAGCGTGGGATAATTGTACTTTTGTAATGTGAATCGGCCTTAAACCGAACCACGCCGGGCTAACTTGTGTGCGTGTTCCTGTCGAAGTTACAGGAGTACAATGTGAGAGTGAGTAACGGATGGACAGTGAACACACACGCATACACAATCATAAATGAGAGACACACAACCACGTGTATTTTGTATCTAGAATCGCCAGGATCATAACTTCAATAAAAAAGACTTTAATGCTTGATGCTTCCCGTGTGACGCGCAGGCAAGAAAGCAGAAATCCCATCTCTCTGCACGTTGATTTGCAGAAAATAAATAACGATGATTCTTGAGAACAAAGGAATTCACGGTAAGCAAGATTGCTCGGGTTTATAACCCTCATTACTTTCGTACATGCAATCCGACATGAAGGAGATCAGGAATAACAGAATATTAGAAGAGATGAACGTTATCGACTTGTTTAAATCGGAGAGATTAGATGTAAAGAGCGAGGAGGATCATTTCAGCGCGGAACAACAGGCTGATTCACAAACCGCGCCGAATTCTGATCAACAAGATACGAAAAATAATGTTCGTTTATTTTTACATACCAATACAAACGTAGAATATCCTCAAAATTCAGATTGTATTTTGGGGAGGAATACTGACACTGCTCATCATTCGAGCTATGGAACTAATCATGTTCCAAAGTCAGGTAAAGCTGAGTTCAATGCTGAGAAATCTAATGATAACACAATGAACTTTACAAGCACAACTACAGTGTGCGAGAAAGATCAATCCGCAAGCGTAAAAGGAACTACGTTGCCAATCAAACGTCAAAACTGTAAAGCTGAATGTGCTGAAACAGCAGTAAAAGTGGAAGTAAACGAACAACCACGATTGGAGGAAAGTAAAGAAACTGTTGTTGCAGTTCCAAACGAAACAGTTGGAACTGCTGATAACAATTTACTAAAGAAATATGACTTCATAAAATCATATATTAACAAAAAATATACAGAAAAGTATGAAGACCTTGAGAAAAAACTAAATGAAGATGATGAGGATGATTGTATTGCTTCTAATACACTTGCATTAGAATCTGAAACACATCCGGCTGGAAATTATGGAGTTTCGCAACAGGAACTGTTGGCATTGCTGAATGATATAGACGATGACGATGTATTAATTTTAGAAAGCGACAGTGGTTCCGAGGAATCGATTCTAGAAGTACCTGTTGCGCCAAAACCACAACCGCCTGTTATAAATTTACAAGATAGCGACGATGAAACAGCGTTTGACAACATCGAATCAGTTGACACGGCTGAAAATCAGTTAATTTCAAAACCTGCTTCGTGTAATCCAGAAACTAGTGGAGTTGTTACAAATCAGCTTACTAGACAAATGCGATGGATCGATAACTGCGATGATTACGTTGATGTTGCATGGGACGAGGAAGATGATATGGTATTAAATTGTACGGGATTACAAAGAGCTACTTCAAGCATCAACCAAATCAGAGAAATGAGTAAATTAGCCGAAAACGAGCAATTATATTCAAGAGTAAACAATGAACCCAGTACAAGTAATAGTAATGATATTACTAGTCAGTTTTACATTGATTCATCAAGAGATAATAGTCAATTGCAATATCTGAATGCTACGGACAATCAAGACATAATAGTAGAGTCTGTGGTACAAAGCAATATTATACCAAAAACTGGTTTACTAGCATATAAACAGGATGACACATCATTAAAGAAAAAGAGACCTCATGAAAATGATCAAGAATCGTCGAATTTTACAAAACAAAAGAAGCGTTCTTTAGAACAACTTATCGAACCCACTACAAGCATGTCGAATGAAAATATTCGGCAAGAATCTACAAATATGTTCCAACACCATCATTTATCAAATGATTGGCCACAGGGTCAAGAAAATTTTGATATGCAAAAAGTTCAAAGCGCAATGTCTAGTAAGTTTGTTTCTACCAATTTCCTACTTTTATATTTATATGTTTATCCTATATATTTCCTCCCTTTTTTATACGAACTCAAGTAAGTAACATTGACAATAAATTGTAGGAGATCCAAGACGTTGGGCTATTTTAGATGAAGATTTAATGCCTTGTCCGAGGCGTCAAAGATTTTGGAATATTAGGTGTACCATTTGTCAGGAAGATGGTCATATACGTCAAAATTGTCCAACACCCAGAAGACTACCGAATTGTCGTATATGTGGTATTACTGGTCACATAGACACTCGTTGCCCTGACAAAATGTGTCTCACGGTTGGAGAACAACTATCAGTAAGTGTCAACGATCCATTGGCAGATATTACAATGATTTCTTTTACAGTGTGGGAAGAAGCAAGGAACATTCAGAAAAACTTGCGAATCCTGTAGGATATTGTACTGTAATATGTGTAAAGCTATTGGGCACAAATTATCAGGATGTCCCGATTTATGGAGACGTTTCCATCAGACAGTAAGCAGCTCCTCATTAATTTAAATGGGATAAGTTAAGAGCTGTAACTAAACGTTAACATTATATCGCACATTCATCTGTAACCAGTGATCTCTCAGATCTATTTCATATCTTTGCTATTCATCACCATTTCAGTTGTACTCCAATTTACAGCTGTGATTTGTGCCAAACTGTTTTACGATCCTGTTCTTTTACATCGTGTTCGCTGTTTCATATTATCTCCATTGTTCCAGACTCAATATTCGGAAATCAATGTACCACAGAATCCTGCTGATGTAATGAAACCACCGAATCTTCTAGTTTGCTGTAATTGTACCAAACGTGGACACGATGCATCAACATGCAGAGAGTATCGTTGGTCGCAACACTTTGCTACTCCTGCATTTGTATCAAACTATATCGACGGTCCACGCTACATTTATCCTCCACCTGTGAATGTTGAAGTTAACATGAGAAATACTACGCAGTGTGACAATCAGGAAAAGAATTCCACTCACAAGCCGGTAAACACTGCATCGAAAGCAGTAGAGAATGAAAAGTCGAGGAGTTCGGCACCAAGCGAGAATAAAGGAGAGAAGGAAACAGTTTTATTTATCACTGGTTCGTTCCATGGTGATAGGCGTCAACAAATTATGGCGAAAATTTCGAAACGCTGTGGACTATACGATATTTCTGGTATAAAAGAGGGCCGAGTGAAACCCAAATTTTTAAAAGCTTTATTACAAACCGTTAAGTTTGAAGTGAAAATTGTATCTTATGAAGATGGAACATTAGTGTTAACAGTTGCAGCAAACACTGAACATTCAATGTATCTATATAATCTTATTCGTCATTGGTTGCAACTACAAGGTAGAGACAAATTTAACTCGATATTAAGTCATCTGCCAAAGAAGAAATCCGTTATGCTTGATTTATTAGAGACCAAGTTACACGAACTTGGTGAATTCTTTGAACCCCAGCAAGTATTAACAGAAATCAAACAAATTAAGAATCAATCAGCTAATATTAAAGATTCTGCTGCTCGTCGCGAAGCAGAAAAGAAATTATTTCAGCTACAATGTAAACTTGTTCGATTTCTTCAAACTAAGCCACGTGTAGCTAATCCAGAAACAGCGGTGAGAAAACTTATCACCGAATTACGAGGTTCGAAAGAAAGTACTGTAAATCCAACATTATATTTGAAGATTTTGCTCCTTTATAACAAAATCTACAGGCCTTACATGCCACCAGATCTTGAAAAACACATAGCAAAAGATGTGCGATCCAACGGAAAATACAATCAACGGAGATGGGAGAGATTTACAGAAAATATTGCGACTATTAATAAACAATTAGCGAATGAACATCAAAAGCCAATTGAGATTAGACATTATAATACCGCTGGTATTACGCGTAATTATTCAACTACTGTTCAAAGTGTCTCACATCAAGGCAATGAGAGCTCATCCTCTAGTGTAAGAGAACCTCGACGAGAGAGAATATTAACTCGAAATTATGCGAATAGATTATCACGCGATACTTCAACAACTTCAAGTTCGTCATCAGTCATCCAAGCAGAATCCGACTTAACATCTACTGTCCAGATCCATGATATTCTAGAGAATTTCCCTGGAGAATATGATCGTTCAGAAATTGAGTCTGACAATTTACCAATTGTCCCGCATGTACTGCCAGATATTTCTACTTCCACGATGTCTACTCAGCAGGATAATACTTTGAGTAACACAGAAATGCAAGTTCCTCAAACAACAGATCAGTCGGAAAACAGTGCCAGCATTATTGATGTTAGACTTCAATCTGACACTCCTCAGAATACTACCAAACAATCATCAAAGAATAAGAAAAAGAACCAAACACAACTCAATGACCCTGCAAGTTTGGAAAAGGAAGCTAGAGTAAATCGAGGAACAGAACATTTGGAAGTCTCTTCTAATACAACTGATGATAGATTTCAGTCTGAAGTTCCTCAATGTTCTCCCAAACAAACATCAAAGAGTAAGAAAAAAAGCCAGACATCATCAACCGACACAGCAACTTTGGAAAAGGAAGCTAAAATGAATTTAACAACAGAACATTTGGAACTTCCTCCCAACACTACTGATGTGAGACTTCAGTCTGAAGTTCCTCAGTGTTCAAGCAAGCAAACATCAAAAAATAAGAAAAAGATTCAAGCACCACCAGTGGAAGAACCTGAGAATTTAGAAACTGAAGCTAAAGAATTAATTCGAACAGCCCTTGAATTTGGAATACCATACATAACTAAGCCTGCAATGGACATTGAAAGAAGGCTAAAAGATAAGAGTATAGAGCAGAAACATATTACAGTGCTGCGAAAGTTAATTAAGTTAGAGAGGAAGCATCAGAAAAAAGTAAACACAGTTTTAATGAAATAAAGTACTGGTTTTTAACTGACTTCATATTTCTTCTAAATAGAAATGAAACTTTTCTGTTGTACCTAAGAATCATAAAGCTTGGGTTGAATATGAATCACATTCATATGTAAACTTGTGCCGAATGAAAAGTTAAGAAAACCTGAACGAACTATAACTGGATTACAGATTACATTATAATTTAATGTACTCCAGGGCTTTTTTAAATACATGCCTAGTGTATATCTCTTGTAAATAAATGTTAAGAATATTTTGCATAATAATTAATTAACCTGTGACACTATTCATTATTATTTTCTATCCCAAGCATTAAACAGACATATCTCCTAAAACTTTAATACTCGCGAACAAAAACCACATCGAATATTCAATGGTATAAAATTAAAATATATATCTCTTAAATAAACTTTTTATTCCAGTCATATTGCTAGAGCGTACTATTTTATACATAGCAATACAAAGCTTCATATTGAAATTACACCTGAGACAAAGACACTAATCAGGAATGAGTATTAAACTCAAGAGTAAAAAACAATTGACATCAGATTCAGGACTTTAGCAGTTTACACTCCTTCAGTAAAAGAATAACATTTTATTCTAGATTACCTTAAAGATATTGTTTTACAAAGTGCCATCAAAGAACCTCGACTCTGTCAACTGTATACATGTACATTCTGAATACGCGTCCTAGATCTATTTCTAGGTAACGAATTGATACCGGTGACAATGAGAATAATACTATAACTAATCTTTCATTATTTCTTCATCGGCGGCGGTCCTCCCATCGGAGGTGGTGGTCCGTTCATAGGTGGCCTCATAGGTCCCATGGGTCCCATCATTGGTCCCATTGGTCCCATTGGACCCATCGGACCCATCATAGGTGGTCTCATACCCATCATAGGTGGCATCGGACCATGGGGACCCATCATCATAGGCCCGCCAGGACCCATTGGTCCACCAGGATGCATGCCAGGCGGAGGCATCATACCAGGTGGACCTTGCGGTGGTACTCCAGGTCGTGGTCCCAAACTTGGTGGTGGTGGTATCGTTGCTCCCTTATTCGTAGCAAATGGATTTGATGCTATCTTCCCTGCTTTGAACGCTGCTGTTGTAGCATCTATCAAATGCTGTGCTTGCTCCTCCATCCATTTTTGATAGAAATATTTCACATTGTCTTTGTGCTTTCGACCTTGGCAATGCGTCTTTCGAACACTTGGTGAATCGTGCGTGAGATACGTGTCACAATAATCACAGTAGTACTTGGGCATTGTTTATGTCGCCCGGTTTCTTGTGATTGTAGAAATTCTTCGAGGTTTGTCTATGCACACGTGTACCAGATTCACTGCTTATTATATTGCGGAACATATAAACTTGGCAGAATTGTTAGTTTTGTGCTTTCTCTGGAGTTTAAACACCATTGATGCTTAGATAGGTTAAAGTACATGTATATATAGTTGTTGATACATGAAGTGATATCACAATGCCGCCTTATGGTCTGCTCAACGTGCTTCCTTAACTTTTGTTATGCTTGTATTTCTGATTCAAGATGATATGTCATTTTTGTATTAGATGTATTTTCAGTCTTGTAATTTTATCGAGACTAGCAAGACACGTTAAATGTTAAAATTAATTTGTTGATCTAACAATCGACTATGTATATATGTAAATTATATCGATAATGGTCGTCGAGTGTTAGTATCGATATCCATGCCGAGTATTAACGATATCAAGTTCTCCGCCTTTAGTCCATATTGCTCTCGTTACTGTTTATATACCTATGCCACGTATTTTTCCAGTTCAAGTGACATAAAGTGACTTCCGACAAAATATTAATCTTAATGTTCAAAAGTTATTCGGCACAACTAATCTGAAAGGTTGCATTGTGAGAAATGGGATCTTCTCACAGTGTCGAGATTCCCGGCGGTGGCACCGAAGGCTATCACGTATTAAGGGTACGGAAATTTGCGAGAGTTTGCAATTCATTGAGAACATGATTGAATTATGTATTACTGCAATATTTACATGCGCGAGTAATAATGATAGAAAAATTTCTTTAATAAAACGACACATCGATTCTGTGTCGTTGGCATTTCGTAGTTGTCGATAACTAAGATACACTCTCTTCCATATATTTCAGTACTTATTCTTTTCAGAAAATATATTCTACAGAAATATAACAATTCATTATAACAGTATATTACATAGAATGATTATACATTATTAAGTTTCAAGCTAGTTTCTAAACTAAAACATATGGATAACTTGGCTCTGTCTAAAGTTAAAGTATCATACTTATGTACTGCAATCTATAATCATAGGTGCAAGAAGGATCGCCGGGGCAGAAAGCTGGACTGGAGGCATTTTTTGATTTCATTGTTGCCATTGGCAATACACGCTTGGTATGTTGTCTTTTCTATTAAGATCGATCCATATGCATTTCAAATCATATCATCTCGTTTCACATGAATATTCAAATAATTTTTTATTTAGGATCAAGATAATGATATGTTAAAAGAGCTGCTTAAATCAAACGTCGACAAGGAACTAACAATTACAGTATACAGCAGCAAGACTCAATCAATAAGGCAAAGCATCATTGTCCCAAGCTTGACATGGGGTGGCCAAGGTTTACTCGGTGTTAGCATAAGATTCTGTTCTTTCGAAGGTTCCAATGAAAATGTCTGGCATGTTCTTGTAAGTATAAATATCAAAACTCTTCGAATATGTTAAATATCAACTATTGATATTAATAAAATATGATTCATAGGAAGTACATCCATCATCACCAGCCGAAGCAGCTACTCTCAAACCGTTTACGGATTATATTATTGGCGCTGATTCTGTACTGCACGAATCGGAAGATTTATTTACACTAATAGAAGCGCATGAATCTCGTACATTGAAGTTATACGTATACAATACTGAAGATGATACATGTAGAGAAGTTACAATTGTACCCAATAGCAGATGGGGTGGAGAAGGAAGGTAAGTTACCTTTTGATTCAAATGCACAAAGAATAAGAACAGTCTACTTGAATTATACGAAACTTGTAGCTTAGAAAGTTTACTCATTAGTATGTTATACTTACAGCCTAGGTTGCGGCATTGGATACGGATATTTACACAGAATACCAATTCGAAATACGCACGATCACAAGCAAATCAAAACCTATATGGTAAGTATTTCCTAAGTTAATTGGAAGAAAGACTTAATAAATGTTAACACAAACTTGAATTAACATAACTATTTTCCTTAAGCTTCCAACAAAAACTGTTGCAAACCCATCGGCTCAGAGAAGTGTTCCACCAACTAGTAGTAACATGGTTACAAATGTATCTCAAGGATTTTCTATTCCACCACAATATATGGGCCAGCAAGAAAGTATGCCTGCTGTCGAGCCTGAGATCGCAACGAAACAACCGGTACCAGCTGTACCCAAGATGTATACTCCTCCGCAGTTATCTCCTGCTATGGCTGGAGCATCCACAACAACGAGTATAACAAACAATGCATTGACAAGCCAAACAACCATCAATATGATGCCAGGTAAGTTAATTATAAACATAGACAAGTATTTCTAATTAATCTCTACTTTGTCGTTCCATTCCTCCTTTTTCCATACAGGTAACGAAGCAGCGGCTCATCAAGATACACCGAATATACCTGGTATGCCAGCCTATTCACCTTTACCAACAGCTCTGACGAATGTGAAAATTGGAAACGAGCCTAGTTTGCCCACAACTCTACCAAGAGATTATAATACTCTCCAAGGCAGTGGGATGTCAACATTATCGTATGGAATGCCGCAGCAACAAGTCGTAACGACACCGATTTCCTTACCAGGAATGCCTCCAATTACAGTCAGCGCTAGCTTGCCTCAAAATACTTCTTTATATGCTTCTATGATACAAGACAACCAACTACCTGGTGTAACCGAAGTCATTTCTCCTACAGTAACAACTGCTCAGTAAATGAAAGCTGGATCGCAGTATCCATACATGCTTCTCTTCCAGGTTACATCTTGGAATGGGTATTTGAAAGAATTGAAATAAAGCGAAAGCATAATATGTATGGAAATCCTAAAATATTGTTTTATGTTATGCATTTATATTTGCATAATATATCAGAATAACTGTTCAGTCGACTTCCAGAAACTTGTAATTTTTACATCAGCCGCAAAACAAGTTATTATTCTGTAAATAAAAGATTTAAACCGCTGCTCGAGCAAGCGGCATTTAAGTAATAATTGATGTAGGTGTAGTGAAATAATATTCACTTTCCAGTTTCGCTATTTTTATGAATATAACACCCTGTGAATAAGCCTAGCAATTTCTTTATAATTTAAGTGATAAATAAATTTATAATGATATCCCTTTAAATATATATTATTTTTTTTTAGTCACTATAGAAGAAATTACTCATACGCATTTAGGATCATTTACAGTGTTATCGTTGTGAGTTTTACACAAAGTATTATACTTTATGGACTTTACTGATACTCTCTTTCTATGTACAATCACTTTTATTGCATTCCATTGACAGAATTACATGGGAGAAACATTACTAAGGAATTCTGATAAATTATATGCACATTTGGAGCGATTCGCATCAATGATTTCCCTTGCTTATACAAAATTTGTGTATATTTAAATAATTATTTCCGTACTGCCTAATTCTTCGTCGGATGGAAGAACAATTCGTGCTGGATCTATGAAATTAGGATCTATCAAAGGAAGGTTATTTTCTTCTCTGTAACGTAGCTGTAAGAATGCTTCACGTTGCGACCAATGTTTCAAATCGATATCAGGAGCATATGCCATAGCTACTCCACCGGTGATAAGAAAAAGTGTAATAGCACAAAACATTGCTGCATGCATATAATGCCGATCGAGTGCTTTCGATTGTTTATCGAAACCATAGCTGACCCATGATTGTTGATATTCTTTTAATTCTTCATATTTCCCTACTTCCTTCAAGTCTTGTAGTAAGGCTTTCTTTCTGTAAGAATCGTGGCAAAGCCTTGTTGGATTGTTTTGTTTCGGTAAGAAACGTGACAGTTTAAGGCTCCTTGCTCCTTCGCGAGCAAGTCGAACAAGTGCTGACATTTCGCAATATAAATTATTGGAGAATCCCGCTTTCTTATGATTTCTCTACTGCAAACTGCCCTGCAAGTAATAACAATACGTAGATCAGTGGGTTAGTATTCCCCTTGTGTTAGTTAATATTTAGTTCGAGTGTGAATGTCATGTTGTCAAGAAATGATGATAATGACAAAGATCGAATTTTTTTATGGGCGCCTCTTGAAATGAGTGGTTTTCCTTATTCGACATCTATTTAATAAAAACTTACTTTATTACACAATATGAGTTTAATTCTGCATTACGTCGGGGTTAGCCACAGGCACTATTGACATATATACACATGTACCGTTCCGAACAGTTACGTATTGTATAGTTTTCACTATTATATTTTGCTATGCTTCCACTCTGAACATAGTCATTAGTTGTAAGAAGTAGAATACTTCCACGCCAGAGTGCGTTGTGCGTCAATTCTGAATAAGAATATAAAACCGCGTAATTTGAATTTGATATACTTTTACACGCGTACATTTTCTGAATAATGTTTCTTGTACTTTTTAGAATGCATATTTTGGGACCTACAATTATCATACATTTTAATACTGTCTATTACCGATGAATTTTTATTTATCAGTAATTCATTAAAGTTACAGTTTCTGTATAAACTAAATATAGAACAGCCACACTTAGACTTATTGAATTTGTTTATTGTTATTTGTGATCATGTGGTTTCGGGCATTTTTCGTTGAATTTCGTTAGACAGTATATTCTGACAGAATGCAATCACACGTCGAATTGTACGACATTAAAACATATTATGCTAAAGCTTATATCGGAAGTACAGGAATGCTTTGAGACTCGGAATGAGTTTAGGTATGAATGAATGTGACACTAATAAATCTATATCTGTATCAACAGTTTGTTGTCACAGCCGAGAAGTATATCCTTTCAATTTCAGCATTCCATATGTGTGTTCGTCGATTAAAGAAAAGATCGATGTGTAGTACCTGTAATGTTACATTCACAGCATATACAATGAATTGGCAAAAAAAAAAGAACGTAGCACCGTCTCAGCACCTTCTAAGAAACTGAAAGTGTCACAGGTAACCGAGCGCATCAGTGTATTTCGGCAATGTCTTTTTATGGCGCGTTAAAAACTCGGATGAGAGTTTGTTTTTTTTTGTCTATGGGAGAGGCCACGGTAATCCCGAGAAATCCACGGGACCACCCAAGCCAGCATCTGCTTCCAAGAGACTCATTATTACTGCCATTGCTGCTTCGTCATTCCCATCGGATGGCAGTGGATTTGGTGATTCACTTATCGCCGAGCCACTGATAATATTCATCATGTCTTCATCAGGTGGTGGTCCTGAAAGGAAGGAGATGTTACGTTGTGCGCGACATATAATTTGAGAACTCGGTAGTGATTCTGCTTGAGCCTATACAAGAAAGATATATGTCTCGTACGACAAACTATTACTTAGCTATTATCGATCTGATTGCTGGATTCGAAATCCACTAAAGTAAACTCTTACACACAGAAAACATAGACAGCAGATTCCGAGACTAACGCAATAACACTGCCAAAGATATTATGAATCTTTCATTTTTACCGATATCGCATTGATTATACAGTTTTTTAAGAGACCATGCATTCCATATAATTCATTGTCGCGCGAATAATGTAATGATTCAAGACTAAGGTGTGAATTGAAAGTTCTACTTTAGAAGGTAAATATAAGGCTTCATGAAGACAAATTACTGCATTGCCTTCTGGATTCAATAGATGAACATTATTATAAAGATTTCTTTTCTTTCTTTTAATCTAAAAGATAAATCATACTCAATTGTCATGCATTACGGAATAAAGTTTTAAGCCGAATGATATATATCAACCAGGAGGCAAAGCTGTATTAGGATTTTGTCTGAGTTTTTATTCTCTTCTGATAAATCCGGCAATCGCACTACACACCAAGAAACGACTCCTTAGAGACAGTAATAGCTATGACCTTGGTCGTTCGCGATGCTATTCAGCTGCACACTGTTGGATACATGATTGTACGGCGGTGTTGGATTACTGCAATCGTTGTCACTCCTTACTCCTCCCTGAGCACTCTGCTGAGCCCTCTCCAGCGACAGTGTTGCTGCCTGTAATTATCGAAGAAACCATACCATATTATGTTATCGAATGTCAATTCATTTCTTAGTTCGAAAGAAAACCGAAGTAAACTTTCTGTAATAGATAATACAAATTATCTAGGAATACTCACTTCCGTATTCAGCAAAATAGGTTCCCCTCCAGGTCCTGAATTGCTGTCCGAGGAAGAATCTTCTCCCCGCCTTTGGAGATCAAGGACCTTTTCCGCTATTTGTCGACCGATTTTACTTACTTCAACGTGACTTGAAATAAATCTTTCTAGTCCGCTGCTACCTATTAAGCAAATTATATGTTTACTTAGATTCTACATATACGTTTATATGTATATAAGAAGATAATGATTTCTTACTTTGATTGAAGTAGTCGTAGTTGCCCTGAAGACCAGAATCTTCCGGTTTATTTCCGCTCGCAGAGAGAGGACGCGATTCGGATCTGGAAATAGAATAAACTTATATAAATAAATCGCTCTATAAAGACACATTTTTATATATTCGAATATATTAATTGTAAGGTGTTTCACTTACAATGTTACGCAATTCTTAGCTATTAGATGTTCTATATCTTTCGTCCATGGATTTCTAAAAGATTTCCACTCGGATTGTAGTTTCACGAAATTCGCTCCTTTACTTCTGAATCTGTACACCTAAAATAATGTGTAAATTCATTATAAAAGTAGAACTTTTTCACTGTAATTATAACTTCTTTATAAATTGGAAAAGGTATTATAAAATAATTGATTACTTACTTGCGTGGTAACACGCTCGCAAGCTTGAAGAGCAGCTTTATGCGACTCTGCCAAGTGTGGAATATCATCGTGGTGATAGTATTCATACATACTAGTGCCGAGAAGTTCTTGCGGGAGAAAGCCTAGTACTAAAGTTGCTCTGGAATCAAGAAGAATCCCCATACATTCGACTGATTTTCTACACATACCACTGTAATAGAAGTTCCGCTGACCTTTGATCGACGAATAGAAACTTTCCATCCATAGCATGCCTTGAAATGAACATGATAGGTCTGAGTCTAGGTTTCCTAGAGAAGAAAGATGACGTTGAAATTCCTGTTTGCGCTCGTCCAACTGCAACTAAGCAGGACAAATTGCAGGCATCTCCATCTCCATCAGTTTCTTGCTCTTCGAGACCAATTTTCGCTTGGTTTTTGATTTTCGTTTGAGGCGCCCATGACTTCAAGTAACCCGTGCATTGAATCACACAATACTTCCAATCTGAAAGTGAAGAACAATTTGAACGTTTTAATACTTCATTTATAAAACATAAGATATTAACGCTTGGATAGAGAACTATTGTTGCATTTAATTACAAATCGCCTCTATAAGATCTGATTAACATTAATGTCTTTCAATTGTACGTAGAAAGAATAGAATTAGGTGCATTATTATTACAGTGAAGTTGTGCCTGACGCTCAATAAAGAATTATACGTATAAAATATGGGACAGAACGCCCCTTAATGATCGATAAGAAATTCCGTGCCTTTCTCTCTCTCTTTCTTTCTTTCTTTCTTTCTTTCTTTCTTTCTTTCTCTCTCTCTCTCTCTGCGACTGCCACTCGAGGAAGAGTCAATTGATTTAGGATACGGAGCGCCATTAAGTTCTTTATATTTGTCGCAAGTTACACTTACAATGGAGTCAGGGGCGAACTGGACATCCGGAGAACCCCTATCCATGGAGAACCACCACGTCTGCCGGTCAGTTCATGCGCGAATATCAGCTTTTTCGTTTTCTACCGAGGAATCTGGAATCGCCGACCCTTAGGCCAGACTGCGATCCACTGGTACTTCAACCGAGGGTAGAAGAAGAGTCAGATATTACTATTGCATCAAAGTTAAACACAGTGAACTGCTTAAGTTATAAGGCAAATGATGCAAAGTGTGTGACAGCCACAGAAAGAGGATTTACCGTTTGCAGAATGTTCGTCGCGTTTCCCATATTTATTAGACACCTTATTATATGTATATAAATGTATTTTTCTCGGTGACATAATGCTTAGTCACTTGAGTAAGAAATTAAGTGAGTTCAATTCAATTTTGCAAGCAACAGTAATGTTAGAAAGTTCCCTCTCTTTTCAAGCACGCGTCCTTTTCTCTTGTCTTTCTTTGTTGTTGTGTTTAGTTCTCTTACGAGAAACATGTACCTACCAACATTTTGCTGCTTTTTTCGCTTGTGACATCCACTTGCCATGTCAGCTTCTTCTTTCACTTGTAATTCCGTAGAACGATTTGCATCTACTTTCCGCTTCATTCGACAAATGAATGAACGCCGGGCGCCTGGGCACAGCCTTGATACTGTTAACAGAATTTAATGTGTTATTTTTATTGTTATGATGATATATAAATAATGAGAATGATTGATTGTTCATACTTTTAGCATCGACCAGACGTTTCCGTGGGAATAAATCTGAAGATGATAATTGTTCTTTCACCTTCGTAACATCCTTCGGATGCAAAATGTCAAACCAGCTTTGACCTAAAAGGTCGCTCTGTAAAGTAAAAAACCAATTTGAAAATAATTCGAAAATTGTATCCAATAAAAACAATAATAAATGATTACCTGGGAATAATTTAATGTTTCAGAAACTGATTCTGATACGTAAAGGAGTCTGCCTCGATCGCATCCAACCACAAACACGAAACCTTCCGCAGCCTGTAATAATACCATTTGTATTACGAATCATAAACAATCCTCCTTAAAATTCATAGACACACTCGTTATTGTCTATAATTCGATTGACAAGTTGCATAGTCTACTTTGAATTTTAACATCTTCGCGTGTCTACAACAACGTACATTTTTTAATGACTCACTTGCAGAATAAGTGTCTTCAGCTCCTGATCACTTAAAAATGCTGGCTTATAATGCCCTTCCGTGTAGGAAGTAACTGCTCCGAGAATAGTCTTAAGGTGTTGGACGGTCATTCGCAGTACTGTTAATTTGTCAAGTTTCCGTGACATAGCGTGACACATTGGCACAAGAGCAGCAAGCTCTGTAATATAAGTATTCATCTTATCTCTCCGTCGCTTCTCGATTTCACTATGATTCTGCCTGCAACAACAATTTATTCCACACCAATTATAGACAATCATTTCATAACATAATACACCAACAAATCCCAAACAAACCACTATAATACTCACTTTTTATTATCATCATTTGTGCGGACAGATTTAACATCGTCTCTCGAATCATCCAAGAGGTCACTGCCCTCTCTAAAACATATGAAAACCCCTAATAAATCACCTAAATCAACAACAACAACAACAACAACAACAACAACAACAACAACAAAAGCATCAACAATTACTTACTGACAAGAGAGTTTTCGTTTTTGCGATGCCAATGAAATAGCATCATCGGGGCTGTCAGTTTTCTGTGTAGGAGTAGCGGAATGTTGATACTGATGTGGATGTTGATGTTGATTCCCATGAGAATGATGATGATGATGATGATGATGATGATAATGATGGCCGGGGGTGGGTGCCTGGTCGGGAATCATTGCGGTTGAGGATGTCTCCATGTGCCGGGGCTGCTCGGGCCCCGTGACACTTGTCTCGCAAGCCTTTCCAATAACAGCGGAAACCGCCACCGACAAACCAGGATCGCAAGGGTTGCTTTCGACGATCCTTGGCGTAGCAGCTGATAAATTCAGGACGAGTTTATTAGCAGCTCGGCTATCACCTATCCCAGTCAATCTACTTGAGATGAAAGCGTCCCTCTGGCTTGATGGGCTGCTGAGACTCGCAACATTTAAACTCCTCCTGGTGCTGGCGGGGGTTGGAATCGGAGTGAAATCTTCACCAGCCCCCGCCGGTCTTCCACCTGCTTCTATCACCCCCCCTCACCCTCCTTAAGTCCACCAAGCGAGCTATTGTGAACCACTTCCTGTAACAAGAAATTATCATTTGTTAATTGAACTGTTAACGTTAAATATTAGATATTCAACCCTTAATTATTATATCTCTTTTTCCTTGTAATACTATATTTAATAATGCAGATTATAGATTTTGTCACTCTGATTAACATGATGTATGTAATCGCACTGTTGTTACGACCATCATGAATTTATCTTTCGTATGATACATATCAGCATCTGTTCTGAACGGTTCTGCTTATGCTAGTGCCAAGATACCATGTAAAAGTGGCTTAGTCTTCTCTTAGTAGTTGGTACATTTCGTATTATGATCGATGCAGCAACAGTCGAAACTTGTCATTCCCATTCAAAGAGACTGCACTGGTAATACACGAGAAACTTATTAATGGAAACAGGACATTACGCCTGCTTATGCATAATGGAAAAATAGTCCGGCGAGCCAAGCGAAGACATTCGGAAATCGTCGGAATACTAAGAAGGTTCTAGTGATTATCGCGCAGACGAATCTGGATCATCCAAGGTAATCAAATACTCTGATGTATTCTAATTAATCTATATTTTATATACTAATATTAAAATATCAAATTAAATTCTTCTACTTGCAACTTATAATTTTACAAAATTAGTAACTTAATAAACTGTTGGAATCTTATTTTTTAGTCGCATAAAGATTTCGATCTGATAAACATTATTACAGGTGTTGGAAAGTATTGGTAATTATTTCTATCTTTGCTGATTTTAGAATGCTTTTCTGGGGGGAAATAATGTTGTACTACTTTTGAAAACAAGTGCTAACCTTTTAGCCTGCCTAGTCATGTTACTCGAGACTGTGACTGTTACTCTAATCGATGAATGAACCATTCAGAAAGATGAATGAATAGAACTGGCGTTCTTAAATTGTTATCTGTAGCGCCAGGTAATTCATCCTTCATGAGCTCTATTACCTCACAATGATCCTCGTTATCTGAAAGTTACAAGTGTACAGGAGGCAAATTTTCATCCGTTGTTAATTAATTAATTTATAAGAGATAAATGTATCACTCGAAGAATTATACAAAGTGTTTCATAATTAGTAATTAAAAATACGTGGAAAACAGGAAAAAGTCTGAGAATAATTAATTAGATATTTATGTATTAATGTTGTGCTATAATCAATACATATTTTGTTATTTATATTTACTATCTGGAAGAATAAAAACGCTATTGAATAATTCCTACTCATTTTTACTGCACGGCTGGGAATACAATAGCGCATTTACCGTCATATGTGTACATATAAATATATCAACTCAACAAGGGGGATGAAGCTTCAGAAGGCTTCACATCTCCCACAACTCAACCCCTACGATTCTATTGTGATTGTAAAAAATGAGGAGAAAGATTTTATGAGAATAAATTAGTACTATTTCTTATTAATGAGGAAAGTCTGAATTATCTTTGAATACATAATTATAATAAAGTCTACAAAAATATATGAATATGACTCTTAAAAACTTTTATTTCTTCTTTATACAGTCTTGTTATGTTCAATCATCATAGACATTTCTTAGGTGTGGTAATTTCGAGAATATTTTATTAATAATTCATTAAAGTTTTTTAATATTCTCGTTGCAGATCAATATATATATATATTGCATGCTAAGTTATGTCTTCACAGAAGAAATATTCAGAACCTTTTTATCAGTTGTTATCACCCTGTTTGTTGATCTGCAACGAGAATATTAAAAAACTTTAATGAATTATTAATAAAATATTCTCGAAATTACCACACCTAAGAAATGTCTATGATGATTGAACATAACAAGACTGTATAAAGAAGAAATAAAAGTTTTTAAGAGTCATATATATATATATATATATATATATATGTATTGGGTGTGCATGCACTTTAGCGACTATCATCAGCATTAATCATTTGCCGTCGAAAGTTCAGTTAGAACTCATAATGCGCCAAGTATATAACTCGACATTCGAGTGCAAAGGATTAATGGGGTGTTGCGTGACCGATCATCAAGGGGACACGCGTCAAAGGTAACGTTTAATCATGTTAATAAACAAAGGTATTTTTAATTACGTAAATACATCATTTATCCTTTCACATGATTTAAAGAAAAAGTATGATTGAATTAATAGAAGAAAATGTAATTTAAAGATACATGCAAGCTTTTTATGTGTCTTGAATAAATAAATACCAGTTTTGAGAAATTTTGAAATTCTTATTGTACCTTAATGCTTGATGATGTTCGATGATAGATTTCAAAGCAATGCAGATCCTCCACGCGCCTTAGAATTAGGCAAAAATCAGCAAGCACTGTCGAAATCATGCACATTGCCACTAATACACTCACTAATATTCACTAAGGGTAGTAAAATTCGCATTATGCAATTTACACACTGATAGAAATGGAATGTTAAATGATCCTTGTGATTGGACACTTTCTCAGTTGCAACACTATCACAGAATCCATTCACTAATTTTCAACTTATCACACTGTCAACGTTATTAACAATAATGATATTACAATATATTTACTCTGCAATGCCAACAAATGACACGCAAATAAAATAATCTAGATTAATTAAACATCCAATAAACAAACTATCGAAGAAATAATTCACTTTCAAACATAGGAAAACTCACTGATGAAATAAATAAACTAGAAATACTACACTTCAATCACTTGGCCATAAAACTCTCTCAAAGATTCCTCACTCGAACACAAAAAATCCACGAAGAACTATAATGATTAAAAAAAAAAGAGAGAGAGAGAAAAAGGAGCAATGAAGAACTTGCAAGATGTGTGAAGAGTTTCCGCAAAGAGCGCGCAGTCCGCCTACTATCAAGCGAATCGAAAGACACACGGCAAATAGTGCATGCGTTGGCCCAACTCGAGCGCAAGAAACTCTAAAAGAGAGACCGTTCACCAGATCCGATGACTCTGGTGGGGATCAGTAGGGATGTTGGTTGGTTGGACCGAGCGGCAGCAATGGATAGGAATAGCAGGACTACTCGAGCGCGCGTTCTGCGACTGATTCCGCAGCCGGGAAACGGAAATGGTGCGCGAAAGAGAACCGTCGAGCTGGGTTGCTTGACACTCCGGAGGTGGAATAACGCGCGCAAAGTGGGGTGAAATCAGAAAGAACGTGGTGAAAATGATTTTTTTACGTCTTGTTTGAAATTAAAAGTATTAAGAAAGGTGTTAATATTGAATTATGCAAAGTGGAAATATATTAATTATAAGATCTTATTAATTATAGGTAGAATTAATATTCCATTTTTTTCATAGTGTTTCAAGTTCAAAAAGTTATTTTATACGGATTTTTCTTGTTTCAAGCCACTCTGCGCCGGTGCAGAATCGCTTGTTGCACGTGCCACGGAGCTACAACACCCTCCGAATAACTGGCATTCGCCACACTCTCCCAATCTTCCGTCTCCTGCGCCTACGAATGTTACGCATTCAGGAGGCCATACTTCCACCCTACCTTTCTCCTAGTCATTTTTTACACCTTGTTGTTTCTTTCACCTTGCAATCCTTTAAGTGAACGAACTTTAACCCTTTTGAAGATTGTTCGTTTTTATTATTTAAAATGTAATATAATTTAAATTAAAATACATTTTGGAATTTGAAGGTTTTATTCAATTAATTGAATCATTGAATTCGAAATATTTAGCATTTTATATTAGTTATGTTGACTATTTATCATTCCAAATTAGTTTAAGTGGTATAACTGTGCTATGTTGACTGACAAGTGATTTGACTCGCTTTGCAAATAATATTTCCTCAGCTTTCATCCTTTACCATCCTGCCTTTCATCAGCCTTAATTGGCAATGCTGTGATTGATTTATACAGCAAGCATTAAATCGAATGTTGAAGACACTAATTAGGAGTTCAACGAAATGTCAAGCAGAGTGAAAGTAGAAAAAGAAAGAAATTTAACAAATGAACATTATTTTAATAAAGTTCTAACTTTTTTCATCTTTCTTTTTTTATTAAAAATCGTGTATATTTGATATACAATTGTATTTGACATGTTATATCAATGTCAACTAACAGTACACGTATTTCCTCGAATACAATTCCAAGAAGTTTCGAGAGCGCTCTTTTGATCCTCATGTTTAAGGTAAAAAGAAGCAAAGTACTTTATGAGGAAAGTTTTGCCGGAGTGGTCGGCAAGCGCAATACTGTCGATTCAAGTTGCAGAATCAAGTGAATGTCAGAGCACAAGAACAAGAATCGTATTCTCTAAAAAGTACTCGTTTACTTCCAACTTTGGTTCTTGCAAATACAAAATTAACAAATGCAATTAATTTTATCTACAAACTAAAAACTTCGAAAATTTATTATTAATACTGTTGATTCAAGTTACAGAATCAAGTGAATGTCAAAGCACAAGAACAAGAATCGTATTCTCTAAAAAGTACTTGTTTACTTCCAACTTTAATTCTCGCAAATACAAAATTAACAAATGCAATTAATTTTATCTACGAATTAAAAACCCAGAAAATGTATTATTAATACTGTTGATTCAAGTTGCAGAATCAAGTGAATGTCAAAGCACAAGAACAAGAATCGTATCCTCTAAAAAGTACTTGTTTACTTCCAACTTTAATTCTCGCAAATACAAAATTAACAAATGCAATTAATTTTATCTACAAACTAAAAACTTAGAAAATAATGATTTGTATCTGTTTGATATAAGATTTGTAATGAAGATACAATGATTTAATAGTGATCGTGTTGCTTTATCGATTACTGATTCCAAAGGTCCTGGCGTTGTAGGATTGGCTGGATGCGATACACAATTAATCCGCCTAGGAAGGCTTAGCCTGTTGCAGGTGAGCCAGTTTAATGACTGGACAAATCAGTGAGAGGGGCAGGAATGACTGCGTCTCCAATTTGTGAGGAGCATGTTGCCGTTTGAAGTGACCACAGCCAGATCACCAAACCTAACAGGAATGCTCATTACCGTCATTTTACGATAACTGTCGTTTCAGCTTTCCTCGATTAGTCTGGATTTCGCACATTACGACTATGTTGATCCAATTATTTCGGGGCAAATAACGCAGGTCAGCAGAATGATCCTTTTATCGGTATTACAGGATGAAAGCTGCTTATAAGCTAGCGTGTTTGTTACACAGAGAAACCCGCTTAAATACAGACTGGTTTCAGCCAACGCAAATCATTTTACCACCCAAATTGCAATCAGTTAAAATAAAAATTTTTTATTTCGTATTATTACAGAAATAATTATTTCTTTTAAAGTTTATCATAATTATAAGTATAAACGAGTGTTTAAAATAATGAAAAGGATAAGATTTGATGAATATTTCTGTAAGAAGGGAAGTGCGTCTTTAAAGGACTAGCAGTATTGTTTCCTACCTCGGGCAAACCTGTAAACTGACACCTCTTCGTCCTCGAGAGGGGAACTCGTCTCTGACAGCCAGGATCCCAGCATTTTTTCACGTCTGATCGGACAATTCCGAATCCAATTAATGAGTTCTCCGATGGCCAATTATAAAGTGGATAGCAAAGTGCTCTGAAGTGAGAACGATCATTTATAACACTCCTCTTTGCCATTATGGAAAACCTGTTCTCAGTGTTTACTGCAAAAGCATGTCGATTTTTCATGGAAACATCGGCTTCGACTCGCATGAACTTTCGATCCTTGCAATTACAAGTGTTTCAGGTTTTTCACTCGCTAAATATTACATACCATCCAATGATCTTTTAATGGTACAATTAAAATTTCTCAACACAATCACAGATATTAATTAGGTATTTCTTGTTCTTTTTTTTAGAGGATCTTATTTGCACAATTTTACTTGAACATGTTTAGGTTCTTCTTGATTGTTGCATCATGGGATGCAATGAGCGAGGCACACTGGCTTTCCGATCTATCATTTTCATCACAGAGAGTATTATATTACATAAGGCTCACCAGTGTTACCTTACCAATCAGATCTCGCGATAGAATTCTTGTATTCTTGGTCACTTCGGAATCCGACGTAATAGGTGACACTTGAGAATCCACGGTACTATTGGTTCCTATTGCTTAGGACCATCGAACGCCCTTTTTTCTTCTAATCATTGAGGATGTTCAATTCTTTTTTCTAATAATAATTAATTCAGCTTGGAGTTTATAATTCATTGAACATTCTAATTTTTAAATATTATAATTTAATTTGACACTGTATTACTTTTTATTTAACTTAATTCTAAATTTATTGCTCTGTTTTAAATGTACTTTTTTTTGCGGAGAGTTTAAATATTCGATGATGATAATCAGACACGGTCAATATTGGGCAGGCAAGTAGAAAAGGTCGTCTGAAGGAAAGAAGTGGTAGAAGACAGAAAGATGCTGTGAATAGACTTTCATAAAAGAAATACCAGCTTCCAACTGAACTGGAATACCAAAGAATTCCTTTTACTAGATAATCTGCAAAACAGCTAACTTCTGAAAAGATGAATATCTCCTTTTGATCCTTCATACACGCATGCCACGCACGATAATATCTCCATGGACTTGGAGAGTCAGAATATCCAATTGCAAAACTACTGATCGAACAACTATCAAAGGTCAAATAATGTCGATACACCTATGCTTTTACAATGAAAAGAATTTTATTAGAATCAGTGTCGAAGAGGTCAGTGCGTGACTAATACGAACTAGACATTCACCGGACTATGATTGAGTACATGTATCAAAGGATTTTGCAAGATATTTGTCAGTCCTAATGATTTAAAACTAAAGAGAAAGTCTAGCTGCAACTAAAAGTCAACAATAAAAACTTGAACAACATTCCTGAATTTTCATTCATCTAATTCTTCCTGCGAATATACAATAAAATATAAAATTAATATCATAAATTCTCGAAAAACAAATAGAACTGATTAATAAATTGTTGACGAACAAAACACACGTTCATCGTCACAAAGATGAATTCGTATTATATAAGCGCATTAACAAGAGTACAACGATTTAAGCACGTGATTATGTAAACGTCATCGGACCTGTACTTGACAGGCTGCGTACCCTGTCGGCGACATCCCCTATCGCACCGAGCCAATTCACAAAAACCACTCTTACGTTTGTGAAACACTGCCAATACAAAGCGAGAAACAATTGATATGGCATAAACTTCTCTGGAAATGATCATCCTCATTCAGTTGTAGATTGTCGACGAAAGTATAGTTGTATTGTCATCATTCATTGATCATTTCAATTGCAATGCCACTTATGTAAGTAGACTTATGCCAAATGCATTCATAGTCCCTCTAAATTGGTAGACTAACGTAACAATGATAATTAACTCTCGGGAATAATAGGCTAATTAAAACGTTAAGAATATATCATTAATATCTGATTTATTATAACCTAGAAAACTCAATTTATTTTAGGTTAACAATGTCGAAGAATAGTGGAAGAATTTGTAAGACTTTACACCTGTGACACTATTAGAGATTCGTTGGATCAGATGGCAGTAAAGTATTATTATATTTCTGTATTATACACAGAATGATCCAATTTACGAATGACACCTGTGCCCTGCATTGTTAAAGGTTTCAAAGACGTTATTCTTTTATTATAATAATACTATTATGATTTTCAATACAGAAATATTCATATTAAAACTTTCTTTTTACTACAAACAACTTTCACCTTATTTCCGTATGGTAAATGAAATGTTCAATAAAAGGAAGACGATGCCGATAAAATTGTTGGCAGGCAGCCTCGAGTAAAGCGAGTCAGTGTGGTAATACATGGTAAATAAAGTCCGTCGATAGCCAGTTTGCAGTCACGATCTAAGCGTGGACGTGATCACACACCAGGAAGACGCATGAACAACTCTTCAGTGAGTAAGCAGTTTCTTCGTATCTTACACAATAACGCAAGCGCGATCGGAAGGTGCAAGAGAATCCCGCAAAAAAAGAGTTGGCGAAGGGGGCGCGCACGATTCGTGCAATCGTAGCAAAAATTCTCTTATGGATTATAAACACTTTTCGAAAGTCATGGCAGATTTTATTCAACAAGTGCAAAGTACGCAAATTCATTGGAATCAGCAATATCAGTTTGCAGTTGCAACTTGTATTATTACGCAATTGTATGTTCGATACAACGAGTCTTTAATGATCGCCAACTGAGAGATGATAATTTAGGAATTAGGTTTTTTTCGCAGTGGCAATAAATTGTACTAAGCAAGCGATTAGAACAGTGGAATTGAAGATGTATGTATTCTGTTTAAGCAAGTTATTGGGATTGTCCTTCGCAAATGATTACGTAAGGATGTTGGCTGAATTCTGTAATTAACGATAGAATTAATTAACCGGAGATGATACCATCAATTCTATCCCAAGAGTTCCGGAAATGTTTATTATAAATGTAATAGTACTTATTAAGTAATTATAATACTTGATGACATACAATAAGACTTAACATAAAACGTTATACTTTCAACTAAAAAATCTACTAAATCAAATAATTAATCACATTGAAAACATACAACATTATTCACCACCTAATTTCATCATTAAACAACCTGTAAAGTTTTACTACTGATCGTTAAATTAACATAACAAATTACAGGAAGCCACGCTAAAAGGAGGCAAAAGAAGACATCGAAAACATAGTGCAAGTACGTATCTTGAATAGGAAGAACTAGATTGCAGTTAGGAGCACGCAATGTCAAGGCGGCTGGCTTATTTCCTTATCAATGCACAGTTACGTAATAAACCTGAAGAACGATTCACCGGTAGTGCGACTCGCTTTCAGTATTCCTCATGTGCTTGACCTGTGACGTAAAACTTGGAGGAACTTCGACGGCAAGGCCGAACACACGCGCGAACGCGCGCGCGCGCGAGCACCACATATAAGTATTGACAAAGTTTCCTTGGCGATTAGACACCCGCGCGAGTCGACTTCCGAGTATCTTCAGAATTTACAGACACGTGCAACGCCTTTTTATGATTAGAAACTGCCAAGTGTATGAATACTTATTATTATATTAGAAAATGCTATTTCTTCAAACCCAAGTTTTAAGGGAAAAATAGATATTTAGTTTATTTAGATTAATTTAGGTATTTATTTCGTTTTAAGTCGAGAACGTGCAATCGATGAGTTTCTGTTACATATAATTAATGAGTGATTCATTTTAATTAAACATCCATCGATACATAGAACTTGTACTCGCTTATTATTATTAATTTCGATGTAGATCCAATAAGAAAATGAATTTAATTCTATGTTTCCTCATTGATCCTTAATCTAAAGCGATCATTCAGCAGGCTGGCAATCGACCGGCTTATTTCACTGCAGCGCGTTTTCCTCGAATCTTTAGCTCCTCATAACCCATAACTAACGGATCGAGCCGCAGGTTGCAAAAGCCTTTGGCACGCGTTACTTATAGTGGTTAAAAAAAAGTACTCGCATACCCAGTATTTCAATGTTTTTAAAGAGAAATATTCTCCACTGTAAATAGAAATAACAGATTTTCTTAAAGTGAACCATTTTATTTATCAAGAAAATATATTTTACTTGCTTTAATACTTTTTTAGCAATGTTTGAGTTAATAATGCGCGAAGATTTGTCACCCTTTCTTTTCCCGATCTTTTTCCCGCGCTAATAACTAAAACGGTGCACGTAATGGTCAATAATGCTGGTATCACACGTTCCGGACAAAGCTAGCTGGGAGTTGCCGATCGCAGGCATAGGCGCGCTTTCCAGGACGAGGGTAAAAAATGCCGCCACTTAACTCCGCCGCGAGAGCGAAAGGAGAGCCGGTGGGAAAGTGGCGACGCCATGCTTTAGAACTGCTTTCATATGACGTAATATGCTCCGTGAAACTGGCTAAATGTATTGCGTAATCGTCCAAGTTGCACTGCACGAGACATTGCCAGCGACGCGTACAACCCAATCGCCGATAACAAGTTAGAGAATCCCAGGAGGAAATACTTGGAAACTGTTATCGATGACTTAATATTACGATGGTCATCAAGTGCATATCCTCACTTTCTCCGTCAAAGACAAACTTCTCGTACTTGAAAGTTATTGGAAGTGCGAAAAAAAGCGGAAGGTCTTTCGACGTTTGTTACAACTACGCGATAAGCTTAATTGTTAGTTGTTGCTTTGAGATAACAAACTGGTCAGAGGCAGTTTTACCACTCAATAAGAATAGTATTCGCAATGGATAAGAATTGTCGAAGATTTTTTCGTTCATCATAACCAACAAATTTACCATTGGTAATCTTGTGTCTTCCAAGAAATATGAAAACATCGTTGCAAGGTGTTCATTAGAGTTTTTTCCAACTCAATAGTGTGCTTGACTGGTCTCGCGTGAATCATAATGGTTTGCAAATTATGTCATTACTGTTGTAAATTGTAAATAGTGAAAAACATATGTTGGAAGTCATTAATTGTGTGTTAATCTATTTAATAGTGTTTAAATGAAATTATAGAAAGTATTGAAATACTTTCATCCCTAAGTGTAAAACTAGTATCCTTGGTTTAACGTTTGTAAGTGTGGAATTCAATATCTTTTGTATTAAGACTCGTGACTGGATTCCATGTCTAAGTGATAACATCGGCAATTCTCTGCTATTTTTCAACATCGCTATCGAAGCCGCCATTACATCTGCGATGACTTTTTAAAGGAAACGAAGATAATAATGACGATAGGTAACGAGTTCGATAGCAATCGCTATTCTATCTACTTTTTGCTATTAAATAGACGACGGTCCCAACACTGGAATATGGTATAAGAATAGAAAAAGTCACTTGGGCACTTGAAAGTGGCCACAATGGAATACCGGTTCGTTCGAAAAGGTCATGGTTTCATGGACTCGAAAAAAATGGTCCATATCCGCATTCTCCATTCGTAACTCCACCGCACAGCGCACACTGTAGACATTGAATAAACGGTGTTCTATTTTCTATAACTAAAATCAAATATGTATCTAATAAATTTGAAAGCTTTTCGAAAGTCTTTAATGAAATGACAAGGCGAATTAATCAACTTTAAAGTACAATTAATTATAAAGCTTTCAAAGATCTTATTTTAAAGATACTAAAATCTTTCATTAATAAATATTAAAGAAAATTCTAAGAAAATTCCAGTTCTAGTTAAAATAAATTATGAATTCATCAATTATAAATGCAACAATGCCAAACAATGAATCGTCGATATTTCGAATCGATTTAATTCAGTGTTCGTACATCGCTAATACGGAAATAAATGAAAATGCGTCGAAGTTAAAATACAGGAAGCGATTACAATCGGTGAGAGTGAAAACCCCTTGGGTAGAGTTCGCCAAAGGACAAAGTGTATCCTGCCGACAGGGATAGGGAATGTCGAGAGGGTAAACGTCCAAGTCTGCGTGCCCATCAGTGAGACGCAGTGAAAGTACCAGTTGTTAGCAAGCAATGCGGCCGTTCCAAGTAATAGATTGCGGTTGCAAGAATTAGTTTTCCACAGGGCCAATGTGTCTTTCAAATCCTTCCAATTAGTCTAAGAATCTTAACATTTCATACGACTTATAATTATAATTCTTGTCAAATAATTATTAGTTTCATCATCAATTAATATTTCCTACTCTTTAATCTCTCAGAATGAAAGTCCTCGAGCTTTCCACCTGCATTTCTTATACAAGCGCGTGTGAACCGTCGATGCGAATTCCCTAAGAACTTTGTGTACGCAGCACCTCTACAATTTGCTGATACACAATCTTAAGCTGTGCTAAAAGTGCGCTTTGCCGTATTTTTAGCAGTTTCAGTGCAATTCAGTGAAGAACGAAGTCTACCATATGTTAGGTTTCCGCACGCCGGAGGGGTTGACGGGCTTTTGTACGACGTAATTGCTTGAAAGATTGTTCAGGTATATACACCGAAATACAATTCCTGGTTCAACCAACGAGAATTCCATCGAACAACTGTTCGTTAAAAAAAAAACTGTCTTAAAGAAATTTATTTCCCCTTAAGAAAACTTTCTCGTTCAACATTCCTTTTTTCATCAATATAAACAAAAAAATGCCGAGAAAATCATTGCAAGCTAATAACAGAAACAACAGCTTAATATTAATGAAGTTAGCGTAAATATTCATACTTCTAGAAACAGTTGAAGGAAAGTGGGAGCCATTAATATCTATCAACGTAACTATTATCGACAGTACGACACGTAGAATGACATCAAAGTGGTTTGGCAAAGCTTTAAGATTTCGGTTTAGCCTATTCATCTGTTAACCGTCGACTGGAAGCCAAGCAAGTAGGTACTGCGGCTTGTTCGAGAACGTAGCTATACACTCTGTATTTCTGTTACATTAACGCGTATATCTACGCGTATCGCACTGGCGCATGGCGATGATATAACACTGCGCCACGCTTATCAAGTGCATATGTATATATATATATATATATATATATATTGGTTTTTGCGAGTGTGCCACCTTCTCTCACATGGAGAACGGTAGCTTTATCCGCCCGTATAGAAACGCAGAGAGCTACCACCGGTATGAACTATTTGTTACGTGTGCATTTCGTATCATGGTCGTTCGAGGTAGCGCGACCACCAGCACACACCAACTCCGCTACTATCTAAACTCCACTGTTGTATTCGCGCAACTTCCTAGCTAACCTAACTTCGTGGTAGTTAATCCTCACGTATATCGATGCACTATATGCTTTCTGTGTATTGCGAGGATTCATCGTGGTCCCTCTATGAAAGGTCAAATCGGTATTTGTCACAATCGTTAGGGCTTAATTGGTGCAAACACATATGTACCATCGTATAAATGAATATTTGTTTGTAGATGTAGAAAGTGAAACGATCAACAGATTATTTTGCAAATTCTGGAATTTCTTTAATGGGAATTGTTGAAATGTAAGAATTAATTGGGGGGATTAAATGTTGAGAGAATTTTAGGTTAATGTAATTAGAATGTAAAGAATTAAGTTTTAATAGTAGTTAGTACTAGTAATGATGATCACCAAAAAGTCCAAAGATTTATTATTGCAATTCTCGTGTAAGATCTTACGCAAGGTTTATATACCTTATGTAATGATATAGTTACGCAACGTATCGTAAATATGTGCATCGCGCAGGCTTAGAAATGTTCGGTAGGAAAACTGTGGGAATTACGTGTAAGCATACTAGTTTTTTCAGTGCTTCCTCCGATGGATGACCGCGAGAACGACTAATGACATTATCGCTGAAAACTTTGCATTGTTTATTCCAATACCGAACGTTGTTAACCGACGATGTACTTTCAAAGAATTTTAAAATGTACCATCGATTGTCTTTCACATAGTTTTACATTATTTTACAATCGTTTGTTGGTTGTCACTACAACGAATTATCTGTATTTTGTAATGACTAGGAGTTTATAATTAGTTCTAGAAATTAGTTTAGAAATTAGATAACTTTTATTTAGAATTAGTTGTCTTATAACAAATATGCAAATTTAATTTCTCTCGAATGCATTTACATGGTACATGAAACAGCTGTAATTTAAATTACTTGTTCCTATCTGTTACATTAATTAAACGCTGGATGCTATAATACAGGAATCAGTTTCAGTGTAGCGATTACCGGATCGGAATTACATCGCTGTAACACAAACAACAATGTGCGACAACAAATCATATCATCGCACACCGTTAAGTATTTAATGTTGGAAATAACTTGTTTTCTCATAAAATGTAATATATTTAATCTGACACGATTAATTATATTTGTGTATTTTAATTTGCTCGAACTAAGACAGTTGGTGTTAATTGCCACTTTAACATCCAATGAGCCAGCCAAGTATTCAATACTACTTGCAAATTGATCTTTGGAAGTTTTATTATTCTTAAATGCAAATGCGACAGCTGCCGGCAATAGCATTACACTAATAAGAAAACTCTATTGAGAATCTTAAACTATTATCACGCACCAAGGCTGTTCGAGCGTAACACGACTGCGATCGTGATTACAACTGATGAGATTAAATTAGGCTTCGCGAGGCCCACAAAACGCTAGGCGAACTCAGATCCATTCGAAGTGCGAAAATAAAGTCGACGCAGTTGGCAATTGCGACTAACATCTATAAATCATCAACTTCAACAGTAAAAGTCGCTTGGTTTATCTGGAACCTCGAAATATTCATAAAGTATTCCCATAAGGTTCGCGTCAGTGCTACCGTTCGGTGCTACAGAATTCTAGATAAAACTAGAAAAGTGCACTATAAAATAGTAAAGTAATCCAAGGAAACAGAGCACTTGGTGTCAAGGGTTTCAGGCTAGCATATCGATAATACCCAGCTATTCAGACTCGCTGCTGATAACCTCGTGTTTACAAGAACAAAGCGCTAGAATTCATTAATGCGCACTGCAAACGCAGCCGCCCTCCTGTTTTGACGGCAAACTCCCTAGGAATTCGACCTCGGCAAAAGTGCGAGCTATGCACAAAGTGAGATGTCACAGTGGCCAATGGCAGAAGCGCGTGTCGAGTTTACTTTGGCCCGCAAATCTATATAAACCGAAACACGAGGAATGCGAAATCATAACCAGAAATTAGAATGCGATTTTAAATATATTAGGTTATACATTAGAAATGTAGGATTGTTTTTGAATCGTCGTAGAAAATCCGGGGTTTAGTTTGTAATAATAACATAATGGAAAAGAGGAACTTGTTGTTGCTAGAATCTAATCCAATTGCATTCGGATCAGACGGAAGATAGAACTGCGTTGCTCACGTCTTCCAAGGCACAATACCGCGCTCGGCCAATAGACCGTCAATCGATGCATTTACATGTCCTATTTAAGCTTGAGCCTACTGTCGATGAGCCGATACTGGCCTCCGGCACAGAAAGCCACCGATCGCGTATATTCTTCTTTAGGGAAACTTATATTTTTTCCCTAAGAAACTCCACTATCTTTGGAAACACCGTGCACTATCGATGAACTCGCATTGTGTTCCTTTTCTTTGTGAGTTTTTCTCGAGCTGTAATGCGTATGACTATCGATAAAGAGATGAACTTACCGCGTGTCTAAGGTGCGCTAGCAACGTCACGGATACAATTGGTCCAATTGCGAACACCACACAAGTTACTTCTTCGGGCAAAGCGACACGAATTCAAAGTCACACCAATCACAACAAGATAATAACTAGTTCATGGAATTTTCACTTTGTTTTGTATTACAAACACTTTTCCACTGGTAGAACAAGTTGGATAAGTTCGGCGCGGATAAGTTCGTAACGCGAAACACTGCACGAAGACGCGGCGCCAAAGCAACCTCCCAGATTGCCGCCTGTCCAACAAGCCGCGAGAATTCACGGCCAATTTCAAAAAGTTCTTCTCACCAGGTGGCGACACTGCGCCACGAGCTTATCTTTTGTCAACTATGCAGATATCTGCATTAATCGGCGTTACGTGTAATTTTCATACACAAAAAGCTATTTATACGCACGTTCTGTGCAATATAATACACGGAAATGAATTTTAAGCTTATACAGTAAAGATTAATAAATACAGTCATAATTACTTTGGACATAGGAATTATATTTATAAATATAGCTATGTATACAAGACATAAACTGAAACATTTATATTTGACATTTCTCATGGTTGAAAACTTTATGCTTGTAATACTGGTCGTTCGTGTTTTCCTTCTAAATGATTGTTCACTGCTGCGTACCCGGTTCCTCCCTGAAACAAAAGAATAACTTGTGTTGCTTTCTGAATTTTGAAATGTAATACTAATTTTGATAATTACTCTTTGGAGTGGAATAATATCAGTCTCTGATAGGTTTGTGCTGTCCAATGGATTGATCCAGTCTTTTTTGAGTATTTTCTCTACACACTCCATTGTAATAACATCACCTCTGCAAATAGTATGTGTAATAAATTACGCTATGTAAAATGAAAGATGTTAACTCACGTTGTTCTTATAACTGCACATGGAACGCTGTTACTTAAAATATCATGTGTGATTGGGCACATATATCGTGCTTCTTTTACAATAAGTGATTTCTTATCGTCAGGATCTCTAACTTCTGTAAATTTAATAGGAATAAGGTCTTTAATTTTTAGTGGTCTTCCACTTATAGGACAGTAGATTGTTTTGTCAGGTTTTTGTGCCAAAACTGCTTTTGCTTCTGGTGTTTTCGAAGGTATCCAAAAGCTAGGTAACACTTTGTCTTTGCCATCGCACATATTAGAAACAGATGACGCTGTTTCAGGATGCGACAATCGACTTTGCGAAACAATAGTCTTTTCACGTTTGAGAAAATTTTGAAGCTTCTCTAATTCTTCGGTAGCTGTCTGCTCATTTTGTTGTTCCTATGGGAATTATTGAAAGTTTGTTTTTTGTTGTAACTTTTAATAGTAATGCATTGTGAATTAACAATAATCTGCGATCGAACCTGCTCTTGTTGCTTTTGTTTTTCGTATTCCTTCAATTTTCTTGCGTATTCTCTTTTCTTAGTTAACACATATTCCAATATTGCTTCCTTGTCAAATAAATAACCGTCTTTTCTGCATACATTAGAATATTTCATAAATAATTAATAACCTGAAGAATTCCGAAACGTAATAAAGTTACTGAAGAAAAATATTCTACGTTATAACAGGATGTCTGCACGGTTGTAACGTCAATGAACAACAATCGAAATCTTTGACGGAATCTTTCCCGACTCTCTGTGTGTTTGTACCATAACCAGAAGCTGCAGCATCCTTTTTCTTTTCATGATACGTATAAACAGCTCCAGCAGTACAATTCCTTGCGTGTCGCGTCATGATCTGATCATTAACAGTACAAAATCACTACAATATGTTGTTTATAAGTTATAAATACATGAAATTCTAGCCAATATTATGGCCATGCACGATTGTGTACATACAAACTAATGACTCCAAACTAGCTTGTCAAAAAACAAATATGGCTGCCGGAATAATCATTGAAATGAGGTCGTAGGTATATAGAAGGGTGTTTCAAACTAGTTAAACATAAAATAAACATCTTTTAATAAGCTTACAGATTTAAATACTAACTTCGATTAAGTTCCAAATACAGATCTCAAAATTATATGTAAACTTAAATTATATATTCATCTATATAAATATAAATTCAATATATCTTAGCAATTATATATACTTACCTGCAGATTTATACATGTATACGTAATGTAAGGAATCAGTATATGTTAACTTAAATAATATTGTTAGAACTATGATTTGCATATTGCGGGTAAAACATGCACGGTTTTCATTGAATAGATTTTGCAATCGATATTTTTGGAAACTAACTACTTGTTATGGTTACACCAATTTTAGCGTAGAATATATTTAATGAATATTTTAAATGAATTAGTCAATACTAAAATGTATTACAAGGAAATAAGTGTAGAAGTATAGAAAAATGCTGCAACATTTGTAAAATAATTATTAATGCGTTAACGCACTAACAAGATAACATAATATTTTGACTAAATGATTTAATCCTTAAAGTATCTCATATGTTATTTACTTTCTTGCATCCTCCGCTTTATATTATACATAATTCACCATCTGGAAACTTTCTAAGCTAATTAATTGTAACATGTAATTTTTGCTAAATCGAGAGTTCAATAATTCATGTAACGATAGGCCCACAAACGATGTTACCTTGAAGTATTCCATTAATAAAATGGCAACCTGTCGGCGTAGTAAAACACGCGAGTAATACGCGAGAACATGAAACAAAATACTGTTCCAATACAGCTGATTCGTACTACAGATTCATACTATCAAAGCGACATTTGTAAGTGTGTTATTTAAATAATTTATATTTTACACGTCGTACAAGTGGTCGTACGCAAGTACATACTGTTGGTAGATTTCTGTTGCTTTTCTGATATACATAGAGAACGTAGCCAAATATACGGTTCCACTAATAAATGAATATATGCACCGAGTATTTGTACAGCCAGTGATGTAAGACATGCGCGTTCTACTTTTTTCTTCTTACTGCTACCTTGAATTTTCGAGGTGGATTTGGCGATTGAGGTGGCGCACTGGAAAAAGAAACACAACCGTATTACAACCTTCTCGTTTATATTATTAATCACTTAACGTATTAATATGATAAGGCTAATAATAAATAAGATTCAAATGTGCAATCTTACTTAAACAACGGAGGTGCAGTGCCTCTTGTGAAATTAAATGATGGCCTGGTGTTAGGATCAAAAGTTGGTGTTCCATTTGAAGGTGTGAAGTTAAAACCTTCGGATGATCCTGACGCGAGTGGCTGTAACAATTAAGAAACCAATTTATAATATATGCTTTATAAAATTAATAACTTCTAATCAATAAAAACAAGAAGCGTATACTTACAGCAGGATTAAAGTTATATCCCGAGGATGTTCCAGTTGCTGGAGAACCGAAATTGAATCCAGTGTTTGTCTGCGGTGCAGAAAAGGATGGTTGATTCTGTGAATTGTTTGGAAGATTACCAAATATTCCTGATGGAGCCCCTGTCTGTGCAAAACTCGTGGCTTCCGGGTTTGGTGCGTTAAAGGTAAACTGTGGATTGCTTGCCGGTGCAGCATTATTAAATGTTGCTCCAGCGAATACATTCTTTTGTGAAGTATTCGCATTTGATCCGAATGTGAAAAGTGACTTCTGGCTTGATGGTGTGGCATTAGTGTTGCTAGAGAAATTGAATGAAGGCTGACCCAGTTGAGGAGATTTAGCGCCCATTGCGAATAGATTTGGACTTGACATAGTATTTTCATTCGCTTTCGTCGTAGCAAACATATTCGGTGCAGGTTCGGTGCCAAACTTCGAAGTAGTACCAAATGTAGGAGTTTTTGAAGAATCAAAAGGTGATGGATTAGCGGTTGTTGAGCCGAAACCTGTAGCAGCTGGTGTTGTGCTTGTCTGAAGCGGTGAATTAAACAGACTTCCTGATTTCTCTGAATTTCCAAACATAGGTAATTTCGTTCCAAATAATGGAGTCTTATTTTCCGGACCTCGGAAAGGAGATAATTTGTTTTCTGGCACAGTAAAGACAGGTGGTTTTGTTGTACTTTCACTAAACGTGGGTGGCTTATCGCCGCCAAGTACTGGTGTTGTCTTTCCTTGAGTAGTACTGAATAAAGGTGTTGAGCTCGGTACATTCGTAAATATTGAGCTCTGCGATGGAGTACTAGCTTCAGTTACAACGTTCTTAGTTAAAGTTGATGCGAACGTAATCGCAGTATTTTCAGTTGAAGTCAAAGGTGTCGATGACTGAAGTGTGGCATTAGCAGCTGCTGCTTGTCCAAAAGTGGATACTGCAGGTGTCTTGCTGTTTGTCTTCAAATCAGAAAACGCGAACGGCGATTGGGAAACTGATGGCAAACTTGTTACACTACTAGCAGTAGTATTAGTAGTCGCACAAGTTGATATGGCAGGTGTGATACCAAAGGAAAATGTAGGATTTGGCGTAGGTGCCTTAAAATCCTTTTCTGCCTTTAATGCCAAATTTGCATTAGTACTTGCAGGAGGTGCGCTTCCAGAAATAATAGAACTAGCCGTTGATGTTTGAACGCTACCACTTTCTCCACGTATAACATCTTGTGTTTTCGTCTTCGTTATGCCGAATGAAAAAACAGGGGTTGTTCCAGTACCAAATTGGAAGTTTGTTGCAGTTGCGCTGTTCGTTTTTGATGTAGGAACACCAAAAGTCGAAGTTTCTCCTTTCTTCGTAGATTCTACTGCAGGTTTACCGTCGACTTTATCGTTGGAAGCAATTGTACCTTGGCTCACAGAATTGTTCGTTCCAGCTATTAAAAATCCTGATGTTGTATTAGTAGATTGTGGAGTTTCAATCTTCTTCTCTTCTGGAGGAATTCCAAACTTTATCTGACCGAATGGTATCGGTGCTTGATTTTGATTAATAGAGAATCCAGTCGTGGACTTGGTTGTCTGTTCACTTGCTGCTGCTTGATCTATGCCAAACTTGAAGCCACCAGCATTCGGAGGTATGCCGAAGGAAAATTTCGTAGTAGAACCGCTGCTGTTATTTGTTCCATTCTCTAATTTTTTTGCACCAGGTTTAGGAGTTGTGCAAGCAACACATTCCGTAATGTTACCTTTGTTCTGTACCATACAAGCATCGCAAACCCATGCTCCTTCTGGTTTTTTGAATTTCTCACCAAACCCGCCACTTACGGAGGGTGTCTGTACTTTCTTAATAACTGGTTTGCTATTATTAGGATTACTTGTATTACAACAAGGACACGAGTCTACTGTTGCTGCATTCCTGACCATGCAGCATGGACATTCCCAAGAATCTGAACTTGGTTTAAATTTCTGTATAAGATTTGATGAAGTACCATCTGTCAATTGCGAATCTATTTTTGTTTGTGATTCTTTTCCATCTAAGCTTGGTTTTTTTGCAACTTCCATTGGCATACTGGCATCTGGTGAAGCGGAGCAAGATAAATTGCACCGAGAACAAACAATAGCAGATACACTGTTCTTGGATCCACAACCGCCACAGCTCCATAAAAATCCTCCAGCTTGAATTTCCTTTGAACGATCTTCATTCGATAGTTTCATTATCCTTGTGCTAAGCGCCGCCTTTTTATCTGGTTTAGAAGCTTCGCATGCAATGCATTTCGCACTGGTTTCATTATTTCTCACGTAACAAGATGTACATTCCCATTGCTTATTGGAAACAGTTGGAAGTTTGAATTCAGATCTAATAGTATCGCTTGTAATATTCTTGCTCTGTTCATTTAGGCTACCGGCAGATGGTGATTCGCTATTTCTAGTTTTCTGACTTGGCTTAGATGCCTTACAGGCGACGCATTGCGATTCAAAATTACTATTTTTAATCAAACACTCAGTGCACTCCCAAACTTGTGAAGAACTGCCTAATGTTCTAGTTTGCGAAGTATTTTTCTCTACAATAGTATCTCTTTCTGATATTATACTCTGAATATCTGTACGTGTTTTAGTATCACTGTTAGTCGTTGCGTTCTTAGTAACTGTTTCTAATTCTTTCTGTCTATTAAACTCAGTACTTTCCGATTTATAATGCGAAGTCGCTGTAAAACAGCTGTGCTTGAGTTTGCGCAAATTATCATCATCAGCTTTGCCAACTTCTTTTACACTTTCTTTGAATTTTACTCCTACTGGTGTTCCAGGCCAGTTGAAATTCTGAGCCACAGCAGGTACTTTATCAACAAGCGAATGAGTCTTAACATCCGATGATGATCTAAGAGATTGCGCGCTACTATGACTCTCCAAGCAGCTCTTAGATTCAGCGTTAATAGGACTGCTGAATATGAAGTTGTTAATAGATTTCAAATTACTTGCCATACTCGTCACTTTAATCGGAGTAGCAAAAGTATAACCATCGCTTTTCTCTGTAGCTTTTTTCTCTGTCTTATCTGTGGCAAAAGGTATTGCAAACTGGAAAGTAGGTAGTGAAGATATCGGTAATGGAATATTCGGTAAGGCGACCGGTTCGATTGTGTTTTCTTGATCGAGATTTGACTTTGATTTCGCCTTCAATCTTGAAGGATGTTTTGAGTCTTGATCAGTTGTTGTTCTAGAAAGAAAATAAAACAATTTTAATAAGTATTTATTATATTATTCATTATATTATATTTCTACCTAAATTTAGAAAACTAAACTGTACCTCAAGTAATATTCTTGTTGTGGCACTGGCTTGTTATGTGCAGAAACAATTTTACGAGCCACAGCTGTTGTGTCTTGCAATTTCTGACGTCTTCTCAATCTTAATATGTCTGGAACGGTCGGAACGTTCAATTCGCGCGTTAAATGACGCATACCAATCTTCGCTGGCGGCGATGCCTCGCTTCGTAATCTCTTTTTACCACCAGTTTGTAAACCATCCATGTTATTTATATTCTTTAATGGAATCTTTTTGGCATCAGTTATAGGAGAGGAAAAATGCTCTAGCGCTTCTAATATTTTCTTGGCAGTTTGACTCATACCGGATGAATCAACACCTGCTGCATTAGAAGGTTTTACTTCCACGCTCATCCGTTTTGGAACTTTAAGCTTTAACTGCAAGCAAAAATAAATGTAAAACACAATTATACTAAAGGTTATAATAAAATCGAGTTAAAATTATGTACCTCATCCGAATTTTGTGTCAAACTGGTATTTTGTTTATAAAGTCCGGCAGCATTAGCTCCACCAAATGTAATATTTCCACTATAAAAGGGTGACGAAAGAGGAGATGCTCCAGACATCGAAGCAGTCATAATGGATGCATTGAAACTTGGTTTCCGACTGCTCAATGAGTCTCTAGAGCTACTATCTATAAATAACGATCTTGGTGATTGCAAGTGGTTTGCTGAAATCATAAGGAATAATATTTCAAAACATGCACTCTCGTAACAAATTAATTAATAAAATCAATGATTTCTGTTTCAGTAGATATTCTACAACTATCAAAAATCTGTCTGTTACTTACAATAGTTTAATTTAGCATCCATGTATTTTTTTCTCGACGAAAAACTAGGACTGCACGAGACTCCAGGAACTTCTTGTCTATTTATTTGTGGTATCAAAGAACTGCATCCACTGGTGCTTTCACTTGATTCGGAGTTATCATCCATACCATTGGCACCACCGTTACTTGCGTTAACCAGTGTACTTAAGTCGGATTGATGATGATCCGTGTCTTCAGGATTCACTTTGATCGCAGGTGTAGAAGTTACTAATTCGCTACTTGTTCCTGCCATACTTGGTTTAACAAAATCCGTCTGCTGAAACATTTATCATGATTTTGTAAGACTATTTTCCCTTAAAGAAAACATAATATACTAATGAATATTATCACCTCATGATGATCACTGTATTCTTGTTTAAAACCATCGACTTGATTCAAAGAAGTCTTTGTTCTTGGCTGAATACAAAATGTACCAGGCGGATGAGTTATATCCATACGAATGCGAGGTCTCTTTAAGGGTGGAGCATGTTCAATATCCTCTTCGCAATCAGTGTCATCATCGTTTTCTCCAATATCTAATGAACTTCCATCACCTTGTGACGAGTTGAACCATTTACTGATCCATGATCTTTGTGGAATAAGGTCTGTGACCTTTGTTGCAACTTTCTTTACAAAGGACTGTAACGCAAAGATATTTGTTTCAAGTTATTACTTAATTCAAGAAAAAGAAAAGTTCTTTTGCATTAAAAATAAGTAACTTTAGAAGTTATATATATTAGTGAATAGGTAAGTTTCATATCCTTTTTGTTTTATGCAAGACATACTCTTATTGTTATACCTTATAGATTAATTATAAATGAGACTGTTTTTTATTCTAACATAGCAAATATATTTTAGTATATGCATAATAGTTTTTGTATCAATTGATTTGGATGACCTTCTACAAGGCAAGATTCATTTTATACAGCATACATTTTTCTGAAGTACATGAAAAAATAATACGAAAAGGTACCGACTTTGACAAGGAAAAAAATAACGTAAACCTATCATTGGCTATTACTCAATTGTTCTGACAGTTAGGGAAAAATAGTCAATCGAAAGATATTGCGTGCAAGTGCGCAAAGACAACAGAAAATATATAGCAATAGTATTACAAGGGAATACTTTTTTCCGTTACTCCGCGTTCTTATTAATTTTCGGGCAGGATTATTTGATTGGCTAACTCATGGTGTCGCACAAGTTACACCGGGGCAGATTTCCAGGCACATTGTACGAAATGAAAAATTGGAGGTTAATATAATGTCACATAACCAAGACGCTGCTGGGAAAACAGGGGGCATTTCAATAAGCGGTAGGAAAACACAAGAATAGCGGAAGATTAGTGCGAGTATGATAACAGGAAGAAACATAAGATCTCATTGGAATCGATATACGTTGCACTTGAATTGCAAGTGGAGGCAAATTGAGTGTCATTGTAGAGTATGCATAAGCAAATTCATGCTGTCGCGAGAGTTCAGCTCGAGGGAGAGAAACCACTCACATTGTTTGCATCGTAAGGCTTCGGATTGCGCGTCGTCATCCGTCGTCCAGTCAAATTGTTATTGCCTTTAGCCATGGTCAACAGCACCGGAGTTAATTTACAAGTAAAGGGCGCAGAAAATTGAACGCACAGCTCGCATCTCAAAAATTATCTCAAACTGACTTCCACAACTGATGCTCGCGAGAAAAAATATGGCCGACTAAAAGACCGCCAATAGGATATCAGACATCTTATAAGAATACGTGTTCACCCATACACCCTTGCCACGCGTGAATGTATTACGCTTATGTGTAGCAGAGATTATATCTGTGGTAGTCACGAGTCACGATCAAAATGGATACGACGGTCATTCTGTGTGAGATTCTGTGTAGGCATTGCACCGATGGATATGTGTGTTTCTAACACATCTACATACGTATGACCCTGTCAGTTCGGCAAATGTACGAAGTGGTGCGAACTTCCACCACAATTCGATATCCCCCAGTAGGATTCACTTTTCATGTGTTTATTAATAGCGCTTTGTTAATTACTCAAACAGTAAATTTAGCCCCGACGTTGTAATTGCGTATTCTGCAGTTTTGCCGTTGAACGCTTGGGCAAAATATATGAAATCAAATACGGAGAATACTTCGTGAAGTTAGCAATTAAATAGTGCAGCAAATAAAGGTATACCTTTCCAAATGCATCAGATAAATTCACATTGCTAGTACACATAACTTAAGACGGCCATGAAAATAACGCTCGAAAGTATTTAAATTGGGTTGTGCAGCAGGTGCAACATTTTTCTGTAGTATTACAATTTTATTAACAAAATAATGGAAGCAATACTAGCGTTAAGAGATAAATATCAAACCACAAATGCTTCCCAGTTGAAGGGATTGTTGTTAAAAGAAATCGAACAAATCAATCATTTGAAAAATGAGCAAGATCAGCATTTGAATGGTAAGGTTGATGCTCGATTTTTATATTTCAATTTTTGAAGACCACTTATATGTTAATTATCAAGTATTCTCTGAATAAAGTTTTAATTAGAAGTCTCTAATACTTTCTCAGACGATTTGGAAAGAGTGGAAGAATTAACACGCCTGTCAGATACTCTGAAAGAGAATCTGCAACATGAAACGCAGACCTTAGAGGTCAAACAACAAGAGTTATCAAAACATCTGGCATTAGTGGTAAGAATCTTCTTATATTTTATCAGTTTCTAAATAAACCACAAGAATGACAAGGTCAAAGTTTATGCTTTTCTAGCAAGAGTTACAAAATGAGAAGACTAAGTTCCTAAAGGAAAAGAAAGTATTGGAAATCAAGAAGAATACACTGTTAGGTTCTAAGCCAAGTGTGCACGACCAGAAAGTATTGGAAACTGGCAAGTAAGTAATTAATCTTGTATATCGCAATTATAAATGAGTAACTAGCTAATATTATGTATTGTTTGTTCATTGCAGAAGGAAGATTAATTACTACAAAAACTTCACAAGGATTCGGTGGGATTATGCAGAATTAGAAAAGAATATTGCAGGATGTATCCTTTAGAAAAAACGATGGTTTTATTTATATTTATCTATCCAGTTGCTTAGTTTCCTTAAATCAAGAAATAGATGTTTCTAATAAGTCGGATTATATTAATCACTTCTCTTACGAGAATCCCAACAATGACACACTAGCTGATAAATTATGGAAGGAAATAGAACAATCAGTGACAGGAACTTACAATACCATCGAATGTGATAATAAAGAAAATATTGCGAATAATTGAATAATTTTAATTAGGAAAGATTCAATATATTTTTCGGTAACTTATCTCATTGTTATTTAATAAACCAGCAAAAAACCTTTGACTTTTATTGAAACACTCTCCATCTTTGTATCTTCTTCTAGTATACCTGATCTTCATTCAACCCCGCTTAGAAGCATTGTAACAAAGCAAAATATTACGAATAAAGAAATGTAATAGAAATTAAAATTGTACGATAACATGTGAACAAGAGGAATGAGACAGAATTCGAAAGAAATGATAAATAATATATCCATCCAATTTAATATTAGATAATCCATGAAATCGAATCCATTTCTCTTCAACATTTGACATTGTTAATGAATTCGAAAGATCATTGGCGCGAAGAATGGGAACCAATAGGAAGGGGAGAATCGAGATGCACGAAGGCATTCGCATATCGAAGGATCGAACGGAGGCGAAAGGGAGTGACGGAGCAACCACGAATTACAATTAGCGACGACAACAGATGAAAGCGTGACGTGAATGCGTTGGGGGCTTGCCACACCGCGCGCTCAGATAATGTCGTGCCAGGAGAGAAAGATTCCTCGCGTCTAAGGGGAGCTAGCGCTTGAACCGTGAGTGGCTTGTTCGGTGCATCGTTCCACCACGCCGTATCCAGAAAATGGAAGCTGATTATCAACCGACGCTAACTCCGACGAGAACTTTGACAGGTGAGCTGATCTTCCCGCTGCCGTTGACACCGCCGCCGCGACAGCCAAACAAACGTCACGTCACCGCTCTCCTCCGAATTTACTCCGATGTCAAGAATCCAATCTTTGCCGGCTTTCTTCTACAACCCTCGAGAACAATGTTATTGTTAATGGACGATTGTTCAGTGCAAGCTAGAATCCCAATCGACGAAATATCCTTTACAAGAAGGGATTAACACGCGCTGACACTTCTCAACTCAACATCAACATAATTCATTCCTTTTTTCTTGACAAGCATTTATGTACAACGGAAATCTTTGTTTCCCAGTGAATTAACGAAATGACATTGGTAAACATAAAGTCTGTAGTATTAGAATAATTTGTTGTGAATTAATCCATTGTTGACTAACTGTTTTCTACTGAAGTTGATGTGTGTTTTGTTCTTTTGATAATCAATGTTTAATACTGATTTCTAGAGGAATATTGTTTTATAATGGAAATAATTATTAACTGTGAATGTCATCCTATTCCTTTTGTGTGTTACAGCACCTGGTAATGATGTAGAAGATCCATATCCGAGTCTATCAGATTTCCATGATCATGAGCCAAATCTTGAATTTGATGACACTGAATTACAAACCACTTCGAATAATGGTAAACTTACTGTTGATATTATATTAAATAAGTTAAAGTATTAACATACCTAGCCTAAGAACAAATTATAGTTCTTAAGTTCATTTAAAAACTAGAATACTTTTAAATATATTATTTTACTGTAAATTAATGAATCCCTTTTATGTTAAATCATTGATAACATTACAAAGATCTTTGACAAAGTTATAACTTGTCCTTTCGAGAAGCTAGAAAGATACAATGTCTGTTATATAATACTTGTATTGTAGCAGTACAACTTTTAGAAGAAAAATTGGATTTGGTTAGCAGTGGTGCAGGTACTGGGATAGAATATCTGGAAAGTCCAGTGAGCGATGGGACGATCGAAGAGAACTTTGAAGAAGCTTTGGTAGATGCTCCAGTTATCGAATCCGGTGTGTGACCTTTTATCTTCTGTTAGTAGCCACTAAATGTCATGGCATTTGGGGCATAGCAGGTGAATTGTGTAGATCATTGTATAGTTTTATTATTGCATGGTATGACAAAGGTAGAACCGAGGGATGCCAGTTTCTTGTGAATCGATAGATAGATAATTATTATTAATACATTCTATTTAAAGAAACTTAATGCAACTATATTTCAAGCTGAAAATATTGTACGGGTACTGATTTTTCGAAGCGATATATATTAAACGGAAACGACATGCTGAAGATTTTGTGTTTCTGGTAAGCAGCCGAGGACCTCGCTGCTTTGGATGGTGAACTCGCCGATGAAGAAGATTATCTTGACATTGCGAGGCACGGCATTGTAGAAGTCGTTGGAGATGATAGTGCTGGTCGTAAAATAATAGTTGTCTCTGCTTGTAAATTACCACCTATTGGAAAGGAAACATTCAATCATGCCAAACTACTTAGGTTTGTTATAATTGTGTTTCAATATTTCCAAAACGTTCTTTTACAGTATGTTCAATTGAATATCTTACTTTTCAGGTATTTAACACATACTTTAGACACATTTGTAGAGCAGGATTATAGCCTGGTTTATTTCCACTATGGTCTTACTTCAAAGAACAAACCACCATTGTCATGGTTATGGCAAGCATACAAAGCATTTGATAGAAAATATAAGAAAAACCTGAAAGCTTTGTATCTAGTACATCCAACAAATTTTATTAGAATTGTATGGCAAATATTTAAACCTGCCATTAGGTAATACTATTTTCTCACTGCAAAATATGCTATTTTATACAATATATGGTTGACTAATCTTTCACTTAACTGTTACGTAGTGCAAAATTTGGTCGAAAGATGATGTATGTCAATTATTTGGAGGAACTAGCACAATATATTAATCTCAATCAACTTATCATTCCTCCTCAAGTAATAGAGTACGTATTAATATAAAGAACAAACATATCATGTACTTCAGAATATGCATTAAGGATTTATTATTACAGGCACAATGAGCAACTAATGCTTAAGAATAAGAAGAATCTACCAGCAAGCCCGCCGCAGAGCACGGTAACAACGCCTGTTGGTACCACACAGTTTGGAGCAAGTCTCCTTTTTATCAAAGAAAATAATAATGGCGATTCTATACCACCAATAGTACGACAATGTGTTGAATTCCTTGATTCTCCTGACAGTAGGTTTCATTTTCAAATATTAGTAATTCAGATATTTACTGTTAATGTATTAATAATGTAACTTGAATTACAGTATTGGAAACCGAAGGTATATTTAGAAGATCGGCAAATGTAGCTGTAATTAAGGAACTTCAAAACAGGTGTAATCAAGGTTTACCTATAGATTTTCAAGGTGATCCGCACATAGCGGCTGTTCTCCTTAAAACATTTCTCCGTGAACTAGATGAACCTCTCATGACTTATGATCTGTACGATGAAATAACGCAATTTCAAAGTAAGTGATATTTCCTCGAAGTATGTTGCTCTTTTCTACTTGCAACACACTCTGATTATTAAACACTATTTTCGAATTCTAGCATTATCGAAAGATGAGCGTGCGAAAAAAGTACAAATACTGGTACTTGAGAAGCTCCCTGAGGACAACTATCAAGTTTTGAAGTATATTGTGCAGTTTTTGTCGAGGGTAAGATGTTGCACAATTAATTTCTTATTCTATCATTAGAGTTCCAGATGCACAATTTCTATCGCTGTATTGGAGTATTTGAACTAATATTGTCGTATTGAATATTGAATGTTAAAGGTGCGATGGATAAAATGTGTTTTTGTCGGCAGGTAATGGATCGATGTGATCTGAATAAAATGACCTCGAGTAATCTAGCGGTGGTGTTCGGACCAAATCTCGTTAGAGCACCACCATCACGTGGCATGTCACTTTCGGCGATAGGTCCCATTAACCAATTTGTCGATTTCTTATTCATACATCAAGACAAAATATTTATTATTTAAACTGGAACGAGTATAAACAGTTTCGAAGGACCTAATCGGATTGATATCAGTACTTCGCGTATATTTCTGCAAATATATTCTGCACATTCTGCTGCCAAGTTTGATATTATATAAACAGTTACGTGAATGAAAGCTTCAAGGAATAATTCTCCAAGAGTTCTAATTTATGTCTTATACACTTTAAATGAACAGGACTTTGGTTACAAAAGGTTTAGAGAAGTGTGTAGGAAACGGGAAATATTCATTGGAGATTTACATTTCTAAAGTCATATCAAACTTGTTAAGGGTTCATGCTGACGTGATAAAACTCTTCATGTATATTATTCATTTTTTTATTATACCATCCGTACTTTCTTGATTAAAGTATTTTTCTATTCGGAGATGTAACGACAGACAAATTTTTGCATACCTGCTAATAATGTCACAAATAGCATTTAGTTTACACAGCTTGCACAATATTTCGTAGTAAAATAATGCGATGGTTCAGAAAAAGCTAAATGTGTATTTTAAAAAAGAATAACGAAGCACTCTGGATATTAGTCTGAATGATGTACATTTGTACGAGAATTGTGACCATATACCAAAGATGCATAAAACCGTCAGATGGTTAATATAACTCGTAGGATTATTTAAGTACTACCATAACGTAATGCATATAAGTATGTCGCATAATTTAATGGTGTACAATAATTTAATTTCCAGACTATTCTATACTTCGAGTCAAGCCTTTAATATAATTCAACTGACAATGATACGTCCAAAATATCACTGAAGCTTGTAATCAATTTCATTCTCTCAGTGAAATTGGAAATTTCATGAACCAAAGCAAGGCGCAATGAAATAGACATTCTTAGTCAGCCGTCGTTTTCTAATTTCATTATATTAATCTCGGGCGAATGTGAATGTTTAGTGATAAATACGGATGTAATGAATTTGATCTGAGGTAAAAACAGCTAATAATTAGACATACTCACTAAAAGTGGGAAACATTTGAAATATGTTATTGATGCAGAAATTAAGCAATTGGACCGTATTTAATTTGATTACAATTAGTTTTCACGAAAGAGTTGAATTTAATCGCGAGATCCTATAAATATCAGAAGGGTTGATGAAAATGGACTACCCTTATTGCATTTTACTAGCTCGAAGCCTGTAACCAAAGTTACAGAAAGTTCTAGTTCAATGATGCGTTAATGATTGGAGGTATAAAGCAAAGTCAACATCAGGGTACTGTATAATCTAAACATATTAGTGCGTTATGGCTGTTGTCACATTAAGGATGAAAGGTTTATTGATCTTTTCGAGATGGGCTGTATCTTTGTATATTTTCTTAAATAATCCTGCCATTATAGGTTTCTGGGACAAAATAGGGACTGTTTGCCTAATATGCTCTCTGTTACTGAAAAGACTAACCCAGACCTGTATAGAACTGATGCGTGAAAACTACATTCCTTGTTATTAATAATAATAATGAGAACCTATACATATATATGTAATAATAAAGCATGATTATTGTACCGAGACTAGAATAATTAGCACGCCTCATGATCTGTATAAAGTAGCCGTTAATTTACGAAGCATTCCTTCCAAATTTTTAAATGAATCTCACTTAAAAATAGTCATCAACGATTTACTCGTAAATAATTTGTATCTGCTAATTACATTTGTACTACGAAATAATGAGTAACTAATATAATATATTGTTAGAATAGATGGTCATGTACATGATCCATATATGTACCTGTGATAGAAAATAGCACATTATACTTCTGTCTCACAAGCATTATGCATGTAACTAAATAAAAGTAATGGTATTTTCCAATAGTCCATTAAGTTTTAAGAATTATTAATAAATACCGACTGGCCACCGTTCACTCGGGGAGGAAATGAATAAATCTTCAAAGTGAAAATGAAAGTTCCATACACCGTACAATTAACTCTTTATTAACCCACAAACGTATTCAGGTATACATACATTTATACGAGCGAAAGTGTATACACTCAAAGATTACGTCGTGTTTAGTAATCACGGGAAGTATAATTAGCCAATCGATTGTAAATTAAGTGAGTCCAAAAAACATAGTTAATGTCATTTTCATCTTTTATCGGAAATATATCCATTCGAAATTGATATACAAAATTTTGGTAGACTTAAAACTCTGCAATAACACACTTAGTTCATTAGTTTTATGTTATACTAGCTGTACAATGGAGTCACGAGCATTAATATGTACACCGTTAAAACTAATGCCTCTATATTAAACTACACCGCTCTATGTCTACACACTATACCACTAGAATACATGTTCAAAAGTAGTCTCGTCTCCGCATGTATAAAAACATTCGAATTCCATACAGCTTATAAGATCGATTAATCCAATGATACAAAAAAAATGTCATCAAAAAAGTCTTCCTTACACAAGCTTACAACAAGACCGGATAGTCCTGATAAGATAGTACCGTGTGAGACATTCGTACGTTATAGATAATCTCAACAATAAAACAACTTGAAAACATAAACAAATAGAATGTAAAGACTATATAAATACAAAAATAACAGTGCACAGTGCATGCACACACTGCACAGCCCGAACATTAAATACATTTGGTTACATTCAAATATACATGTATATCACACATTATATGAATGGTCAATGCAGACTTGCATGTGGCTCTCTTACACTATTTCATAATGATTATATAATGCATAAAATGTCTATAGAAAAGGAAACTTATTAACTTCTCGCGCAATTAATGATTGCAAAAAGCTGGGAAATGGTAAAGATACCTTTTATGTCCTTACATATATAATTCATATGTATATATCTATATATTAGGCTTTGATCATAGGATGTATATATGTATATGTATATACACACATCGATTAGTACATAGTACTTCAGTTATTCTGGTACAGAATACACGGCAATGGAAATCTCGGGAATTAAGAACTGTGACTCGAACCACAACAGGAACTCTTGGTTGGCTGACTTTCTTCCGCTTCGTCCTCAACCACTACAACATTACGCCGAGTACTATTAGTCCTTGTTAAGGATGATTTCTGTTCTGCCTCGTCGGCGTGTTGTATCATCCTGTGTGTTAGGTCCAAAAACATTTCTTCCACATTCTGATTCAGCTTCGCTGATGTATTAAAGTGCACGGCTCCTACTTGTTTCGCGTATCTGAATCAAGAAGAAAAGTAAAAATCATATATTGATAGATACATAATTTAAAAGAAGTTTTAAGATAGTATAAACTTACTCTTCTGCTTCATCTATGGCAACTGTTCTGTCTTTTTCAAGATCTATCTTATTCCCTGCTATGGCTAAACAAATTTCACTACCTAGCATCTTTTTCAATTCTTTCACCCAATTTTTCACCTGTTGCATAACATACAAAGCTCGAGTAAAACATATGTTTTTCGATCGTTGATGTAGAATTATATCCAATTACCTTTTGGAAACTATCCTCATTGGTAATATCATATACTAAAATGGCACCATTCGACATTCTATAATAAATTGGTCCTAACGCATGAAACCTTTCTTGCCCAGCCGTGTCGCATATTGCTAAATTCACTCTTTTGCCATTAATGTTTAACTTCTTGTTCAAGAAGGATGCCTAAATGAAAATAAAAGTTTTATCTATTTAGAAAGATTAAATATCTAATTGTGATGCAATCATTTATAATTACGACGTTGTAATACTAAATGGAAAGATTATCTTGTTCTACTCGAAGAATAATATTCTGTGTCGAAGTTACAAGGCATTTCCGAAACAAATATAGGAAGTATGTTTGTATTACCTGTAAAGTCGACATATGTTTGTCATCGAATTTATCCTCGACATAGCGCAGCGCGACAGAAGTCTTGCCGACACATCCTTCGCCGAGTAATACAACTTTGAAATTATAACCATTGCCAGTGCTACTAATCGAACTGGCCATGGTTTTGGTAGTAACAAATGCGTCTACTTAAAAAAGTACTATTGTAAAAGCGATTAGAATCGTGAACTTCGATCTACAAAATGTCGACAAGTGTCGGTCATATGGATTCGATGTTATCGGGAATAGGCGGCAGTGTGTACTTGTATTTTTCTCTCTGCCAATCTAACGTCAAAATTAAACAATCAGCTGTTTTCACCTGTACCATCTCAGTGACTACCACTACTATGAAACGAGAAGGTACACACACAGGCAACAGGAGCCCTCTGTGTATATTTTTAACGCGCTGCCGATAGATGGCAAATTGCAAATATCGTTCTGCGCGATGCATACAGAAAACTTGGAAGAACATCTTTGATTGTCTGACAACGTTAATTTGCAATCGAAAAGTTTCAAGTAGAGCCTGTGTAAGTTCAACATGACAATAAGATAAGCAGGTTACATATCCTCATTGGTTCTTCGTCAAACCGGTGCATTTTTATTGCACGCAATTCCTTTTTCTCCTTTTCGGCATTCTCGGTGGTGGCGCTGCTCTCTGACAGCAACCGTCAAACGCCGATTGAAATTCATTGAAAAAGAGAAATACTTGTACATCATGAAACATTGCGACAAAGATTCATCGACATTTCCTCACTAATTCAGTGTGAGAAGAAAAGGGAATTAAATAATGCTTGGAAAGTAGTTCCAAGCAGATGTAAGTGGCCTGGAACCCTAGTGGTATTTCACCGAACTCACGCCGGACAAAAATCAAATCTGCCATCGGAAGTCAAGTACCATTCGCAGTGGGATCTTGGTAACATAAACAATTGCTGTTGAATCTTTTCGAGAGAGAAGAAGTTGATAAAAATATCTTAAAGCAAAATTGTGGAATTATTAAGTATAAAAGATGAAATAACAAGATCGTGGAAGCTTATTTGAAGATAATGCTAAGGGACGCTCGCTTGACTAAGCCATGCAACAGAACCTACGCTGTGAGCCTGCGCAAAGAAGTTCTCAAATCTGGCCGTCACCTGTATTGAAAAGGTAAGCGACTCCGCTGTCATTAATCTCAACATCTTAATGTGATATTCGCGCGCAAGTGTTACAAAAGTAGGTTGTATTGACAATGCGGCGCGTTGTCAGCAGCCTGGCGGATTGTCATGCGTCTAATCGTACGTGTGTCGGTCAAATATGTTCCTGTACGTCAGCGTCTCCGGGCTCCGAGTACGGAATCTGCCAGGCTGCTGTATCATCGCCGATGCGTTTGACATTTCGCTCGAAATCGAACGGATCGGGGATAATCCCTGACACTAGCTTGCTAGGATGAGCTAGTGAATTCGCCAAGAGCTTGCCGGTTTATGTCAGGAGCGGCGTGAAACTTTCACCAGATCGTAGCTGGCGCGTTTGCCCACGGATTTTTCGGCTGTCGGTTCTCGCAGTCTCGTTGACAAGGTGTCAAATGGTGCGTTGCCGGGATTAGGATCGCTTGATGCCAGCTAGATGCGTTTCCCATTGGGTTTCATTAGTCCAGTGGCCGGCGATTCCCGCGTTTTGCCTTAGCGCTGCTGCTACTTAGTGAGTGGACTTGTTTGTTTGTGCGTGCCGTATCATCTGTCATGGCGTGCCCGCTCTCTGGCGGGTACCCCGTCCCCAACATTTCGATTGATGGTCCCGGTGCTGCTGGTGTCAGTGGCTGATCTCACACGAAACACGTCGGCTTCATCGTCCACGATAGCCTCGCCCTCATCCTGCCCGATAGCGGCAGCATCTTTTCCACATTTTCGGCTTGCATACTGTCTACTCGTGCTGATGGGGTTGGTTAGGGCGGAGGGAAGGGAAGGAACACCGACGATGGCGGCCACCGTGCCGTGCCACGCGCCATGTCGGCCTCCTGCTCGCGCACGTCCTTCCTACGGTGCACCACACACCGTTTCCTCCTACTTTTCTTTTTTCGTCTCGGGGAAAATGGCACACGACCTGCCGTCCCCAGAAATTACAACCTCGGCCAACCCCCCACCCCACCCTCCCCCCCTACGAATAACGCATTCGTCTTTAGGGATCCCCTCGTGCGCCATCCGTTTATTCTATCTTTCTCTTTCTTCCGGCTCCAGATATCCTTCGTATCATTTTCGTCTCCAGCGCCGGTGTAAAAAAAGCGCGAGACATTTTTAGACAGGATCACAGCCATCCACACGATTTATATGCATTTCTCCGGGGAGAGCGCCTACTTTATTTGTAGATGGCGCGGGAGCAGGGATTTCGATACTTGGCATTTTACACTCTAAATTCGGTATTAGTTTTGTTGAAGCTTGGTATTCATACGCAGGATAAACAATGGGTTTCCTTTGAGTTGATGGGAGACATTTTTACGAGGATTTGCATCCAACTTGCTTTAATCAACCAGTATGTAATGTGATAAGAGGGTGACAGAGTTGACAAATCGACGCACGGATAAGTCATATATGTTCGACCGGGCTATCACTCCGCTATCTCCACAGGTTTCGAGTGAACCCTAATTACGTTGATGCTTACATTTAATCGTCAAGCGCATCGTAAAATCTTACCGCACAACGATAAAGATGTTTGGCATTTGCAGCCGGTCTGATACAAATAAGTTGCTATAATAAATATTGTTCTTACGAGTGGTAATCCTTAAATTATAACAAATTCGAGTACTCCAGTGAAAAACACGTTCTATAAATGGCAGGGGTACAAACATCACGTGACACGTTCGAGCCAATCGGTATCACAATCGAGCAATCGTTTTAATCGCCGTTGCTATTTATACCTGCGGTAATTTATTCCATATGTGTGGTAAAGGCATCAAATTTGACTTCGTAGAGTTTTACTTGTCCAGATTGTATATGGATATGCATAGTAGTTACACTAGATTTCAACGTTTAATTAGAATATTACAAAAAGTGGAGGCGGATGCGTTGATATTTTTAATGCGACCAAAATACCGGAACCCGTTTTATCATGATGTAGGTCATCTCGATCCGATACTTGCGACACCGTGAATCGTCGCCTCGTCGAAATGGAAGCTCAAGTTTCTAAAAACAGTCCCCGTAGCAATTAAACTTCGATTATGAAAATAGAAGTTGTCGTTAACACGATAGTAGAATATTGTTTGGATACGCACGTGCTTGCCGTAACAAATGGGAATTCCAATGCATCTTGCATTGGTACGCGGGGGGGCGTGAGCGTGAGGCTATTTTTAAAAGTTTAGGAGTAATGGTAAAAGTGAGAATGAAAGTCGAACTAGTGGGTAAGCGTGTCAGGGACAGATTTTCAGTATTGTGTCGTGCTCTATATTCGCGCATCTTTCTTCATTAACCAGTAACTTCAATACCCCCGAAAATTCCGGTTACTTAACTTTCTCCGTTCGCCTTTCGCATCGATCGATTATGATCTCATTGCGTCTTCCATGGACGAATTTATTCACCGCAATCCCGGGAAGTATTCGTCAAGCGTAGCAATTGGTTTTCTACTAATTGGTAAATTGGTCTCGTTACGCCAAAATGTATTATTAATCGGCACACAGACTGTTAGGGAGAGTAACGTTGGATAACTAACATAATACTAATTTACATTAAGAGTGTGAAAGGTGTCTCTTTGACTGTCTGTTGTAGCGAGTGAAACTGGCTGGCAAAATGTTTAATATACGCCGTGTAGAATAATAGGTTCCACTTGTCGTTGTTGTATTGGGATCGGGCAGACAGCCGATCAACAAAACATGTGGCAACATCGCTGTACTCTCGTCTTTTTCTCTGTAGTCCGATGTCCTCTTATATCGAGCCCCACCACACCCGCTCCGGCTGCAGCCAGGCGAAAGCACATTTACATTTTTTTGCGTGCAGTGCGTTGCAACATTCTTGCTTTGCGGCTCCAACTACCGATGGCGCCACTCCCAGAGCGCGTCGAAAAAAATACGTCATGCCTCGAAAACGTAGAGAGACGAAGAGAAACTCTACTCGGCGCAAGAAGCGGATAAAGAGGATATTTCTCGCTGGAGGGGACGTGTCTCCTCAGTGCTTTCGACTCACAGACTTTCCGCACTTTCTCATTCCAGATTTTCGGTCCGGTATTTTCGGTCCGCTTTCAATGCACGCACACAATCTACACGTCCTTCTCGAATATCGAAATAACAACACCGACTTTTACCCATATTTATTATCCATTTATGGAAGATAGATGATTTACAAGCGTAAAATGTCTATCCGTATTCCAGCTGTGTGCGGCCGGTCAATATAAAATTGATCGATGAAATTCTGAAATCGAGTTACACGCCTGAAAAACCTTACTCCAAGAAAGAGAGAAGGATGGACGAGTACATGTGTACTACAAGGGGCAGATTCGGCACATTGAAGGAAAACTGGTTTGCCTCCGCTCGTTGCACCCACTGCCGGGCGACGTGTGTCTGCTGCTGCCGAGCAAACGCCGCCTCGTGTTCACACTCCTCTCGATCGGCCAACGAAATCTTCGGCCACCATCACGCCCCTCGAGTGCCCCACGTCCCATTGGCTGGTGGTTGAAACTTCAACGGCGCACCGTCACTGACCTGTTTTTCAAATTTGTTGAGACTCCCTATGCATTGGGCCACAATCATGAAAAATGAGTGTACGCGTGCAATGCCGACTTTGACGATCGAGCGCCTCTCTTGCCAGAACGCTCCTCCCGTTCAAGGTGCGTCGCGCGCGACGATATAAATAGACTCTCGCATTACTTTTGCACGCATGAAAATTGTAGTAGTCGTATAATGCATTGAACTTGATCGGAGTCCTCTGAACTTGATCACATGCTCTCCTCTCTCGTCGTACGCACGCCATTCCACTCGCATTCGTTCTATGTTCGATCGCGGCATTTCCACCTCAAAAAACACCGCTATTATCTTGAACCATATATACTGATTCAATATAATAACTACGCGTGAACTCTCTCGCTCTCTGTTGTGATTTCATGGATACTATTTTTAGGTGGCTGTTTTGCCCGTATGTTATACTTTTCTACTCGCCTTTGTTGTCTCATTTCTTAGGTCTCACTTCTTTCGCTGCTCGACTTTTTAATCATTGTATTGCGACATCGGTGAAAGGGTCGCTTGCAACCCTTTGCTTCTCAATGTCTCAATTAAAATAGTATTGTCTAATGAAATAATGCTATTCCATTGCAAAAACTTCCAATGATTCTTTCGTTATGCGTGAAATTGCATTATATGTAAATATATTTCCACTTCTAGCTTTGTAACTATGTGTCTCCGCCTGAAACGTGTTTCGAATATATATATATGTGATAATACATGAATGGATTCTGTGTAATTCCGAAAGTCTTGTAACTAAATACTTTCCCAGAAGGTAACAGCACCGAATATATTTGTTGATTGACGGTTCCATGACAGTAGTGAGAAAACACGAATCAGCGCCACCGACCATTTTCTTTCTCTCACGAACATCCTCAAGGCAATGAGAAATACAAGTTACTCTCTTCCTTGAAATGAATATTTGCAAATATCCAATTTACTCGTGCTAGCTTGTTTTTCTCTCAAGTTTTACCGTACATACGCAGTGAGCAGTGGGGATCCGAAGAGATTATGGACGCCCCCTGGTAGCATGGCTACGTCATAGCGCGTAGCGTCTCGCACGTATACACTGTCAAACCAAAACCGCCGCGTTAGTTATTGAAGTGGTAACGAATCAAAGTAAACAAGTATTATAAAGATGGTGACGATCTGACTCTCACAGAACGCGTAAGATTTCTATTCTCGATCTCTTGCTCGACTTCTACTTCGCGCACTTCAATGAAGAAAAGAACTTCCAACTAGTGTACTGCTCGGCGAAACATGGTCATTTCGATGTTACTGCCTCTTTCACACAATGCGCTGAACATACGGTCCAAAATTTCTTCCCAGCTGTTCTATATACATTTCTTTTGTTAGGTGAATATACATCGATCTTTCATTACCGCGAGACACGAAAGCATTCTTTTCGAGCTAAAATCCTCCAAATTTCTGTCATCTTTTCCATCTTCTCAGAATGTCGCAATTCACCAGTTGTGTTCTCTTTTACAGAATAGTGCTGCACCACAGACGTATGCAAAATGTTCAGCTTTCATAAGCCGAAGGTGTACCGTTCCAGCACAGGCTGCTGTATTTGTAAAGCTAAGTCGAGCAGGTAATGAGATGCGCAAGCATTTTTTCAAAATAGCGTAACATATGCAAACGAATATAAAGCAGATTGGAGTGAAACTACTATTGTTATGTATTACAAATACCTTTAGCTCAAGATTCACGGACAGCAAAAAGTACGAGGATGATTTTATGGAGTGCTTCCAACTCGAAGAGAGGCGTACAGGAGAAATCTGTAATGCGTGTGTACTTTTGGTCAAGAGATGGAAGAAATTACCTGCGGGAAGCAATCGGAATTGGCGACATGTGTGTACCACATTTATTTAGATACGAATTCGAGTTATTTATTAAGATTTTCATTGAATAAAATGTATCTTTCTTTCAAGGTGGTTGATGCACGTGCCGGACCTGGAATAAAGTCTTTAACGAAGTTTAAGTCTAAGAATAAGAAGAAAATTAAGGATATACCAGAGAAATTTGACAAGATCATGAAAAAGAAGCATATTTACTTGAAATCTGATCACGATAGAGAACAGAGTCCTTCTATGAGCGATGATATGACTGGTTAGTTATTTAACTTCAACATCTTCCATAAACAATACTGTCGCAAGATCTGCCTATTTTACATAGTGTTTCTCTTTGATTTCAGAAGAATACATGAACGGAGTGGGCAGCAAAAGTTCAAGTCGAGCTGGAAGTCCTGCTGGTAGCGATGACATTGTATCGGAGAAGCAAATTGATATGATACAAGATGAAACAGAACCGAAGAGTGAATTAACTCTAAATGGATTTATTGATCTGACTTACTTTAAAAGGTAAATGCTTTGTTAGATATTCTATATTTTTCAAAGTTTCTAAACAACAGATATTGTTTAAACATTTATGTTCTGTTTCAGGGAAATCATCTGTTGCGGAACAATATTTAAGGGTCTATACGGAGAAGTGATAGTAGATCCAGCATTGATAAAACCGTGTGGTGGATGCATAGCGAGGCAACAACGACGACAACAGACAACTGCATTGAGCTGTAGTCCAGCACATAGTTCAGCATCGGCAAGCCCAGTCCATAGTTCGGCATCGGCTAGTCCAGCTCACAGCGTAGAATCTGCAGCGGAGGCAACTGTCAGTAAGCAAACTGGGAAAACATTCAGCGACTCATCATCCGACTCTGGGTATGATGAATCTTCTAATCAAGGTGTCGGTGAGAGTAAGGTCACCAAAATCATTCAGAATACAAGTGCTATAATGAAACCAGCGGTAAAGATCCAACCGTTGAAAGGTGTTCAATTGAAAACAATACCTGTATCGGAAGCTGTCAGGTTAAAAGCAGAGATACCAATTAAATTGGTACCAATCAAACAAATTGATCAATTATCTTGTAAGCCATTGTCTTTAGTATCTCCTGCCAATGTTACTTTAAGCAGTAGTACTTCGCACTCGATCGTTACTGTCCCAGGTAATGCACTTGTCGATTTTGCCATGCACGCCTCCTCTAGACAGTCAGTTTCTAATTAATGTCAGTCCCTCATAGAATTTTAATTTATTTTTTCTTATATAGCTAGATATATATATATATATATATATATCTATATATCTACGGATAAAAGAAAAACTTGTGTGTTAATATACTAGCATCATAGTCCCAGATAACAAAGGCTTTGGATGAGTGTGTTTAAGTTTTATCATATCGAACGCAGAGAGTTTATAACGTTACGAGTGATGAAAAAGTGGAGAGACTTGTAATTAGAACGGCTGTTAATGTACAGTAGATGGATAGTGCTCTTAGGGAAGATTGCTCGAGGATTCCTTCGTCCTCGATCGTTGGTTGTTGAAAAAGTATATATAGATATGTATGATATTGTCTTTATGGACGTGAGTTCTTCGTGTTTGTTCCACGTCTGTTAGATAATCTTTTTTTAGCAAATCCGTTGGCAAAAGAGCACAATGTTTCTACTGAGTAGCGTTTCTAGCGTACATAGAATACTGGTTAACTGCCACTATCCGTAATTGAAAAGTTTCCCTGGTCGCATCTTGGCAAGTTGGGAAGTTTTCAATTATTCTTTAATTGTAATACATAGCTATGAACATCTACATACTGTGATGACATTATAAAGTATAATGAGATATAAGATTTTTTATCCGGTGCGTGGCAGTTCATCGTATCTTCGTCCTAAGCATTAAACAACAACTACTGTATGGAATAAAGGTTTTCCTTGTCCATAGCTTTAGTTTTCTGGGCAGATCATTATTGCAATCGTAAATGTGAATATTTGTATACAAGTTCCAAGATGCCAATCATTTTTCAAAATATTTGGGTCCAAAAAATGAAAGAACCGTAAAACTCTCTTAGGGTCATAATGATTACATTGTACTGAATGCATTTGAAATGGTTCAGGCAAAGGTCCATGACGTTAAAATTAAGTATGTAATTCAACATAAGGATTGATGTGTTCAGGTACTTATAATCCTGGCCCCATTAATAGCAATAATACAAAGAGTAACTTTATACTGAAATAATTGAAGTCTGTTGAATAGCATCATATCAATATGATGATATATTTAGGCAGTATTACTAGACAAAATTGAATTAGAATGTGGCAATCAGATTGGCAAACTGGACCAGATAAATCTTTATTATAATATTCCAGAGTGATTGCAACATTAATGTAAACGAATCAATCAAGCCGAATGATTTGACATATTAACTAAGAGTAATTGATAAATAAGTGAAAACTGTTAGTTCCTAGTTTTCAGAGATGGGCACATGACCGAACAAAAGCACAGAAAAAGTACCTGCCGGAAATAGATTACTGTGATCGGAGCAGAGGTTGTTCATAACTCTTATCTTATCACATTCGCAATATTTTACGCACAAGTTAGAAGATCAATCTTTCGAATATTAATACCGAGAAAAAATCTATCCGCAATGAAACCCTCGAGTGATCACTGGTACTATTTCTTGTGTCGAGACATAATAATATTTTCCAAGAGTAATGTGAATAATTCTATCTGGTAAATGCACGTGTAACATTCACTACAAAAAATCAAGAACGATTTTATATCATGAACGAAAAGAATACTGGATCGGTCATAATAAGAATTTTGTTATTCTAGCTTGATATTGGGCTGTGGGAATGAATCTGAAAGTTCCAAACGTGTGCAATACATAGATTCGTTTCCATTTCTCACGCACATAGTCTCACGGTTTTCGATCAAACATTTTTGACAATTCAAAGATTCTAATAATATCCGATACGTAAATAGTTGCAAATACTTTCTAAACTGAGGAACGTGTCACTAGTTCTGAACATCGACACTTTAATGAATTAATCAATTACTATAGAAATAATCTGTCGCTCCTCGGGATTTTACTGTCTTTGCTGCCCCATCTGGCGTAAACTTACTGACAATCGTTATATAACAAGGAAGCGATAACAGTTTTTCAAATGGAATCAAACATCGAACAAAATTTGTCGTAGGACAATGTAATTGGGCCTTGTCCATCGACAAATTTCAATTGTACATTTCTTTGGACTAGGAGACTTTATGATCTCTTTACTGTGAATATGGATAGCTACGTTTTTGTTGTAACTCACACGTTATGATTTATGATAATTAATATATATCTCATGGATACAGGTTGGATCATAGTCAAGTAAATTGTGAATATTGCTAGCATTACGATATATATATAGATATACATATATATATATATATATATACATATATATCATAAGAATCTAGGAAAAACAAGAATCAATTTTACATCGTGATTTTCCAAGCTCAAACTACACTTAAGGCTTTTCTAGCATTCTTGTTCAGCACATAGATCAGATAATTTTTTTTTAAAGCAGAATGTAAAGTTTTCTATGATCCTACCTAGAAGAGAAGAATGAGCAGATACTTGTTTAACTTATTTATTTTGTAAGTTTGGTTACTTGCAATATCTAATATTCCTTTTCTACATAAATTTATATATTTTTATACAAATTAATCTTTGCTTTTTTACGGACTGTAATTTCTGCAACACTGCCAGGGGAGGAAAAATGGATGCGAGGGATAACGTTTAATTCCAAGTCAATTTGCTGGCAATATTCTGTACATTATTTATTTTCAATTACCTTATATATCGAATTAATATCGCGGTATTTACGGTTCAAGGAGATATAAAGGTGCCCAGGGGTCGACAGGCGCTAGGAATATTAAAATAAGGACGCATAAAATTCTGTACTAGATGCAAGTATGGTCTCACACTTTTAAAAAGGATAAGTTTACACGATACAAAAGAGTAACAACTGGTAGCTGTGCGTGCGCGAGCGTATAAACTTATTCTACAGACTTGTCCAATGTCATAATGAATTTGAAATTCGCAAGTTCTACCAATTAAGAGCAGTTCTTAGTACAAAAGAGGGGATAGAAAAAAGTTTGTCAAATCAAAGAAAGTGATTGGAATATTTATACATGAAAATAGAGCGCACGCATAAAAACACCTGTAAATCACGAATTAAAACAATCTGTGTGACAGGAATATACTGTCACATTCGTTTCGAAGTGTGAGAAGGGATTCGTAACACTTATTTGGAGTAACAGACACAACTATCAAGGATATCTGGTATTGCAAAAATAGTCCACTTCCCATTATTCGTCTTCCTCATCGAGTTACTTCGTAACAACATTCTATGAGTTTATCGTTTATTTTACAAACAACGTGATTATGTTTTTTATTACTAGAGGTAGAGTTTTCTGAAAGTCAGATCTCAGAACTAGTAGGACAACGTGCTTGCTATATCCGAATCTTCTTGATCCAACGTGTCTGTTGCTCTTATCTAAGTGTTAAGTATGTTCACACTGTGACAATGTAACTGTATTGCAGAAGAATTCACAAATGATCTCCGTACAATGTACAATGTTGTAAATGTCTGCTGTTTCCTGGCGAGCTTTTGCGGGAAACCGTGTATGCCAAGAGGATGACAATGCGAGTGATCAATATTTGTACAGTTCATTGAATCTGCATGTGAGGGGGGGGGGGGGTGGCGTTATGAGATGCGATTACAGCGTTTGTAAGTTAAGGGCGCAATAACAAAAGTACAGTCTACGATATTGATAATGTGATCCTGCGATAAGCAGCTTAATTCTTGCGAATTCTCAAGCGTGATGTGATGAAATTCTTCTCTTAAAAGAAAAAAAAAGGACAAAAAAAATGTATGAATTGATAAAGCGAGGAAACGTCCTTTGTACCTGGTCAAAACCGGGCCAGAATGATGGACTGAAAGAAAGGTGCAAATGTCTCTTTGTGACCTGGCAGATTCCGATATGAGTGGCGATTGAAACCTACATAAGTAAATCTCTCGTCGGAAAAGACACCTTTGCAAGTTCCGCTACTTTTTTACACCGCATTTTTTATATAGACTTTTTAAAGGGGGCGTAATAACATGTAAGATCAGAGGTCTAAGTTTCGCTGTGACTGGCTTGAGTGAAGTTGAACAGAGAGAGAGAGTTAATGGGTGTCGATGCCACAGTCATTTTTGCATTCTTGACTTTAAGGACGTATCCAAAAAATGATAATACGATTGCATTTATCTAAGTATGTTTGATAAACATTATGGTGCGGCAAGCCATTGTAAGCGTTTGCTGTAAGGCTATATTTATACAGAATTAATACTCTCACTCCCTTTTTTCATTCCTTCGTAATGACGAGACTTTTTTACTCAATCCGTGCAGCATTTTTTGATTCACTTACAATCGGAGCAAAAGATGAGGTCACGCGAGAGGGGCGGAAAAATATATATATATATATATATATATATAAATATATATATGTATACACACACATACACATATAGAAATATAGAAAGAGGGATGATATCTTTTGGATTGCGAGTGCGGCTAAAAGAAAAGTGTATGTAAATGTATATCGGAGAAGGGCCGGATCACGCAAGAAGTTTTTCTAGTTGTACGACGGACTGACTACAACCGTCGTATCATCCGCTTTATAAAACCACTGAGGGAAAGAAAAATCTTACATCAATATTACATAATGATTGTGAGACTGATCGATGTATTTAGCAGATAGCGTTTATTTACATACGATTCTTAGAGATAGGTGAGGATTATTCTATAATACGTGCGCATATTATGAAGTTCTAATAATAAGGAACGACGACTGCCGCAACTACTATATCTCGTTATTACAAAGATTATTATACGCCGTATACATTTGTACATATATTGCATAGAGTTAATACACCGATTCCAATCATTGTACAATGGTCATGGAAGTATTATCTTTATGATCGGTAATCCCATTGGTTCTTGGAGTCATCCCCGTGTGCAACCGGTGGGACGATCGATTTATCATTTAAACAAAATATGCCACCTTATCTATGTACAACTTTGTAATAAAATGATTTATTGGTAACATACATTTACTTAATAATCATATACCTACCAAAAGTTAATAGTATCATACAATTCTTCTCAATTATGAATCCTGTTGCACCTAAATGTATATTTCGCACTGCATTGTACGTTACTGAGATAATTCCTGTAGTATAACTACAGGGCGTGGAGTCGAAATAAATGAGTATCAGTAAAGAATCAGGTGGCGTAAGACATCATGCAATCAGAACAACAAACATTTTATGGATAAACGTAATGGGAGCTTTACGTTTCAGTGGAATCAGTTCCTCAATGTTAATCTCTCGCTGTCTCCGTTGTGTGATTGATGTGTTTCGACGTTGTGGTTAATTATCTGAGAAAGTGCAGTGACGACAAGTATCAGGTATCGCTAAGTACGCAAATCATTAATCGGAGTGGGAAAAAACGTAGATTGATTTGTGACGGCGTGAATAACATTTCGGGTGGGCCACTTTCAAGCTCATTGTTATTTACATCTGTTGGCTGGCGCTCGATGCAAGAGTTCGATTAACAACCGGCAGCTGGGAGTACTGTTCCCAGTGTTGTGCGAGCAGGACTCTCCGATGCATGCTACGCAGATAGAAGGTAGTGTGTGGAAGGACGAAGGGTTTCATCGACAAGGATTCTTACTTCGGTGATGATTAGATCCAGTCGACCGAGGCTGGTGACATTCGATGTCACCGGCACTCTTCTCGAGACAAACCTTGTGAAACATTATGTCGAAATTGGATTACAACACGGCTTGACAATTGAGCCGCGCAAGTTGGCGCGAAGTTTCAATGCGAATTATCGCAAGCTAAACGTGGAACACCCGATTTACGGAAAGCATTCCGGTCTAGGATGGGAGAACTGGTGGCGGATGATCGTCCACAATGTCTTTAGAGATCAATATGAACATGTTCCTCAAGCGACGCTGGATAAGGTGATAATCTACCAATGCTACCAATGATTACTACTTATTTTTTCTTTATAACAAATTATCCTGATCTAACTGTTCCTGCCATTATTGTTCGAAGTTATTATTGTCACGATCTTTATCGCATTTGTTGACTTTGTCAAACGAAATCTGTATTTCGTCGTCTGATAATCACTCCGATAACAAACTCATTTACATACTCGTGTGTAATACGACATTCGATAAAATTCGTGCAAGAAACACTCACTTTTCGAGTTGTAAATCATTTCTACAATACCCTTCACTTGTGATTTTGAAAAATAACTCACTTATAACGCATGATTAATATATAAAATAATTATTGTAGACCCCCACGAAATAGAACACAATTATTTTCGGCTAAAAATGGCGAAAAAAATTGAGTGGCACTGACACAATCTGTCCAAGAGAATTTATAATCGATGACCTTCCTTATCATTACGACCCTTAGGTGGCCAGTAGCCTGATAAAATGCTACGGTACAAGCATGTGTTGGCAACCGTATCCGGGGAGCATGGAGCTACTCAACTATCTGCGCAAGAAAGGCTTGATTCTAGGTGTAATATCGAACTTTGACGAGCGATTGGAACCAATACTCTTCGACACACGGCTACGCGATTACTTCTCTTTCGTTCTGACCTCCTACGAATTAGGCGTCGAAAAGCCGGACAGTTCGATATTCAAAGAGGCGTTACGACTCACCAATCATCATCACGGACTCCTTGTGAAACCACAGGAAGCTCTACATATTGGTGACACGGTAGATAGCGATTACGTAGGTGCGAGAAGCGCCAAATGGAACGCCCTTCTTATTAATCCGGATAATCGCCCGGTAGATGAAACGAAAGTCTCGAGGAAACATATTTTCCGTAATCTTCAAGATTTACAAACTCATTTTTTAACATGGTTAGATGGAAAATAGTGTGTCATCCTGTTTTTTTTTTTTAAATACTGTAGAACTCAAATCGTACCATGGTGTGTCTTATGCTTCCCTTCTACTGTGATAAATTTTTATAGTATGATAGGATGATCTTTTAAATAGTTGCTAAATTTGTTCACATTTAGATGGTAAAACTTCGTTCCAGTGAATATGTTAATACATAAAGTTTAGTGTAATAAGGTATTTTATACTTTATATAGAAATCAATAATGTAAATAATCGATTATGTAGTTCTTGCTTATTGTACGTATTTAATTTCAGTGCATCCACAATACCAAAGATTTCGTCTTATTTAATTTTTGCAAAATTAGTTTGCACTCACAATAAGTTCGTTTTAATAAGTATTCTCGATTATTCTAAGAATCTAGAATTCATACAGTGTGGAAGACGCAGTTGTTGTATGAGATCGTATGAGAAACGCGGTTATTTTTCTATGAAACAGACTTTATAACAAGTTTTAATAAGAAACTATAAGAAATTCCATGGAAGATGTTAGTATTGTTAGAATTCCTCTTTAATCATGTACATTTATTGTATACGTACATGTATTTACGATTTGAGATTAACTTTACCATGTTAGCATTAGCGCTCGATATGTACGATATGTGATAATAAATGCAAAGTTACTGCGTATTCCTTTGAGTGATTTGAACTTAATCGACGCTTAGTAAAAAAGATGATCATTATGTATTCGCGTATATAGAGCGATCATGAAATTCTAAAGGCGTGGGTGCCTCCGCGATATCTGAACATTTCCTGGTAAGAAGATAGCTCCGCCAGAGTTTCCCAACTCGTTCTGTCCCATTTATAATATCGTATGCGAAATTAAAGAAACTCTACCAAGATTATTTAACAAACACATCCAACGATTCTCATTGATTCTCTTACTGAACATTGATCAATTATAATACAGAATTCCAGTAAATAAATAAACAAAGATACAGTACTAATAATTTACAGCTTAATTTATAAAAGCTTTAACTATAGTGGCACATAAATTTCAAACAATTGTCTATAATATTTAATAAATTAAATTTGTATATAAAAAGGGAATTAATGTAGTGTTGTAAACATTCTTGCAAATCGTAGATCGATCGATAAGCAATATTCTATGCAAATTGTACGAAAATTAACGGTCATTGGAGATAATCCTCACGGACTGTACATACTTACATCTGGTCCACTCTCTGGTGCCTCTGCTAGTGTAGGCCTGTACTTTCTAACCCGAGTGCAACATTCTACTACCACAGACATATACCTGACTCGATGAGGCTCTCGACTTCACTGCCGCCCGCGCGCTCATGACTCCTCCATCCTCCATCTATTCAGTTTCTCTGTGCACCGTCGTGAGAAAACGTTCTTGCCGTGCTTTCTCGGCGGTGCTCCTCGTTTTCAGAGGTTAGACCGACTAGGATATATTCTTCCTTTGTTTCGTGAAGTGCGCTTTCCATTGGAATTCGGTTTACTCGATTGGTCACTCCAGTTCGCAATCATTTCTCTCCAATATATCATTTTTTCTTTCCAACAATCAACGCTCGCAGACATTTACTTGTAGTTAGCGTACAAATACTGCGAATAGATCTTCCTGGAATTCTGTAAATCCTTTTGTAATTTTGTTTGTATTCTTTGCAGTTTCAATTAGAGAGTAGTGTTTGTTTTTGTATGTGTTTGGAATGCGATAAGTTAGTTATTAAAGTGATAGATTTTGTACGTGGTTCGCGAAGTTTTTTCTGTGTCAAGCAATTTTATGAATCGTTAGAGTTGGGATTTTGTTTTGTAGAAAAATTGTTGAAGATTTTATGTTATATCTGTGTACAATCCAATTGTTTTTTTTGGAAACGAACCATCGCCTTTAATGACCTCTTTGACTGAGTGATTATTGGACGTGTCATTCAAAAGTTCAATATTTCCCACGTGATCTGTTCATACTATTAATTCAAAGATTTTATAACACAATCTTAACAATAGTTAAAACATCGCACTCCAAAACTTACGTTTAATTTACCGAATCCCGCATTCTTAAAAATTCTTCTATCATAGTTAAACGCATATCATTTTATTAAAACTATTTCACATTCTTTATTCAAGATAAAACAAGTCATTTATACAACCGGCTTTTTTTAAAAGCGCGCATTTACGAATTGCAGAAGAACGTGCGTGAAATCAATCCTTCTAATAACGATGAATTATTAATAGATAAACCGATGAGAATCTACGACGGGATGCGGTTGTGCAAGTGAAAAAAAAGGGAGAAACGGTCGACAAAACTCGCCGGTGGATGAAGAATTAAAAGAAGTGCTTCGACATATAACCTCGAAAAGGATTAAAAAGAAAAGTTTAATGCAAATTGTACAAGTTGGAGTAGAGTGGGTGTCCGAGTACAGCGAGTGGTGAATTTGAGCTGGGAGACTGAAACTGGAAGGTTTGGCCGCAAGCCTTGGTCAACATGACACCGAAAGAGCTTCAAGGGATTCTGCTTCTCCTTGGGTTCTCCCTAGTGCTGGTTCTGGGAGAACCCGAACCCTCCGAGGAATTGTACAGCAGATTTCCGATCAACCGGGACGAAGACAAATGCTACGACGACAATGGAAGACCACAGGTCAGAAGGATTATGTTACTACATTGAAAGTTTCGGCTACCCTGTCCTTCGCAGAATTCCTTCCAACGTAAATGGAACTAAACTTCTTTCTATAACTGACTTCCTTTGAATTGTAGAACTCAAAGAAATGTAGGAGCTTGTCTTGATTTAAATCGACGGAAGTAAGCGCGCGTTTCTCTATGACAAACTTTATTATTTCTTTTTTAAATAATAACTATTTCTGTAATTAAGAATCATTACTCCAATTTTTACGATCTTAAATACTCAAAGATCGCGAAGTTTTCTTTAAACTTCGTGTAGACATTTAAAAAGAATAATACAAAATACTATGCCTTTGGCTACTGTTAGGGAGCCTAATTTCGGCTCCAGTTAACGCTTTACTACATTGGGTTATCAAAAAAAGGTCCGAAGTTCCATGAACTTTCGGCGATAGCTGCTGGAAGATAGTAACGCCTTCGAGCAGATGGGTGTCATGCCTTCGTCGAATTCATAAGCATACTCCGAATATATATATTTATCCTGCACAATATCATACCATATTCGACACGCAGACATACTGATCGTTCCATGAATTCGAATCGATATATCGCCGATCGAATGGCATATTAAAAATGATTAGAGCAACAACAATATCTGGATGAATGCCTGTGTTACAGAGATGCATACCACCCTTTGAGAATGCCGCGTTTAACGTTCTCATGGAAGCGACGAACACGTGCGGACAGGATCGTCCGACGGAGTTCTGCAAGCAAACAGGCGACCAAAAAAAGTCTTGCGAAATCTGCAGAAGAGGCGATCATGAAGCATCGTATCTTACTGATCACGATAATAATGACAATGCGACTTGGTGGCAATCGGAAACTATGTACGAGGGTATCGGCTATCCGGATCAAGTTAACTTGACCCTTCATTTAGGTAAATGCAATTGTAAACGATCATATTGGAACTTATTTGATTTTCTAATGCAGTGCTTGTTCAATTGAAATTAGATTTGAGATGATTTGTATATGTATTAGTGATCTGCGTGAATATATTACTATTTTTAATGGAGAACATTTCTGGAGCAGGCTGTTCATTCATAAGAATACGATGATAGTGACTTCCAACACAACTTTAATGTATATCTCGTTCTCAACGTTTTCTGTTCGTGGCTTTTGATCTCGCTTCCGTAGAGCTGATTTCTCTCTCTCTCTCTCTCGTTTCGCTTCCCTATCTATGAGGATGCCTGTGTGCTGAGATAATACTTGAAACCCAGACTCACAATGGGAGTGCTTGGCATGAGCCGGCAACTCAGAGAGAATATTTCGTTTTCACAATTACGTTTAATCATTTATTTTTACTACTCTGTTATAAAATAATATATTAAATCTCTAGTTCAACAAAGATTGATTTCATGTTATGTCAGAGGTATTAAATACTTTAGAGTTGTTATTATCAAGATAAATAAATATTATTGATCTTTCGAACGAGAAAACCCAAGAAGGACATTTGGAAATTCCAAGATTTGTCCATCTGGAACTTAAGAAATAGGGAAGCTGAATCTGTTCACCATATGTTCGTTCACGAAAGAATCAAGCATCCCGAAAGTCCTCCATTGAAAATGACATTGGCGTAGATTCGAATCTTCCAAAGTATTCGATCAATAAGAAATATATTTGAAAATCGACATAAAATGGCTTATGCTTTATTTATTGTCATTGTAGAAAAAACGTTTGACATAACATACGTTCGCGTAATCTTCGAGTCTCTTCGACCCGAAAGTTGGGGAATATACAAGCGGAAAAATGAAAGATCCTCATGGGAGCCTTATCAATTCTACTCTACGTCATGCCGAGATACTTATGATCTGCCGGACTCGAAGGAAACCGTACGTGGAAATGATACGAGGGTGCTTTGTACGTCGGAATATTCGGATATATCGCCTTTAACAAAGGGAACCGTATTATTCTCTACTCTCGAAGGACGACCATCCGCTTTCCAATTCGAAACTAATACAGAATTACAGGTATATATTGTTCTCCCTTTCATTAATTTGTTCTATGTTCTATTAATTAAATAATACGAATTATACAGGAATTTGTACAAGCGACAGATCTCAAAATCACATTGGATAGTCCAAATACATTCGGAGATGAAGTATTTGGCGATGATCATGTATTAAAATCGTACTACTATGCTATTGCTGATATCGCAGTGGGAGCGCGTTGCGCGTGCAATGGTCACGCAGGTGAATGTGTGAATAGTACGAGTGTCGATGGGAGAACACGAAGAGTCTGCCGGTGAGTCATTTTCGTAAGATATTCTTTACTTCCTTTACATAATTTCTCTTTGATCTTAGAAATCATTTCATATATATTTAAAAATATGATAATATAATTTTCTTATTCATTTAATACACATTTATTTCAGATGCGAGCATAATACTGCCGGACCAGACTGCAACGAGTGTTTACCATTTTATAATGATGCTCCTTGGGGACGCGCAACCACAGCTGACACACATGAATGCAAACGTGAGTATCTGTTTAATATTATTCTTATAAATAATATAAGAAAGTTACTTCACTCGTGTTTAATAGTAGTTTTTCGAGATTTAATAGTATTTGAAAATAATCTTTCGAAGATCAAACAGTCCGAAGACTGTGACTAGCATCTCAGCGTGCACCTTAACAGGTCGTCTTCGTGATCGTGCCGATGTTACTTAACCAGGTTTACCTTTTACGTTCATTGCTCGGCTCGAAGTGGGGGTCTGTAGCGGTGCATCGTGAGCACAATGCAGCTTTTCTGCCAAGGCTTCCGACTCAACGCTCCAAACATCGCGAACGATAGTTTAAAGATCAAACCATATTATTCGTTTTCGTTTGATCCTCTGATTGTTACTCTTTATTTAACTAGTGACTTAAAGAAATATCTAAATATAAATTAGTGAGCTAAAAGTTCCGACGGTTCAATAAATCATAGATCGAAGTGACAGCGATTGTTAAACAATAAAATATTGAAGAATAGTTGAATATTTCTGATAGTGAAAGATCAATTATAAATATTCAACAATGGCGTTAAAAGTTCCGTTGATCGCGTTGTTGTGTGTTCAATCGATGGCATTTAACATGGGCTCCCGATGGGATGGAATTCTTCCGTGGTATTCGGGATCTAGTAAATATAAAAAAAGATTGAATCTTAACATAGAAAAGATATTAAAACCACTAATATAGAAGTAAGACAATAGAAAACAGTCTAAAAAATGAAATTTATTAAGTAAGTCTAAAGATTAATTATTTATAAAGTGATATCAATCTTGTGCTACTTAATTTTCAGCTTGCAATTGTAATGGACACGCGGATAGATGTTTCTTCGACAAAGAACTTTACAAAGCAACTGGACATGGTGGACACTGCCTCGATTGCAGAGCAAATCGTGATGGACCGAATTGCGAACGCTGCCGAGAAAACTTTTATCAACGTCCAGAAGATAATTATTGCGTTGCTTGTAATTGCAATGAAATTGGTAGATTACTTTCCATGAATTATTCTTGAATTCTTCAAATTAACTCTGCTATAAAATCGATTCCTTTAATACCAAAATATAGGATCGAGGAGTCTTCAGTGTAATAGCGAAGGAAAATGTCAATGCAAACCTGGTGTCACTGGGGACAAGTGTGATCGTTGCGCGGCTAATTATTATAATTTCGGATCGTACGGTTGTACTTCTTGCGAGTGTAATACAGCTGGATCGTACAAAAATACAGCAAGCTGTGATCCAGTCAGTGGTGTTTGTGAATGCAAAAAGAATGTAGAAGGAAGAAGATGTCGAGAGTCAGTATTATTTAGAATACACAATCTAATTTCATCAAATTACTAAATCTAATTATTTCTAACATTATTACTTTTACAGATGTCGACCAGGATTTTTCAACTTAGCATTGGATAATGAATTTGGCTGTACGCCATGCTTCTGTTACGGACACTCGTCAGTCTGTCGACCAGCGACTGGTTACTCTAAAGTAGAGATCGAAAGTATGTTTGTTAGAGGCACCGAACGTTGGTCTGCGACTGTAGCTGGCAATCCAATAGCGCTTCATTATGATGCTCTCACTCAAACTATTTCTGCATCTGCTCTTGATAGAGACAATGTTTACTTTATTGCTCCTGGTACGTATTACGATCATAATTATAAATATTATTAATCACATGTAATAAAGAAATACTTAAAAGAATTTCAATCGAACACAGACAGATTCCTTGGAGATCAACGAGCATCTTACAATCAAGATTTATCTTTTACTCTAAGAATCGGTGAAAGTGGCCCTGCGCCTACTGTCCGTGATATAATTCTTGAAGGAGGAAATGGTGTACAAATAACACAACCGATTTTCGGCCAGAATAATCGTATGCCAACCGGAACGGTAAATATAAATAACAACAAAAATTTGTTATAATAATACAAATCTCTTTGTTATATTTATATTCATTACAGCCGCAAGAGTATCGATTTAAATTACACGAGCATCCTGAATACGGATGGCAACCACAATTATCTTCGAAAGACTTTATATCGATCTTATCTAATTTAACTGCCATTAAAATTCGTGGTACATATACGAATCAAGGAAGAGGATTTCTAGATGATGTTAAACTAGCAACTGCTCATCGAGGAGCTGCAGGAGAATCTGCTGATTGGGTGGAACATTGTCAATGTCCTCACGGATACGTTGGCCAATTTTGCGAATCTTGTGCACCTGGATTCCATCATGACCCACCAAATGGTGGCCCATTCGCCCTTTGTGTGCCATGTAATTGTAATGGACATGCTGATATTTGTGAAGCAGAAACTGGTACTTTCAATTTAACCATAATGCATAAGATAATTTCTTGTACCAATTACAAGGAAATTATAATATATGTGATTTTAACTGATTTTTAGGACAATGTATTTGTCAGCATAATACAGCTGGGAGCAATTGCGAATTATGTAGTCGAGGATTTTATGGTCATCCTCTTAAAGGAACTCCCGATGATTGCAAACCATGTCCATGCCCTGACAATGGTCCTTGTATCTTACTTGGTAATAACCCGGATCCAATCTGTTCGGAATGTCCAGTTGGTAGAACAGGTAAAAAAGATTTAAAAAAAACTAATCATTACACTTTTACAATTCTATTTTTTGTTATATATTCATTGCTATAATTATTTTATGTAGGTCCTAGATGTGAAACATGTTCCGACGGCTACTTTGGAAACCCAGAACAAGGAATTCCTTGCCGTTCTTGCGATTGTAACAACAATATTGACTTAAACGCAGTTCGAAATTGTAATCACGAGACTGGCGAATGTCTCAAGTGTGTTAATAACACTGCTGGTTTCCATTGTGACGAATGTTTATCTGGTACATTAAACATAAATGCTTTAGTGAATATTAGAAATACATATTTCGATTTTTAATAAGATATTTATTAAAAATATGTTTTGTATCGTAGGATATTATGGAGATGCTCTATCAGAACGTAAAGAAGATGGATGTAAATTATGTCAATGTTATCCACCTGGTACAAGAGAATTTGATGATGGCAGAGTTGCTCCATGCGACCAATTAACAGGTCACTGTTCTTGCAAGCCACATGTAACTGGACGTAATTGTGATAAATGCGAGGATGGATACTATCATATTCTGAGTGGAGAGGTACAATAACTAATTACACTATTTACTAAACCTTTTTTTTATTCTCTCTAATAATTTATTAAAAATATTCTAGGGTTGCACACCTTGTAATTGTGATGGTGAAGGATCTTTCAATCGTACATGTAATCCAACAACTGGTCAGTGTGAATGCAGACCTGGTGTAACAGGACAACATTGCGATGCATGTTTACCGTATCAATTTGGATTTAGTAGAGATGGTTGCAAACCGTGTGATTGCGACAGCATCGGTTCGCAAGATATACAGTGTGATGCAAATGGTCAATGTCCTGTAAGTATACTATACAAATTCCGCAAAACAAAATTCTGTAACAATCTATACAATATAAAGTGAATATTATGCATTGTATTACAGTGCTTGAACAATGTGGAAGGCAGACGTTGCGATCGTTGCAAAGAAAATAAATATAATAGACAAAATGGTTGCATGGATTGTCCGCATTGTTATAATCTTGTGCAATCAGCTGTCAACAGACACAGAGAACGTTTATCAGACTTAGAAGGAACTTTGCGAAAAATCAACAGCAGTCCAACTGTTATTAAAGATTCTGATTTTGAGAAAGAACTTCAAAATGTGCAAAATAGAGTGAAAGATCTTTTGAATATTGCGAAACAGGGTTCAGGAAGTAAGTATAATTAATATTCTTATCTTTTTACAAGCCTGGCATCTTATTTACTTGTTCTTGTACAGACGAGAATAAAACTTTGGTGGAACAATTGGATGAGCTGAGAGATAAATTGAATGAAATCGATGAAGTCTCGCAAACGGTAGATCAGACTGCTGCGGATGCACACAAGACTACCACGGACGGTTTAATGAATATTGAAGAAGCGGAGAATGTTCTTGATAAAATTCACGTACAATTAACTGTGAGTATTATTGTTGCTATAAACAGTTGCACAAATAATAAGTAACAAGCATTAAAACTTACTTTACTTATTACAATACTAGGAAGCAGAGGATTATCTAGCTACAGACGGAGCCCGAGCATTGGCTGATGCAAAGTTACGCGCGGAACAAGTTGGTCAACAGAATCTACAAATGACTGCAATTGCCCAGGAAGCTCGTATATTAGCTGACTTGTACGTATTATAATTCTCTTGACCTTTCTAAATCATATGAATTTATATCAGAAAGATATATTATAAATAACACGTTATTACAGAAATGTTGAAGAAGCTAAAAAGATTCACAGGCTTGCTGAACAAGCACGAAATACAACCATAGAAGCTTATAATCTTGCAAAGAATGCTATTGCTCGGAATTCGAATTTGACGTATGTAAAATTTCATATTAAATTGCTTCTTCTATCTAATAAAAAAACTAAGAGTCACAATTCTTCTGCTATAGCGATGAAATCCGTGAGTTAGAAAATAAGTTGGAGATGTTGGATCATCGTATGAAAGAAATAAAGAATCTCACAGCACTTGCTGCGGCAAAGTCGAATGCTGTTTCGCAAGAAGCATTGGATTTACTTATACTAGATTTTACTCTTCCATCAGTGGATATCGATCAGCTACAAAATCAAATTGATAATGTTAGCAATGAGGTAAGAGAAGAGAATATTACAATCTTTAAATATCTTGTGTCCAATTCCAATATGTGTACAAGCATTTTATAATATAGGGTCTGAGGCTTAAAGAACAAGCTCAATTATTATTAGAACAAAATGAAGATATGTTTAACGAAATGGCAATCAAAGTAATGAAAGGTGAAGATCTCTTGGAAAAAGTACAAGATCAGCAAGCAGCCACCGCCGAACTTCTCGCTGAATTGGATGGTGCTAATGAGAAAGCAAATGAAGCTGTTAAACGCGGTGATCAAACTCTCAAAGAAGCGCAGGAGACTTTGAAAAAGTTGAGCGGTATGTGACGATGCGTCTAATTTTACTATTTTACATTACAGTATTTTACAAAATTATTTCATACTCGTAGAGTTTGACGCGGAAGTGCAAAGGGAACGAATCAAAGCGCAAGAAGCGTTGAAAGACATTGCGAATATCGAGGCTTTAATTAATACTGCCTTAACACAAGCAGCAACAGCGGAACAAATATTAAGCGGTTCGGAAGACAATGCAAGGAATGCGCGTAAAATGGCACAGAAAGCTCAAGTATAACAATTTTTCAAATATTCATAATTCCTTCGTGGCTTTGAAACACAATCATATTTGGAACAATAACAAATTTGCAGGAATATGCTGAAAGAGCAAGTGTAAATGCAAACGGTATCAGAATGGAAGCAAACAAAACGAAATCGGCAGCACTTGGATTAGGAAGTGAAGCAGAGAAATTACACTTACGAGTGAATATCACTGACACAGTTATGAGAGAGCATGAAATTCAGATAGCTAAAGACACAAATATCACAGCGGAAGTAAGTAGACACACTTTCAAAATGCAGAATATATAAATATAAATATTGTAATTTAAATAATATTCATGGATTTCGTACGTTTTTAGGCAAACCACAAAGTTGGACAAGCTAAAAGCAATGTGACCATTGCATCGCAACAAGTTGACAAAGCTCTAGCTGAAGTAAAAGAGATTATGAAAGAACTTGATAATCTACCTGAACTAGGTATGTTTTACAGTTTAACACGAATATTTATTATTGCGTTACATTGGATAGTAACACATTGTTTTCGTAATTCAGACGATGGGGATTTGAATCGATTAGAGGAGCGTCTCGTAGCTGCAGAAAAAGAAATCAAAGCAGCGAATTTGGATCAAAGAATTCGTGCTTTGACGGACGCGAAGAACTCTCAAACACAATGGGTGAAGAACTACGAGGATGAAGTGAGTCGATTAAGAATCGAAGTCGAAAATATTGATGATATCAGGAAAGCTCTTCCAGATACTTGTTTCAAGCGTCTTCGCTTGGAACCCTAAATCAGTTTTTAAAAGTAACTTATATTGAGAAAATTCTCCTTTTAAAATATCTATCTGGAAGCCTCCTAGGTACTTACTTTACGAGGTAATCTATCATTTTCGAAACTTATGTGAATAGATTTATAATGATTAAATATAAATACCAAAGACTTCATGTCAACATATACTGCCATTACTATCGAACCATCCGCATTATTCGCTAATTTAATATGATTTATAACGCACACTCGATATATAAATATGTATATAGTATCTATATACATTTATCTTTACCGCGAATGCCATCTAGTTTTTTAGGAACTTTAAAAAAAGAGATATACACAAGTCTTCCTCTACATAATGAGAAGGAAATGTACAAAAGATACTTTATATACTTAATTGTAACACAGCGCATTTATAATAACGTTCTGCACTGATTTATATGCATTAAATAAACGTATCCATTTTACAAAACAGATTGTCCTTTTATAGTATCTGTGATTCTTCACTATGTACTTAAAAAAAGCCTGTTTTGTGTGTTCACCATTGGATATAATGTAGCTGTAAATGTGCAGAATATTTGGATTAATGATGAAGAAAGGGATGAGAGTAAGAATTCCTCGAATTGTAGTAACCATAATTATTTATTCTTAGGAATCGAAAAATACCACTATTAATAACAAATATTCATTGAAACAGAACACAACATCGTCGCTTGTAATAAATGCTATGAAGAAGAACCAATGATCAGCAGGGACACGCTAGGAAATGAAATGATTTACTGAATTATAAACAAAATTATTAGAAATACCAATACAGCGGTCAACACTCCAATGACTACCCATTGTCTCCGATCTAAAACAAACGGAAAGTAACATCACATACGTCACTTAGAAAAAAAAGGTCTCATCTATATTAGACGTTTTTATCGTCGCGATTAATAAAGCGACGATAAAAAGGTCGGGAGTAAGTATCATGAGTATGCTCAGAAGTAAAAGAAATCAGTACTTATACACTTGGCCCTTCTTCAAATGCTAAACATGATACGTAATCTTGAACATGCACTTTGTCAACAAGCAATACGCAACAACGCACTTTAACAACGATTAACCCTTTGCACTTGGATACCATAGTACCAATTCGCGAATTAAAACTCACACCTAACTTTTCAAGGTGCTTAATGTCGATGGAAAATTCTTTTCTAACGGTGTACCAAATTTGTCAGAACTTATATTAATAGATTACGCCATTTTATAGAGTCTTTGTTAAGACTGCAACGCAAGCCAGGATTAATTGTATATTGGGTTGTGTAACAGCAAAAAGTAGCGAGCTTCCAATGAAGAAAACTATATTTATAGAAAAATAATTGGTAAGTACAATTTTGGGATACATACCATTCAGCGTGCAAAGGATCAATCACGTCCAGTGGCTGAGAGATTTTACCTAATACTTCTGCTTCATTAAGTACATATCGGTACAATACACAACATAATATGATGAAAGAACTACCTAATATATAATACATATGTGTATGTGTTTCCCTAAAAAGTTCGGAATAACTTTCACAACATCTTTCTAATGTTTCTCTCAACCACAGGAACGTTTCACCAGAAGGAATGGTTTATTATACACTTACTACTGTATCATCACACACGTAATTCCTGCAGGTCGGGAAATGTTTGTGGTACTTTAGATCAACATGTACAGTATAAGTGCGATCTTAAGTTTTATTATTTTAATATCGGTTTTCACAATTGGTCATTCATGAGAAATAGGTATGGCCCTTTCATGTGTTTTCTCTTTTTTTCTTTTCTATGTATGCATTTAATCAAAAGAGAGTCAAATAAATGATTCCAATCTTTTTTTACGGGGATTTTATAGTATTACAGTGGTTTGGTAACAGCGCAATAAAACTTCATCTCTAATATTTCTATGATTCGATAATAGAACTGGTCTAATATCAGGCTTAATTATTTTTGTTATTAATTAATATCTCTGGTTCTCATTGTTAACAATTTGGCGCGTATTACGGAACAACCAACCAGCGGTCGTTAAGCATAGTTATATTTGTACATGCAGAGACAAATACATATAAATATAAAGATATATATACATATTTGCATATATACGCACAAATACTTGTGAAATTTGTGTATCGAAATGGTTTTTTCCCTGATTTGTTCCAAGTGTTTTATTCTCATTCTTTTTTTTCCCCTCTATTTTGAGTCACCATCTCAACTTACACATACTTTAAATATGTTCCTCTAAATTATCTTTCATCTATTTATCATTCAACATGGCAATATCACATGTGTCATATACTGGAAGTAAGAATATTGGGCAATCTCGATATATATGTTTGACTTTTTCTGTTACTTGTAAATATTTCATACATATACATATGTACATATATGTACTTTGAAACTACCACTCCGATTTAATTATGTATATAAACTTTCCTTCATATAAATTTTCGCTTGTGGATGTATTTTTTTCTCTCTCTCTCTCTCTCAATATATTAAAATCATTTGTCACATATCCAATAACAGTTAATAGTATCTTGATCTACTAAATCGTGCATATTTCTAGTAATATTTCTGTCAAGTAACTAGACATTACTATTTTTGCGCTGTTAGCGATTTTATACTGAAAAAAGGTCCGCAAAACTTGTCTCTGTCATAGAGAAACTCTTAATACTTCCGAGGAGAGATATGTTGTCTCAAAAAACAGACGAGTACACAGGACATAGAAAATTATTGCGTCTAAACGTGTATGTGTGCTTACAAAAGGTACACAGAAGCAAACAAACAAACGCAACGCAGTCCATATAATCCCTTTTGCGAAGAGTAGATTGCAATGTTGTAATTGAAATATGATTGTTTGATTTACAAGAGAATGTTCAAATGTGCAGGCAATGGTTACAACTTAAAGAAAAAGCATAGATTATTTGTCATATATCTGCTGTATTTGTTTTATGTTCGGTATAGTACCTATTGTATTTCTATCGTTCGAGAACACACGTCTTTCGAAGTTTGTCGAATTCGAGTAGGATTGAGTATTTCGGTAGGCTTTGTCATTTAAAATAAACATGTGGTTAGGGGCAAAGTTTCATTCTAACGCAAAACATTTCTCATTTTAACGATATGTAAACAGTTTTCTCTAGTTTTACAAATCTTTCAAGTATCGTTCAAAAAACCAAAACAAAGTACGCCTTATCCGCATAGAAATACTGACTCGTACAACAGCAAAAATGCCTATGGCATAAACTTGTTGTTTTCAGAACTATCTTAATCGTCGAATGAATTAGATTACTTTATTCTTAATAATACTCAAAGTCAATAAATTTACTCTGTACCGATAATCGTTACTTTTCGTTTACGACCTATTGAAAGAAACATATATATGCCCCATAATGAATAAATAATGCGATCTATTAGTTCTTGAATGTATCTTTCGAATCTCATATATCTTATTGTATTTAAAATAAAAATGCGAATAACAGGACTAGATCAATATTTAAAGAAGCTTCAACAAAGCGAACAATGAAGCAGAAGGGTACACATGTTGTATATTACTTCTTCTTTCTTTTTACTGAATAACTATGGTGAAGTTGTAACAGTGTGTATTTAATCACCAGAACATAAAAAACAATTGGTTATTGTATTTGATAAAGATGATAAAGAAGAAGGTTTAGAGCCAAGATCAGAGACACTAGATGTTGCAGTAGTAGGAGCAGGAATGTAATTGTTATAGTTACCATTACTCATATGTAGAACTTTGGCCATTTTTTTCATCGTCGCGTCCAACTTGGAATCCGTTACTTCCAACTCGTTACCGAATTCATCCAGCATACTGCGAAACAAGAATAATATTAAATCTATCTTCCCTGTTATATTTTATATATAATTTCTAATAAAATAGACTTACACTGCTTGATCATCCAATTCAGTATTGATTTGTCTAGATACTGTTTTTAATGTTCCGATGCTTTCTCCAATCATGTCTAGCTGTTCATCTTGCTGTCTCATCATATCATTTTGTTGTTGCAACGTATCACCTAGAAACTGTCTGTTCGGACTGTCCATTTCATTTTCCAATTTACTGTACTTTGTCGTGCCATGATTGACAGGTACTCGCGCAGGGCTGTTGTCCAAGAGGGGCTGTCGAATTAAATATTTATCTTCGTTATAAACAAACTCCGAAACTCTGTCGTATTAAAAACGAAGTATTTATGAAAATATACCGTGTAAACCATTTTCGCTGTGTAATAAATCAATGCGCGATAGACTTTACTCGTATTAATATCAAATCATACTGTGCCGAGAATTATTTAAGAACTACATTGAAAACTGATACTTCAACGGAATAATACATTTAAGCATTGTCGTCGTTTTGCGGTCCTCCGCTTGCGATGATTATGCTCAGCTGATTAATACTGTCAGTGTGCTGTGTATTGCTCTGTTATACTAGTACATAAAGCTATAGACGCGTGCAATAGCTATATGTATATAAAAGTGACAGCCTTCTACATAGATGTCGTGTTTGCAGGTGCGGATATGTGTATATGTATACCTTGAGCAAAGATTTAAAGTTTGAATTATCAACTGGGATGAATTCTTTCTAATTTCACTAAAACTTTGCGTGTTCATTTGCCGTTGATTTTTCTTAATAATCTGATTGAAGAAAGTAATACTTTAGGACTGAATACAAACCTGTCTCGCTGTGCTATCACGGTCGCGGCCTCTACTCAGATTCATTTTATCCTTCATGATCTGTGAATAATTAGGCAAAGATAGACAAAGTAGATAGAGAAAAGACTTTCCTGTTAAAAGATATAATTTAAATATTTTAAGAATAGATTAATTATTCAGATTAGTCAATGCAAATTGATGCAAAATCAGATTAACCAATGCAGTAAATGAATTGTTTTTTAATTATTCTATTGAGGGTAATTAACAATGAGTAATATGCATTATTTATATGCTACCTTCACTTCTTCTCGCGTCTGCTCGATAAAACTCCGTTGCACCGACAATTCTTTATTGTCGATCTTAAACTTCGTCGGATTCTTTTCTACGATACGTACACACGATGTTAAGGAAACTATGGAATTACTATGCAATTGTGTTTTTTAAATAAATAGATGATTTCTTTAAAATTAAATTATTAATTGGAGAATAAATGGACATTGAAAAGGATATGAATTGTGTCCTCGAGATCATCGAGATCCCACTCGATTGAACGCAATGCTTTGCGTAATTCGGTGGTGGTCCAATCCAATTCTTCGCGTGAGATTGGAATTCCTCCGCTTACGTTAGGGCTCGTAATGACAACATCTTGTAATTCGGTCCATCGCCCGTATAAGCCCCGATTTTTATTTAAGGCTTTGCAAACTTCGCTGAAAGAACAATTGATTCTCTCAAAAGAAGCTGACATTAAGAATTGCAATTGTATGTTTTGAGTCACGTTTAAAACATAGATAAGGCTTATGGATCGGTCAGCATATTATAGATAAAGTTTATCATGCAGAGCAGCGGCCGGGTATTGACTGTCATATACTGCATTAGCTGATAAACTTAATTGAGGAGTCGATTAACATTCGATAAACAACGAATCTCTCTCGTTCGTTTGTAAACGTTTTATTATAAAAATTCGCATCGGTTATGGAAAAACAAATCTTGTACATGCGAAAAATGTAATTATAGAGTTTATCAACTCTACGAATTCTATAGCATAATAAAGGCTTGCTATATGTAATAGTTATTAAAAAGGGAAATAAAAAACATACACAACTGATTGGAGAAATCGCTTCGTAATCTTGCAAAAAAACACGAGATCACGTTCCGATAAGGTAACTAATCGATTACAAGCGTTTATAGGCAAAGATTTCCTTCTCTGGATAAAAGCCAAGTTATCTCCAAGAATTATCAAAATAAAACGATGAACCAATGCAGCTGGAAATACTTTCGATAAAACCCCATCAAAATTTACGTGTCCTTTTCACGCTAATGCAATTAAGACGAGATTAAGCACAAGGGAATAATATAGATGCAATCGGGCATTAACACATATCGATTCAAAAACAATGCATGCATCGCGCTTTATCAAATCCGATTGGAATGTTCATCTTCGCAGTAATAATATTTCATTCTACCGTGAAAGAAATATTACGATTACTTGAATGAAATGCTAGGTAAATTACTATAACGTTGATTCACAAATGTGGCATCGTAAACACGACCTTTAAGGGTTCTCAGACGAGAGGAGCTTACACTGGAAAATCTCGTGGAGGAAAATTCGGTAGGGCTGCTGATATGCAGCATTGTCAAGTGCATGGCAGTGTTACAGCGCCGTGTCAACAATAGATTTCTGATTGCGATGCATGCGTGATAGGCGGATGACTAGGAAAGAGCGTGACAGGAAGACAGAGATTTTCGAGTGGACTAATGACAGTAATAGCATGGGACAAGTGTCAGTGGTGGTATATGGTTCTAAGGTTCCGTCACGCTCGAGACCGAACATGATTCTATTCACTTGGCAACTTACTCCTTGACGACAAAGAACGGATTCTCCAGCGTCATTCCTTCTTCTAATTTAAAGAGGTGGCACTTCTCGCCGCCTCACGGCTCTCACAAGGGTACGGGTGTGCAATTTGCCGCTCATCGGTGGGAATTCGCCGAGTGTCCTTTTAGCACTGGCGGACGCGATGATCCTCTCTCTGTGTCACAACAATAATCAAAATTGACAGTCGCTCGCGCCCCACACTGCTATGCGAACGCGATCTACCCCAGCGCGTGCCAGCTATTCTGACGTCTGCTGCTTTGAGTTTCCTGCAGACGACTATTTATTCGATTTTCACGTTCGTGCGCAGCCTAACACACCACCTCTCTGAAAGCCACAGCGATATTGATTTCGCCGTCGACGACATACGGACAGCCGGCTTTAAAGTGCCCTCCACAGCCAGCGCCAACAGAACCCAACTCTCCGCACATCGCTATATTCTCGGCAAACTTCACATACTATACTTATATCTTTCTAGTTCAAAAAAGGTGCGCGGTTACCTTTGAAGAACAGCCGGTTTCTCGTTGCTTGGATAAGTGTCATCGTACAAATGTGAAATTCACTAATACGAAAAGCGTCATCAAGATTTACCTGGAGAATTACATACCGAAGATCTTGAGGCGTAAAGAATTGGTGAGTCATAGGAATAAGTTTGATACATAATATTGGTATTTATATCTAGGTTTGCCTAACCTAGTTTATTTTTCTACGAAATCCGAATATATAGAATATGTTCGAAACATATATGACTTTTGTCTATTTCAATTCGATCGTATATATAAGCATAAACAGTAACATTTTGTGTAACTTTTTATTAATATAGGAGGGCACTACAATAGACAATCGTTTGATGTCTTTGTACCGATATTGAAATAATGTTTTAAAGAATATTGACATACATTAAATAACGCACTTTAAACTGCTTTAAACATCTATTCTTGAACTCTAATCGTCGTAAATGCATTTATGTTACATATGTACTCATATGTATACTTTATACACGTATAGTATTATATATAATAACCATCCTTGTACATTCATTGTATATAATATCTAAAATATTCAACTTCATAATTAGCAGTAGCTTGAAACTAGGACGTAGGTTGCAGAGGTTGGTAACAGTTTCGTTAAAGCAGAGTGATTCGTAGAGTTTTACTAGCGAGATTGAAAAATATTGACTGCAAGATTTACCTCTGTGCATTAAAGTAGTTTTTAAAATAATGCAGAGTTCCAATGCCTCTCAATAGTATCTGCAACAGTTTTTATTAAAGATTTAATATAATTCTCCTCATCTTAATATTGTATCGATTGTTAAGAATCATACATACTTCTGGACATACATTATAATTATCAGACACCTGTTGATACATCCTAATCAACATAGTCCACCTTCGTAATCATCTTCCTGTTCCTCCACTTTATCTTTATGCTGTGTACCAGCTGGTTCTTCTTCTTTGTCTACGGATAGTTTGGAAACTTTTTCTACGAATGCACTCGCACTGCTTTCCAAGTCCTGAAAAATATTTGATTGTTCCTATGATTTATCAATTAATAATAATTCATTAGATCATTGAATCTTTTATGTTCATCGTCCTTACATCTGATTCTGGTACATGTTGTCCTGAGCTACCAGCAGCGTTAGGTGATACATAAGAGTCTGCTGCATTTGCTACGATACCAGCTGGAGCTACTGCGTACTCTTGTTGTGGTAGTGGTAAACCACGAGCTAATTTCGCGTATTCCACATCCATGTGTTTGATAAATGGACTATTCAATGCTGCTCTAGCTGCGTCCGCATCCTCATTGTCGTATGCTTGCAACAGCATTTCCAAAGTTTGAATCTAATAGAAATAAAGAAGTTTGTAATATACTTCTCTTATACATATTTCAAAGTAAAGTAGTTCTTCTTTAATACCTCAGGCGCTTCGCAATAATTTCCCCATTCTCTGAATGCTTTCTCAGCAGCAACTTGATCACCTCTAGCTAATTGAACCAGTACCAATGCTACTGCCAGTCTCCCAACAGAAGGCACATGATCTATTTGTTGATGCATTCCAATTTCTCGGCGGACGGCATCCGCAGCTTGATCGTACATTTGAAGTTTGACCAACAGTCTTGCAACTTTACTCATATATTCTGCTGCCTGACGTGGACTGTCTTCGCCCTAAAACACAAAGAATATCTTTTGAACTTATGTTTTAATGAGTATTTGAAATAATACAAGATAGATTGTAATTCAATGTTGTTAAAAAGATTTGGAAATTTATACCATAACAATATCAGATGCGCGTCTAAATAGAGTTAATGCTTCTTCGGGATCAGTCGATTCTATCATCTTTCCTGCTTTATCGAGTACAGTTGCTGCTGATTCTGGAGAACCATGCTGTTGATAAAAAGTACAAGCATTGTGTGCCAGTTTAGGCACTTCTTTAATATTTCCCATTTCTTTACAAATGATAAGAGTTTGTTCAATGCACCTAAAATATCAAGTTGTTATTATTCAAGAGAATTATTAAGAACTTTTTATAGACACGTATATGCGTACTTTGCAGCATGAAACCATGCTCTGTTTTGTTTATGATATTCGGAAGCCTTTAATAAACAATCCTTGCACTTCTGATAAGACTTTGCTATGCGGAAACATGTTGCTAAAACGAGGCAAAGAAATTTATTACAATTAAAGTTAACTTGTGTTATACGGTGAATTCTAAGGATTATTTAACAAATATTAAACCTGCTTGTGTGTATTCTTCAGCAGCGACGTCAAAATCAGGTTTCCATTTTAACATTGACGTTTTCAGGCTGTAATAAAATAACAGCTGGAGTTGAAATTGTTGATTAAAATGTCAATAATTAACAAGTCGGTAGTTGTCGGTGTTACCTTTTCTCTGCCTGTCTAATATGAGCATTTCCCTCCTCGATCTTTGACATTTTTCTCCGAATGGTGTCCCGGTTTGTCGTACGGTTGACTTCGAAATTGAAGTTGAGTGGGCGTTTCTACCCTTGTTCAATGAAACAGAAATTGCAAAAGAATTCTCGCCGCCGCTTGTCACTGGGATCTTGTCAAACGATTGTGCAGACGACAAGATTTCGGTATTCCATGAACGCAATACTTTCGTAGTTTCGTTAGTACATCGCAGTGCAGTGACGATCCATAAGACGTTTTGCGTGGTCGGAAATTGTGTTGATAGGTGGCACCATTCCTACACTGACGGATCGCTTACTACATACTCAAATTCTATGTATCAATTGATATACGAATACATTTCGTGTTTGTGTGTCGAGCCGATTTTCTCGATATAAGTATTGATAGATTTAAATATACGTTAATCACGTCTAAAAGAAGTACCTTATGACGAATATCTTCATTCGACGAATGAACTCCGTGTGTTTAATGTGCTGCCAAGTTTCTGTCTTTACAAACTCGGAACCGTGTTGTTGGGTTGCCGATTGACGCATTGGCGGGAAACAACAAGAGGCATTTTGTCATACGATTAGAAGATTTACAGTTCATTTTATTGTCTCTTAAGTTGAAAGGGATCGTAGAAATAATTATTCATTCATAGCCGTCGACATTCTTATATCAAGGTAAACGCAATACTCTTTTTATCACTGAACAATTGTTTATTGTGTTTTCAATTTAACCTTCAAGTTACTTGACTTGCAAATAGAATTTACAAATCGCAATACGATTTTTCTAAACACTTTTCTTATTCTTTAATTCAATTCTCAAAGAGTTTTTCTCAAACAACATTTATGCGGTGTATGGTGATACAACTATATCACACTTTTAGAGAATCGAGTCTTATTAAATCAGATGGCAGAACGACTTGAGGATCTTAATTTACCAAATGCGGTTGTGACAAGAATCATAAAGGAAGCATTGCCGGAAGGCGTCACAATTGGAAAAGATGCTAGGACAGCGGTGGCAAAGGCTTCTTCGATCTTCATATTATACCTTACATCTTCGGCAAATATTATTGCCAAGAAAGGAAGTCGCAAAATAATTAGTGGACCAGATGTGATTCAAGCAATGACCGACATTGAATTCGAACAATTTATCGATCCTCTTCAAGAATCGTTAGAAAACTTTCGTAAAGCTCAGAAGGAAAAGAAAGATGCTACTTCTAAAAAGAAACAGCAAAAGAAGGATGAGGATGAAACAGTGGAAGAAGAAGAATCAGGAAGAGAGGTCATGGTTTTCTAATGAGTACTTACTTGTAAGGGAACAGAATGTTAGCTTAACTTTTATACTGTTGTTATACTATATTTAACTGGAATCCAGTGGATACATGTATATGATATCATGACTATTTATTACTATTAGTCATAAGAAATAAAAGAAGTTGAGAGATAATTGACTAGAGTGCTATAAATAATCTCAATCAAGTAGAAAGATTCCGTTAGTTTCATGTGCATATTCGTGAAACTGAAAGCAAGGAAGACGAGTATTTGAAAGCCCTGAAAAATCTTTGTGCATAATGAAAATACTTGACAAACGACTATAAATCTTTTTGATCTTCGATAGATCATTTAATAAGAATGATTTTCAATGAATTATCTTTGATCCATGCATGCATGCATGTATGTTGCCATATATAACTCATTAACATGTCAATAACTTTATTAACAATTAATCCGAAAGTACTGCGTATAATAGCTATCTTTTATAAAAATTTGACTTTATAAGCAAGCATTTTATAAAAGCTTGTGCCAATCCTGTTTTGGTGCTAGAAACTCTTAAATCTTATAGGGTCGTAAACATTGTTGTCGCTGCTGTATCCAGTAAGTGTGTAATGTGTGAAGATATGTTTGTTTCTTTTCATGACAATGATGTGCCTATACATGTGAACTCTTCCGAATATTTATCAAAAATTAATATTATAATATCAATATAATCAAGTAATTTAATGCACGAGTATATCCAATTTAACAGGGTAAACGATACTGACAAGCATCTTTTAAAAAAACTGAACTGCCAAGATACTAACAGCTCAATTTGCCGTATTATAATATCAATATGACAGAGTAAAAGTCACTAACAGGTACATAGAAAAAGTATCAACGAGCTAGTACAATCTTAATCTGGAATGCTAGTTGCAATATATGAACACACAAAACGAGTGTACACAAAAAGGATTCAGTTCATTCCTCATTTCTATCTGGATGGTATCTCAATTATGGTCAACTCGTGCAATAAAGAGCCAAGAGTTTCATGTATGATTTCTGAGCATCTTTCGATTTAACTCCCTGTTTCTCCCATGAATAATTCAATTGGGATTTGACTATAATTTGGTATAATGGGCCCTCCTCGTTTCCAAAAAAAGCATCCTTAATTTCTCAAGGAGTTACAACCCGAATTTTCCGCTCTATGTCACTCCTACACATTGGGCAACCGGATGAAACCATATCTGCGCAGATCGCGCAACAACATAAATGTCCACAAGGTAGAAAAATGATTTCACACTGTGGAAATAATATAGAAGAAAAGATTTAGTTTCATATTTCTTTGTACGAATATCAGAGACATTATAATTATATATACCTGCAAATCAAGGCAAACCACACATTCCGCAATACCAATTGGTGGAGGAGAAGTACTTTCCTCGTAACTAGAACTTGCACATGGTTCTGGAGACGGTGCAGTTGGTTCAATTGGTGCACTTGGCTCAGTTAACTTTAACTCTGCCAGATAGTTTTCCACTGCAAGCCTTATAGCATCACGATCATTTTCTGAATGTATACCAATCTGTATCAAATCAACGAGATTTTATTTAAAACAAGATCATGATAAATTCTATAATTATTTCTTAATTAATTAAAGACGCATACATTCTCCAATTGTTCATCACCGAGATTGTGAAGCAATGTTGGTAGAGATGCAAGGAATGGTAGGCAATGAAGGGCTCCTGCTATTGCAACATGCCGAACTAGCGTTGGCTCTAACATTTCTAGTAATCCTTGAGGACGAGCTTTCATTAGGGATTCGTATTGCATTAACCAGAATTGACTTTCTCTTCTTGAACTCTGTGAAGAAAATCAAATAGATATTTCCTTTCTTCCAGAAGAAATATAAAAATCATTTTACCTTAATATTTCGTTGCTGTTCTATATTATTAATAGTTTCTAAAAGCTGATCTCTTCTTTGTTTTTGCTGTTCCAGCAAATTCATAAGAATGGCACTTAAAGCAACACGTTTGTCAGCTATTTCATTCTGAAATCGAGATTAACACTTTGATATACTGTATTGTTATTTAATAATGATAGACTGCATGGATAACTACCAGTTGCTGATTGATTTCCAATTTTCTCCTTTCTAATTCAATATTAGTCAATGTCGCTAACTGCGACTGCACTAAGTTCACTTGTTGTACAATACTCCATGAACGCGCGTCACTGCGTTCTAATAATGCTGCAACAGCAGCTTTCTGTAGCACTTCATCCTGACGCAAGCTATCGATTAAATCTTGCCTACTTTTCTCTTGGCTTTGTACAATTTGTGCCAGATAATCATTGTTACTCGCCTCCCTGTAGTATATACAAGTATTTGATATACAATTAGTATATAAACTAATGCAATGATGTATCAAATGTAAGGAATAATTGTATATACTAACAATGTGAGCAATGACTGTGCAGTATAATCCCTGAACTTTGTGTGTTCCTCTAATTTTCGAGCTCTAGACAATTCTTCGTCTAACAGTTTTTGCATTTCAACTGTAAGACAATAATATAAGTTGTAATTGTTATATATCATCGACTAAATGATGAAGAATATTCAGCATATTACGAACCAAGAGTATCTCTAGTACGAAACATAGTCTGTTCTGAATGACAAGAAGACAGCAATTGCATTTCTTCTTGTTTTTCACGTTCTAATAATTCAGCCTGAGTTTGTCGATCATCTTCGCTATTCCGTAAAAATTCTTTGATGACATTATCCGCGTCTTTTTCAGCTGAAACATTCCATTGATATGTTTTCTACTTGTTTGTTGATAACTGACTTATATAAAAGAAGTATTATTTTACCATTATATATACAGGAAAGCAAACGGACTCTGTTTGAATCTCTCTCTAGTTGCACTTTCTCTAGTTCCTGTTCTAGTTGAGTTTGTTGTAGAGCAAGATCTTCCAAAAGCTAAGAAAGCAATATTTATTATTATTCGATATCTAAATATGTCTGCTTGAATCTCCTCACCTTTTGTCTTTGTGCCTTTTGAGCACATTGAAATTCAATCTCATATTCCTGTTGTTGCTTAATGTTTCTTTCCAATTCGAGCAAAGCATTTTGACGATATTCCTGTGGGGTAAACTTCATTATTACTTTACGATCTTGTAAAGCTTCTTCTCGCGTTCGTGTTCTGTAAGCTTGAAAATGTGCTTGGATATGGATGTTACATGTGCAATAATGAAAATGAAATTACTGATCGGACAAATATTATTCTATAATTAATTGGATAATGCAATATACAAATAGGAAGGTTTATTCAAAAGAAGCTTCCAAAAAGAATGATAATGCAAGACAACACATTGAAAGCATAATAAAATAAAAAAGCATCGACATGCCTTTGTTTGCTCTAACTTCTGTAATGCAGCCTAGAAAGAGAAATAAAACGGTTAGACACAGTGCGAGTGCAACAGAAGAAAAAAAAGAGAGAGAGAGAGAGAGAGAGAGAGAGAATGCTGCGCAACTAATGTGCAGTACCTGCACGGTATTATTTTTATGCTGATACACTGTTTCTATATCTTCGTAACTCGTATCTCTGGTCAAATCATTCTCTGACACCGAATCCTCTGGAGAATATTCTATACCGCACTCGTTCGCCAAGAATGCTATTACAACAATTGTTCCACCTTGTATTATATCCTGAGGCGGATACGACAAGCTCAATCCTTCGGTGTTCAATAAAGACAATTGTTGTGCGTATCCCAATGATTTGGGCAGCTTTTGGAGCGGTCGATTATGACTAATATCCAATGTAGTTAAATGCTGTAATTTACCGACATCGTCTGGCAATTGTTTCAAGTTGTTCCTCGATATATCCAAAATGGATAGATTGCTTAAATGCACTATTTCGTTTGGCAGTTTTCGTATATTGTTGCTTTGTAAATAGAGCTCCTACAAAGCAAGAGTACGTGATAACGATACAGCAGTTGCGTATAAACAGGCACTAATCGTGAAATAATCTACTTGTGACATTAATAAGAAGTAAAACAAAATATATATAAATATATATATATATATATATATATATATATATATCGGTGGTGGAAATATAGTAGAAAAAAAGTTCACTTATTTCTAGCAGATATTAAAATAGAGAGATATGATGTACCTTCAGAGAGGCAAGAGACATTATATCTGAAGGTAAACTAAGAAATTCATTCCCATGTATATCTAAGACGACAAGTAATGACAAATCACTTAAGGCACCACCACCTGACAATGAAGTCAACTTGTTACAGTGCATCAAGAGTGTTTTCTTCCTGAATACTTTGCACAGTGAATAAATTCCAGAGGGCACATGTTTCAAAGCGCATTCAGAAATATCAAACACTGGTTCTGGGTTCTCCCTTGCCTGTAAATATTATTAACGCAACGCGTTTATTAGTTTGCTTTATATTAATATTACATTTGTCGTAAGTTTATAGTAAACAAGGAGTAGTAATAGTTATTAGTATTCTTTCGAAAGTAGTTTTTACTATGGAAACGCTATCTTCATTGATGCGAACATTGATAAGATTGGCCAATAAAATTAGAGCTACGAATAGATGACAACAATGAGAAGTATGATTGTCTTGGATATAACGTACCAGGTATAACTTATGCTCCAGTCGGGCTTTGTAATCGACGTTAACCTTGTTCCCATACTTTCTTGACAGTGACATCATTAGTCTCGTCTGTCATGACAGTAAGAGCAGGAAAAGTATGTAACGAGTGTGGGTCATGTTATCATCGCTCTAATTCGAAAACCACCTCACACGTGAACGCGCGTGTTTATGTTAGTTCGAGTTGCACTACATTAGAAAAAGGTCGCTGATAATTGCCAAAATGACTGTCACTTTGTAAGAGTGGCGAGCGGCCGGAAAGTGATGTGGTGCAGTGATGTATCATGACACGAGGGTACTCGATGACGTTTTCCGCGACGCACTTATTCTGATTGCCATGATTGCAATCAATATACATACATATGACGTTCGAGTCCCGACAAAGTAGTATGTGCATGCATTCTTGTCTCTCGATATTACGTCTATTATATATGTTGGTACACACAGACGTACAGATCTATATCTATATATGATTGTAACCGCGCTTCTATATATCTTTTGAATATGTTTATCGAAAGAGAATTATTTATCAAATTATAAGAAATATTATTTGACATTTATACTTTTATCATTGTTCATTAATAATTTCTTCCAAATTTCTTTGTATTTTTATACTACCTTACAAAGTATAAAATTGTGTCCTATTAGATCGATTTTTAATAGGTTTCCGCAAGCAAGAACATTAATTTAAAGACCAACAAAAAATCTGGCGTGCTCTTTCTTCATGACTGCCAGAAAAACTACCAGTTTTGACGTCACGTACTAAAAAAAGCTGTCTGTTGAGTTTATGGGAGTGCTCTTCGTGAATACGTGCGTTTGCTTTACAACTTGCTTTTTTATTTTTCAATATTAACATAACAATACTTCGTAAGAATTTAATCCAAATTGAATTGGAAAGAAATTCCGTACGAAATGACAACGCTACATGAAATTACGGTCATCGAAATAGTTCTTCATCGATTATTATTTTACAACGCATAATTATCCGATGTAAAAACGATAGCCGCAAAACCTTGTATGTCAGTTGATAACAATCTTATTCTAACATCTAATTTATTAGCCACTTAAATTCGTATGCAGGACTATGCGATCCCATTCCCTGATAAATTTACTGCGATGGATCAACATATTGATCCTGTGGATCTAGCATGAGGATCCTTTACTTAGTACTAAATTACTTTATTCCTATTTAATCTTTAATGCAAATATTCACTATCGTGCACCGCACACTCTTCCATCAGTATTTTATACTGAACTTATCATCGACAAACGTTGGCAGCTCAAATATTACAAAATATGGTTGGATTTCGACATTTAGGACTTTTTAAAAGCATATAAATCTCAATTATGTAACCTTCACAATTCCCGCGAATATTCTGTAATCTCAATTACTTAAGATACAACTTCACGAAGTTTGCAAATCCTTCTGCCGCAATCTGTACTCAGTCGGTGTTAGCATACCCCTGAAAAGGAAGGACGTAATCATAGGGAACTGCACGATCTTCCGATGTTCTGGATTTAATATAAAACCTTAGAACTGTATCGAAAGACACACAAACTCCTTTGTCACACATCCTTCGATAAAGCTGCCAGCATTCCTTTTCCTTCGGCGTTTGGAAATGTGGCTCGCACATTACTATTTGTACTTCCTCCTCCGATGCTTTGTCGCCGGTAATAAGTGTTTGTTCGATCTATATAAAAACTCATTGTCTACATATGATAACTTATTATCATATTATTCAACTTTTACTAGGGTTTTACTAGGGTTTTACCTGTGGCGAAAGAATATTAGGAGCAGTCTTGTCTGGTAAGATGGGAATAAGATTGGTAAGTGGTCGAATCCTTGATACGTTATTCGTAACATCCCGTTCCTTCAGCTCAATTGATACCGCTTGTCTTTCTAGTGTACTACTTTTCCGTTCATACAATTCCAATAGAAATATCTAGTTCTTTCATCACAAAAGAGTAGAACGCAACGAGTGATAAACTTACGATCGAGATGGCGTACTACGTGTTTTCAATAGTTTCCTCTTTTTGTCGTGTAGATCGCCAATAGGCACAGCCAGACATCTTTTCTCACGATCGGTCAATTGTACATCAGACAAGTGATCCGTGTCGTGCGCCAATGTTAGCAACGGTAAAACAACCCCAGTTGTTTCCTGCTTTGGAATGGAATCGTTGCATGACAATGACACGTCATCTTTCTCACGATTGTTCGTGATTCCAAAGCGAGTATGATTATTCCTCTTTTCTTCCTTCACTGAAAGTTGTTGTTCCAACGCGTCCTCGTCGAACGATTCACTCTGGAACGAAACTAGAATAACGAATTATATAATTCTTTACAGGAAATTAATCTTTCCGGAACTTGTTGGAGAGTTTAAAAGTATATCAAGTTCTTTTAAAGTACTTTCGATTAGTAAGGACAGGATTAATTATTGCGTGTCGGTATTACGTCGATTTTCAATTGGATAATTCGAACCAGGGTCAGCTTTTACGACAGGACTTATAAAAGAAGTTTGGTCGATTTATGTTGAACCTTCAACCCTTGCACGAGCATTCAAACGAAGTAAAATAGATAATAGATATACTTTTAATAAATACATCTCTTATCTATGCTTTCTTTTTTAACTCGAACAATTAATCAATTCAATATCCACATTCACACCACCGGTGACAATTGCTTTTACTTTTAGTGCGAGTCAAAGACAAACATTTCAAGATTGTGCGGAGTATGCGAGGCTCGCGTGTTTCGTGTCTCACTTAATTAGCCTGGTTTAATTACCCTGCTTTTACTACTCTGTATTACATATTTCTTATTACACAATTAGTACATATTATTGTACTTATTTATTTACAATCTTAATTATTAATTGTGTATTCTAAATAATAATTTATAGTTACCTGATTTTATCGGTCTTCTCGACACAACTGTGTTTATAGAAGCTTTTATAATTGGAGTTGTTGGAAGTTTACTGCGTAATTCATTGATGAGGTTATCATCACCCGGTGAATTTTCAATATCAGTGTCACTGTCGGCTGAACTGACAAGTGAAACCATTGTTACTACATCAATTGTTTTAGTATCAACACCATTTCTCCGTGTATGATTCGTATCTTCATCGGTCTTTGAAACTCCGCTGAACAAACGTCTCTTTGTACTCCTCGATCTTCTTTTTAATGGGGCTGATCTTGTTGGACGGTTGAAAGATACCTGTGAATCGCAGCTTCAAGTGGTTCGTTTGTTCTAATAGATTAAGTTATATTTGTTTGCTAGTAATATTATTATTAATAAGAATTGAAGTTAATGTTAGTGAAATACCTGAATTTTTATTTAGTTAAATAGGCAAAGAACTGAATAATTAAGGGATTAATTAAATATAAGTTAGAAAAGTAATATTTTTTATACCTTTGATAATGTAGAATCAAATCTCTCGATACGTGTATTTGTTTCATGACACTCTATTGTGTTTTGGCAATTCATGAGATTCTTCTCCGATGATTTCGTTGTACTTGGAGTATCAATGATGATATTCACTTGCACACGATTATTGGAATTTCCACATACTAGATTTCGTTGTGGCGGTGCAGAATTTGTACGACGTGATCTTGAATCGATATTTTGTATTGTTTGATTCCTTCGAGGTGTTATTTTTCCATACTGATTTGGTTTGAGCGATTGACCAACTTTTATCATTCTAACTTTATCAAGTTGTGAACTATCTTTGTTTTCTTGTTGAATCTTTGATGATACGTTCATTAAATTATTTCCTATTTCCTGAGATTCGTTTTCTACTGTGGAAATGTCACGAAATTTCATATCGATTTTTGAATGATTTTTAGATAAAACAGACTTTAAAGTACGTTCTGATGATTCTTCGTTGTAACATTTCTTTTGGATGAAATCTGATTCATTTTTGTCTATGGAAACATTGCGATTGTTCGTATTTTCTATTGTTGGTTTTTGTTTTTCATCCGTCGATTTTGTTATAGACAAGAAAGCTTTATTACTACCGCTTCGAAAACTTGCTCTCTTCTGCTTGGCAGAAGAAATTTGTTGTACGGTATTGTTTCCTAACGATGAAATGACAGATTGTTCATCTGCATTTACTAAATCATTGCTTTCTACAATTCTTTTTTTCTGATTTATAGAAGATAAATTTCGTTGAATATTTTCATTTTCATTTGTATTTACTAATAATTCTTCCTCTATGTTACATTCTTCTTTCCTTAGATTATCTTCAATTTCTTCTTCCAATTGATCATTCAAATTTTCTTTATTCATTTTACCATCAACATCCTCCGGAAAAATGCCATTGCACATATCGAAAGTTCCTTTTTCTTGACAAGGTGTGAACGTTTCTTCATGAACATTGTGTGCTAAAACAATATCAATGTTTCCTTTGTTTTCTTCACGATGTTTCCAAGCTAATCGAAGACGTTCCGCTAATTGCTGTCTCGAGAATAAAATCGAAGCTTTCTCACTTCCGGTGAACGCACGGTATCTTCCGGTATTGGGTTTCAATTTTCCTGGAATCTGATGTGCCACAACTTCCACCTTCTCCAATTGTTTCTCTGTCTTCCGGTTTGTTTCGCCCCATGCGATTCGCACCTGTAATTTTATTATTATATTCTAATATATGATATAATAATTTTATAATAATTATTTTCAAGGATTTCATAACAAACCTTCGGACGATTAACAAGTGCTTTTCCATTGCCAATTAATTTGCCACGTGCAGCGTGATTATAAACTTGCAAGGATTTCTCATCATCCACTGATCTATGTCGAACAATCTTCTGCCTGCTCGATGTGGTTTGTTGCAACGACAATTGTCGAATAGGAGCCAATGATCTTCTGTCTTCGGTCATTCCAACGTAATTTTCCCCGACATAATTACATTCTAAAACATTCATAAAAGATTAACAAATAAAATCAACAGACTAATAACAATTTCTTCTATTTTTCAGAATTCAAAATCTCCAACATATTTTCAATAAATTAATTCAATATTAAATACTTACTTAAAAGTTGTAAATTTCTAACAGCGAGAATTAGAAGTGTTGAGAAATAAATGTAAGTTTAAGTCGATTCTAAAACATTCATAAAACATTAACAAATAAAGTCCACAGACTAATAACAATTTCTTCTATTTTTCAGAATTCAAAATCTCCAACATATTTTCAATAAATTAATTCAATATTAAATACTTACTTAAAAGTTGGTAATTTCTAACAGCGAGAATTAGAAGTGTAGAGAAATAAATGTAAGTTTAAGTCGATTCTAAAACATTCATAAAACATTAACAAATAAAATCAACAGACTAACAACAATTTCTTCTATTTTTCAAAATTCAAAATCTTCAACATATTTTCAATAAATTAATTCAATATTAAATACTTACTTAAAAGTTGATAATTTCTAACAGCGAGAATTAGAAATGGAGAGAAATAAATGTAAGTTTAAGTGGATTCTAAAACATTCATAAAACATTAACAAATAAAATCAACAGACTAATAACAATTTTCTATTTTTCAGAATTCAAAATCTCTAACATATTTTCAATAAATTAATTCAATATTAAATACTTACTTAAAAGTTGATAATTTCTAACAGCGAGAATTAGAAATGGAGAGAAATAAATGTAAGTTTAAGTGGATTCTAAAACATTCATAAAACATTAACAAATAAAATCAACAGATTAATAACAATTTTCTATTTTTCAGAATTCAAAATCTCCAACATATTTTCAATAAATTAATTCAATATTAAATACTTACTTAAAAGTTGGTAATTTCTAACAGCGAGAATTAGAAGTGTAGAGAAATAAATGTAAGTTTAAGTCGATTAAGAGAAAAGTAAAAAGAAGAGAAGAGTATGTCGAAAGCATTGTGGCAACGACGGTAGTCGTGCGCCGACTGATCGCCCGACTTTTCTCATCCATTGCCCTCTGCGAGGAACGACGAGCGCGTTCACCACCTCAAGGACTTTCCCTTCGGCTTTCAACCCCTCGCTCAAATAGAGGGCTAGCAGGAGGCGTGTTATCTCTGGCACGATAGGGGTAGTCGAACGCGCTCAGTTTCCCTCCCTTCGAAAACTCTCTCAGGGTTCGATACCACCTGCTAACAAAGCCTTTCAAGTTTCAACACGTCATTAAAGTTCACATTCTTCTAGAATTGTTTATTTATTATGATATAATTCTGATAGAAATGTTGAAAAAGAAATATGAAGTATTCAATATTAATTGTATTTGAAATTTGATTTATTTTTTGTTAGAATTTTAACTATTTTATATTATAATTATTATATGATTCCTGGAAGTTCAGCGGATCTTCTTGAATGCGTGTTAACAGACGCCAGTGAATTCAGGAAGTTCGCAGTCATGGATTTCGATCGGAAGTGTTTGTTTCCGCGAAACAGGGTAAACCTCGAGTTCATCTGAAGTATCTATATTGTTCTCCCATGCAACATTCTATGACAGAGTCTAATAAAGGGTAAATTAGGTCGTGAATAATTTATAATTCAGATAATCAGTTCAGAGAACTTTCTCTTTGTAATCTACTTCAACATTTCTATCAGAATTTACTCAAAATTCTTATTAACAAATTAAACTTTATTATATAATATAATACAATTTTTATTAAATCAAGATTCGATAAAATAAAATAGAAAATCAATAAATGTCAATAATTAATCGATTTAGACAACTTCTGAATTGTAAACATGAATGGAAGATTGAAATATCATTTTGTTTGTGAAAGGCGATAAAGGCTATCATCGTTATTAAAAAGTTCAGCGATGCCGGTGAACAGTCACTCAGTATTATTGATCAAAAGTTTGCCTATTATCTGACAGCTTGTTGTCCGGAGTTACCATGGTATCGCCGATCATTCGAATCCAGTTTTCTTGTCTAGCTCGATTCCCTGATCGCCCTGCCACCCTGGATTTCGCCGTCAAACTTTCTGACCCCTTCGGAATCTCGGTCACGTCGAATTCGCCGGAATTAAGAGAGAGAGAGAGAGAGAGAGGGAGAGAGGGAGAAAGCCCTCAGCTAGTTAACGCTTTCAGTTCTAATTCCACTTCTCATCGATGCCTTCGAGGCTACATAAGCATTTCGAAATGAAATTGATGCTCTAATTCATCGAATTAAATTATTATATATTTTAATCAGTTTTTGTTTATTTTAAATGATAATATGAAATTTATGAAATTCTAATTTTATTTATTATTGTATTATTTTGATTTGGTATTTTAGAAATAATCCTGCTTGGTTTTGTTATCGATGGCTTTCGATTAGAAGAGAGATTTTAGAGTTCACCACTTGCCAAGGAATTCCCGAGACCTCATTCCTTCAAGGGACCATCAACCACCCACTGAAATTGCCTGATTGATAAGTGATCGATTCGGCAACGACATTGCACGGACTATTTTAGTATCATTGCATTTCAATGCCAATTGGAAGAATGTCATCTTCATTGACGATGTAATAGACTGTTTTATTCATTTTGTATTCATAGATTTTAGAATTCTTGATAAAACGAAATTGTAAGTATATAGAAATTTATGTGAGTCGATTTAATTTATATTTATTGAATGGAAATCGATTTTATGTTTGCAGAGCATGACGAATGAAAACTCATTTTGCTTCGACGATTCTTTTACCGTGGACGACGTCGACTGTCACGTATCGAAGTTAAAGATATCCTTTATAATAACGTTGCCATTCTAAGTTTTCCTACGACCACAAATCATTTATTTCATCCAACTAAAGTTCTATTGAACCAACAAATTTTAGGGGGAAAGATGATCAATGGTATCATCCTTCGTCACGAATCTTATAGAACAGACTTTAAGTTCAACTCTGTTAATAAAAAATTAGTTCAGTTAATACTTATTCTTCTTCTATAATTTTTTGTTTTCCTTCGAAAACAGACATAGTTTCAATTTTAATTTCCTTAACAAAGTACTTACGGCTTCTTAGCAAATTTAAGTTTAAACAATGACTTTGTCATTGCTGATCGGACGCTTCAAGATTGTTTTTCTTCGTGTTCCAATCAGCAGTTGGACGAGAAAGTTTTTAGTGTGATTCTACCAATTGCCAGACGATCATTGTGTCAGGTAATTTATAAAATAATCGACAAATTATAATAGAATTGAAATAATCAATTATAAAATATTTGGTATTTTTGTTTCATAATCGAGAAGTTGTTAGATACAATTGAGGAGACTTTAAACAATCTCGAACATGTGGAATCTTCCGAAGATCTAAAACAATCATTACTAATGTGTCAACAATTACTAAACTTGTGGGAGAAAATGATCGAACACATATCAGGAAATCATGATTTACCAGCAACACAAGTGAAATCATTACTGGAGACTTCGCCGGAGATCTTAAAATTAATATTCCAACATTGCAAAACTAGGTGCGTTAAATTTACTTTTCCATTTCATTTCGATCTTTCAAATGGCTGATAAATAAAAAGAAGAAATATGATTACAGTTCCGAAGCATATGGGATTTTATTTGATTGTGTTTCCGCCGAAGTGGCAAATCTCTTTCACAAAGCGAATGCAATTCTAAAGCGATTTCTAACCACTTTGGACGGCGTGATTGCCTTCGACAAGGATTCGCAAGTCGAATCAGAACTCCTAGTAAACGGTGAGCACTTTCGAAATCGATCCTTTAAACTGGCGCGTGTCCAGTTCGATCTAGTTCTTAACCGACTTCGAAAAGAAGGTCTTCAAATCCTGTTATATATCTTTTTTTTACATATTCAAATTCCTTTTTTCATTTCCATTTTTTATTTTGTACGATGCAGTCATCGATATTATCGGCTCGATCGTAACAATTGCGAATGGCATGGACGTAAAGACGCACGTCGAGGTTTCACGAGCCTTCGGCAAATTAGCAATAAAGCACCAGGAAACGATAAAGCACGTTTCAACCGGAAGCATAATACCACACATAGAACAATTAGCTAAAGATTTATGCTTGATTTTATCGACGTTCAAGGTATGTTCTAATAAAATTCGAAATTTCAATTAAAACAGACATAGTACAATTATTCTTTATTATTTTACGCAGAACTGTGACAATCAAATTGAAGAGAGAACAATAAAAGCTGCAGGACTCCTTTTAAAGATCTTCGAGAAATTATTTATTACATATGCTTCATTTATTAATACTAAATCTTTGACGGCTGTGTTCGAACTTCTCTTACACATTGACAGGTATATTAATTAATCAAATAATTTCAATGTCATTAAAATATACTAACATAAATTCTTTTCTTCGTCAGATGCTTACCTTCGTGTTTGAAAGCTTCAAAGTTCGATGAGAAAACAATTGACTTGGTAAATCGTCACTTTCCACTTGGATCCGAAACATTCCTTAACATCGCATTCAAACATGCTGATTTTAAACAGGTTTTAAAACTATCTAAATTATTATTATTATTAAATTGAATTTCATAAGAAACCTTAAGCATACGAAGAAATGATTTCAGATATATTTCGAATATAATCATCGAAAGAACATCGATGCACTTGGCTATCATTTGCTGACGCTTGGTATAATGAACAATCTAGCAAGCATGCCTTACGAACATTACAATCAATGGGTTTGTGGCGCAGAATCCATTCTCGATATCGCATTTACGAGCATCAATAACAGTAAGTACCGAACGCTGACCTAAATAAAAGTATAATCCTATCTTGTGATGATTCACGCTTTATTTAATTGTTGGGAAATTTATGTTAAAAGTACAGGAACATATTCTTCTTGGCGAGTTACGATTGCCAGGTGCGCATAATGTTGGTGAAAGAATTCGCCAAGCAAGCATTTACGAAGTTACATTGGTGTCGATTTGTAGTTTAATTATACACGTACCGCTCGAACAGTTTCATGTGATTGAATTATTGTTATTGAAACATTTACTTGCTAGTCGATTTTGGAGTTCGATGATGAGCATGGATGCTTGGTGTTTCGTTGACCGGTTAGTAGTGTTGGAATTTTATAGAATATGTTAGATGAAAAATATATAATTAAGAATAATGATAAGGATAAGATTTCTTATGTCATTGAAACGTCACTTTGATCTTACGTTAAAGTACTGATAAAGTCATTGATATTTAAAAGTTACTATTTTATAAAAATGCGATATCGATAATTGTTTCTTTATCCTGCTAAAGTCATTGATTATCAGTTCCAAGTATGTCGATCTTCAGTTTTAACTCGATATATTTTCAGCTTGGGTTCTTCGGAATTGTGCGCTAGTCACCTGCAATACTTAATGAAAGTTTACGCCAATTTATCAGCACGTCGAAATAGTTTAGAAACTGTGATGTTGGAGACTTTAATTGGAAGACTTTACACACTTCTATCCGATGAAACAAAGCACTCACTTATTATGGAATTAAAAGACTATGAAACTGACTTTTGGATACATTTGTCTCAATTTTCACCAATAAAAACTCAAATGTTCCTAGAGAAAAGATTAACTCTGACAAAGAATGAAATGCCTGAAAGTTTGGAGGAACTACAAAAACAACCGAAAATGCAAAATTGGAATCGTCTTGTAAGTTTACAAGAAAACACTTGAGAATAAAAAGCAGGCTTTGAATCAATTGTTACAATTAATATGTTCATTTTCTTTCCAAGCGAACATTACTATCTTTAGCGAGAGTGACTTCTTCCGCAGAAGATAATATTATAAAAGTAATATTATCACTCTGGGATTCTATTGGGAATACGATTGAAGATGTTCAAGGTCGCGATCTGAACTTACTATCGGATTTTATAATCGTACTGCTTAACGCTGTGCAACTTAAGAAACTTCAGAATAACATTAACGCAACGGTATAAATCTTTTCTAATAATGAAAACACTATTACTATTAATTTCTATACATAAACATAATTCTAAGTTCGCACAAAATTGAAATGTGAATTATTTCTAACAGATTAAGATTTTCAAGATTATCTTGATATGCTGTGCATATTTCCTACCATTTGTCAAAGTGGCGATACTGCATTATCTGCAAGAGAGCGTCAGAGAGTTGGATAAATGTCCTTCTAACGTAATCGAATTGCTTGCTAATATGATCTGCGAGCTTTTGGAGGATCTAAATCCTTGGGTTCACCAGGAGGCTTTGGAAACATTTGATAACATATCACATACTTGTCCGAATGTGGATCTTGTTACTTCTATCGCCGAATGTATCGCTACGAATGAAAAGTCTTCTATCAGTGACACCGTACCGGCATATTTGTTACATACACTTCACTATCAGATTCATAACTATCAGAGTGTTCCGGAGTACTTGCACGAAGCTGTCCGGTGTAACGATAGTGAGCATATATGTGCGCAGCACGAAGAAACTCGAAGGAAAGAGAAACACCCAAAGACCGAAGTAGAACTTACCGAAGAAGAACTCCTCGAACAGTTCGGAAGACTAGTGACGAATATAAATCGTTTGTCGCGAGTCAAAGGTTTTCTTTCCCGAAATACTATACAAAGACTGCATTCTGACGCGAAGAAACTGCAGGAAATTGTTGAAAGTGCTGAGTAAGAGAATCCAACTTGATTCGTACTTCCTGATTATTTGAATGGAAGAACGAACCATAATCGAATAGTGCTGGCGGAATTATCGAATGTGGAACATCTGTTACATGTATAGTAAAAGGACACGTAAGACTTTTAGATTGTTAGGAATGCTATAAGTCTGTTAAAGTTTTATATTTTTCTGTATATTTATAAGGTTTAACTTCTAAATTTTGTATTTATCTTTTAATATTTTTGAATAAATAAAATGCAATAATACGACTCGAGATTATTAATTAAATAACTGGTAGTTGTTAAGTTATCTGTGCGTCAGTGATATGTAAGTATTCGCGTATTATCTTGCTGAACTTAATCACTTTCGGTCACTCTCTTTTAATTTGCAGTTACCGTGGAGAACTGATAGCAAATAACAGTATCCTTATTCATCGCTGAAACTTGTATAGTTCGCACTGTCATCGCGATACGCAGAAATGGATACTATCATAAGTGTAAGTATTTTATTACCAGATTAAAATAATCAAATAATCAGGTTGTACATCGTAAATCATTTAATAATCCGTGTATTTGCAGATAGACGATCCGAAACTAAAAAGACAGTTGTCCGATGATACAGTAATACAAAGGCTAAATAGGCATTTTATAACTCTTCAAAGTGATGAAGTGAAAAAGAATAATTACCATTTACAGGAGGTATTGTTTCTGAAAACATACACAGTAATAGTTTGCATTATTGAAATAACAATATTTTGTTCGGTACAGGCAATGAATAATATCATAGAGAACATGAAAAAAGTAAATTCATTATTTGAAAAAACTTATCAAAGAATGTTCTTTGGAGGAAGCTTTTACAAGAAAACGAAAATCAGCAATCCAAGAGAATTTGACTTAAATATAATTATTAAACTGCCTTTCCAAGAAACAACCGTATCTGTAAGGATATTCGTATTATAAAACAAATTGAATAATATATTATGATATTTGATATTTATTGCTTTCCTTTTAGTTGATCAAAAGTTCACCTGGTTTTATTAAATTATATTTACGGACCGGTTTCGAGTTGAGTAATTATACACCTGGAGAGCAAAAGTAACAAAATGATACGTTTTATAAAATACAACATTTCTCCTGGAAATACGAAATTTTCTCACACAACTGAAATATGTTTTTAAGGATTTTAAATGATCTTCTTATTGATGGCGTCTTTCTCAGTCAAGAACGCTTTCGTGCTTGGATAGAAGGAACTATAACAAAAGCGCTCAGACTATTGCCAGAGGAAAACGGAGAATATTCTATTATTAATGATTCTTCTTGTAAAATATATAAGGTATGAATATAAAAATGTTATAAATTTGCCGATCATATTATATATTATACTTTTATGTATTTTCTAGGTGACAAAATCAGGGCCAGCGTTCACTTTTGCTTTAAACGTTGACGACAACGTTACGATAAGCGTCGATTTAGTTCCTGTACTGGAATTCTCAGTAGATCTTCCATATGATATACAAAGAAAAAGGATACCAAAAGTATAATATAATGAGTAATAAGAATAATAACAATTATTGTCATAGCGTCATATATGGCTGTGTAACAATAGTTTATAATATTGAATTTCAGTGTGCTTGTGAAGTAGAAAAATGGTTGGCAGTTCCGAAGCCATTAATGGACAACAATTTAGAAACAGACCGTTTGTGGAGAGTTTCATTTTACGACCAAGAAAGAAGAATTTTAAGTAATTATGGCCGAATAAAATTAATCATTCGTTTAATAAAGGTAAGCTTCAAATACTGAAGGTTTCTTAAAATTATTATCAACTTTACCAAACAATGTTAATGTACAGAAACTGAGAGATGCCCAAGGATGGCATGGTTTAAAGAGCTACTACATAGAAACCTTATTCTTTCATGAAATAGAAACGATGAAAGATGAAATTGATAGAAGACCATTAACTTTATTGTTTTTTATGGTAAAGTTCATAGATTTACACATACTATTGCGCTTATTTGTGGTCTGATAAACTTATAATATGACAAATGATGTGACAGATATCTTACGAAATTTTAGATGCTTCATAAGCTAAGAATTGCATTCTTAAAGCGTGAAATATGTTTTTATTGGAATCCAGAATGCAATTTGTTGGATAAAAGGAATGCAGCGGAAGTGGAACAAATGAAAAACCGTTTATCTAGAATTCTTAAGGACATAGAAAATAAAATAGAATTCGATAAATATATAATTGCAAGATATATTCGTAAGCACCAATATATTTACTATATATATATATATATATACATATATGTACATACATATAATCTTCTTCAACACAGAGATAATAAGGTATAATTAAATTGCATGTTCACAGTAAATACAGATGAATATTGCTCATTGATGCTACAAGCACAGGAGAATTTAAATCCTTCTGTTGAAAGTAAAGAAAGTAAGTACTTGACGAATAGTTTACTGCCAGTGTTTTAATAATTCCATTCATAATTTCATTACAAATGTAATATTTAAGGTAACGAAGAAGCACAATGGAAATGCAATATTCTTTAGAAGCTATGATGCTATAAAACAAACAACCTGGACGATTCTAACAAAAACTTTACTTTGAATTACTATTAAAATCGATGTACAGAACTGTATCCTTAATAATTGATACTAACTAATCTGCACATACTTTGTTAAAAAAACAAATTTTAATAAATATTCAACAAACGTGCAAAACCTCAAGCAAGGACATGCACATGCTTGTAATACATATAACAATATGTTTAAAATCTCTTTTAGTGGTCTAATTTCGTTGATGGGAATATAAATTGACAGCATGGTCATCAGCCCATTCAACAAAAATATTTCCTACTTTCAGTGCGCATTGCAAAAGCGTAATACAATCTCCTTCTGCCGTATGATTATCATTGGCCTTTGTTTCGAAAATATGTTCATAAATTGTGCCTAATTTATAATTGCGTAAAGTATTTGTCGTACTTTGGAAATCCAGTCTTCTCCTGGCTGCGACGCAATCGCCAGTCTGAAAATTTGTATGTGTCTTATCAGATTTAATGATTTGATTCTCCGGTGTTTTCTCATTAATCTTTTGCATTTCTTTGCAATAATTGTAAGGTTCTGATTTTTGTGGTGAATTGTCTTTGATGTTCGATGCACATGCAGATGTATGATGAACTTCAGGTTCGGTTTGATGGCCTGGTTGACTTTCGGAGAATGATTGTGTATAACTATCCAAAGCATCACTCAACACACTATCATAGCCATCATTTAATAAGATATTATCAGCTGATGCTAATTCAGGATCAGGTTTTTTAATTACATTATCCGTATTCTTGCTCTTCACCTGCTCCTTTCTTCCACGGAAGTAATACTTGAAGAAATGCAAGGAATCAATAGTGTAGATTGATCCTTCAAGATCCTGTAAGAAATGAAACTAACTCTTAAAAATGATTTCAAATATCGTACGATCGAGTAATACTTCCATTTCTTTGTGAAATGTATTTAAAAATGCAACATGCAAGTATTATTACCAGCATACCGATCTTCCCAAGTTCGGACAGAAGTATAGGATAATCGAACCTGTTGCCGTTATGGGCAACAAAACATATCGGGCTCTTCAATTGTTGAAGGAAGGTATTTAATAATGCTTTAGTGGTTGTTGTAAATGGTTGTAACTGTTTCAATCCCTTATTAGATAATCCTAGCAAAGAAACATAATTTATTTTCTCTTTATTAAGAACAGTATACACACAAAAGTAATACCTGTTAATTCTTCCACTTTGTTTGTTATTTCTTCTATGGGATTTAAAGGGATCACTAGCTTGTATTTGACTCTCGATAACGCTTTATCATTATCATTATCGAAAGAATCTCTTAATACAGCAACCATTCCAATCTCTGTGACCCTCGGTGGTGGGCCTTTGGAATTAAGTAAACCAGTAGTCTCCAAATCCAAAAACACAAAAGTTTCCAACTTCCTATGTATTCCCTCCATCGTAGGCTGCTTACGTACGATTCTCTTTGACTTAAGATATTTCCCACTTGCTTTTATACCAACCAGTGACAAGTTTTTCAAGTGGTATAGATAAGCAAGCATTTGCTTAGTACTACGTGCCTAAACAGAAATGTAGTTTTCTTTAGATAATAAATAGATAAATTATCATTGAAGTTGTATAAATTATTTATAACATCGTCTTTTTGTCTCGTCATGTATTAGAAATCCGTTCTCACCATATTCAACAATTTCCCTTTAACAACCTTCTCTGATCCAACACGGTTAGAAACAACGAAACGTTTCTAACCATTTTTCAAACATGTATGTTGCATGCAGTAACATACTGCTCGAATGTGTGAAAATAGCTCTGATATAATTGGAACATGTAAAACGCATATATTATTTACCAAGCATAGTTTATTCAATTATTTTTTGAGTCGGTGTTGTCATCTGGTTGTCATTTTCCCTCCAACACTGTCTTGTATACCATTGTATACATATGCGTGATGATTCACGCTTGTACACAAACATCTCACATTTTAATTAAACTTTGCATCTACGCGTAGTAGATTAATGTAAACCAATGCAAACGACTTTTTAACAATGCGGAATACACAATTATAAGCTTAATTGTGTATTTTACTTATTTATGTATGCGGTAACCTTTTGACAGTAACCGAATGAATCGATTGTTTATTTGTATACCGGCACTAAGAATACATTATGAAACTTTCACTTTGCAGTAAATAAATTTACAATACTTTGTGTTGTATTACATTATTCGACATGTCTGCTGATTTCCTAAACATTGAAGGTAATGTCAAGAAAATACAAAAGGAAAATCTATCACCGTACAAAGTGGCTGTTGTTATGTTAATAAAAGAATATTGTCATGACCAACGAAAGGGTAACTGCATATCAATCATTCTTATTTTATACGTTGTATTTATCTCATTTTGTATTTCTGTATTCTCTATTTGTTACAGTGATAATTGAAAAACGTGATTTCTGTCTAGCATCATTGAAATTAATACAAGTAAGATTTTTTAAGTCATGATTCTTACTTCGTACATTATTTTATGACTAATAACATAACTTTAATATTTTTTAGTCCACGGATATGGAACTTAGAGAGCTGATGAATATATTGCATTCCCCGGATTATATTTTATACAGATTCGCGCACCAATTAGAAACACAGTTAAATGTTCTGATGGAGAAAGGCGTAGAAGGTTTATTAGATTTGTTCGACAATGTCGGAAGGCTAATGAAACCACCTGCTTTAGATCACGCTTTGTCTTTACCTGCTCTTAATAAAAACTCTGTACTCGGTTTATACGTCAGAAGAATTATTATATTCTTTGAAAAACTTTCTTTCGACCAAGTTGTCATGTTGCACAATGCTATAGTGAATTATGTTGCGAAGTCAGAAAATTCTGTTATGTCTTCTACTTCTAAAGCAGAGGAAGTATTCCCAAGAGAGTGAGTAGTTCCATCTTACTAAATCATTAAAATAATAATTATAAAAAGGAGATAGAAATAATGAATTTTTCATTTAGAACTAAAATAATATCAGGTGGCAGACAAGCAGAGTTATTATTAGCTCAACAAGCACATGCGTTACAAACAGACGAACATAAAGCTATGTCACCTGCCAAATTGCAAGCTCTCGTTCGTGAACTTTTAAAATGTAGTCCGTATTATACCGAAGCTGTAAGTGAATCATACATCCACTAATTCCATAAGCTACTTTTATAATTAAAAAAACCAACTTTAATTCCATTTTAGCATTATTTGAGTTACTTAAACTGTTTGAGAGTAAATGAATACTGTGGCGCTGTGGACAGTCTTTATCATTGTTTCGATAGAATGGCTCCGTTAGAAAACCGATCAGCCCCTGAAGACAGATCGCGTATATTTCGTTATGCCGCATTAAATCTTGCGGTATTGCATGCTCAATTTCATCACAAGTAAGAATTCGTATATAATGAACAAAATTTAAAAGAATGTTTCTATGAGGAATTATTTTCTAAAGGGAAGTAGCACAGAGTGCTCTTAAAGAAGCTATAATGATGGCACAACAAGCAGGAGACAATGTGTGTTTGCAACTTGCGCATGCATGGATGTACCATTTAATTACTGAACAAAAGTATGTAACTTCATAAACTTATAACTATAATTTAAAAGTATAAAATATTAAGTGATTGTATGCTTTCAAGGGGACCTCTTATAGAAAGATCTGTTGGTAAAGCAAGTATGTTGGGAATCACGCATACGACTGGATTAGGTTTGATCGCTTATGCGCACAATTGTGCTTTGGAAGGAAAGAATCCCCCACAAGTTTTTGAAGTATGACAAATGATTTCTTCTATTGCTTAAATACAATAGAAATATACAACAAACAGAAATACTTGTAGGCCTTAATGAAATCTGATGTTTTAAACTGTCAACATTCTATGATTGACTTAATGTCAATGACATTTGCGGAAAAGTCTGCTTTATGGGCGTATTATGGTAAAACCGAGATGTCATCAGTCTGCGCACAGTTGCTCCTTCTTCATAATACAGGAGATAAAAAGCAGCATATGTTTAATGGCCCATCAACTTGTCAAGCAGTTGTTAATATCGCAAATATTTTAGTCGAATTTGGCGAATATAATTTAATCGATGTCGTATTATCACACGCCAAGGAAAGATTTCCCAATGAACCATGCAACAAAGTTTGTAAAAGTATTAAATGATAAAAGATGATTTCCCAATTCTATTATTTAGTATTTAATATTATTATTCTTTCAGATTTGGATGTTGAGTGAGCAATTATATACATTTACGCAATTAATAAGACACGAGAAATGGAGCGAAGCGGAAGCAACAGCGTTAAATATCTCGAGTTTGGATCCGCTTGAGAGTAAATTCAGGTCTTACAAAATGAGAAAGAACTATTTTAACTTATCAATAGAAATATAAGTATCGATTTATTCCTTCCAGGCAAGCAGAGGTATATTTAGAAAAGGCTGATTATCCAAAGGGATTGAAATGCATCGATAGTATTGAAAAGACTGAAAATATGACACCACAGAATAAAATACGAGCAATGATATTATTAAGTCAAATGATCTGTGGTTCGATATCACGGATAGCTGAAATGGCAGGTGTTAATTCATTAGTTCTACTTAATTCTGCTTTGGTACTCGCTGTGGAAAATCATTTGTCATACTACGAAGCATTGATCAAAATGCATCTAGCAAATACACAGGTAAGATTGTATTAAAAATAGAAAACCCTGCGTTGTTTTAAAAGCTGAAATGTACAGAAACATATCAATTAATATTCACGACTTTAGCTCATACTTGGAATGCCAATGCTTGCAATGAACTTAGTGGAAGAAGTTATAACGCAGATTTTGGCACATGGTGGATACTACGATCAAGGAAGAGCACTTGTTTTATATGCTAAGTGTTTAGTAGCTACAGCACCAGTTTGCAGCAAGGCTCGAAGAGAAGTAGTGACGAGTGCCATAAAATCTCTGTCAAAAGCCAAAGAGTACTTTGGGAAAGTTGAGGCATACGGTAAACAAAGGATCACTGTTTGCCTAGAATCTTTGCTTTATCACGAAATTG